>CM050163.1:215691546-216291546 GCA_027410445.1 Discoglossus pictus | reverse complement strand
TTCTCATGCCAGCAAGGTTATGCTTAAGATCCTACAAGCTCGGCTCCAACAATAAATGAACCGGGAACTACCAGATGTCAAGCCGGTTTCCACAAAGGTAGAGGCACAAAAGATCAAATTGCCAATGTCTATTGGATAATAGAGAAAGCAAGAGAGTTTCAGAAAAACAGCTGTTTATGCTTCATAGACTATTCTAAAGCCTTTGACTTAGTGGTTCACAAAAAAATGTGGCAAGTTTTTAGGATGGGAGTACCAGATTATCTCATTTACCTCCCATGGAATCTGTCTGTAGACCATGAAGCCAAAGTCAGAATAGAACATGGAACAACCGAATAGTTCAGGATTGGATAAGGAGATTGACAAGGCTGTATATGTTCACCTTATTTATTCAACTTATACGTGTAAGGCTGGTCTGGAAGAATCCAAAGCCAGAGTCAATAGTGCTGGGAGAAATATCAGCAACCTCAGATACTTGGATGATACAACTCTTATGGCTGAAAGTGAGGAGGAAATAAAGAGCATATTGATGAGGGTGAAAGTAAGAGTGCAAAAGCTGACCTGCTGCTCAATGTTAAAAAGACAAAGATCATGGCAAACAGCAATCTCAGTTCCTGGCAAATAAATAGGGAAGAAGTGGAGGCAGTGACAGATTCTCTTTTCCAGGGCTCCATGATCTCTGCAGGGTGACTGCAGCCATGAAATGAAAAGGTGTTTGCTTCTGGGGAGGAAAGCTATGGAAAATCTGAACAAGCTATTAAAAAGCAAAGATATTACACTATCAACATAGGTCTGCATACTTAGAACCATGGTATTCCCAGTAGTAACTTATGGATGAGAGAGCTGGACCATAAAGAAGGCTGAGCACCATAGAATTGATGACTTTGAATTGTGGTGCTGGAGAAAACTGCATAGAGTCCCTTAAACTGCAAGAAGATCCAATAAATTAATACTACCGGAAATCAAGTCAATCTGTTTACTGGAAGATATGATCATGAGACGAAAGCTCAAATCTTTTGGCCATATCATGAGAAGACAGGTTTTCCTAGAAAAGACTCTGATGTTGGTAAAGATTAAAAGCAAGCAAAGAATGGGACGGCAGAGATGGATAGGTGAGGTTATTGAAGCAATGAACATGAGCTTAAAGGAGCTCAGAGGGGGCAGTGGCTGTCAGATGTGCCTGGCACGACTGTACAACTAAACAACAACACAGTATATATAAATAAAACAAGGTATTAATGGATATACAATGATGTTTAATGATACTATTATTAAAGTAATAATTATTAAAATCAAAAAGGAGTAACCACGCAGAAAAAAACTCCTATTTTTGTTACCAGGCTATTTTATTCTGCACATTTTATTCTGGCCATGCCCAAAGCATCCCGCTTGAATCTCCAAGCGAGCCAAAAGGACTCATACTTTGTGTAACATTTAAGAGGGTTTTTGGGTATAGCCTTATTCCTCCCAATCTGCCAGACACCTATAAATTGCACAAGAAAAATCTAGGTATCTGAGTATAACTTAGTACTTGCTGGCACCAACTACATTGCTTATTCACAAGGAACAATGCTAATAGGAAAACCTTAGATTTTACGCTGGACCATGATTTTAACCTCTTCCTGTATTATTTGTGAAAATTGGCATAAAATTATTTTCAGAAAAACAATTCATTTTAGCAAATTCTGACAGGGGATGGAAGATGCCACCACAGTAATAATACTTTTTTAAAGACAACTTAGTAGAATGCACATCACAGGCTCCAAACCATCAGGAAGTCTAGAAGACAGAAACATTTAAGGCCGAAGCAGAGATTGCTAAAATGATGTTGTTATCCAAAAAATGTTTAATGCTTATGACTTACATGGGTGCTAATGGTGTCAGTTTGTTACATTCTCCTCAAACATTTCACATTTTTACAGTTGTCCTTTAAATCACATATATTTTGTGAGGTGAACTAATTACAGTGAGGAATCCTTATGAATCAGTTTATTAGGGATTGCTGTTTTTAATTCAGACTGCAGATAAGCAATGCTCATTGTCTCATGCACATTGATTGCTTCCGAAGGACAATATGGGTCACTCCACAATAAAAGAGCTTCACTTTGATATATCTAATTGGCTATATAAACCTCATGTTTGAGCTTTGTATAGGCACTATAACCTTGAATGAAAAGCCCATTGTAGCTGAACATTAGCTGTATGATATCAGTTCAAAGAATCCCCTTATCTGGCTTGTCATTAATTCTGCACCTATTCATGTGTCTGTGCTTTCAAGTCATGTCTCAAAGAGATAAATGTAGCAATGACATACAGAAGTGTGTATACATAGATCAGTGAGATCTCCACAAAAGCGCCCTTTTAGTAGCCAGGACCATTCACATACTTCTGTATAGTATACAAAGCGCCAAGGGAATGTATGGATAAAAGATGGAGGTTGGGTGGTGATTGACACAAAGGAAGAATATGGAGCGGGCATAAAATGCAGAGAGAGAGAATCCAAGAGAAATAGACGGCCACCAAAGAGCCTCACTCCTCCGATGACCCTTATGGAAAGGTTTTAGGATTTTAGGATAGGATGTGAAGTGAGATTGCCCTAATGGGATCATGAAGAGACATTTATACACTTGACAACTCGATCTGTGCAGCTTTGTACTGGAGATGACATCTTACCTGTGGTGTAACAGCTTAAAGGAGAGGAAACCTACTGAGCAAGAATAACTGCTTGCGCAAATACATGTATTGGAACAATTTTTGTATTTCTTCAGTCACCCAAAACTATAACATTTTACAAAAACAACTTGCTAACAAAGAGAAACATAATCCCATGCACACTATAAAACATTTCTACAGTAACATGAGGCTCTTAGAAGCACATACAGAATTTAATAAATGAATTAATTAGTACTCAGACTTTGTGTAACTTTTAAGAGGTTTTTTTGTATAGCCGTACTCCTCCCAGGTAAATAAATAAGTTGTACAAGAGGAATCCAGGTATATCAGTGTAACTTATTATATGTAACTAGGAAATTGCCCGTCACAAATGATGGGAATGAAATTGTAAGGCTGGCAATGCTGGTTGGCATACAATGTGAGTCTTTTGGTCCTCGTTGGTTTTATTTTCAAAGTCCTACGTGCCTGGCGTTGTTAGTGTGTGTTACTGTTTTCGCCGTTGTGTATTTTCTAAGTTCTGCGTGCCTACCAATGCTGAACCTCGTTTTTATTCTGTTTCAGTATTTGTACGTTTTTCGTACGCCTTTTTTTCCCTCGCTTAGCCGCTCATTGCAGCCTAAGCCTTGCGTGCCTCAACTGCTCGTCTTGCATTGCAATGAGCGCCTTTGGCACGCATCAATGGCTCGCCTTGCTTCGAGAGGCTCGCAGGCAAAGTACCAGGGGATGGGGATGGATGTTGAGACACTGAGTGCTATGTGACGATGGCTGCTGGGAGGGACTGGCTGCTATGTCGTTTATGTATATATAGTTTATGTATATATGTGTGCTTCACGCAGGGACCCAGCTATGGAAAGGGTCTTGGGGGAGCAGCAACGGGAAAGGTTCTTGAGGCAGGATGTTGTTACGGGAAGTGGTCTTAGGGAGGGGAGCTGTTATGGGAAGGAGTCTTGTGGAGAGCATTGAGTAAGTTGGGAATGGGGGGAGGGAGTGCAAACATTTTTTTACAACCCCTCATTGGGGCAAAGGGCCCCAATTTTTTTTTTTTGCACCAGGGCCCTTCATTTTCTAGCTCCGCCACTGCTGGGGAAGCCCATTTTCAGGAGCCAGCAGGCTG
Organism: Discoglossus pictus; assembly: GCA_027410445.1. Classification (NCBI taxonomy): domain Eukaryota; kingdom Metazoa; phylum Chordata; class Amphibia; order Anura; family Alytidae; genus Discoglossus; species Discoglossus pictus. The sequence goes on along the minus strand of CM050163.1, from coordinate 216,287,762 downwards.
TCTGAAGTTTCAGTGGAATGGAATAACATGTACATATGCAGTGAAATTTCTGTCTGTAAATTTTCCTGACAGACTGTGTATATACATAAACACGCATACACGTATCATTTCATACACAGGTGTGTATTAATATTATGATAGGGGAATAGAAACAGAAAGGAAAAGTAATAACTGGAGCATGTGCCTAGGGCAGCATAACATTTAAATACCGGTACATCCTGCTTTATAGAGAAAGTTCTGCCTAAAGTTTATTTTCTTTATATTAAACCTCTAGAAGGTTAATTAGATATTTAAAAGTTACTGGACTTACAAGATCTCTTGACAAATCAAGGTCTTGTGGCAATAAAATGCAAGTGCTAAACGTTTTACACATATACTTAAACTTTTATAAGGTGAAAGTCCTCTTTATGATAGCAAGTTAAATATGATTTTCCTTAATCACAAATATAGTTGTGAGCATGCGGGCTGTTGCTAACGATGCAGGCTCGCAAAATTTACGCAGTTACGAAACAAAAATACGAGACGCTTTACAATCCATTACGACCTCGCAAAAAACGGCCGAAAGCCGCGCACATGAAAACATGCAAAACACAATAAATACACACAACAAATACATAAAAAGCTTACCTACAGCAAGGGGGGGGGGGACCCAGGACCTCGAAAACGGAAGTTACACCTCAATTTAACTCAAATAAAAGAGTTTAGACACACGAAAATCCCCTAAGCGATAGAAAAAATGGCCGTCGAAAAAAACGAAAATGAGGCTACAGCATTCTAAAGACGCAAAACACCACCAAACACCGACGGATTTTCCGAAAAAGACGTACGAGATCCGAAAACAAGGACGCAACCCGCGCGACCCCAAAAACATTAGAAACACAATAAATACACACAACAAATAGATAAAAAGCTTACCCACAGCAAGAGGGGGCACCCAGGACCTCTGCAAGTGAAGTTACACCTCGATTTAAGTCCAAATTTCGGAGTTTAGACACCCGAAAATCACCTAAGCACGCAAAACACCACCAAACACCTACGGATTTTCAGAAAAAGTCGGACAACATCCGAAAACAAGCAAGCTAAATCAGCCACAGCTGCATACCACACATTAGGCGCCATTTTAGAACACTAACTTATACAATCCGGAAGTACACAGCTACCCTATCGGATTTGCCTCGCGACGCACACTATTACACAGCACACATTCATGACGCTTACACAGCAGCTCCACTGGAGCAACATTAAAACAGATTGCCAGCTTTTCAACACAATGATGCATATATTACTTCACAAAAGCCATGCGGTGAGCGCCGAAGGATCTTAAAACACCAACAAAATTAATTTTGCATGCAGACAACATTACCTGCCTTACAATCTTATTGCCATAATTTTTTGACAGGCAAGTCGCTAGTCACATATATAGTTATGAGCAATACGGTTTGTTGCTAACGCTTGCTGGCTCGCGTCGCCACTGCGGCCCTCGCGACCTACGACCCCGTACGACTTAGGCAGGGAGCGCCAAAGGAGCTCATTGCGCTGGTGGAGATGAGCTCCATAGGCGCTCATCCCTACGACTCTGCACAACGCTGGTAGAGATGAACGCGGAACTACACATCAACACAAAACTCAGTTACACAATTCAGAATGCGAGACCCGTGGCACTTTGAAAATATTGCATGAAAAAATTACAGCCCTTAACACTTTGCAAAAAGGAAAGCGAGACACACAAAAAAAATACGACTCGCGGCACTAAAATTAAATTAAATACAAGGTCCAAAAAATACAAAGTTAACTGCCCGAACCGCGCACAAACAAAAACAACAACACCACAGAAAAATAAATAAATAACTTCACTCACGACGTCAGGGAGTGAGGTTGCTCGCCAATTTACCCACAATTTGACGAGTTTCGGCACACGAAAATCGCCTAAGCGCCCAAAAAAATGCTGTCCGAAAAAAACGAAAACTAAGCTACACCACCAATAAACACGCAAAAACCAGCCAGACACATAAGACTTTTGCACAAGAACATATGAGGTATAAAATACACTATTAGGGAGGACACAAAATGCTCCACACCCGCGTAACACATACACAATCGCCGCCATTTTACAACACTAACTTGAAACTAATAACATTACCATTACAAAATGCTGAATTACACACCTAAACAAACGTTTTGCCCTCGCGCACACAGCCTATTTACACTACACACTGCACACATTGCTGACACAGCTCCAAATTCTCAGAGGAGCAATAGTACACCAGGGGAGAGGCTCGCATTCACCGCCAAAGGCGCTCAGCGAGGCCCTTGCAATGAGCACCAAACTGCCTCACATTACCAAAAATACACCAACCCAGAGCCTGTGTGCCAAACAGCATTACCTGCCTTACAATTTTATGACCGTAATTTTTTGACGGCCAATTCGCAAGTTAATATTAAATTCCTAGCTAAATCCAGAAACTTTCCATGTCCCTTTAATGGAAACCTTGTCAATTAATTGTGTTTGCTTAGCCATGTGAGAATTCAAAATGATAACTTTTAACACATGCTGAATTTCCAAAAACTTACTCCAGAGGAGCAAACCATTCTTTAAGTCACTTTTAAATGCAATCCAGTACAATTAAGATGTCAGTGTCACTTTAAATAGAGAAGATTCCCAATTCCTGGTGACACCTCTCTCCTTCCAACAGCTTAATGTGGTCAGAACTGTCACCTGTTTCAAGTCTTGTTCAGCCTAGCACAGAGCCCAAGTGACAAAGCAGATGTGACAAATATGGTATAATTTAAAAAAATATAATAATAATTATTATTATTATGTATTTGTAACATGCCAACATATTCAGTAGCGCTGAAGGTATAACAAACACTTTATCAATTACCGCATATACTCGAGTATAAGTCGAGTTTTTTAACCCCTTTTTTTTAAGGCTAAAAAGGGCCCCCTCGGCTTATACTCGAGTCACTCTCCCCCCTGTTTCTCTCTAACCCCCCCGTGTCTCTCTAACCCCCCAGTGTCTCTCTAACCCCCCTGTGTCTCTCTAACTCCCCCGTGTCTCTTTACCTCCCCCCTCCTCATCCTCAACCCCCCCTAATTCTAACCCCCCCCATTCTACACCTCTAAATACCTTCCCCTCTCCCTTCCCCTCACATGCGCACCACGTCAAGACGCCGGAAGGAGCGAGGCCGTAGCAGAAGCTTCAGATGCAGGTAAGTGAGGGGAAAGGGAGAGGGGGAGGTATTTAGAGGGGTAGAATGAGGAGGGGGGATGAGGGGGGATGAGGAGGGAGGTTGAGGAGGAGGGTTGAGGAGGGAGGTTGAGGAGGGGGGTTGAGGTTGAGGAGGGGGTTGAGGATGGGGGGTTGAGGAGGGGGTTGAGGATGGGGGGTTGAGGTTGAGGAGGGGGGTTGAGGAGTGAGGTTTAGGAGGGGGTTGAGGTTGAGGAGGGAGGTTGCGGAGGGGGTTGAAGATGGGGGGGTTGAGGTTGAGGAAGGAGGTTGAGGAGGGAGGTTGAGGAGGGAGGTTGAGGAGGGATGTTGAGGTTGAGGATGAGGAGGGAGGTTGAGGATGAGGAGGGAGGATGAGGAGGGGGGTTGAGGATGGGGGGTTTGAGGTTGAGGAGGGAGGTTGAGGAGGTGGTTGAGAATGAGGAGGGGGTTGAGAATGAGGAGGGAAGTTGAGGATGAGGAGGAAGGTTGAGGGGGGGTTGAGGATGAGGAGGGAGGTTGAGGATGAGGAGGGAGGTTGAGGAGGGGGTTGAGGATGAGGAGGGAGGTTGAGGAGGGGGTTGAGGAGGGGGTTGAGGATCGGGGGGTTGAGGATGAGGATGGGGGGGTTATGGAGGGGGGTTGAGGAGGGAGGTTGAGAATGAGGATGGAGGATGAGGAGGGGGGTTGAGGATGGGGGGGTTGAGGTTGAGGAGGGAGGTTGATGAGGGAGGTTCAGGATGAGGAGGGGGGTTGAGGATGGGGTATCAAGACCCACTCTCTGGCTGGGGTCTGTTGATCGGATTTGAGTGACTCTGGACTTTTGGATTACAGGAACATCATGTCTCAGCCCTTGGGTTAGACTGAGCAATATTGACAGTAAGTCTGATGAATCTTACTGCAAGCATATGTCCCCGGGTAAATAATACATCTACACGCCACGTCTTGATGAAAATTATGAACAACGTTTTATTTTGGAACAACATATTTAAAACATTTCACACACACACACAGTGGAGGGAGTGGATCAACCTTTCCCCTTTCTCTGGCCAATAGGGTAACCTCCAGAGTAACCTAATTACCTCTGTCCAATGTAACAGAGGTAGGCTATGGGAACCACCAGACCCCTCCCATGGGCCACCCCCAGGCGTGGCCACCAAGCTCATTCTGACCCAGGCTGTCCCAGGGAAAACTTCCTGTTTGAGCTCCTAGGCCCCCCCATTGTTATCTAGGTGCCTGGCTGTCTGGCAAATCTCTTTGTTTATACTAAGGACCATATGGCCAACTCCTGACTGAGAGTTTATACCATGGGGAATGGTTAACTAAATACAATCACTCCCTAATACAATATACAACATAATACTAACATATAATCACCCATAACACAATATAGAGATGGCGGCGATTGGTATATAACAGTCCCTCCTGGTAGGCACAACTAGTGGCCAACTTGAGTTATGACATGGGGGGGTTGAGGTTGAGGAGGGAGGTTGATGAGGGAGGCGCAGGATGAGGAGGGATGTTGAGGAGGGGGTTGAGGATGGGGGGGGGGGTTGAGGAGGGAGGTTGAGAATGAGGAGGGGGGGAAGAGACACAGGGAAGGGAGAGGGGGGAAGAGACACAGCGAAGGGAGAGGGGAGTAGAGGCATGGGAGAGAGAGGGGGACACAAGAAAAGGGCACACAAGAGGGGGGACACAGAGTGCACAAGAGGGACGCAGAGGGCACAAGAGGGACACAGGGGGCAGCACATTTCCCACCCTCGGCATATACTCGAGTCACTCATTTTACCCAGTATTTTGTGGTAAAATAGGTGCCTCGGCTTATACTCTGGTCGGCTTATACTCAAGTATATACGGTAAATGTTATTTTAACATTTTCATTTCCTATAGTAAAGTAACATCGAAGGTTGCAGTATTTAGCTTCCACTCATCCTTTTGGCCACCTAGAAACCCTGATTCCAATTGATTAAAGGTCATTACCAATAATGATGTATTATCCAATAAACATATGGTCTATTGGTTTTTGCTTAAGTCAAGTACAGAAGCAAAAGACCGGGCAAGCCATATCTCCCAACATTTGAAATGGCCAAAGAAGTAGACTTTAGGGTATGAGGCCATGAACAATTTAATATTGACTTTTATTATAGTACGTATGTGTGTATGTATATACTGTATATATATATATATATATATATATATATATATACCGTATTTTTCGCCGTATAAGACGCACTTTTTCTTCCCCAAAACTGGGGGAGGAAAGTTGGTGCGTCTTATACGGCGAATATACATTTTCACACTGCCTCTGTCCTCTTGATCTCACCCCAGCGCTTCCTACCAGCATCGCGTCGGCCGGTGCGTCCTAGTGACGTCACACACGCAACGCTGCAGTACACGAGGAGTGCTGGTAGGAAGCGCTGGGGGGAGATCAAGATGGCAGAGATCAGAAGAAAGGTGAGGATCAGGGGGGTCAGGGAGGATCAGGACGGTCAGGGAGGATCAGGAGGGTCAGGGAGGATCAGGAGGGTCAGGGAGGGTCAAGGGCTCCCAAATGCTCCCAAATGCTGCAGTATATGGATATGTATGTGTATGTGTGTATGTGTGTATGTGTGTGTGTATGTATGTGTGTGTATGTGTATGTGTGTGTATGTGTGCATATATGTGTGTGTATATATGTATGTATGTGTATGTATATTTATGTGTGTATGTATATGTATGTATGTGTATCTATATATATATATATATATATATATATATATATATATATTTGTGTGTAATGTAGGTGTGTATCTGTGTGTAAAGTGTATTTGTTTTTGATTCAGATTTTTTCTTTTCTTATTTTCCTCCTCTAAAAACTAGGTGCGTCTTATCTGCCGGTGCGTCTTATAGGGCGAAAAATACGGGTATATATATATATATATATATATATATATATATATACACATGGTACACACTATAAATGCCTAAAGAGTTCCTTCTAACGTTAATAAATACAGACTCTTTTTTACCTAATGTATTTAATTTTAGCAGCAGCCATTATGACTGGTAGCAGCAGCCATTATGACTTTTGGGAGATGCTTAGAAGAAACCTTAGTTAAGATATATCTATTCAGCTCTGTTAATAAATCAATACTATAAACAGCGACTCAGAAGTGTCTTAATAACATAACTAAATAGAAGAGTTCACCCTCCCCCTTAAGCTACAGGGAGGATAGCAGCCCAAATTTCAGATTTTTTTTCTAAAAATACTTTTTAGCTCATGGATTACATTGCTGTTATTGGTTTGTTACATACTACACAAACTTGTGGCTTTTTCCAAGCTATAGTGTTTAATTTGTTTTCTGCTATGTACTCAACCCCTGTACAGCGCTACGGAATATGTTGGCGCGATATAAATAAAGATAATAATAATAATAATATAGTGGTGTTGTACAGTCATTTTTCTTTTTTCAATACGTTTTATTAAAAGGCATAGTACAGTGCAGCCTTATGTTCAACCAACTGCCATCAGATGTATTACATTATCCTCTTCAATAAAGTATTTCACAATTTTCAACTGACTAAGCCTTTTCCTTTTATATTTTTGATTATTAACAAAACTACAACAGTAAAAAAGTAAAAACATACTTATAGAGCAGAGAAGTTTAATTATGTAAGCAAGACAAAAACACCAAAAGAAAAAAAAAGAAAAGAAAAAAAAAAGAAAAAAACAAACAAAACTATAACAAATCTAGAAAAATAGTTTAAAGCTAAGAGTATCTAAAAATCAGATACAAGCTCTGCTTTAATGAATGTTACACAATGAATGTTACACAGGAGCAATCAAGTATGGATCATTACATTTAGGTACATATATGCAAAATAGCCTCAGAACCAACTAATAGTGTAATTACCTCTTTTCCAGTTTCCACACTTATAGGAGGGATCCAGAACCAATCTTAAATTTGGACACGAAAGCCCTCCCCTCTCTTTATGCCTAAACATTACATGCTTGGAAATACGTGGGCGCCTATTTCTCCAAATTAATCTAAACATACTGTTTTGGAACCTATCTAATTCCTTCAGTGATATTGATATGGACAGAGTCCTAAAAAGATATAACATTTTAGGTAAAATGCTCATTTTAGTGGCCATTATACGACCAGTCCACAAAACTTGATATGTAGCCTACCTCTGCATGTCCTCAGCCAGCCTCTTATACATATGGGGTAATTTGCCTTCTATAGATCAGAAATTGTAGGCGTAATATTGACTATTGGTTTCCAAATCAGTTTAGGGGATACCTAGACCTAAAGCTTCGGTCTTCTCCAGGTTTAGTTTCAGTCCAGAAATGTTACTGAACTTCTCTATAGTGATCATGATCGCCTGAATAGAAGATAGAGGATTAGTGAGGGTACATAGTAGATCATCAGCAAAAAGTGAACCCTTAAAATTCTGGAGGCCCACTTGTATTTCAGGATTGGATCTAATTGCTTGTGCCAACAGCTCAATTGCTAGTGCATACAGCAGTGGAGAAAGAGGACATCCCTGTCTAGTGCCCCTCTGTATCAAAATCTTGGCCTTGTGCTCCCCTGGCAATTTTAGCAATTCTATTGGAAAATCATAGTATTTCCTACGTAGGTTAAAAAAGTGCCCTCTGAAGCCAAACTTTAGTATTTAGTATTTTGTAAAGGTAAGAACATTCTACGGTGTCAAAAGCCTTTTCAATGTCCAACGCTAAGAGACATACTTTTGTTTTTGATTTGTATGCTAAGTATTGGGCATTTAAGATTATTCTGACATTATTCCAAGCCTGCCTGTTTGGAATAAACCCTGTCTGGGGTTTAGAGATCCGGTTAGCCATGATCTTAGCTAAGATCTTGACGTCCCTGTTCATTAATGATATCGGGCAGACATTTTTGGCTTAAAGATTATCCCTTCCCTCCTTAGGAAATACAATTAAATCTGCTTGATTGAGTTCAGGAGGCATATGGTGCCCATTCAGTATTGCATTAAATAACAATGTAAGGTGTGGGGTAAGTAGAAACTCAAATTTATTATAATATAAGTTTGTAAAGCCAACCCAATTTAAGGCTTTGAATAGTGGCCTTCGCCTCCTCTTGGGAAATATCAGAATTTAAGCGAGCTATATGTTGCTGAAGGGAGATCATACGCATCTAGAAAAGAGTTTAGTTCTGACTCCCTACATTGAGATTGGCAAGAGTATACTTGTTGGTAAAAATGTTGAAACGTCCTTTGTATGTCATTTGGACTAAAAGAGGTCGAGCCATTAGACATTCTAATCTGGGTAATTTTGGTTTGGGTATATTTTGAATTTAATCTCCCGGCTATCAGTGTGTCAGGCTTATTGGACTTAATAATATAAGTGTTTTGTCCTTCTCATTGCTTTCTCAGTTTGATGTGACAGTACACTGTTGAGTTCTACCCTAATGTGATCAATTTGCTTATGTGTTTCTCGGGAAGAGTTGGTTTGTCTCTTCCAATCTTTTAAGTGTGGCTGTAAGTTCTGGCTCTCTTTGTCTAAGGGCTTTTTTTTTATAGAAGGGAGCTAATTTGATTCAGGTGCCCCTTACAAAGGCCTTATGCGTCACCCATTGCCAGCCAGCCCCTATCTCCGAGGTTAATTTGGTCTCAAAGAACAATTTTATGTCTTTGGCAATCAGTTCTACACTGTTGGGATTCGATAATAAGAACTAATTTATTCTCCAAGTATAGGGGGGAACCAAGTTAGGTCCAAGATCCAGTTCCATGAGTACCACAGCATGGTCTGATCAAGGGCAGGGGACAATCTCAGTTTTCTGTATAGAGTCATAGAGAGAAAAGCTAACCAGAAAGGTATCAATCCTGGAAAATGTTGCGTGGGTAGGGGAATAATATGTGTATTCTCTCTTTCCTGAATGGAGCCCCCTCCAGGCGTCTATCAGTCCTAGACCATATTTGAAAATCTGTTGCTAGAGGAAGTCCCTGACCTATCAAGCGATGCATCAAAAGTGAGATTTAAGTCACCACCTACTACAAGTCTTTCCAGGTCCTGATTCCTGAGTCCCTTCAGCAAATTAATTAAAACTTTATGGTGGGAAGTTGTATGTGAGTAAAGTGAAACTAAAGATATTCTAATATCCAAAACGGTACCCGTCACTATTACGTTGTTCCCATCCTTGTCTATTGTTTTACGTTCTAACTGAATTGTGCAGTCATTTTGAGGGGTATATTTTTTGGTTTGCGTTTCTCACTTGTGTCGGACTTTACATGACCTCATGGATCACAACACACCATGTTGATCCACTTGGTATTCATTGTAGAGATACTGGAGTGAGTTGCCAGTTCCTTCTCAAGAGGGCCACAGCATACAGCTCCTGGTATTCCTAGGTGGTCTCACATCCAAGTACTGACCAGGCCCAACCCTGCATGGCTTCAGGGTGTTGTGACCTCTTAGTTCCCTGACTGGACTTAAACACAGGTTGCAGGGGTGGTGGTGGTGGTATGTAACACCTTTCAAATGAAATACGTTGTCTCTCACTGTCATGGTGTTTCTTTTTCTGCTGGCTGCTCATCTTATGTCTTTTTGCTTCTCTCTCATATCCTTTTCTCACTCACTCCTCATCCCTTTGTATCTAGGAATAGCATATACATCTCTCCTCCGCATACCAATGCTATATCGCTATGATTAGCACTAATAATAGAGCAACATATTGCATTTATTGAAAGAACAAAAAGCATGAAAAACGTATTGTTTACAATTCAATGCAAGCGCTGTTCCTGTCTAACTGATACAGTTTGAATTATTTGCTCCCCTGCTTTTTAGCCAAGAAACATTATTAAAATGTCTCAGTGCATCTTTAAATATAGTGATTATTATTCTGCATTTTCATTACACATAAGTAAAGTATAAACTTCATCCTAACTACTAATAATAGCATTGTGTCTACAAATCATATAGAAGCTGCTATTTATTTATGTGTTCTTGTTTTCAGAAAGGGATACAAAAAGCAAAAGTAACATAAATTCAATACCAGTTCAGGCTTTCGAGATTACTTGTCCGTCTTCCACAGTTTTAGAAGATTGCACTTTTACTTTATGCCCTGGTAGATTTTTTTATTCAGTTAAAACTTAGTAAAAAGAAAACCTTATTATATCCTTTCCATCTTATCCTAACTGATACATTAAAAACAACATGCTAGTTATCTAATGTTTTAGTATAAATGTTAACAGTTGGCAAATGGAGCCATGTTTGTATATTTAGCTTCTATGGTGCAGTTAATTTTGTGAAAATGGAAATAAAATGAGCTGTAATAAACATATGATAATGATCTCTGGAACTGGTCGTCAATGGGATAATCACCAGACAGAAATATTTGCTGCCTGGTCAAAGTCCACTCCAATGTGTAGTTATCCAAACCAGAAATGCTCATTGGAAAGACCACATCTAACCACATGGTACAATATGGTTTCTCTTATGTTCAGTTATGTGGAAATTATGTCACAGCTCCTCAATTATGGCCATGATTTTATTTCAAGCAGAGAGTGGTAATGGATTTTGTGGTTAGTGAAGAATAGTCATAATTTCCACTTTGGAAATTATATTTCATATTTAGACTACAAAGTATTTTAGCAGGAGAGTATGATAGCATTTTTATGAGAAACCATTGTGGTTGGCCAAAGTTGTATAATAAAACAGCTATATTTGTTTCAACAGATAATTTTAGTTATTTACTGGGACACTCTCATGGCTATTCCCTGTAATCCTTAAAAAGGACATAATTCAAGATTACAATTGTGTTAGAAATGTAAAATATGAGTAGAAATAAGCATTTTTACAATTGCTAGTTATTATTTAGTGGGACGTCTCAGCATCCAGCACTGCTTCCTGCTATGGTTGTTGAGAAACCCTGTTTTAAAAAGACACTGCAAAGCAAGACAGTACAATGTCCATTTAAGTATAGAGAAGTAATATGTATAACAAATAAAAGATGCATGACCGACAAACTTGCTATTCTGACAACTATTATTATTATTGTTACTTTTATTTGTAACGCGCCAACATATTCCGTAGCGCTATACAGAGGAAATGAACAAGGAAAAATATACATTTTAACAAACTGCAAAAAGTGGAGGGCCCTGTTTTGAGCTTAGAATCTTTGTAGAAAGTGCTTTTTCCCAAAGCACTCTACAAGATTGAAAACTCTCTACTTACAATCTAAAGGGGATGGAAGAGGCAGATAACAAATAGCAAGGGTCAGGAAGAAAGTGAAGTTTCATTAGGTAGGAGGGTATGCAAAGTTAGAAGGAAAAGGAAAGCAACTGAGAAAGTAATTTGGTAAGTGATCCTAGTATGTAATATGTTATCTGCCCCTAGTGGTCAGATGGTATAATCTGCGAGTTGCGCATGAGCAATGTGTGACCTCAGTAGCTGTCACCTTGACATCACACAGTGGTTAGTTTCAAGCAGGAAGCAGAATTGGAAACCATGGTATTTCAAACATATTAACAGAGTTACTGCTGGTGTAGTAGGTGCAACACACCAGGGCCCTCACCAGGATAAGGTCCTCTGATACCTGGAGTACAGGGTGTCTCTTACCTTATTAGGGAACAGAGGCAGATAGTTATTTTGATCTAGGGGTGGTCTGCATATATTTACATAGATTGTTGGTAATTTTATTGACCCCTATAAGGACCTACCTTGTATAGAGAAGTTGCAAGTGAAGTAACTCACTGGGGCTATTCTGCCACTGAACAGTGTTAAGTTTGACATTCTAAAAACATTGTGCCCATTATTCATATGGAACTACAGTATCCCTTTAATTACAAAAACACACCCTCACGACCCAGCTCTCAGGAAGCAAACTCAAAATAGATTCCTATTCTCAAGATCAGAGTCTTCGAATATTTTGATTTTCCTAAAATGTTTCCTTTAAAGATATTACATCCTCAAGTTCAACATTAAACTATTATGGAAAAAGATTCTTCCTTCATTATTCCTTTCGTTTGCTAGTACATTTACTGTTTTCTATTTATTTCCATGTTATGAAGTATACAAGAGCAATAAAGTTATGTACGACTCAACCTACCAAACCATGCTAGCCCTAACTTCCTATCACATTGGTGCATCGGTGTGATGGGGCAAATTTAAATATATTATTATAAATATTAAAATGAAATTAAAATCAATTTTTAAAACATTGAAAGAAATAGTCCCTATCTAAATAGTCGATATTCTGTGGCTGAAAAGTCAGTGTATTGGCTTACACTACTGAAGATTCTCGTTGGATTAGTTGAGCTTCATATAGGAGGAGCTCCATGTTTAGATTTAATGTTATTTTGGAATACAGTTTCTCTTTATGGATTAGCTAATTTCCACTAGCTGAATACAGATTCAAGGGGATAGTCTGACAACACTGGTTTGATTACTGTTTTTTTACTATATTATTTACATTTACAAAAACATAAAACCATTTTAAAAGAGATTTTGTGGCATAGAGACCATCCCGCACCCAAAGGGACAAGGTTGGGGTAGGCTATTAGCTATTAGACCCCAATCTATGGACATCCACTTTTAAGGAGGGTTATTTATACAGTATGGTTCCCTATTTAGATCACTGTGCTATTAGGGGCTAGAGACATCCACTTTACTTTTAAGGAGGATTATTTATACAGTACGGTTCCTTATTTAGATCACTGTGCTAGTAGAGGCTAGAGAGGTTAGGTAGGGTCTAGATTAGTGACAGTAAGAGAATAGCAATTGTGTTGCCACAGAAGTCCACTAGTTTTCATGGACTAGAATAGACTAGATAGGTAGGGGTTATTTATTTTATTTTTTTAATTATTTATTATAATTATATTTAATATACATGTTATTCCTTATGACAATACCAGTCTAAGGATTGGGGGAAATTATTACCATCATTACTTGATGCTAAAGCATGGGGTCATGCAAGTGCCCCCTTCCAGTATTTCTATTATATTGCTTATATTACTGGACTCTCTAACAGTGAATATGGAGTTATGGGTGTTTGGGTTACATACTAAATTCTGACAATTTATGACTCCCTTGCTAAGGAATCATATTATTTTTATTATGTGAAATTCTTTAATTTAGTAAATTCCCCCAAATGGCAACAAATAGGTGACTCATGGGTGTGCTGGTATTTGTACAGTGACATTTTAATCTGGATATAGAGATTACCCTCCCATGTTATATTATTTTGCAGAGATGACAGTGCAAGATTATAGCATTATGTGTAAAGGTTTTCTTGGTTAAAGACTGCTTCCGTATGAGCATGAATAACAATGACAGATGTATCAATGACATCACATATCCCTGGAAAATTGCATTTTTTAATTTCACAAACATTACACTGTTGTTTTCTGTGATACAGAAAAGGCTTTTAAATGAAGCCTGATTCTTTTTTTTTTTTTAAAGCATATTTTGTAATTGGGAATGTGCACATTAAACTGAAAGTTTTCTTTTTTATATTTAAGAGCCCTTGTCGAAAGAGGACAGAGCCTATAGCAGCACATTATACAGCTGTCCCAATAGCTGGGGCATTTCCAAAATCACATATATAGTTGTGAGCATGCGGGTCGTTGCTAAAGGCGCTCCTTGCCAGCAACTGCGGACCTCCCAAAATTTACAGACGTACGAGAAAAAAATTAGACACGTGGAACATAGAAAAAACCCATCAACATCAAAACAGATTGCCAGCTCTTCTGCACAATGCTTCCTGCATATATTACTTCAAAATAGGTAAAGTATATTGATGTATTATTTTATTAATTATTTCATTAGCATTAGCAAAAAAAAACAATGCTCATAGCACACAACAACCAACAACCTCGCCAAAGGCGCTCATTGTGAGCCACGCAATGAGCGCCAAAGGTGCTCAGCGCAAGGCTCGCAATGAGCGCCGAAGCATCTTGGAACACCAACAAAATTTACCGCCTTACAATCTTATTGCCGTAATTTTTTGACGGGCAAGTCGCTAGTGTATTATATCAGCAAGCAGTGTTATATCGGTCAATAAGTGTACCTGGCACTTTCTGAGATACTGTTCATGGAGAGGTTAAATCAGTGATGTAGCTGTGTATTTAAGGGGTTACATATTCCTATTGAGTCTGTGATTTCTGTCAAATAAGGAATGTTAAGCGGTGTTGGACAATACTTGTAACTCTGAAATATTCAGACTTTCTGAAGCTAGTCAATGTGTATGATTTGTGACTATCCGACAGCTTAAAACATTGATGTCAAAGAAATGGCAGGTGAGCTGTACTTTCAGCCCTTTAAAATATAAAACTAAGCATCAGTTTTTGTATTGCGCTGAGTAATAGCTAGAAGAAAAGAGGTGATCAGCTGAGTGTTTCACCATATGATCTAATTCATCTAGAAATCCATCTATTGCACAGCCTGGTATGTATAACTAATGTTTGCGTCTTTCTGTCCTTGGAAAGCTTTGTCTTTACCCTGTTTTATTTTAGCAATAATAACTTAATGTACTACATATATATCTATCTATAGCTTTAAAAAAAAAAATATATATATACTGAATAATTATGAAGAAATAATAAATGCATTTAATTATATCACTGTGCACAGTTATAAATGGGCCTATCCTGAGATTATTGTACATATTTGAAGGGTTAATATGTCAGATTAATTATTTTTTTATATTGTAATAAATATCCTTTAATATATCAATACAAGTATTACATTGGAACCTCCATATTCATTATTAATCTGTTCTTGAGGGACGGACAAATACTGAATTGGATGGATATAATCTCATTATCATTGAATCAATTTATATTTGATTACCATGTGGTGGGAGACTTTTTGTGTAAAATACTGGATTTTTGGATGAATATCGGAACATTAGTTTGCCAAAAATTTTTAGACTGATACACGGGCTGCCAAAGTTTCACTGTACTTATAACGTACTGGCAATTTGTTTCTACTGGTCCTGATGTAACACCAAGCTCCACCCTCCAGCTCCAAAGGTTGTGTCTGAGAGTGGCAATGAGCAGAACATACTTAAGCACAGAGTGATATTTAGCAGAGGCATGGGTTACAGAGTAATATGAATTGTGTCCAGCAGTTGGTGAAATACTGCAGTGCTCATGCGATACTGCAGTGTTTAATGTCTTAATGCTATATTTAGTGATACAAGTGTTATAGTCACATAGTCATGGAGTGTTTGACATAGAAGAAATGCAGTGTATATGGTCTGTCTAGTGAATTAAAAAATACATTTTTAAATAAAAAATGAGCAGGGTGACATCTGAAAAAACATTCTGATTGGCTGAAATATGATGGACATCTATTTCAGCCAATCAGAGTGCGTAAACAAATATATTTAAGGCACAGAAAGCATGGCAACAGCCATTTGCGGCAAGGGAGCTTCTCCTAGGAGCTCTGTTTTCTTTTTTATTGAGCAGCAGTTTTTTTCTTGGCCCAGAAGATGAGAACAAGGGCTTCAATCAAGATTGAAGAGGACAAGAATTTGTTCAAACACGATGGAAAGCTGGATTAGTCCAGGGCAGAAGATTGAGGACAAGGGCGTCATTGATCATTGCTGGATGATCATTTAGGTAGATATGTGTTAATAATTTTAGGTTATTTACAGGATTCGTTTATTTTTTATTTTATTGCATTATTTTTTATGTTTTATTTTTTTCTTCTATATGTAATATTTCTATTTTCATTTAATACTATTTTATTTTTGTAATCTAGCTTTTTTATTTTCGGTAATCTATTGGGTTTTTTATGTGTTTTTAAATTTTTGTAGTAATGTAGTGTTTTTTTACACTACATTCCATGGGAGTCCTTGAGGGTCCCAATGACACACCATGGTACTGAAAGGGTTAATAGAAATACCATGGGAGTCTATACAATGGGGGTCCTTACAGGATAGGGGGTAGATAAGGGTTAATGTTTTATGACTCAGGGGTCCTTATAGGACCCTCGTGGCATAGGTGTTAAGTGTTAATGTCAGAGGGGTCCACTAGGGCATATTTTAGGTTCCAAGGGGGTCTCAATGGAACCCCCATGGTAATGTATATGGGTGATCTGTGGTGAGCAGAGAACGGGGTTTGAGCAGGGAGGGGGATTACTTTAGAAATGCATTTTTTATTTGCCTTTACCGGTCAGTGCACATAATTATTTTCCCAATAAGCCGACAATAAGCCGTACGCTCCATAGGGTTGGGCTTTATAGCAGAGTGGCCAGAAGAAAGCCATTACTTTCAGCAAAAAACAAAATGGCACGTTTTGAGTTTGTGAAAAGGCATGTGGGAGACTCCCAAAATGTATGGAGGAAGGTGCTCTGGTCTGTTGAGACTAAAATTGAACTTTTCGTCCGTCAAAGAAAATGCTTTGTCTGGCGCAAACCCAAAGAACAGCAGCCGGGTTTTTCAGCAGCCGGGACAGGGAAACTGTTCAGAGTTGAGGGAAAGAAGGATGGTGCTAAATACAGGGATATTCTTGAGCAAAAACGTTATCACTCTGTGCGTGAATTGAGGCTATTACTGAGGTTCACCTTCCAGCAGGACAATGATCCCAAACACACTGCTAAAGCAACACTTGAGTTGTTTAAGGGGTAACATGTAAATGTGTTTGAATGGCCTAGTCAAAGCCCAGACCTCAATCCAATAGAAAACCTGTGGTCAGACTTAAAGATTGCTGTTCACAAGCACAAAACATCCAACTTGAAGGAGCTGGAGCAGTTTTGCAAGGAGGAATGGGCAAAAATCCCAGTGGTAAGATGTGGCAAGCTCACAGAGACTTATCCAAAGTGACTTGGAGCTGTGATTGCCACAAAAGGTTGCTCTACAAAGTATTGACTTTAGGGGGGTGAATAGTTATGCACATGAACTTTTTCTGTTATTTTGTCGTATTGATTGATTGCTTCACAATAAAAAAAAAAAAAAAAAAAAAAACATCTCCAAAGTTGTGGGCATGTAAATTAAACGTTGCAAATCCTCAAACAATCCATGTTAATCCCAGGTTGTTTAAGCTAGTTAAAGTTACAGGGGTACAGGTTCTGCCAGGTTGAGGGATCCCTACATTACAGAAAAAAAATAAACAGCGCTAGCCTCCCCCAGAGGAGGGCCCTGATGCATCGCACAACCTGCACCACTGGTAGCTGTGCCCCTGAGACTAGGCAGAAATACAGTTAAATAGACCACATATGAGGTCAAGAGATTACATACAGTGCCTTGCAAAAGTTTTCACCCCCCTTGGCATTTTTCGTGTTTTGTTGCCTCACAACCTGGAATTAACATGGTCTGTTTGAGGATTTGCATCATTTTATTTCCAAAACATGCCCACAACTTTGAAGATGTCGTTTTTTATTTTATTGTGAGGCAAACCACAAATAGGACAAAATAACAGAAAAAGTAAATGTGCATAACAATTCACCCCCCTAAAGTCAATACTTTGTAGAGCCACCTCTTGCCGCAATCACAGCTCCAAGTTGCTTTGGATAAGTCTCTATGAGCTTGCCACATCTTACCACTGGGATTTTTGTCCATTCCTCCTTGCAAAACTGATCCAGCTTCTTCAAGTTGGATGGTTTGCGCTTGTGAACAGAAATCTTTAAGTCTGACCACAGATTTACTATTGGATTGAGGTCTGAGCTTTGACTAGGCCATTCCAACACATTTACATGTTACCCCTTAAACCACTCAAGTGTTGCTTTAGCAGTGTGTTTGGGATCATTGTCCTGCTGTAAGGTGAACCTCCGTCCTAGTATCAAATCACGCACAGAGTGGTACAGGTTTTGCTCAAGAATATCTCTGTATTTAGCACAGTCCATATTTACCTCAACTCTGACCAGTTTCCCAGTCCCGGCTGGGTGATGTGATGTGTTGTGTTTGCACCAGACATAGCGTTTTCTTTGATGGCTGAAAAGTTCAATTTTAGTCTCATCAGACCAGAGCACCTTCCTCCATACATTTTGGGAGTCTCCTACATGCCTTTTCGCAAACTCAAAACGTGCCATTTTGTTTTTTGCTGAAAGTAATGGCTTTCTTCTGGCCACTCTGCCATAAAGCCCAACACTATGGAGTGTACGGCTTATTGCCGTCCTATGTACAGATACTCCAGTCTCTACTGTGGAACTCTGCTGCTCCTCCAGGGCTAACTTAGGTCTCTGTGCTGCCTCTCTGATTAATGCCCTCCTTGCCCGTTTAGTGAGTTTTGGTGGGCGGCCGTCTCTTGGCAGGTTTGCTGTTGTGCCATGTTCTTTCCATTTGGTTATGATAGATTTGATGGTGCTCCTGGGGATCATCAAAGATTTGGATATTTTTTTATAACCTAACCCTGACTTGTACTTCTCAACAACATTGTCCCTTACATGTTATGAGATTTCCTTGGTCTTCATGGCAGTGTTTGGTTAGTGGTGCCTCTTGCTTAGTTGTTGCAGCCTCTGGGGCCTTTCAAAAAAGGTGTGTATATGTAATGACAGATTATGTGACACTTAGATTGCACACAGGTTGGACATCATTTCACTAATTATTTGACCTCTGAAGGTAATGGGTTGCGCCAGAGCTTTTTATGGGCTTTATAACAAAGGGAGTGCATACGCACATGCCAATTTTCTGTTTTCTATTTCTAAAAAATAGTTTTATGTATATATTTTTCTAATTTCACTTCACCAACTTAGACTATTGTGTTCTGATCCATCACATGAAAGTCAGATTAACAAAACATTGAACTTAAGGCTGTAATGTAACCAAATAGGTAAAGTCAAGGGGGGGGGGGGTGAATACTTTTGCAAGGCACTGTAGTATTTAGAGAATGACAGATATGCAATCTCTGTAATGAGTGGAATGTAAAGAAAATCCTGTTCAGTGAGTGAGTTTCCATATACAGTGGATATAAGAAGTCTACACACCCCTGTCAAAATGTGAGGTTTCTGTGCTGTAAAAAAATGAGACAAAGATAAATCATTTCAGAACTTTTTCCACCTTTAATATGACCTATAAATTGTACAACTGAATTGAAAAACAAACTGAAATCTTTTGGGTGGAGGGAAGAAAACTAAAAATAAGGTGGTTGCATAAGTCTGCACACCCTCTTATAACTGGGGATGTAGCTGTGTTCAGAATTAAGCAATCACATTCCAAATCATGTTAAATAGGAGTCAGCATACACCTGTCATCATTTAATGTGCCTCTGATTAACCCCAAATAAAGTTCAGCTGCTCTAGTTGGTCTTTCCTGAAATGTTCTTAGTCGCATCCCACAGCAAAAGCCATGATCCACAGAGAGCTTCCAAAGCATCAGAGGGATCTCATTGTTAAAAGTCAGGAGAAGGGTACAAAAGAATTTCCAAGGCATTAGATATATCATGGAACACAGTGAAGACAGTCATCATCAAGTGGAGAAAATATGGCACAACAGTGACATTACCACGAACTGGAGCTCCTTCCAAAATTGATGAAAAGACAAGAAGAAAACTGGTCTGGGAGGCTACCAAGAGGCCTACAGCAACATTAAAGGAGCTGCTGGAATATCTGGCAAGTACTGGCTGTGTGGTATGTCACAACCTACTATGATGATGGGATCTAGAGTATCCTAGTAATCTTATTCCCAGTAGGTCTACACCTAAGTTTGGGTGACTCTAGACCTATGGACAGTCTTCGTCGGTACAAAGGCATAAGTCCCAGCTGCTTTGGTAGTGTACATGGGAGCAACTTGGTAGGGAGTCAGAACGAGCTCCTCTACAAGCATATGCGTCTGGGTCAATAATACATGAATAGTCAAAGTATGAAAATTAAGAACAACTTCTTTATTTTTACACAATTATTTAAACAACTGACAAAAAGTACAGGGAGTGGCTACCCCCTTGTCCAACCCTCATCTTCCTCTTGGCCAATGGGGTAATCTCCAGAGTAACTTGATTACCTCTGGCCAATGACTAGAGGTAAGCTCTGGGAACTTCCAGACCCCTCGCATGGTTCGCCCACTAGGTGTGGCTACCTAATTGAGTTGGTCTCTGGCTCTCAAGGGAGAAACATATATGTGCTCCTGTACTATGACCCTGATATTGGGCTGAAGACCCCATGGGGTTAAGGTGCCTAAATGTCTGTACAGACCCCTTTGTTCTGGCCTTGCTATCACTTCAAGTGTTTACTTTAGGTGATAGCTGGAAGGCAGATGGGTGATCCACCAATATGGATGACTGCACACAACATGGCTCCCACATTACAATACAATATATTTACAGATAATACCACTACTACATTTTATAACCCCCATGTTATGAGTTGAGGCAGTACTTCCCACGTCAGTCCACTTAATGCGTTATGACGACTTTATTAGTGGTGACGTGGTAAACTGCCTCTTCTCTGAATGCATAACAATAACAGTGGGACTCTGCCCTGAATATATAACATTATAACAGTGGCTCTGGGAGACCAAAACCTTCTGTTCAATAACATGTGGCAGATAACAGTTCCAAATCCAAGATGGCCCCTGGCTGATTCATGACATGGTACATGTGACAACAATCTCCCGTATTCTTCATATGTCTGGGCTATGCGGTAGGCAAGACGAAAGCCTTTTCTTACGAAGAAAAACATCCAAGCCAGGCTACATTTTGCAAAAACACATCTGAAGTCTCCCAAAAGCATGTGGGAAAAGGTGTTATGGTCTGATGAAACCAAGGTTGAACATTTGGCCATAATTCCAAAAGATATGTTTGGCGCAAAAACAACACTGCACATCACCAAAAGAACACCATACCACTGCATATTGTATACATGATCGCAGAAAGTAAGGGACTGTTTTAAAGCTTCTAGTAGTTATTTGAATTAATTTTTTTGTTAAATAAAATACTATTTCTGATTATGAACTGCAGGGAGAGTCCATTGATCCACCTCTTCCTCACTTTATGATTAAGGTGAAAAGTGGAGTGAGCAATAAACATGATTGTTTTATTGCTGTGTTTTGTGCACAAACTAAACAACCAATCCAATATCCACATCCTGTGTAGACATTTCATGGCTGTCAGTAGGGAGTACAAAAGACTACAAAAAGCTGGAAATAAATCTTGATAGTGGCCAAATACTTTTAGAAAGTAAAAACAATAAATAAAGCCTTTACATTGTTATCTTTTATACTCAATTAGGATTTTTTGGCAGCGGATCCTGCCTTTTACTTTCTCAGGACATTGTGAGGTTGTAAACTAATGAACTTTCTATTAGATCTAATTACAAGACTGGAAGTTGTAGCTACCACATACCCATAGTGTATTATTTTATGCTCCATGCTAAAAACATTTTTTTCATATTTTCAATTCTTTAAAATAATATTTCTTAAATATATGACTTCTATAACAATGTCCAATGTCCCTTTAAGTATGCTGATACTTACATATTTTTCATGCAGAAATGAAATCATTTTGACTTTCCATGATTCATCTTTTAAATTTGAGTCATTAACATTTGGTGAAAATCACCACCACAAAACCACAACTAATTAGTGGCCTATGTTACAGTCACCCATAATCAAGTTGTTTTTTAGGTTATACAGTAATACTTACAGAGTGTGAAAAGCTGTCTATGTTGTGTTATCTATTTTATTGTAATATATATATATACTGTAATAACTGTAGTTCTCGGAATTCTGAGCTGGAAGCAGGTTTTTTTACTTGTTTTAGAAATTCAAATGTGATGACACAGATGTACTTTTTATTTACTCTACGGTGGAGGGCTTCTATCGCTCTTTTGCCCACCATAGATTAATTATTGTTGTGGTGAACTACCTACTCATAAGGTCCACAACCCAAGCTAAAGAACCAGCCCCATGCTGATGATAGGCAGTTAGCTTTAAACGGCTGTTCGTGGGTAGGATTCCCAGCTTGTGTATAATCCAGTCTTGGCTTTGCATAATAGCTGTGTAATGCAGCAAGCATAAGCTTAAAGGACGCCATGTTTAAAATGGTTATGGAGTGAAGAGCTAGGCATTTGTGGGCACATTTGCATATCCCTGCTCAGCTTCCCAGAGTGCAGTGTAATAACTGGTTTTCTCAGAATTCTGAGCAGGAAATCCTTTTTTTAACTTGTTTTAGACAATCAAATGTAAACACAAATGTACTTTTTATTTACTATATATATATATATATATATATATATATATATATATATATATATATAGATGAATAATCAGAGTATTGCAGTATATAGTGATACCTTTTTTATTGGACAAACATATTCATAGGTTTCATGACGAGCTTTCGAGAGCGTTCCTCTCTTTGTCGAGTCAGAGTCAATACTGATTATAGAATCACAAATACAGCAAAAAAACTCGACAGTTACATAGAAAGCGTTCGCCTGAGAACGGCTTCCTTAGTAACAAATCAGCAAAAAAGACAATTATACAATATCTCCCCATTAGAAAGAGCTGCCATAAAGGGCTTAAGAGAAAACCCCAACATCACCATCAAACCAGCAGACAAAGGAGGCGCAGTTGTGATTTTGAACACCCTGGATTACATACAAGAAGGTAACAGACAATTGACAGACCGCACCTATTACAAGAAATTGGACCAGAATCCTACAGAGGATTATACCAGCCAACTCAGGGAACTTATCCGAACGTTCCCCAAGATCGTGCAGCACGAATTGGAGCAGCTCATACCCACCCACCCTACAACTGGGACTTTCTACCTGCTGCCCAAGATCCACAAGCCAGGCAACCCAGGGAGACCTATTGTTACAGGTATGGACACACTGACTGAACAGTTATCTGGTCTTGTTGAAAACATCCTGAAGCCACTAGTTAAAAACACTGACAGCTATATACAAGACACCACTGACTTTCTTAACAAACTCAGTCAGATTAAAGAACTACCTGCTAACACACTACTCGTAACCATGGATGTTGAATCGCTTTACAACAACATCCCCCACAAAGATGGCACTGAGGCATGCCTCAAATTCCTCTCAACACACACTCCGAACTGCAAATATAACCCTGATACCATCGCCAAAATACTAGAATATATCCTGACCCACAATTACTTCACCTTCAATGAACAGGTTTACCTGCAAATAATGGGGACCGCAATGGGGACTAAAATGGCACCACAATATGCCAATTTATTTATGGCTGACCTTGAACAGCGATTCCTGTCCACATATATCCACAAACCGTACAGATACCACCGTTATATAGATGACCTGTTCATCATATGGACAGAGGGAGAAAAAAAGCTGAGAGACTTCCACACTGCCTTTAATACCTTCCACCCATCTATTAAATTTAAAATAGATTACTCTGCAGAACAGGTTAACTTTCTGGACACCACCATATCCATCACCAATGGTAAACTTAACTCATCGGTATACAGGAAACCTACAGACAGATGCAGTTATCTCCACAGCTCAAGCTTCCATCCCACACATACTAAAAAAGCGATTATCTATAGTCAAGCCATCCGATACCACCGCATATGTTCTAACAATGAGGACCGCAATAAACATTTAAAAACCCTGTCTGACTCCTTCAGGAGAAAGGGCTACAAACCTAATGTCATAACACAGAAAGTAAACTCTGCCATTAAAACACCCCGGGAACACCTGCTGCAATACAAAACTAAAGAAACAACCTCACGTACACCTCTGGTAACCACATACCATCCGGATCTAGAAGAAATCCGCAAAATATTTAAGGATCTACAACCACTGCTAACAGAGGACCCTGAATTAAAACATATATTCCCCAAACCCCCCATTCTTGCATTTAGGCAGCCACCAAATCTCAGACAAACATTGGTGAACAGTAGATTGGCCAATGAAGAGCTTAACATAGAAAACGGCACAAAACCTTGCAATAAAAATCGGTGTAAATTGTGTCAACACATCTGCAAAGAGGACACAGCCACGCACAACAAGAAGACATATAACATCAGAGGATCATATTCTTGTACGTCATCCAATGTAGTCTACATGATACAATGTACTGCATGTGAGAGAGGCTGCTACATTGGAGAAACCAGCCAGAAATTACATATGAGGATGAATCTACACAGACATTCCATCAATAAGCACAATGAGGAGACTTACTGTACTCCAGTTGGACACCATTTCACCCAGAATAACCACTCCATGAAAAATCTCAAAATCAAAATACTCAAAGGTTTTTTTAAAAACACTAAGGAAAGAAAGACATTTGAAATTAAAATGATTATGTTCTTCAACAGTAATAAGTCAGGACTTAATATCGACATTGAATTCTTATCTCATTATCAAAATTTCTTATAACCTCCAACAATCATGCTTGGAAATATATATGTGTGTTTATTGATTTTTTTTTTTTTTTTTTTTTGACTTTTTTGACTTTTTGTTCTCTGCCTTCATCCTGAGTTTGGTTACAGCCCTATGGTTCCTTAGATGTAAAACTATTTACGACCCCAATTTACTTACTCTGGTCTGCACCCCCACACACTTGCACGGCTGGCTGATCAGAACATTATTTGTTAATCCTGGAATTTTTTTGCTGTATTTGTGATTCTATAATCAGTATTGACTCTGACTCGACAAAGAGAGGAACGCTCTCGAAAGCTCGTCATGAAACCTATGAATATGTTTGTCCAATAAAAAAGGTATCACTATATACTGCAATACTCTGATTATTCATCTGGATTACTGGACATTCACGGCTACCTCACTCTTCATATATATATATATATATATATATATATATATATATATATATATATATATATATAGTACATAAATAGTACATCTGTGTTCACATTTGAATGTCTAAAACAAGTTAAAAAAACTGCTTCCAGCTCAGAATTCCGAGAATTACAGTTATTACACTGCATTCTGGGAAGCTGAGCTAGGACATGCAAATGTGCCCACAAATGCCTAGCTCTTCAGTCTTCAATATATATATAAATGTGTGTGCATATATATAAAGTGAGAAACCTCTCACCTTTATGTGTACATTCTGGTAAAACTTGTCAACCTACGGTCTAAATAATATAGTATAAGGAGATGTAATATTGTATATATAGAAATGCGCACATCTACCAGGGTTTTCTTTACATTCCATTCATTCCAGAGATTTGTCTGCACATTATAAGCAGATCTGTCATTCTCGAAATACTATGTAATCTCTTGACCTCATACGTGCTCCAGTTATTTAACTCTTCACTATCACAATTGGAACATAGCAACCAGGCTCCAGTTACTGTATCTCTGGATCTGTTGTTTTAAATACCCACATGAAACATGTCACTCAGGATACACTGTTATTTTTTTAGCTATTATATTGTTTCACTGTCTGTTTAGCGAGTCTCACTAGTCATTACAATAATTAAATGCTACATTTTTTAAATGCTGAGCAAATTTTGTATATATGAAGCATTTTATATATATATATATATATATATATATATAATTATATATATATATATATATATATATATATTTTTTTTTTTTTTTATTCATTCTGTATTAATATTTTGTGTAACATAAGTGTAGATGGTTCAAATCGACTTGCACAGATGTATTTTCACATTTTCATTTTCTAAATGGCTTTACATTATAAAGCTTTCTTTCAATCAATTATACACCGATATGTACCAATTAAAACTGATCTGTTCCAGTGTCAGAATGTGCTTGTTTTCTGTTCTCTGTAGCATTCTAGTCCACAGTACAATTAATAAAATATGTACAAACGTTGACTCTTAGAGTGTAAAAATGTTGATGACTGCAGGACTTTGGAGGGATCCATGAAATACTGATGTAAGTGAGTAAGAGGGGCACTTATTTTTCTTGAGAGATATGGTTGCATTGAATGATTGAAGGTGTCTGTTTCTGGGCCACTGTGGGGGAAGAGGTGGGGTGTCAATTTCACTCTTAGTCAGTTATCAAAGGCTCTGTACAAACACACATCCCCCATCTTCCAGCTCTCTGGATGTGATGTAACAAACTCAAAATGTATTCCGTTACTAATAAACAGTCTTAAAAATTCAGATTTTCCTAAAATGTTTTATAATGATGGCTTGTGTGTTTGCATCGTTAAGTCGTGTCCAACTTTCCATGACCTCATGATCTGCATCCACTTGGTATTCATGGTAGAGATACTGGAGTGGGTTGCCAGCTCCTTCTCCAGTGGGCCACGGCATACATCTCCTGTTATTCCTAAGCGGTCTCACATCCAAGTACTGAACAGCCCCCACCCTGCATGGGTTCAAGGAACTGTGACCTATTGACACCCTGAATGGAATTAAACCCAGGTTGCAGTGATAACAGCACCGAATCCTAACCACTAGCCCATCAGAGAGTCTAACATTGTTAGTTTGGTACAAGTAAAGGAAAAGCAAAGTAGGCTTGCTGTTACAAAATGACACAATGATCACACCTTCTCCCCCCACTGGCCAAGAATGCAACTATAGCTCTCCAGAAATGGAAATGCCACCGCTCACACACACAACTTCCACTTAGGGTCCAGCAGAGGCATCAACATGTTTTTCTTTCTAATTAAAAACTATCTGTATGACCTTTTTAGCGTCCTTCTTATTCTTATTTTTTTTTTTTTTAGGTGTAGGGGTCCTTAAATGTGTTACCATCTAAAATTACAGCTGTGAATTCAAAGCTATATCAGTTTGTTTATTTACTTTTATATTCTTTTTTATTCATCTCAGCTTTCTGTCTACTTCCTTCTTTAGCATGCAA
Organism: Discoglossus pictus; assembly: GCA_027410445.1. Taxonomy (NCBI): domain Eukaryota; kingdom Metazoa; phylum Chordata; class Amphibia; order Anura; family Alytidae; genus Discoglossus; species Discoglossus pictus. Next base: position 216,260,870 of record CM050163.1, on the reverse strand, counting down.
TTTCTTTGTAGTAATAAAAAGCAACATAGGAAAGTTTTATAACGTTTCCATATATGTGTTCATACAGGAGTAGCACATGTTTAAATATTACGGGGCATTTTTGGGGAGTTATCAAGCAATAAATAACATTTTTAGTGATTCAACAATTTATAAAATGTGTTTGTTATAGACTATATTTTTTATTAAATTAACATGCGGAAGATATTTTACTAAACGTGTAGCTGCATTATAATGTTAAACTAGTCAGGGGTGCAGCTAGTGCAAATCATAGGGACCCACTACAGGGGATAAAGGCGACACCAAAAGTATTTGCACGTGAGTCCTCTATTCAGTAGCTACATAACTGACAACAGAAAAATACTACATGCTTTATTAGTATATTTTGTAAGCTGATTGCTCTCTGCTTGTCAGGGGTAAATTACAAATCCAGCCTCTCATCTCTCTGTTAAACTGGATTAGTGAGGTTACACCTTGGATCAGTCATTAATTACGTTGCTATTTACATGAATTTCCTTGGCTAGCCTGGGCATGTAGGGAGATATCAGGTGATCTATAAATCAAGTAGAACCTGTAGTTTTTATTTATCTATAGTTGTTTTTTTATAGCAGTATATTTACAACTAGTGCAAATTATTGTTTGCGTTAACTGGTTCAACACAGTAATAAACAAAATGTACATTTTTAGTCACCTGTATTAAATACTTTTTTAACATTTTTATATATATATATATATATATATATATATATATACACACAAAATGCTACCCCCTATAAAATGTGCTGCCCTAGGCTGGGCCCTTGTTGGTCTTGGCACAATAAATCACATATGTGTTGCTACCTACACCAATCTGAAGTCATTTTAGTTATCGAAGACATCAACTGTTTACTCGTGGCCTTTAGGTCTAGTGTCATACAAACAAATCACGGCAACTTGGAACAGTAAAGACTTGTGTGGAAGAAAAGTTCACAACAGAGCTAGATGCAGTATGCTGGTATAATGAAACTAAAGTCTATTGTTGGATTAAAACAACATTTAATATATTTTCAATATTAAACCTTCATAATGGCGCTAATAAAATATTCCCTCTACGTTGCCTGTAACATCTTACAACTTACAGATAAACTAGATATACTTGCATTTGCATGCAGAATATCTTAATTGGTCACTTAGGCATCCAAACTACACTAGTGTTAGTCTTAATGAGAAACTCCCACAGTGATTATAGTCTTTTAGTTTCCTGCAACAATGCTAGTTTTAGAAATGCGGGGTTAGGCAGTTTAAGGACTTCTTAACTGATATTCTTGCCATCACTCTGCTGTAAGGTCCTGTTATGTTTTCATTGCTATGTCATGAGGATTTTGCACAGAGGTAACAATGCTTCCATGTAAGAGTACTTGACCTGGGCATACAGTGCCTTGCAAAAGTATTCACCCACTTGGCATTTTTGGTGTTTTGTTGCCTCACAACCTGGAATTAACATGGATTGTTTGAGGATTTGCATCATTTAATTTACAGAACATGCCCACAACTTTGAAGATTTTTTTTTTATTGTGAAGCAAACAACAACTAGGACAAAATAACAGAAAAAGTCAAGGTGCATAACTATTCACCCCCCTAAAGTCAATACTTTGTAGAGTCACCTTTTGCAGCAATCACAGCTCCGAGTCGCTTTGGATAAGTCTCTATGAGCTTGCCACATCTTACCACTGGGATGTTTGCCCATTCCTCCTTGCAAAACTGCTCCAGCTCCTTCAAGTTGGATGGTTTGCGCTTGTGAACAGCAATCTTTAAGTCTGACCACAGATTTTCTATTGGATTGAGGTCTGGGCTTTGACTAGGCCATTCCAACACATTTACATGTTCCCCTTAAACCACTCAAGTGTTGCTTTAGCAGTGGGATTGGGGTCATTATCCTGCGCGAAGGTGAACCTCCGTCCTAGCTGCAAATCACGCACAGAGTGGTACAGGTTTTGCTCAAGAATATCCCTGTATTTAGCACAATCCATCTTTCCCTCAACTCTGACTAAATTCACAGTCCCGGCTTCTGGTGTTCTTTGGGTGATGTGTTGGTTTTGCGCCAGACATCGTTTTCGTTGATGGCTGAAAAGTTCAATTTTAGTCTCATCAGACCAGAGCTCCTTCCTCCATACATTTTGGGAGTCTCCCACATGCCTTTTCGCAAACTCAAAATGTGCTGTTTTGTTTTTTGCTGAAAGTAATGGCTTTCTTCTGACTACTCTGCCATAAAGCCCAACCCTATGGAGCGTACGGCTTATTGTCGTCCTATGTACAGATACTCCAGTCTCTGCTGTGGAACTCTGCAGCTCCTCCAGGGTTACCTTAAGTCTCTGTGCTGCCTCTCTGATTAATGCCCTCCTTGCCCGGTCTGTAAGTTTTGGTGGGCGGCCGTCTCTTATCAGGTTTGCAGTTGGGCCATGTTCTTTCCATTTGGTTATGATAGATTTGATGCTGCTCTTGGGGGATCATCAAAGATTTGGATATTTTTTTATAACCTAACCCTGACTTGTACTTCTCAACAACATTGTCCCTTACTTGTTTGGAGAGTTCCCTGATCTTCCTGGCCTTGTTTGGTTGGTGGGACCTCTTGCTTAGGTGTTGCAGCCTCTGGGGCCTTTCAACAAAGGTGTGTATATGTAAAGACAGATCATGTGACACTTAGATTGCACACAGGTGGACATCATTTCACTAATTATGTGACTTCTGAAGGTATTTGGTTGCACCAGAGCTTTTTATGGGCTTCATAACAAAGGGGGCACATGCCAATTTTCTGTTTTCCATTTCTAAAAAATAGTGTTATATATATATTTTTGTCATTTCACTTCACCAACTTAGACTATTGTGTTCTGATCCATCACATAAAAGTCAGATTAACAAAACATTGAGTTTAAGGCTGTAATGTAACAAAATAGGTAAAAAGTCAAGGGGGGTGAATACTTTTGCAAGGCATTGTAACTGACTTGATCTGTGACAGACTGAACCATAATTTAGGAAAAAACGACACAGACTACTGAATGGGAATTAACCAGGCCACAGCTTTATTTACAGAATTGATACATAAACCCAAGGACGCTGTACCCCCCTATGTGGAAGGAGCACACCCCTTCCCAGAGTCTCCGTGGAACCCGTGTCCAAGATACCTCTGGGACCAACCAGTACCGGATACCATAGCAACCAGTGTGCTCCATCCTGAGGAGATACAGCGACCCCGCCACTGGCAGCCCACCGGGTTAAGCACCGCCACAATACTCCATGGCCTGGACAATACCCATCTTAAGGGAATAATTAAATAGAGAAAGCCCAACATCAATGAGGTGGACCCCGGCTTTTAAGAAAAATGTATTTGCCTCTGGGTTCTCCAGACCCCAATGCATGATGGAAAACCCCTCAGCATCCTGACAAATTAAGTCATGATCTTATTAATCCTATGTCTAGCCTGATCCGACTTTTTTTGATCAACTGCAGCCCTCCAATTTTTCCTTGGGAAAATCTCTGGACTAAATTATAAACAAACCCGGGAATAATTAAATTAACCTCAAAACGTCCCTCTTCATAATACAAATTAATTCCCTCATAGGCATATAACCTAAATCATTACCACCCAAGTGGATAAGTAACATATCAGGGGGAGGAGATAACCTGGCATACCCCACCACAGTGGCAACCAACTGCTCCCACCTCATACCCCTAATCCCAAACCACTTTACTATCTCTGCCCCCTGAGGAAAAACCAACTGGCGGCCCTCATTCTGTATAGAGGCCGACCTTCTGGCCCAATATATGTACGGATGACCCACAATCCATACTTGCAGAGGTGCCCTGAAAGGAAAACACAACATATAAACAACATTTTACAATTTTATTACCACCGACAATTATAACATACAGAAATTTAACTGGGCAGTGTTCCATTACCTGAGTTACCACAACTTATCACCCTTTACAGTCCCAAATTCCACATCTCAGGCATGAAATACGTGGGATCCTGCTCCGCTGCTGGCGCTTCCTCCCTGAATTTCTTCCTATTCCTTCTAGATAAAGTATCCGCTAGGACATTCTTTACCCCCACTATGTGAGAGGACCTGACTAGTATGTTAAGATACAAACCTTTCAGTACCAAATACCTCAAGAGTCTGACTACTGGAGGCGAAGAGGCAGTAGTCGAATTGATAGCCTGCACCACACGGCTCTGTGCTCACCCGTTATTCTGATCTAATGATGAAGCTGCCTCACCCAGCAGTAGCCGGGGACTGGGACAACCGTCTCGAAAATATTCTGCACATCAGGATAATGTGGCACGCAAAATTAAGTTTGCCTAGCAAGGACTGCAGAACCTTCAATGATACTTTCTTAGCAGCCAAGACCTGAAGAACCTGAAGCCTCAGATTCACCACTTTCTCCCTAGGAAGCCTGCATTACATTTTTTCTGCGTTTATCTGAATACCAAGAAAATTCAAAGACTGGCCCTCCATCTTGCCTTCCTCCAGCGGCACACCAAAATCAGCGGCCAACTGTTGAAAGATGGACAAGAGGTGCCAGCAATCCCTGGACTCTGCAGATCCCACAAACAAAATCATCTAAATAGTGTACCACTGCCTTCAAACCTGTCATACGGCCAAATACCCACTGCAGAAAGGAACTAAACATCTAAAAAAAAAAAACATGAGATTGAGCACCCCATGGGCAACCATAAGTCCACGAAATACAAATCATTTATATAACAACCCAGTAAATGATGGGAATCTGGGTGAACTGGTAACAACCTGAATGTCGACTTAACGTCCACCTTTGCCTACCAAGCTCTTTGGAGGGACCGTCTGACAGATCAAAGTGCCTGTTTGAAAGAGGCATATGTGACTGAAGACAGCTCCTTATCGATCCCATCATTCACTGAGAGTCCCTTGGGGTAAGACAGGTGATGGAAAAGCCTAAATGAACCCGGCTCTTTTTTGGGAACCAAACCAAGAGGGGAAATCCTAAGGTTCTGAATGGGCTCACGCTCAAAGGGGTCAGCCATCCTACCCAATGCCACCTCACTCAGCAACTTCTGAAACATCAATGAAGAGTTATCCCTAGCCGACTTCAAGTTTAAGGGCCTACTAATCTGAAGGGGAACCGAGGAAGGAATACTAAAACCATAAGAAATCCCAGACCATAACATATCTGCCGCTGTACCCGGAATCTTACGTACAGCTATTGCCAGCACCCCATCTTTTCTAGTAACACCAGGCCCCTCCCTTTTTGAAGCTGCATCAAATGACTTTGTTTTTTTTTTTGAATTAACGAAAAAAGGGGGTGACCAGAACCGCATTCTGAACATTCTTGTTTAAACTTGTAAGAAGCCCACCAACTGCACAAGCTCTCATTAAAAGCAAAACAACACCCTTTCTTTCCTGAGCTACCTGCTATAGATTTAACTGCTGCTGCTGGAACCGGCCGAAGAGGGGTTACTATCTTCAACCAACTACCCATATCCCTATCATCCCACTGCATCCCAGGTCCGACTGCTAGTGTCTGCCTAAATTTTTCATTGTAGGACCACCAGGCCAACCCACCGTACGTCCTATGAATCCCCTCAATTTCATCTAAGTAACAAAACACGGTAGAACAATGTTCCAGATTTTTCTCCCCCACTATGCTGGCAAAGATCACATAAGCCTGCAACCAATTACTAAATGTTTTCAGAATTTTACGAAACCTGCGCTTACGCTCATCCTCTTCCTTCTTTCCTTCATTATTTTTGTCATCTGTCTTAACCTCCATACAACTATCCAATGGGAGCTGAGAAAACATCTCAATGAACTCTCTCTTCCAGATATTTTCCTAATCTCCTTTGACACATGTTCACCAATTGGGCCTATTGAACATATCGCCGACTTCTGCATGGCCCTATCAGCCACCCTAATAGCTGGAACCCTTTCCACTTCCTTAGCAGTAGACAGTCCCTCCGTTACCACAGTGCTTGATGCCCCCGGGGACCTAACCTCCCCCCTTATATCAGCGCCTGGGGTCTGGCCATCCGCCTGACAACTAACTACCCTATTCTGATCTACCCATGCTGCAGCAGGACCTCCCGCTCTGCTCCCTTCAAATTCTGACAATAAAATCTTTAAACTAGACATAAAACCTTGCAATGTGTTGTGTGTAGCATTATCATAATTCCTTGTTCTCCCCACCGTGCCTCCTGTCAGTCACTAACGTAGGGGCTGCTCCACCTGAAAATGCCGCCACTGCCTCCCTCCCCTTCACAGGTGATGGCCTGTCTGTTGGGTTCTCCTTTCGTGCTGGAGCTTCATATTTTTTTTACAGAAGTTTTTAGTTAGTGATCTTTTATCCAGAAGCCAGGTCTTCACTTACTAAAAACTTCTGTAAAAAAAATATGTTGTGTGCTTAAATAGAGCCCTTCTAAATTTACCGAATCACAATTTAATTAGGCTGTAAGATACTAACCCTTCACACTCTTGCTCCCACAACTACAGGTTGACTCCATCACTCTCGTCCACAACCCACAACCATGGCATACTATACAAATATGGTATATACAGAGGTGATCCCACACAGCTGAATGACTGTGGAGGAAATCTTGTACTTAAGCAGACTTTCTACACTACAAGTTTAGGGCCCTATTAAATTCCAGCCTCGTAAATAAGAGGCTTCTACTTAAGCCCTACGTACTGCAAAGTTTCTCTAACTTACAATGCTATTAAATTAGCCCTGCTGAGAGCAACGTATGAGCTACGCAGCAGGGCCGTACGTATCTACACTGCGTAAATGTACATGAGGAGTGACAGCCTGCGAGATGATATCGCAGGCTCCCACTCCTCATCAATTGCTGCAGGGGTCCTAAAAGGGACCTCCGCGGCAGTCCCCCACATAAGCCCTGCCGTGGGGGTACTCCGAATACCCCCCCCCGGCACCTAAAATTAACCCCCCCTCAATGCGGGGGTCACCTTGCTGCAGGGGTCCATAGGAACCCCCGCAGCCCCCACACATTAACCCCTTGCAGCGGGGGTCCCCGATCTGCATAGATCAGGCCCTCCGCTGCATTTAAAACTTTTAAATTCCCCGCCGCGGCTCCTTAAAGGGGCCGCGGCACACTATTACCCAATCCCGGCCGCGGGACTTAAAATTAACCCCCCTCTATGCTGGGGGTCCCCAGTGGGACCCCCGAAGTGTCCCCACATAAACCCATTGCAGGGGGGGTCCCCGATCTGCATAGATCAGGCCCCCCGCTGCATTTAAAACTTTTAAATTCCCCGCCGCGGCTCCTTAAAGGGGCCGCGGCACACTATTACACTAATACATTACATACATTACATACAATACATGACATTACATATAATATATTAAATATAATATATTACATATAATATATTACATACAGGGAGTGCAGAATTATTAGGCAAATGAGTATTTTGACCACATCATCCACTTTATGCATGTTGTCTTACTCCAAGCTGTATAGGCTCGAAAGCCTACTACCAATTAAGCATATTAGGTGATGTGCATCTCTGTAATGAGAAGGGGTGTGGTCTAATGACATCAACACCCTATATCAGGTGTGCATAATTATTAGGCAACTTCCTTTCCTTTGGCAAAATGGGTCAAAAGAAGGACTTGACAGGCTCAGAAAAGTCAAAAATAGTGAGATATCTTGCAGAGGGATGCAGCACTCTAAAAATTGCAAAGCTTCTGAAGCGTGATCATCGAACAATCAAGCATTTCATTCAAAATAGTCAACAGGGTCGCAAGAAGCGTGTGGTAAAACCAAGGCGCAAAATAACTGCCCATGAACTGAGAAAAGTCAAGCGTGCAGCTGCCACGATGCCACTTGCCACAAGTTTGGCCATATTTCAGAGCTGCAACATCACTGGAGTGCCCAAAAGCACAAGGTGTGCAATACTCAGAGACATGGCCAAGGTAAGAAAGGCTGAAAGACGACCACCACTGAACAAGACACACAAGCTAAAACGTCAAGACTGGGCCAAGAAATATCTCAAGACTGATTTTTCTAAGGTTTTATGGACTGATGAAATGAGAGTGAGTCTTGATGGGCCAGATGGATGGGCCCGTGGCTGGATTGGTAAAGGGCAGAGAGCTCCAGTCCGACTCAGACGCCAGCAAGGTGGAGGTGGAGTACTGGTTTGGGCTGGTATCATCAAAGACGAGCTTGTGGGGCCTTTTCGGGTTGAGGATGGAGTCAAGCTCAACTCCCAGTCCTACTGCCAGTTCCTGGAAGACACCTTCTTCAAGCAGTGGTACAGGAAGAAGTCTGCATCCTTCAAGAAAAACATGATTTTCATGCATGACAATGCTCCATCACACGCGTCCAAGTACTCCACAGCGTGGCAGGCAAGAAAGGGTATAAAAGAAGAAAATCTAATGACATGGCCTCCTTGTTCACCTGATCTGAACCCCATTGAGAACCTGTGGTCCATCATCAAATCTGAGATTTACAAGGAGGGAAAACAGTACACCTCTCTGAACAGTGTCTGGGAGGCTGTGGTTGCTGCTGCACGCAATGTTGATGGTGAACAGATCAAAACACTGACAGAATCCATGGATGGCAGGCTTTTGAGTGTCCTTGCAAAGAAAGGTGGCTATATTGGTCACTGATTTGTTTTTGTTTTGTTTTTGCATGTCAGAAATGTATATTTGTGAATGTTGAGATGTTATATTGGTTTCACTGGTAAAAATAAATAATTGAATTGGGTATATATTTGTTTTTTGTTAAGTTGCCTAATAATTATGCACAGTAATAGTCACCTGCACACACAGATATCCCCCTAAAATAGCTAAAACTAAAAACAAACTAAAAACTACTTCCAAAAATATTCAGCTTTGATATTAATGAGTTTTTTGGGTTCATTGAGAACATGGTTGTTTTTCAATAATAAAATTAATCCTCAAAAATACAACTTGCCTAATAATTCTGCACTCCCTGTATAATATATTACATATAATACATTACATACATTACATACAATACATGACATTACATACATTACATATAATATATTACATATAATATATTACATATAATATATTACATATAGTCCTAATCAAATACCCCCTATCTATCTAACATACAATCTATTTAATTTAAAATAAATCCTAACTATATCAAATACATCCCCCTATCTATCTAATATACAAAAAATCCTAACTACATACACAGACCCTTATTCTAAACTAAAATAAAATAATTACAGTCCTAACTACATACACAGACCCTAATTCTAAGCTAAAATCAATAAATTAAGACCACTTACCTTTAAGATGTTGCTTCAGATCACTAACCTATGGGTCAAACAAAAAGAAAAATTAGTACAAAACATTAACATCAAATAAATAAACATTATATACATTCTACATATTCAACTCACCTTTACAGCATGTCCCGTCACTGTTTAGCTCTTCCGGCGCGGCCCTGTTAAAAAAAAAACACAATACATGAATACATGAATACAATATATAAACAATAAATAAAATACACAAATAAACATCTAAATATACATTTAACTTACCTCCCCGCGATGTCCCCGGCCTTCTCTGCTTCAGCCCCGGCTGGGCCGCGGAACCATCCGCGCTCTAAAAAAAAAACAAAAAAAAAACTAACGGAGGTCTGCACTGGCAGACCTCCCCGACGCTACTGAACCTCCCGGAGTCGTTTCCGGGAGGAAATTGGCATTGTCGGCTTGTGATTGGCTGAAAAAGCTGTCAGTTAATCAAAAGTCGTCAATGTAGGAGCCAATCAGGATGCGCAGATGTCTTCTACCAATCACTCCGTGGGGGTGTATCCCATAGTGATTGGCTGAAGGCATCTGAGCGTTGTGATTGGTTCCCAGAAAGATAGACAAGTGTTTTAGCCAATCAGGGTGGGATATTGGGGTGTATCCCATCCTGATTGGCTCACACATTGACGACTTTTGATTGGCTGAAATTGATAGACAGCTTTTACAGCCAATCACAAGCCGCCAATGCCAATTTCCTCCCGGAAACGACTCCGGGAGGTTCAGTAGCGTCGGGGAGGTCTGCCAGTGCAGACCTCCGTTAGTTTTTTTTTTTTTTTTTTTTTAGAGCGCGGATGGTTCCGCGGCCCAGCCGGGGCTGAAGGAGAGAAGGCCGGGGACATCGCGGGGAGGTAAGTTAAATGTATATTTAGATGTTTATTTGTGTATTTTATTTATTGTTTATATATTGTATTCATGTATTCATGTATTGTGTTTTTTTTTTTAACAGGGCCGCGCCGGAAGAGCTAAACAGTGACTGGACATGCTGTAAAGGTGAGTTGAATATTTAGAATGTATAGAATGTTTATTTATTTGATGTTAATGTTTTGTACTAATTTTTATTTTTTGTTTGACCCATAGGTTAGTGATCTGAAGCAACATCTTAAAGGTAAGTGGTCTTAATTTATTGATTTTAGCTTAGAATTAGGGTCTGTGTATGTAGTTAGGACTGTAATTATTTTAGTTTAGAATAAGGGTCTGTGTATGTAGTTAGGATTTTTTGTATATTAGATAGATAGGGGGATGTATTTGATATAGTTAGGATTTATTTTAAATTAAATAGATTGTATGTTAGATAGATAGGGGGTATTTGATTAGGACTATATGTAATATATTATATGTAATATATTATATGTAATATATTATATTTAATATATTATATGTAATGTCATGTATTGTATGTAATGTATGTAATGTATTATATGTAATATATTATATGTAATATATTATATGTAATATATTATATGTAATGTCATGTATTGTATGTAATGTATGTAATGTATTATATGTAATATATTATATTTAATATATTATATGTAATGTCATGTATTGTATGTAATGTATGTAATGTATTATATGTAATATATTATATGTAATATATTATATGTAATGTCATGTATTGTATGTAATGTATGTAATGTATTATATGTAATATATTATATGTAATATATTATATGTAATATATTATATGTAATGTCATGTATTGTATGTAATGTATTTAATGTATTATATGTATGTATTGTATTGTGTTTATCTGTCTTTCCTTTTCAGGTGTGTAATTTTTTTATTTTCTGTAGTGGGGGGTGGGGTTGTAATGTATTTTTTTGTTTTCTGTAGTGGGGGGTGGGGTTGTAATTGTTTTTTTTTTTCTGTACTGTAGGTTTTTTTGTTTTTTGTACTGTAGGTTTTTTGTTTTCTGTGCTGTAGGTTTTTTGTTTTTTGTAATTAGAGTGTTGGGGAGGTTTATTAGGGGGTAGGTAGTGTAGGTAGGTAGTGTAAGTGTTAATAGATTAGTGTAGAGGGGGGTTAGTTTAGATTAAATGGTTTATTGGGGGTTATAGTGTAGTGTTTGTAGTTAGTGTCATGATGGTCCTTGAGGACCATCATGGCACTTATGTGGTTAATGTTGGGTTGTAACAGGCCCATAATGGTAATAATATACCCTTATGGGACTGATGGGGTTAAATAGAGCCTTATGGTGGTCTGGATTGACCATCATGAGTTAATGGGTTAATTTAGGCCTTATGGTGGTCTGGATTGACCATCATGAGTTAATGGGTTAATTTAGGCCTTATGGTGGTCTGGATTGACCATCATGAGTTAATGGGTTAATTTAGGCCTTATGGTGGTCTGGATTGACCATCATGAGTTAATGGGTTAATTTAGGCCTTATGGTGGTCTGGATTGACCATCATGAGTTAATGGGTTAATTTAGGCCTTATGGTGGTCTGGATTGACCATCATGAGTTAATGGGTTAATTTAGGCCTTATGGTGGTCTGGATTGACCACCATGAGTTAATGGGTTAATTTAGGCCTTATGGTGGTCTGGATTGACCATCATGAGTTAATGGGTTAATTTAGGCCTTATGATGGTCTGGATTGACCATCATGAGTTAATGGGTTAATTTAGGTCTTATGGTGGTCTGGATTGACCATCATGAGTTAATGGGTTAATTTAGGCCTTATGGTGGTCTGGATTGACCATCATGAGTTAATGGGGTAATTATAGTTGCCTGGGGTTAATATTTTTAGTGCGAGTCCTTTCAGGACCTTTACGGTCCTTTGAGGACCCGCGAGGCGGGAAATTTAAAATTGAATTGCAGCAGGGTCACGATCGGTGCCGATCGGGGCCCCCCGCTGCAGGGGGTTTATATGGGGACACTTCAGGGGTCCAGATGGGACCCCCAGCATAGAGGGGGGTTAATTTTAAGTGCCGCGGCCGGGATTGGGTAATAGTGTGCCGCGGTCCCTTTAAGGAGCCGCGGCGGGGAATTTAAAAGTTTTAAATGCAGCGGGGGGCCTGATCTATGCAGATCGGGGCCCCCCCCTGCAATGGGTTTATGTGGGGACACTTCGGGGGTCCCGATGGGGACCCCCAGCATAGAGGGGGGTTAATTTTAAGTGCCGCGGCCGGGATTGGGTAATAGTGTGCCGCGGTCCCTTTAAGGAGCCGCGGCGGGGAATTTAAAAGTTTTAAATGCAGCGGGGGGCCTGATCTATGCAGATCGGGGACCCCCGCTGCAAGGGGTTAATGTGGGGGTGCTGCAGGGGTCCTGATAGAGACCCCTGCAGCATGGGGATGTGTATAGGGTGCAGGGGGGAGCCTCACACTGCTGTCTCGGGCTGTTCCGAGGCAGCACGTAGAGGCTTTCGGATCCCTTGCGTGGACTTTTTGTCCACGTAGGGATTCTTACGATATGCGAGACTCGTGCATAGATTTAAGGCTACGTAGCTCTCTCGGAGCCTATTCTCGGCCATTTTCTCGCAGTCATATCGTAAGGCAGGCTGCGAGAGATTCGGTTCTCGCAAACAGCAGGAAAACTGCCTTTTGCGAGCACCGAGAGAACTACGAGGGAGAATTTAATAGGGCCCTTAATTTGCACTCTTTCTTCTCTTGCCAAACACCATTTTTTATTATTAATATCAACTTGTCCCTCAACCTCCTGCTCCTTCCTATCTCACAGCGAAGACATTGCTCAGTTTCATCTATATGCAGGTGACACTCAAACCTACCTCTCTGCACCAGATCTACCCCTCTCTCTTTTAGCTCAAGTTTCCAACTGCCTCTCTAGCATATCTTCCTGGATGTCTGCCTGTGATCCCAAACTGACCATCCTCTACTAGAGCTTCCACTCCTCAAATATCCCTCACTGTTGACAATGCCATCATCACTTCCACCTCCAAGGCCCATTGTTTTGGGGTTATGTTGATCTCTCCACTCTCTATCATTCCTCACATACAATCAGTAACCAAAGCATCAACAAAACATCTCCAGGTCACTATCTTAAACAGGACACAACTAAAACTGAATCTAACCTCTCCTTATATATCACCTTGAGTACTTTAACTTACTCTTTGCTGTCCTCCCCATCACCCATCTGTCTCCACACCAAACCATAATGCATTCGCTAGACTCATCTCCCACACTCAGTACTCATTGTCTGCATCATGTCTCTTTCAGTTACACCACTGACTTCCCACGGCATCCAGATAATTTTTTAAAATCTTTATTATCATATAAAGATCTTAACCAGGGGTGTGTTTCTGCCTAGGCACATGAGGCCCAGGACTAGGGCAGCAACATTTTATTGGGCAGATGGCTGCTAGAAGATGCAGTGGAGTACATTTACAGTGGATATAAAAAGTCTACACACCCCTGTTAAAATGTCAGGTTTCTGTGCTGTAAAAAAATTAGACAAAGATAAATCATTTCAGCACTTTTTTCACCTTTAATGTGACCTATAAACTGTACAACACCAATTGAAAAACAAACTGAAATCTTTTATGTGGAGGGAAGAAAAATAATAATAATAATGTGATTGCATAAGTCTGCACATCATCTTATAACTGGGGATGAGGCTGTGTTCAGAATTAAGCAATCACATTCCAAATTGTGTTAAATAGGAGTCAGCATACACCTGCCATCATTTAAAGTGCCTCTGATTAACCCCAAATAAAGTTCAGCTGCTCTAGTTGGTCTTTCCTGAAATGTTCTTAGTTGCATCCCACAGCAAAAGCCATGGACCACAGAGAGCTTCCAAAGCATCAGAGGGATCTCATTGTTAAAAGGTATCAGTCAGGAGAAGGGTACAAAAATGTTTCCAAGGCATTAGATATACCATGGAACACAGTGAAGACAGTCATCATCAAGTGGAGAAAATATGGCACAACAGTGACATTACCAAGAACTGGAGCTCCCTCCAAAATTGATGAAAAGACGAGAAGAAAACTGGTCTGGGAGGCTACCAAGAGGCCCATAGCAACCTTAAAGGAGCTGCAGGAATATCTGGCAAGTACTGGCTGTGTGGTACATGTGACAACAATCTCCTGTATTCTTCATATGTCTGGGCTATGGGGTAGAGTGGCAAGATGAAAGCCTTTTCTTACGAAGAGAAACATCCAAGCCAGGCTACATTTTGCAAAAACACACCTGAAGTCTCCCAAAAGCATGTGGGAAAAGGTGTTATAGTCTGATGAAACCAAGGTTGAACTTTTTGGCCATAATTCCAAAAGATATGTTTGGCGCAAAAACAACACTGCACATCACCAAAAGAACAACATACCCACAGTGAAGCATGGTGGTGGCAGCATCATGCTTTGGGGCTGTTTTCTTCAGCTGGAACTGGGGCCTTAGTTAAGATAGAGCGAATTGTGAACAGTTCCAAATACTAGTCAATATTGGCCCAAAACCTTCAGGCTTCTGCTAGAAAGCTGAAAATGAAGAGGAACGTCATCTTTCAGCATGACAACGACCCAAAGCATACATCCAAATCAACAAAGGAATGGCTTCCCCAGAAGAAGATTAAAGTTTTGGAATGGCCCAGCCAGAGCCCAGACCTGAAGCCGATTGAAAATCTGTGGGGTGATCTGAAGAGGGCTGTGCACAGGAGATGCCCTCGCAATCTGACAGGTTTGGAGTGTTTTAGCAAAGAAGAGTGGGCAAATCTTGCCAAGTCAAAATGTGCCATGCTGATAGACTCATACCCAAAAAGACTGAGTTCTGTAATAAAATCAAAAGGTTCTTCAACGAAGTATTAGTTTAAGGGTGTGCATACTTATGCAACCATATTATTTTATTTTTATATTTTTTCTTCCCTCTACCTAAAAGATTTCAGTCTGTTTTTCAATTGAGTTGTACAGTTTATAGGTCACATTAAAGGTGGAAAAAGTTCTGAAATGATTTATCTTTGTCTAATTTTTTAGAGCACAGAAACCTGACATTTTAACAGGGGTGTGTAGACTTTTTATATCCACTGTAAATATGTTTGTATATGCATTAAAATGTCTATATGCAGTGATATTTTTATCTGTTAGTGTATTTGACACATTCTGACATACTATATATATAATATTATATATATATATATATATATATAGTTGAATAATCAGAGTATTGCAGTGAATAGTGATACCTTTTTTATTGGACAAACGTATTCATAATAGAGCGACAAGCTTTCGAGAGATAAGGCCTCTCTTTATCAAGTCAAAACGCGATACTGATACAAGTATGAACTAAAAACAGCAAACAGAAAGAGATGTGAAAAAAAAAAAAAAAAATTGGAAAAACAAGAAAGACTAAATTAATTGGCCAGAGTTAAGTGAGAAACAGACCAGCACTGTGAATAATGTCTTGATAGGTCAGTAAGTCTATAGATCAGGTTGTAGATAAGAACACACACACATATATATATATATATATATATATATATATATATATATATATATATATATATAAATATATATATATATATATATATATATATATATATATATACATAAACATATGTCTTGAGATATAGAAAGGATATTTGAGGAGATACAATGGGTCTTGAGAGGTACACAAATCTGAATTGCCTAGGGAAGCATAAAACATAAATATGCCAATGCCCTTAACAATAGTGCACCTCCTAATATCTCTGCTCACATTGCTCTGCTAATGACTTTCTTCTTTCCTCTTCTCTCATCAGCTCCTCTCACTTCCGCCTTCAGTTTTCTTGAGCTGCACTTTCTCTGTGTAACTCCTTGCTCTGTCAGACTATCTTGCTCCCTAAAAACCTTTAAAAAATGTAAATCTCGCTAAAATTGCATGTATAAAGAAGCTGGTGGTTTATAAATAAAGAGTAATAATTTAGTAATAAGAGTTAATTTAGGGTTAGTGCTAAAATGCTGTGTCTAGCTTTTATTTCTGTTTGTGTATAAATAAATGTTATACTTTATTTCTTGTATCCTTTTAGCTAGCTTCTATCAATGTTATATGATTGCTCTTGTATGTGGTTCTGGATCTGACTAATGTCTGGTTTCACTGCCCTCAATCCATTATCACAGCTCTAAGGTGTATTAAGGGATTTGTGTCCCTATAATTTACCCTGTGCGGTCATTACTGTCTACATTGTTGATAGTTAAAACCTGACATGGGAAATGTAAAGACCACTTTATTGTCATAGCACTAGGAGACAGAAATATTAATTATGTGTTGATCATTAATAACATTCATATTTAATAATAGCAATATTTGATATTACATTCATTTTCAAAGATTAGATTGTCAGCCTCCACTGATTGTTTATCCCCACCCTGATAAAGTCCCTGAGGGACTTGTGAGGGGGTAGCTGACAGACAGGTCTATAGGGCTTCCAGAAAAATGATAAGAGAGTGAACAATGAATGGAAGGCTGCCCCCACAGCAAAACTTTGTGGCAAAGTGAAACCTCTAACACAACAAGTCTCCAACCAATGGAGACCATTGTGTTGGGGGTACACTTTCTATCTGAAATTTAGCAGCTGCCTGCTGGACAAGGCCACCTCCACAGTTGAATTTTGACAGTAATTTTTGTTTAATATTGTTTATTGAATACTGAATTAAATAATAATTGAATATGTTTTTTTTTAATGATTAATGCCTAATGAAAAAGCTCATACTGTTATGTCATTACAGGTTTCCTGCTTACGCCCCTAGATTCACTACGTTTTGCAGGGGGTGCAAATTGTATCTATTCAAAATGAGGAATACTTCTATTATACTCATGGCGTAACACAGTGGTTCCCAAACCTCTCCTCAGGGCTCCCCAGACAGGTTAGGATTTCAATTTAACACAGTGTGTCCACAGGTGAGTCAAACAGTATTCAACAGGCAATGGAGCCTCTAATTCACTGTAACAGTTCAAAGACCCTGTAAAGTTTAGCAAATCTAGGTAATATAATCAGATTTATACCATTAATACTCTCATATGTTGTCAGTAAGAATATGTCTCTTCCAGAAAATGTATTTAGTTGAATGTATGTGGGATTTAATAGGGTTGGTGACTAATACTCTTTAAACAATAATATTTTCACACCCAAATTCAACTCCTTAGTTTTTCTATAATTCTGTCAGAAACAAAGAATTGTAATTTTACAAGCACAACATCCAATAGTGGTCATGGTTTTACTTACAAAGAAGAAAGGAAAAAGGGTGTTAAGCCAATAAAGGGATCTTTGGAGTCTAAATGAACATGACATTAGAGAACCAGATACAATGAAAACAGTCTGACTAAGAGCGTCACTAGGCAAGGACAGTTCATGTCCTAGTTTAATTAGAAAAAAACATTAATTTTGATGACTTTACTGAAATCATCCATTGTCCTTTGTGGTTGCTACTTATATAAATGGGGGGTTTACTTCTCTACAGGACAGATCCAATTATACAGCAATTCTTCCATCCATCTCCCTCTCTCATGTTCTTCCTCTCTGATAGATAAAATAACCACACCCCATAAGGCTCTAAGCTATCAAGAAATGTTGAAGCCAGAAAAGCGGAAACTATTAACACAGACTCTTTAAAAATGAAGATGTTTCTTAAATGGCCATTGTAATCCCCCAAAATGTCTAGCATGCATTTAAAAGATTATGTTTTAAACATATTTTTTTATTGTATGGGAAATAAATGATCTATAGCGTAGAAAAATCACCCAAAATATAAATAGTTTGTAAAACGGTTTCTTACTCTATCCTGATATATTAAAAGAAACAGAGGGGAAATTAGTTTTATTGGTGTATGAAGAGCTACATATTGTGATTTGTTCCAATTGGTTTTAATGTAAATCAGATAAGAAAACACAATTAATAGTGTCTCCAATAGTCATTGTTTACACTGCCTCTGAACTCACTGGTAAGATAAATTTCTGTCAAGCATGTGTTATTTTGTATCTGTGTATCTATTGTTCTAGTGTTAATTTTCTTCAATTAATACAATTTATTTTCCATGGGGAACAAGCGTTTGTGTATAAAACATGCTCTTTAACAGAAAATGTTGGACAACAGTGACCTTTTAATTACAGTGATTCTTTAATGACGTGAAAAAGACAAACATAAAAAGGCAATCAATGACAACATGCACAGTGCTTATTGATTATCTAAATGAGACGCATTCTAATGAATATATTATGTGCCTTAGTCTTAGAATCACAGTATATACTAGGGCCCTCATTCAATTGCGATTTGGCCAATTGAATAGGACCCTAAATAAGCACATAGCATATTTATTTTTTATTTTTTATAAATAGTTTTTATTCAAAGGAATAACAGGTTTCCAACATAACAGGTAACAAATATTTTTGCATATAATCTTTAAACATTAACACATAAGCTCTTATAAATCAAACCATAGTATCTCCTTTCTTTTTTCCTTTTTCTGTGATTCTATAGTTATTCTATTTTTCCTTTAACTCAAATAAGGGAGTCTTGAACAAACATAACTTAATTATATACATATTAAACTAAAACTTTAAATAAATAAGTAGAATATAACTATGTAGATATGGAGAGGTACATTTAATCTATTCTAGATTATAAATTTGTATCCTAAGGGATCCTGTCCCTATAGTTAGTCAATGTATAGCTATTTTCCATCTTTTAAATAATAGCTTCCGAGTTATTCCAAACTATACAGTTTAGTTTGCTTAGTTACTATATTAACTCAGCAAGCCACAATCTAGTGCAATGCTTTCTTACACTTTATGCATGTATTATTTATATATTCACCGCTTGTGACCTATTCCCGATATTCCAGAATCTCCGGCACCAGCTCTCAAGTCCTCCCCGGTCGACGTCCCCCTCCGGCCTACACCTAAAATGTTATTGTTGACCTCCTCTTGCTGTTGGATCCTTCAATTTAATGGAGTTGTTGGATCCTTCAATTTAATGGAGTACCCAACGTTGATTTTAACCAGGGATTTCATATTTTATAAAACTGATATGGCCGATGTTGTCTTCTCGTTTATCGCTATGTAATTAATTCTCCTTATAATTTCCCGGATGTCTAATTTGTCTGATTTCCATTGACTAGCGATATGCACCTTGGCTGCAGCAGCCATTATCTGAAATAGCTTATTCTGATGCTTTGTTAGATTAGGAAGTTTAATCCCCAATAGACATGACTCCATGGTTGCCACCACCGTAGTATCGAACAGTGTCGACGCTATCCGTGCTAACCCTTCCCATAGCCCGTGTACTGCCTGAAATAGCCACCAGGTATGGGTATGGTCTCCTATTTGTTGACAGCCTCTAAAACAATTACTACTTACCCTAGGGTCATATCTATTGAGTTTATCAGGGGGGGCAATATGTTCGCTGAAGTACTTTAATAGAGGTCTCTATGTATGTGGAATTACACGTTGCTTTATTCAGGTTAAGGAAGGATTTCTGCCACTTCTTCCACTCCCATTCCTCCCCTAGTTCTCTTTCCCATTTACCTATATATGGTGGCTTATCTGAATTCTTTGAGTTAATAAATGTTTCATATAATGAGCCTATTATCCCTTTTGCAAGTGGGATGTTCTTGCAGATCACCAAGAACCAGGAGGATTTCGGTGGTCCAAATTTTTTAAACATTTCGCCAGCCCAGCTTCTTGTTTTCAACTAGTTGTATTTCTCCTCTGGGGGAAGGGTATATTTTTCTCTAAATTGCTCTAAATTCATCAAATGACTCCCTATAAACCAGGGACCCAACCTGTCTTGGCCCCTAATAGCCCACCAGTGCTTAGATGTTTTACTCATGGTTGCCCAGATCTCTTGGGAAGAAATTACAGAACAAAGGGGAGATTCACTTATATCCAGCTTGTATTTGAGTCTAGCCCTTTTCCACGTTATATTTGGTAAATTTATTATGGGGTTCGGATGTGATTTAACCGGGCCTTAATCCGTCAGGTGCCCATATCAATGTGTCCCAGCTATGCGGTTGCATTTGCTGCTTTTCCAAAAATACCCAGCCCGGATGATGTTTGACCGAGTGCGTTTGTGGTAGTTGGGACAGCCTAGCCGCTTTAAAGTACTCCCGTAGATTAGGGCATGCTAACCCCCCTTCTTTCTTGTTTCTGTACATTACCTTCTTGGCTATTCTGGGTTTGTTATTTCTCCACACGTACCTAAAAATACTGGACTGGAACCGGTCCAGTTCCCTCAGGGATATTGGCATAGGGATTGTTCTAAATAGGTACATCATTTTTGGTAGAACACTCATTTTGACTGCTGCAATTTGGCCAGTCCAAGAAAGAGGGAATTTACTCCATTTGAACAAGTCATCATTCAGCTTCTTGTACATGGGGGGTAATTAGACTTATATAGATCAGAAATTTTAGGTGTTTTGTTAACCCCTAGATATTTTATGTGTTTGGGGGGCCATGAAATGGGAAACAGGGCCTTAAGATGCTCTATGTCCTCTTGTGCCATGCCTAAGCTCAGAGCCTCCGATTTCTCCAAGTTCAGCTTAAGACCTGACATTTTGCCGAACTGGTCTAGGGTCGACATTAATGCCGGGATGGAGGACCTGGGTTTCGTCAGAGTGCAGAGTACATCGTCTGCAAAGAATGAGCATTTATATTGGTGTAACGCTACCTGAAGCCCCTGAATTTCCCTATCCGCTCTAATGAGCTGCGCTAGTGGTTCCACTGCCATAGCAAATAACAGGGGCGAGAGCGGGCATCCTTGTCTTGTACCTCTCTGAATGTTAATTTGTGTTCTATGTTCCCCTGGTAATCTCAACATGGCTGTCGGAGCATCATAGTATGTGCGAAGTAGAGTAATAAACTTCCCCTTGAGCCCAAACTTATTCAGAACCTTGAACAGATACGGCCATTCCACTGCATCGAATGCTTTCTCTATATCAAGAGCCAATAGACACATTGGGGAGCTTGCTTTCTGCGCTAGATACTGGATATTGAGAGTTCTTCTGACATTGTCCCCCGCCTGTCTATAAGGTACAAACCCTGCCTGATCCTTATGGATAATTTCTGGCAAGAATCTGGAGATCCTTGTCACCATAATTTTGGCCATCAGCTTGACGTCTCCATTCAACAGTGATATAGGTCGGTAATGTTTCACCTCTAGATTATATCTGCCTTCCTTTGGTAGAACCACCAATTCTGCCTGGTTTAGTTCTGGGGGCATTCTTTCCCCTCCCATGATGGCGTTAAACAGTGACCTAAGATGGGGACTTAATAGGGACTCAAACTTTTTATAATATAAGTTAGTATAGCCGTCCGGCCCTGGTGATTTGCCTATTTTGAGACCCTGAATTGCCTCCTTCACCTCTACCGTTGAAATATCTAGATTGAGATTTGCTAGCTGCTGCTCGTCTATAGAGGGAAGATCTATAGATCTTAAAAAAGAGTCAAGGTCCAGCCCTTCGTTCAGCCTACCAGCTGAGTATATCTGCTGGTAAAAGGACTGGAACTCCTTCTGTATATCCCTCGGGCTACATGAGATATTGCCATCTACTTTTCTAATCTGAGTTACCCTAGTTTGGGTCTCCTTAGCCTTCAATCTCTTAGCTAGCATTCTATCTGGCTTATTAGCCTTCCAGAAGAATAGATGCCTAGTTTTCCTCATTGCTTTTTCTGTGTAAAAGGATAGTACCCCATTTAATTCTGTCCTAATCTTATCTATTTGCCTGTGCAGCTTTGTGGTGGGGTTTTTCTAGACTATTTAGGGTATCTGTTACCTCTTCCTCTTTCCTCTTAAGTGATTTTCGATGCTGGGCTGTTAGCTTAATACAGCATCCCCTTATGAAAGCCCTATGCGCTACCCAGAGCCAACCTGCCCCCGTCTCAAGTGAATTATTCAGCTCAAAATATTGCTTAATGTCCTCTGCTATTGATGCTGTATTTTTGGGGTCTGTCAATAGGTGTTCATCAATCCTCCAGCCCCTGAATGGGGTCAAGTTAGGGCCTATCGTTATTTTAATGACCACCATGGCATGATCAGACCAGGGGCAAGGGACAATGTCAGACTCTCGGGTTTTATCAAGGAGGAGAGAGCTCATTAAAAATGTGTCAATCCTGGAATACGTGCCGTGCGTAGGTGAATAGTATGTATATTCCCTGGTGTCCATGTTTAAACCTCTCCAAGCATCCACTAGATGCATCTTGGTCATCTGTTTAATTTGGGCCCTTTTTTTGGAAAATTTAGTATCTTGAGTGTGACCGGATCGGTCCAATGTTGGGTCCAAGGTTAAGTTCATATCCCCTCCAATTACCAGTTCGCCCAGGTCTAGCGTTTCCAGATCCCTCATCATTTTAATCAGGGTTTGGTGGGGAGACTTTGTAGGGGAATACAGGGATACCAATGAAATTCTGTGACCCGATACAGCCCCAGTGATCAGTACATAATTCCCTTCCTTGTCTACTCTACTGTGTTCTACCTTGAATGGGAAGTTTTTGTGTAGCAGTATGGCTGCCCCTGCTTTCTTTGCAGACTGAGTGGCCACATACACTATCGGGTATTCCTTGTGGATGAACCTCGGGATACCCCCACAAGAGAAGTGTGTCTCTTGCATGAAGATAACCGAGTGTCTAAACTTTTTGTAATATCTGAAAGCTTTCCTCTTCTTGAAAGGTGAGTTAAACCCCTTCACGTTATGAGTTATATACACATATTCTGACCCACTCATGATGTTTTTGTGTCTAAGTGTGTATGTTTTCTTTGTCTACCTGCTGCTTCATGCTCGACTCCAGCTCTTAGAGATCTGAGGTTGGACAAAGACACGGAGAGAGACAGCTGGTGCAGGAGACTCCAGTCATCGCAGGCCCGAGCAAAAAAACATGCTATTAGACACACATTTAGCCAACCATCTTTGCATTCCTGGTTCCCCCCAGTCTCTTCTAAATTTACCTCTAGGGTTATATTGGGCTGGCTGCTCAAGCCCTGGTTTCTATCACTTGCAAGTTTATAAATGTCTGCACTAATCTTCACCGGGAGAAGCACTGTGAATAATAGATTTGGTCTACACACTGCTCTTTGCCAGTCTGCTAGTTGCTCTAACAAATTCCAATTCTCCCCTTCTCCATACGTATTAATAACTAAGCTCAATAACTTTTCAACTTGTCTAACTAATCTGAGACTTTCCATCTCTTTTGCAAAGGGTTACTACTCTCTGGCCCCTTGTCTAAGGTCCCGACTAACCTCCTTCTTAACTAAACTGTTCTGCGTTTATTATTCTTCCTCTAGAATGTCAACAAGATAAAAAAGAAGCACAAGAAGTAGAAAAGATGAAAAATAAAAAAGTAAAAAAAGCTTGTTGTTATCAATCCTTCCGGACTCACTTCAGATCCCCCTTTGTTCTGTAAGCTGTTCATAGCTGGACTCTTGCGGGGTAGGTTCTTATCTCCGGAGCTTCTGGGGTGGAGTGGTGTATACTTCGTTGACTGCGACCCTACTACTGTCCATTGTGTTTTCGGTATTGGAGGGGGTGGGGGCCGGCCATGCTCTTCTGTCGAAAAATCCGGTGGGCACAGATGAAGTTGGAGCAATACTGCCAAACAGTCTTCTAGATTGCGAGTGGTATGCGAGGCACCTTGATAGCTAAAGGTGAGAGCGAAGGGGAAATTCCACCTATATTGCAATTTGTTCTGCTGAAGGATCGCCAGGGCTGGTTTCATCTGTCTCCTCCTGTCCAGTGTGTTAAGGGACAGGTCAGCATACACTTGCAAGCTGGCGTTGTCTGGACCCTTAATCACCTGCATCTTCCTAGTTTCCGCCAACAGAAGGTCTCTGGCCTGTTGCCTCAAGAATCGCACCACCACATCTTTGGGGGCCTCTGGGTTTCTCGCCCCTCCAAGAGCTCTATGAGCTCGCTCTACTTCGAGGACCGCTTCTGGTTGGTCAGGCAATATTGCCGCGAAGGTTTCTTTCAAATACAACGGCCAGGTCCTGTGTGGCTCTTGGCACTCCTCGTACCCTGACGTTGTGACGGCGTGAGTGGTTCTCAAGGTCTTCAATCTTGTCTGTTAGCCCCATGATATTGTAGGAGTTTTGATGGATGGTGGACCTGTCGTGTTGTTGCGCCTCACCTAATTGGTCTACCAGCTCTTCCAACAGTTGAGTCCCCTGCCCCAGCTCTTTCAGGTCATTCTTCAAGGGTTCTATTGCCTTGGTTAAAAGTTGCTCAATGGTAGCAATGGATCTAGGCGATAGATCAATATGTTGCTGTGTCTTCTTAGAGGCCCCCTCTTGGTCGGATGAGTCTGAGTGGTCTGAAGCAGACTCCACTGGCGATACAGGTTTAGCCGCCTTAGGTGGAAAGTGCTCACGAATGCCCTTGGCTGAGTGAGTCCTCTTGCTCTTCTTCATTGCTGACCTTTAGTGCCTTGCACCTTCCAGTAAGCTTTATGATTCTTCCTCTTTACCCCTCTTCTTGCAAGCCGTTCAGATGCCTACAATAGCATTTATTATATCGCCTTCAGCTGGTCAATTCCAGGTCTTTGTTCTCACAAAGAGTAGAGCATGATTGCTTGTCAGTCGGGTTTCCTTATATGGGGGCTTTTACATCTCTTGGTGAAGGGAATCACATTGGCCTTTGTAGCTTTTTGCAGAGGTTAGCATGTGGTATGTTGACAGTCCAGCTCTCATATTGCAATTCTGCTGTAGTTTTGATATGTGGCCACTTGGTGGCAGCGTGAGTCCATAAAAGTCCTATATAGCTGTGTCTCAGTGTAGTTTGAAAGTTTTTAACTGTATAAATGCTGGATGTTTCCAGAGCCGGAGTTCTTAATGTCTCTCTTTGGTGACGCCCCAATTGCAGGGTTTTTAGTAGCTGTAAGGCTGTGGTCTCTTCTGAGAGATGCGGGAATAGCAAAGTCTCTTGTTAGTAACCCTCAATTCGTAGTGTTTTTAATGGTGGCAGGGTTGTCTTGTCTATGCACTCCCAGGGCTGTAAGAAGGAGCTTTACAGCTATACTGTGATAATGAAATTGCTTCTTCTCTTTATTACTTGGACCTTTGGTGTGTCCCTTTTTTTTTTTGTGTTAGGGTACAGCTTTACAAAGTATAGGTGATGTCTTGGCTGATTGTGCAGTTATATCTCTTCTTAAAGTTCAGGATTGCTGATTTGGGTATAGCTGGGCAATGGCCCTTGGCCTGGTTGGGCATTGGGATACAAGTCTGGGCCTTGGGGGGGTATTTCTAGGCCTTGTTGGTAATGTCTGTGGGTTTGGGGGCTTTATTATTGGGTCTGGGCCCACCTTGCTGCGCCACAAAATGGCGGCCACTTTTTTGCGGGCTTTTCCGCTGGCTTTTCTGCTTCTGCCCCTGGCTTGGGGTCCTTGCCTCTGGCTGTACCTCCCCCTGTTTCCTGGGGTCTAGCAAGCTATACAGAGCCCCGTTGCCCTTCTGGCCTCGAGCTTACCCATGCGGCCAAGATGGAGGCCGCCTCTTCACCTCTTCGTTCCCGCCAGTCTCCTCTCTGCCTCTGCCACCGGGTTTTCACCGCTGGGCCTCTGCGTCCTTCTCACTCGCCTCCAGTCGGATCTGCGGTGAGTCTGGGGTGCTGGGGTCCTGGCCACTCCGCCTCTCAGCTCCCGGTCTCCTTCTCCCGGCCAGTGGCACCTCGCTGGGATCTAGGTTGCTACTTCCTGTAGTCCCCTGATGTTGCTGGGGCTCCTTCAGGGTTCTCTCCTCTTTGTCGGGGGTCTCTGGGCTTGCCTCTCCTGCCTCCTGCAGCACCTCTGATGCCTCGTATGGGCTGACACAGCCCCGTACTGGGGGTCTTCTGCCTGCTCCGGTGTGCGCAGCTTCTTTCACCGGCGCCTCTCCTCCGTCAGTCGGGTCGTCCCTTGGGGGGTCCGGTCGGCTTCCCCTGATGTCCCCTGATGTTTCTGGGGGTACCTCAGGTCTTTTTCGGGACTATTTAGCCCAAAAGCCGGTATGGGTCCTCTGAGCTCTCCCCTCAAACGTCTAGCTGGTTCAGACACTAGCTCCGCCTCTCTAGCATATTATTTTTTTTTTTTTAAACAATGAGTTTTATTGTCACCAATTGCAATAAACATTTCACATATTTGACCTCGGCGCGCAGGCCTGTCAGTTTATCATATGTCCATGACACCCAATATAGATACATTTACATACATCAGATTACAGAGAACTCTGTACCATTACTGTTAATGAAGTCAGGATAAAGAATAGCCTGTTATAGGTCAAACAGATTGGTACTGGTATATAATGAGCGACTTTCTCTTTTTTTTTTTTTTAACTCTAACCTTTTAGAATCATACAACATAACCCAAAACTTAAACTGCTTGCTGGCCGACCCTGTCCCCCTCCCTACCTATGATTTCCCTAGGTGCAGGAAACTTTTAATGAAATTGTCCCCAAGTCCCTTGCTTTTCCCCCTCCCTGGCCCCCTTGGCCGACCTTAATGAGGAAATAATCCTATTTATATACCAATAATTAACCCTAACTCCCTAAGGCTAGGCCTGTATATACTATCCATGGGTCCCATATTTTCCTGTATTTATCCATAGAGTCAGCCAATAGGTGGGTGATTCTTTCGTTGATGGCAATATAGTTAATCTTTTGTTTAACCAACTGGAAGTTTAGGTTCCTGGATTTCCAGGATTTGGCAATATGGCTCTTAGCTGCCAAAGTTATGTATTGCAGCAGCCTATTTTGGGATGGTGCAAGAGTGCTATTGGGGATCCCCAGCAGCATGTTGTCAATAGACCTGTCCACCGGGGTATGGAACAAGTCCGAGGCTAACTCTGATATTAAATCCCAGACTTTTACTACCTGGGGGCAGGTCCACCATATATGGGTAAATGTCCCTGTTGCTTGGCACCCCCTAAAGCACAAGTGGCTTTCTGACTTTTTCCATTTTGCAAGCTTTTCTGGGGTTATGTATACCCTGTGGAGCACCTTGATGGCGGTTTCCAGGATGCTATAGTTGAGGGAGCCCCTATAGATGTTGGACCAAGCCACCCTCCATTTACCTGGGTCCCAGCTCATATTCATGTCAGTTTCCCAATCTACTATTTGTTTTAAATTGAGTCCATCAGGCCGGGCATTAAATGTTTTGTAAAGCACCCCTAGGGTACCCTTCGTTAGTGGGGCCACTTGACAGATTTTAGATAGCCAGTTCATTTCCGACACTGTGTGGTTCTCTAATAAGGAGAGTACAAGATGTTTAAGTCTGCAGAAATTATAGTGTTCTGACAAAGGTAGATCATGTTTGTCCCTTAATTTTTCTAAGGAGATAATTTGCCCCTTCTCCATCCACTCTCCCAGCCTATCTAGTTTTTCATTCTTCCACCAGTGTTGGGAGGATAAATTCAGACTAATTGACATCTGGGGATGATTAAGGAGTGAGATCATATAGGATGGTTTTGGGAATATTTTTGTGTGCTCGCAGGCCCATTTCCAGCATGTTAGCGTATGCTTTATCATGGGATTGGATGTGTTTCTAATTTTGGGGGTAATATCTGGCAGCCACATAATTGTGTCCCAGGTCAGCGGTCTCATTGATTGGTTTTCTATATAAATCCACGCCGGTTGATGGGTCACGGAGTGGGCGATTGGCAAAAAGGATAATTGAGCGGCCTTGTAATAAAGTTTAATATTAGGGCAGGATAGTCCTCCATCTAGTTTGTGTAGATACATAATTTTTTTCGCAATTCGCAATGGGCCCTGATTCCAAATGAACCTAAAGATATGCCTTTGGAAATTAGATAAATCTTTATTTTTAACCGGAATAGAGAGGGTTCTAAAAAGGTAAAGAAGTCTGGGCAAAATGTTCATTTTTATCGTATTAATTCTCCCCACCCAGGAAAGGCGAAATTTCGTCCATCTACCCAAATCTGCAATCAAGGTTTTTAGTAGCTTAGAATAGTTCTCATTGTATAGATCGACCAGGTTAGAGTCTCTGTTTTCTCTAAATTTAATTTTAGGCCCGAGAGCCGGCCAAACTTTTCTAGTGTTTTAATGAGTTCCGGAACTGAGTTAATAGGGTTGGACACCACGCAGAGCAGATCGTCTGCAAACAGGCATATTTTGAAATGGTGATGTCCTACCTCTATCCCGGTAATCCCCGAATTGGCCCTGATCCCCCTGGCTAGGGGTTCCATAGCCAATGCGAAGAGCAAAGGCGATAACGGGCATCCTTGTCTAGTACCCCTCCCTATTGTTATATTCGGAGTTACAGGACCAGGGAGCTTCAGTTTGGCTGAAAGGGAATTATAGAAAGATTTCAGCAAGTTAATGAACTGGCCACTGATACCAAATGTACTTAGGGCCGCGAATAGATAGGGCCATTTCAAGGAATCGAAGGCCTTTTCAATATCAAAGGCCATAAGGCACGCTGGTATTTTGGAGATTTTGGCTTTATGTATGAGATTAAGGACTTTCCTAATATTATCTCCTGCCTGTCTGTGGGCCACGAAACCTACCTGGTCATTATGAATCAGTCTTGGCAAGAAACAAGCCAGTCTGTCTGCCATCATTTTGGAGAGAATTTTCATGTCACAATTTAGGAGTGAGATTGGCCTGTAGTTTTTCATTTCTAGGGGTTCCCGTCCTTCCTTGGGGAATAGGATAATCTCAGCAGAATTAAGCTCTGCCGGTATTTGCTCACCTGCCAGAATGTTGTTGAAGAGTGTGACTAGGTGCGGGCCAAGGGTTTCTAAAAATGCTTTGTAATAACTATTGGTAAACCCGTCTGGCCCCGGAGATTTACCAACTTTAAGTTTATGTATCGTTTTGCGTACCTCGTCTAACAAAACGGGCGTTAAAGGGCTCCCAGCTCTTCCCCCGTTATGGTGGTGGGATCACTTGAATTGAGGAATGCCTGCATCTCATTAAGGTTGAGAGTTGTGGAGCCTTCATAGAGGGAATTAAAGTAGTTGGTGAAAATTGACTTAATTTTACTTGGATTAGCTGTGAGCTCGCCCTCCCGCGTTTTTATTTGATGGATTTTATTCTGTGTACTTTTTGATTGTAACTTTCTGGCTAGGAGTGGGCCCGGTTTATTTGCTTTGTCGAAAAACTTTTGCTGAGTCCACCTTAGGGCTTTCTCAGTTTGGTCCGAAAGGAGAACGTCTAGATCTGTCCTAACCTTTTCTATTGCCTGTCTATTTTTGTTGTCTGGCTTGGATTGGTTTAATTTTTCAAGTTTTGTCAGTTCTGCTTGAAGTTCAATTTCTCTGGCCTTTCTTTGTTTTTTGTAGCGGGAGGCAATTTTAATAAGGGATCCCCGAATGTAGGCCTTGTGTGTAACCCATACAATGCTTGCCCTTACTTCTGGGGAGAGGTTAACCTGGAAGAAAAGATCCAGATCCTGGGAAATTTGGTCTTTGACCTCTGGGTTAGCTAGAATTCGTTCGTTCAGTCTCCATGAGAATATGGGCCTCCCCCCTGAAACCCAGCCCAATGCAAGCTTTACGGAAGCATGGTCTGACCATGTACAGGGAATAATTTCTGATTTCTTTACCTCGTCTAACAGGGAGGAATCTGCAAAAATGTAGTCTATCCTGGAATAGGTATTATGTACTTAGGAGAAAAAAGAATATTCCTTAACCGTAGGGTGTGTTTCCCTCCAGATATCTGTCAAGTTTAGTTTAAGGAGTAAGCGCTTAATTTTCTTCATTTTTCTAGAGAACCTCTCTTGTCCCCCCTTCCCTGACCTATCTTGAGCCGGGTCCAGCACCAAATTCAGGTCCCCCCCTATTATTATTTTTCCCAGCCCCGGCTTATCTAGAGTCTTTAGAACGTTTATGACAGTCTGATGGGGGTTTGTTGTTGGGGCGTAGATGGAAACCAGGGTTGTCCTAATACCCTGTACTAGTCCTGTGATTATTACAAAACTACCCGCCGGATATATCTGTTTATTCTCTAATGTAAAGGGGAAGTTCCTGTGAAGGAGTATAGCCGCCCCTCCTTTTTTAGTTCTTTGATTGGCTAGGAAAACAGTTGGATAATTCCTGTGAAGGAAATTCGGGTGGTTGTTGTGGACAAAGTGAGTCTCCTGCATGAATATGACAGAGGGGTTGCTATCCTTATAAGAGAGAAAGGCCTTGCAACGTTTAAATGGGGAGTTAAATCCTTTGACATTATGTGTCAGGAACACTATGTCTAAATTATTCAAACTTTCCGCCATGTGTGTGGTGTGGTGATGTGTTGTCCTGACTTACCCCATTCCGGTGGAATAGTCCCGATAGCACTGTGGCCGGGTGAGAAAGGCTGGGAGAGTGGACTACTCCCTAACCAGGCAGACTTACCCCCCGGGAGTCTATTGATTGAGAGAAGGATGCCTTCTAACCAGATGGATTTACCTCTGGGGAGTCTTGCATTCAGAAAGAGAGAACATGGATCAGCCAGCAAGCTAACAAAACAGTAAATAAATACTGAGACATAACAATTAAATAGATGAACATAACCTAAAAACATTTCAAGAACACTGATCCTCATTGATTTTTACCGGTAGCACCTAAGTGCCTAGGGTGGAGAGGATAATCACTCCTCTCTCTGTCCCTAGTATGAGGAAAATGAATATACTTGAATAGTTCCTAACTAGACAATTAGTATTTTACTCAACAGTACATTAGCCCTGAAATAGGCCCAACCCTGTGGGAAAATGAGAAACATGAGAAGTAGTTATACCTAGATCTATAGTCTTTTTTGGTAAAAGCTATCTCTTCTCTGGTGTTATATCGAACAGTATGTATTTAAACTCACAATACTTAATGAAATTTGTATGCAGTCTTAGGCTTACTAACTAGTGTCAGACCCTTTATGCATTGTTTAAGAGTACTCAAGTTTCTGACTATTACGTTAGTTCACCCTTCATGAACCAGTGCAGAGGAAGTGCCTGGGGTGGACTCGCCAGAAGTCCCAGGCTCTGATTGCGACGTGCGAGTTGAGTCTCTCTGGTTCCTCTGTTTTTTGGGCCTATCTTTTGGCCTCTCTGCTCGTTGTTCACGAAAATCTTCAGTAGTGGCCAGATTGAGGTGGATCAAATGTTTCTGACAGTCTTTCAGAGAAAAAGCACAGTAAGTAGAGCCTCCTGCTTGGAAAAGTAAGCGGAATGGAAAACCCCATTTGTACGGGATCTTGTTCTTTATAAGAACATTCAAAGCCGGTCTCATTTCCCTGCGTTTATTCAGAGTGGATGGTGCAATATCAGCGTAGATCTGCAGGTGGGATCCATCTGGGCCCACAACTTGTGAAACATTTCTGGCGGCAGAAAGGATGTTATCCCTTGTTCTTTGTCGGAGGAATCGGACTATTGTGTCTTTACGTAGGCTCTGGTTGGAGGACGCTCCCAGGGCCCTATGTGCCCTCTCAATTTCAATCTCCTCATCTTCTTCCCCCGGCAGCAAGGTCCGAACAACTTCCTTGATGTAGGGTACCAGGTTAGTCACCCGTTTGTCAATCCCTCTAAAGCGAATATTATTTCTGCAAGAACGATTTTCAGCATCCTCAAGTTTGTTTTCCAGGAGGGTGATTCTGGAAGAGTTTGCCGAGATGTCCTTCCTGTCCTGCCCTTGGGTTGAGACCAATTGGTCCGTGAGGGTTTCTAATAGATGAGTTCTCTGTCTCAACTCTTGGATTTCTTTCTTAAAGTCCTGCACGGCCTGGGATAGTTGGGTCTTTAATAAGGTTTCAAACCTTGTCATAATTTTGTCTATCATCTCCGGATCTTGTAGTGTACCCCTCTGTTCCCCCTCCATATCCGAATTGTCAGATAGGTCTACAGCGGGGCTCTGGGGCGAAGGCTGACGTTTTGGGAGAGTTTGGAAGTGTTCTGGAATTCCTTTAGCTGCCGAGCTCTTGCTTGTTTTACCCTTCATCTTCCACACAGGTTTTCATTTGTAGTTTACTGGGGCATCCTCAGCACCGTTATTAATCCAGCTTCTGAGACAAGGGAATTGCTTATATGCAGAAAAGTTTCCCTTCTTCTTATCTTTTCCTTTTAAATTATCACATCGACGTATTGCAGAGCTGCGTTATGATTTCCCAGGTAGGGCCTTTTCATCCTTATTTGTCTACATGGCTAGGGAGACCTGTGAGGATAGTCCTGGTTGTGTGCCATGTGGTGAGTGTCTATCCGGCATTTATCCGGCACCTAGGTATAACAAAAAAAAACTGTTTTTGCTTACCCTATGCGTTGACAGGGAGATTTAGCATAACTCAGTCCAGGGCCGTTACTGCTAATAATGCAAATGTGTTATGTTCAAGGGTCCCAGCTCCATTCCAGGGTGGCTAGTGCTGTTCACCCTCCACCACACTGATGCACAAAATGGCCGCCACCTATATGGTAGGCCAGTTCTTGGGCCCCATCCTGAATTGTACTGGGCGACCTGCCTGAGCTTGTTGGGGTCTACCTGAAGTCCCACTACTCCCCTCTAGCATATTTTATTAAAAAAAATTTTTTGTTAGTTATAACATTGCTTTTGGATAGATGCTTACTAACTAAAAACTTCTTTAACAAATATATGTTATGTGCGAATTTGGCCAAATTGCAATTGAATGAGGGCCTAAAATACTTTTTTTATATCCACATGAATATTTGTAGCTTGTAAGATCTTTTTAAATGCTCATCTAACCCTTTGAGTTTATTTATTTAGTTATTTAGTGTTTACGAAATGCTCCTTTTATATGAATGATAGATATATATAATTAAAAACATGATATCAAATGTATTAGTTCAGTGTCCAATTAACTAGGAAAATATATTATGTGTCCCATAATATTAAAATATATGTTGTAATATTAGTACAAATGCAAAACACGGTATAAGATGAGCAGGAACTAGATTGTTTAATATGATTTGAGATTCAAATCAATGCACACAACTGATGATGCATCATGGGTAATCACTGTCCAGCTGGATTTATAATCTTGTGACCTAGGTGTAACTATCTTGCATAGGTTATTGATACACAACCATTAAATCATTGTAAGTGTCTGGCCTAAATATAATTTTTTTTTACCAACATAGATTGACAGCCGGTATGAACCAAAAAGGCCCATTTAGTCTACCTATGGTATCTAGCTACAGGGCTGGCTTCATTTAAACTCATGAATGCCTTGTGCATATCCTAGGCATGCTTACATTACTTAACTGTGGAAACTTATTGGGTGACGCTGTCACCCAAAAAGAAGCTACTTTCTTTTTGGCATTAAAGGTTCTGTATACAATATATTGAGTTCCCTGATGGTTAGGATTCGGTGCTTTCACCACTGTGACCTGTGTTCGATTCCAGTCAGGGAACCAAGAGGTCACACCACCCTTAAGCCATGCAGGGTTGGGCCTGGTCAGTACTTGGATGGGAGACCACCCAGGAATACCAGGAGTTGTATGCTGTGAAATAAGTGGCAACTAACTCCACTATATCTACCATGAAAACCAAGTGGATCAGCATGGACATAAAGATGTGCCTCGTGTGATACAGTCCATGAGGTCACGGAAAGTTGGAAACGAATGAACGATGCAAGAAAAAAAAAAATATATATATATACATTAGTCTTTTTTGTCTACAGTTAATCATTCCTAATTGATTTTACTAGACATAGATATTTCCTTATGAATAATCACTTTACAATAGAGATAAAGAGAAGAGCAAATCACAGTAGGACAGCTCCCGGACCAGCAAGCAATCTGAAATGGAAAAGTACATGAAACAAGCAAATTTGTCAGTTCATCAAGCAGAGATGTCCCTTTAAGGTGGAAGGCTAACCTATGGGGGTTTACTCTGCCACTGAGTTCTGTTATCAAGTGTGTTACGTGGAGACATGTTTTCAACAGTAGTGCATACAGACCTTACCTGAGTTGAATCCACAGTTCATATCACTCTACCCAAGTTTCTAATCCGTTTAGCAATAAAAACAAAATGTCTGTCATCATCAAAGCAAAACCAAATGCAATCGTTGTAAATTAAAGGTTGTAATTAATTAAACTGTGTAAACACATCTTGTACGTTATAAAGTAAGGTTCTGGTGAATAGCTTACTTAAAATATGGTCCTTGAGTTAAACCTCTTAGCTTGCAGAAATGAGTATATAACTGTGAGTGAAAGACAGCAATGGGTTAATTAGTAATAGAGGTATAGATATGGAAGAGGAATGCTTTGGAGTTCATGGGTGATTTGTTAGTTGTGGAGAGATGCAATGGGCTGTTGAAGTCATATATGTTGGGGAATCGTCTGAGAGCCACATGTGGCCTAGGGCACTAGTTGTTCACTGTATATACAAAAAAAATGGCTTTTGTTGTGTTTATTTCTTTGAACTAATCAGTGTGTTACTTTGACAATGCACGTCTGTTTTGCACTGATAATAAAATTCAGGAAAAAATGCACATTTCTGAGATATGCAACAAACTAACCATACTAGCAGCTATACTATCTATGAACAACATAAAAAATAGTGAAAAATCATAATTTGGAAGACTGAGCCTAGTTCAATTGAGAAATTGTAAGTTACAGGTGCCCGTAATGGAGCCCGTGAGCTAATTTGCTATTCAGTTGGAGTCTGATTGTGAGCAGCAAGCGGTCTACGTGTTACGGGCTTGAAATCCTTGCGGTTGTTATAACCGGAACTTACATCCCATGAAAGCCTTTGATCTTTCCCGTCCGCAAGAGTTACGATCGATAACATTGCAAATCGCTATTCAATTGCTACAATTCCGCAAGCCCGCAAGTGTTTTCACACCCGTAAACGTCAAATGTAGAAGAAAATACTACTGGTACAAGAGAGGACCCGCAAAGGGGTTAAAGACATATCCGTAGCACTGTAAATGCAAATAAAAATCAATACTGCACGTAGAAAGCAATGAAAGACATTAGAATTAATTGCACAACAGTCCCAAGCTCGGAAATCTCCAATCAAAAATCTTTTTTTTTATGTTTCAATTCGGGTTTATATCGATCTCGGGAATCAATGAGTTAATACATATCAGGCCACCCACATGGACTAGAACAGTATTGGCATTCATTTTTATTATTTTGTGGGTTTGCAAGTCCAATCGCATATCGGACCTCTAAACGCTAATTGATTGACACGTAACCTCCATCTTATACTGCCGTAATGATGGCAGTCTCTTTTTTTGGGCTGTTTTAAAATGGGTAGTTAAGGCCTTGCTTAATTGATCATGTTCAAGACCTGAAATGCTGCATACAAGTGCATTATTTCGGCTTTTGGCCCCTAACTTGCAGGCTTGTTCAATTGAATATCTCCGGAATTGTATCAGAGTTCAAGCCTGCAGACATATGGCATGTATACCGCGAGATGTGGACTTCTAATTGAATGAGGCTCTATGTTTAACTATAGAAGGTTCCATCATTTTGATTTCAAAAGTTAATGATAGGTTGGAATTTGTTGGGTTTGCTTATCTCATCAATGAATGAAGAGAGGGTGGGGAGGAAGGAAAATAGAGAAGGGGGGGCATTTGTTATATAATTTTAGAATCTGGCACCTACCCTTTCTACTACACATAATCAGAAGTGTGCAGCTCTCAACAATAACTACAAGCCCTGCTTCTACAGAAATGTAAACTCACTTCTCACACACTCAACCTTCACTCAATCTGCACCCGTGGCTGAATTACAGGTAATAATTGCAATGTCACTTTACTGTAACAAAATGCATAAAAAAATAAAATTTCATTTATACAGTACTTTAGTAGCATCAAATTATGCCATATTTCTAACCTCAACTGTGTCCCTTTAAGACAGTAAATTTGAGATTGCTTTGAGAAAAAAAACAAAAAACAGCTTTAGTCAATAATGGAGACACTGAACTTTCTTCACCTCACCCCACACATTTGAAGGCAAATGAATCTTAGTATATCTGTGTACAGACTATTAATGATCTGTCCTAGCTAATTGTCATGCTAATTGTCAGGTAGGTTTTGGCCTAGGTGCCCTGTACATAAACTGCTCAGAACTGGGACATTTTGATGTGAAATTCAGTATTGTCTTTATCTCAAAGCAAAATCTTTTCTTTCACTCTGTTAAAAATATATTTTATCTCCCGAGTGTGGTGTCAGTTTTACAGCCCTGGGATTCATATAAACAAACCCTGGTGGTCAGTGTGCCAGTGCCAATTATATACCCCTTTGTCAGCAGTCTGAAACAAGAGGAAACCAACAAGACATCACTCAGCGGGCTAAAAACCCAACAGATTTCACATAAAGGATTTTAGCGCTTATTATGGGCTTTAAAAGGAATTGATTTCCACTCGTATTCCTGTTTAAATTGCTCCTGATGTCAAGAGCGGCCCCGGTTTACTTTGCAAATCTGTCCTCATAGCTTTAATCAGCAGGGGGGCCTTTGCAGGTACTACAAACAGAGGCAGAGCTACGGCCGGTGCAGCCGGTGCAAGGCACTGAGGCCCCTGACCTCCAAGGCACTCTCGTGGACCTCCCGCGGGTCCCCTGTGGCCTCGGCGGCCCTCCTGTGACCCCCGCAGGTTTTCTGTGACCCAGCGGATACCATGTGGCCCTTGCGGGTCCCCTGTGGCCCCTGTGTTTCACTTTTGGCACCTGTGTTTTCCCTATGGCCCCTGCAGATCCTCTGTGGCCCCTGAGTGTCCCCTAGGTCCCATGTGGTCCCTAGGTCCCCCTGTGGCCCCCGTGGACCTCTCGTTTGGCCTAATACAGGCCCCCTGTGCCCCCTGCGGGCCCAGTGACCCCCCCACAACCCCTTATGGCCATCGTGGACCTCCCATGGGTGGCTTGCAGCCCCTTGTGGCCCCTGCGGGCCCAGTGACCCCCCCACAACCCCATATGGCCATCGTGGACCTCCCATGGGTGGCTTGCAGCCCCTTGTGGCCCCTCACATGGCCCACTGTGGCCCCCATGGCCCACGCAGACCTCCCATGCATTCCCTGTTGCCACTTAAGGAGGAGAGGAGTCAGAAATCACTGCGAGCAAAAAGATCCGGCCTCGCAGTGGAGAAGGAGCGGCACAGACGGGCAGGGGTAAGGGGTTTGCTGCGTCTGTCATAAGGAGGTCTGATGGGACAAGGCAACAGGAGGACATGAGGAGGGGGGGAAGAGGAGTGCAAAGGAGGACCGTGGAAGGACAGAGGGAAGGAGAGATCAGAGGCCAGACTGGGGGGCTAGAAAGGAGACTGTGAGAAAATGGGGTGCAGGCGGCAAAGGCAGCACATATGAGGCTGTGGCGGGGGGCAGGAGTGGTGAGGCAGAGGGAGAAGGAGAAGCTGATTAGTAATAGGAAAGGCTTATCATGCAAAGGAGAGGGAGCAAGCAGTAGCAGTGGGAGAGCTAGAAGGAGGCAGCCAGCAGGGTCAAAGGGACAAGAAGCCGCAGCAAGCAGCAAGGGGACATATGGTAGGAGACACAAAAGCACAGCCAGAGGAGACAGATGAGCAGAAAGAGGCTGAGAGAAGTAGCATAGTGGAACTCAACGACAACGAGGAGGGAAGGGAGGGGAAGTAAAGCGATAGACACAGGAGTCAGGGAGAGCAGTAAGGATGGCAGTGTTTGCTTTGTGTCCATTTATCATGATCCAGGTAAAGGTACGTCTGGCGGGAGCATGACCCGACCAGTCCCAGGTCTAACTGAAAGGTCAGGGGGTTCGCCAGTCAGGAGTCGAATACAGCCGCAGATGGACAGAAGGATATTTCCTGGCTCCTCTCAACATCAGTCAGTGACACAAGTTGACAGGAGAGAGGAAAGAAGGGAGCAGGAGGTTAGAGAGCATGGAGGTGGTGAAGACAGGCGAGCAACTTATGCTTATAATTACAGAGGCAGATTGTCGCCGCCTAATCGGTCCACATCAACGCAGGAGCAGATGCACGCCCTCCCCTACAAGCACAGAGGTTATGGTGAGCATAGGCGGGGTGACAGAAGCAGGGAAAGGTATTCCTATCATTTTAGGAGCACAAGAGGAAAACAAGGTTATAAGGACCCGGGACTGCCTTCCTTCAAATACAGGAGAGTACAGAATGAAGAAGAGCGCAGAGAGAGAGGGGAAGGAGCCCTACCATCAAAAACGCACGACTGCCACCTCCGACCCAAGGGAGGGGTGATGAGCAAGTATCAGCAGGAGCAGACGGGACAGACCCCTCAAAGACAGCAGCAGGGAGGCAAAGGGGTGAGCTGGCAGAACATACACGGGCTGATCATAACACGCATAATTTACAGGCTTTCATGTCAAGATTAAAAAGTTTGCTTTCAGAGTTCAAGGGTAGGAAGGGTTTGGGCCCAGGAGCAACGTGGGTGCAGAAAAGGGCGCAGTTAGGGGGTCAGGTTCCTCACGGCATAGGCGATGCCATAGCTGAGGCTTCCGGGGGAGCCCCTAAGGGGGCTGAGGAGGTAGAGGGACTAAGTAAGCAGACAAGGGAGGTGAAGGCTTCAATTAAGGTAGCGGATACAGCCATGTCGGCTTTATGCTCTAATTGGCCCTATAGGGGAACACGTGTCCAAAGAAAGTAGAGAGAACATTTGGAAGAGGGAGTTCATAGAGCTATTCTTCCTGTTACCATTGGATAATTTCATAGAAGTCTAGCATGATAAAAAAAACAGAGGACACTAAAAAGGAGGATGAGGAGAGGAAACAGAGGTATAGGAAATTCCCCAAAGATTTTACCAAGTGACTTCAGGCTTTCGTAATCTTTGCTAGTATAGTGGGCAAAAAAACCCCAGAATACTGCTCCTCATTATTTTGTTATATGGACGAGATTGAGTGTATTCACCGTACGTATGGGAGCTTAGCTAGGTGGGCATTCAACGAGAAATTCAGGCAAAAAATGACTGTATGCCCCAGTATGCAATGGGATGACAGGGATCCCTGCTTAAAATCATTACCCCTCTAAGGCCAATAGCAGTATCAGCGACAAAACCTATGGCAGGTAGTGCGAGTAAGAAAGGGTGCTGTTTTGCTTTTAACAAGAGTTCCTGCAGTTGGGGGGCATCTTGTAAGTTTAAACATGAGTGCTCTAAGTGTGGGTTGCGTCACCCTCTTTTTTGTTGCTTTAAGAAATCAAGGGGGCAGAAAGCAGGAGAGCAGTCTTCAAAAGAGGAGGACACCGGTGCTCCTAGACAAGATGCGGTCATGGCTAAACCTTTACACTAGGCTGACGGGTAAGGGGCCAGATGCTAGTTTATTGGTTAGTGCTTTTGAGGTTGGTTTCTGGATTCCATCAACTATAGTGGGAGGGTTGGGTAGGCCCATGTCACGCGTTAAGTTTCCTGGGAAATCTGATCGATACCATTAGAATTGGAATATAGGCTTCCTTTGAATAAGGTAGAGTACTTGAGGGCTGTAGTTTTGCAAGTTTTGGGGGCTAAAAAGGTGCTGTTAAAGGTTATGCAATCACTTCTGGGTAAGCTTAATTTTGCGTGCTGGATTATCCTGATGGAGCAGATTTTTTCTAGAAGGTTATCTGTGGCGATGGCCGGAGTCCAGCAGCCCCATCACCATATTAGAATAATGGCTGAACAAAGGGCGGATTTAAGGGTTTGGGTTCTGTTCTTGCAGCATTTTAATGGGCGGACGCAAATCTTAGAGGAGCCAGTGTTTAATGGGTTGTTGGAGCTCTATACAGATGAGGCTGGAGCTATAGGTTTTGGAGCGTACTTTAAGGGGAAATGGTGCACCAAAAAATAGCCGGAGGATTGGGTAAGATGTTTTTTAACAAAGAACTTGACTTTTCTAGAATTATTCCTGATAGTGGTAGCAGTATGTCTGTGGGGGGATAGTTTAAAGGACAGGCACTTAATATTCCACTGTGATAATCTCAGTGTGGTCCAGTCAATCAATTCAATAACTGCCTCTTTCCATCCGTTAGTCAGACTGCTGAGGCAATCGGTATTGCGATGTTTAAGGTTCAACATACGGATTAAGGCTTATAATATAGCGGATTCAAGGAACCTGCACCATCAACGGACCCAGTCGCAGTGAACTTTTCACCTCTTTGGGTCTTTGAAATGTCTTGTATAGTTATGACAGGTATTAGGGGTCGTTACTGCCCGTTGAAGCTACATTGTAGTTGCTGTTGAATTTTGTGGATTAAAGCTCTAAAATGGTATGTGGTTTGTCTTCTTTTGTTTGCAGGGTTTCCGTTACATTTATGGATTGTGGGGCATTCGTTTATATATAGGGCACGAAGGTCGGCAGCAAATCAGGATAATGGTCGCCAGTTGGAAGCAGTTTTAATGAAATGGTTTGGGTTTCGTGGGTTGAAATGGGAACAGGTTGTGGAAAAAGTGGTCGGGTACGAAAGGATATGCCCTCCCCCCAAGATACTCTTATTACATGTGGGGGGTAATGACTTAGGGTACATGCCTATGAAGGAGCTTATTCATATAATAAAGAGGGATATCTTAAGGCTCTTTGAGTTATTCCCGGGTCTAATAATCATTTGGTCCCAGATTACGCCTGGATTAAAGTGGAGGGGGCGCTAATGATCAAAAGCGCATGGAAGGGGCCAGACTTAGGGTAAATAAAATAATGG
Source organism: Discoglossus pictus (assembly GCA_027410445.1). Lineage (NCBI taxonomy): Eukaryota > Metazoa > Chordata > Amphibia > Anura > Alytidae > Discoglossus > Discoglossus pictus. Next base: position 216,220,127 of record CM050163.1, on the reverse strand, counting down.
CATCATTTGTTAGGAGGTGGGGTGGTTTCTCTATAAGGCATAGAGACCTGGAGGTCCCAGAGGCGTGGGTATATTTCTTAAAGGATTGGATACACCTCAATGAAGTGGGGTTGGCATTGTTTAACTATACTTTAAAGGAGGGCATTATCCAGGCCATGGAATTGGTTGGCGGTGCTTAGACCGTCGGTCTTGCGGGTGGCGGGGGTGCTGCATTCGTCTTAGGTTGGAGCTCATTGGTTGGTAAGGTATCCGGTCCTGGTTGGTCCCGGAGGTCCATTGGGCACGGGGTTCCATTGGGCTTCTGGGAAGGTGAGCTCCTTCCGCGGGCGTGTGCAGCTCCCTCTGGTGTTCTGTTACCTGATCACCAGCACTGCTCACATTTGTCAGAGTTTGTCAAAGTACAGACAACAAGATAAATATGCAGTGCAAATGCATTTTATTATGCAGTCAACACTTTAAGTGAGCAAAACTCACACACATATATATATATATATATATATATATATATATATATATATATAATGGGAACCTCAACGGAATCCAGGTCCCCTCTAAAATAATAAACCAGGTCAACAAACAAAACAATGACCACCGGTCAACAACACAATTATTATTATTATCATTTATTTGTAATGCGCCAACATAATCCATAGAGCTATATAAGGGTTACAATCAAGGCAATATCAATAGCAATATTAACACGTTGCAAAGGATGGAGGGCCCTGTCTTTGAGCTTAGAATCCGGTGTCCAAAGTGATTCCCCAAAGCACTTTGCAAGATTGAAAACTCGCAAACTTTCAATCTAAATTGCCTAAAATAGTTATAAATTAAAATCTGTACTTACTTTTCTACTAAAACAGGTTGCCCATTACACTGTGTAATCCATAAGAAGAAAATAATGTAAATAAAAAGCTTTAGTAAGTAAGGCCCTGGTCCATACTCTTACTGGAAAAAGAGAATTTCATGAAGTGAGAATGCAGCAGTACTGCCATCTACTGGACAGATCACAGAATGCAGACAATTTGAGTCTAGTAAACACTGCAACAAATGGAACTATGAAGGGAAAATATAGACATAAATACAATAAAAGAGCATAAATCAGAGTCCAAACAGTGTGTAATGTTAGGCGCACATAGACTGGAGTTTGTTTAAAATGGGCATGTCGAGAATATATATAGGGAATATAGTGAGACTATAAAGTCTTATCATTAGATTGAGGGACACTATAATATAGCACCATCTGCACCCATAATTCCAGCAGAATTGACCCAAGTTATATGCCTGTAATTTTCCATGTGCTTTGCAGAGCAAATGAGTTGCCTCTGAGAAAGCATGACACCTGCTGAAGGATACAATGTTGGGAAGGTCCCTCCAGGCTGACAGTACCATGATCTAGCTTTTCCTCAATAAAACCCTCCTTGTTTTGCTGCAAAAAGATAATAATGGGAGATAGAGCAGAGATAGAGTGTAAATTAGTAAAATTTGTGCTCACTTATAAAACTCTTACATTTAATCAGATGTTCTTTAATTTTCGGTCGTTTGCCTCTTTAAATTTGCCAAAAAGTCACCAACAGTGGCAGCAGCAGTGCCGCCCACCAACTGCTAGATGGCGCTGCTGATTTTCAGTGCCCATACCATAGAGTTAAACATTCAGTGTTACTGTGAGGGTTAGGGTAACCTTCTAAGGTTACAACTTGTGTAAAATATCAGTAGCGCTGCAAAATACCCCCAGCACCATCTAGCGATTACTTGCTGTCACTGCAGCTTTAAGTGCTGGCGAATTTACAACGGTATGGATCCTAATTTTCTGCTTTTAATAAGTTATTGATATGTAAGGACATGCAGTCTTGCAAGCTTTTCATGAAATACTTTTTAATTAATAACCTGCTGCATATTAACTCATGTTATCTCTGTCTCTAGTTTTGAATTAGCTTCATCTTTTTATCCACTTCATTGTTTTTTCACCATGCACTTTTACAATGTAAACCCTATTGATTAAATATCAATATATGCTTTAATTGTACTCATTTTGTAAGCTTTGTTAAATTTTTATTGCTGTTTTAAATTGCTGCCATTTTATTTTAGCTAAACAGTCAGTATTTTATCTCTATGGAGCAAATACAGTTTCTTATAATTCAATTGGAGAGATAATTTCACTCTTAGTGGACAGGCTCTAAAAACATAATATTTGAATGTGAGCGTGTTATTTTCATGGAGAGAAAGCTCTTAGAGAATATAGGCCAGATGGACAGATGTACCTGACCACTGCGATCAGACCTCTCCATTTCCAGTTTTACTCTATAGAGCTTATTTACTTCAGGTTTATGATCTCTACAATGTGAATACAAGGCTCCATTGAATAATATACTGTTCAACTTACTGGAGAGATCACCATCATTTTACTGAAATATGGCCAGCACAAGTTTGTCTTGACATTTGTTTTTTTTTAATTTTCTGAGAGCGAGCATACATAGCATGACTGAGCATTGATCACATTTAACATCATTATAGTAGTATAATCCAAATAGCAGATAAGGCTATAATGTGTGAATCAGCGGTGCAGCAGGTGCAAAGCACTGGGCCAAAAACAAGATAGCAGCCCTTTGCCGCTGGTAGCAGCCTATAAGTCTTTTATAGGTGTGATATGATCACCCTAGTGCTGGTCTAAGAAACCACATAGATTTGTATTCACCGATACATGGCCTTCCTTGCATAGAGAAGTTGCAAAAGAGGAGCCACATATAATTTTGCTTTGGGGCCCTCCATTTACTGGCTGCATGACTGAATTTTTTATACTTTTGTAGGGGTTTGAGCTTATGTTTTAGAATTTGTGTGAATTTTTATGTATACAGATGTTTGTGTGTAAATATATGTATATGTGTTGCATTCATATTATTATGATGAGGATGTTATAGTTTTTCCATACCCTCTCAACCTGCACCATGGGATCACATCTGCTTGACACATTGGTGGAGCTGGTGAATGGAGGGACCTGGTGCAAAAAAGAAATCTTAAAATGTGGTCAAAATTCAGAAAAGAAGAAAAGGCACACACCTAGTGTACTTGGACTGAAACTTGCATGCTGGGACATCAGAACTGACTACATCAGAACTTAATACAGCAGACAGCCCTCTGCTCTAGTTGCCCATGAACTATCAAGGCTGGTTATTGACATCACTGCCTTCAGTGAAGTCCGCCTCCCGGAGGAAGGAACTGTGTATTGATTGTGGTATAAGAGTCTAGCAGATGCATTCAATATGGATTGGACTGGAGACAGCAGAGTGATGGGAAGGCCAGCAAGGAGAAAATTGCAGTAGTCAAGGCTAGATATGATGAGAGAGTGAATTAGAATTTTAGTCGTGTCTTGTGTAAGGTAGGGACATATTTTGGAGATATTTTTTAGGTGAAAACAACACGATTTAGTGATTGAGTAAATGTGAGGAATGAAAGAGCGGACAGGGTCTAAAAGAATTCCAAGACAGCAGGCCTGGGAGGTCGGATTAATGATGGAGTTGTCGATAGTGAGAGATATGTGAGGAGTGGAAACTGAGGAAGAGGGTGGAAAGATAAGGAGCTCAGTCTTAGACATGTTAAGCTTCAGTTGACTGGCAGACATTCAGGAGGATAAGCTAGAGAGGGAGTTTTGGGTGTCATCTGCATATAGATGATACTGAAATCCAAAATATTTTATCAGGGCACCAAGGGAGGATGTATAGATGGAGAAAAGGATAAGGCCTAGGACTGAGCCTTGGGGTACATAGACAGTAAGAGGGCGAGTTGAAGAAGAGGTACCAGAGAATGAGACACTAAATGTTCGATGTTCTAGATAACATGTGAGCCAAGAGAGAACAGTATCATGGATGACAAGAGAGCTGAGAGTTTTTTGATAAGAAGAGGGTAAACAACTGTGTCAATGGCAACAGAGAGATCAAGGAGAATTAGGATAGAGAAATTACCCTTTGACTTGGCGGACAGCATTAGCAACTTTTGTGAGTGCTGTCTCAGTGGAGTGTTGGGGCTGGAAGTCGGATTGGAAGGGGTCAAGGAGGGAGTTTGAGGAAATAAATTGGGTGTGGGGTTAGCATATAATGCCTCTACCGCTTTAGATCCAAACTCTGCAAAAAACACATTTTTGGAGGACTGCATTTAAGAATTTCCAGCTGACTTGAATGCTTTTTCAGCCTCTAAAGACAGAGCTAGCATGGGGTCTCTATTTCTATTAGCATAAGACATAATATGTAAAAAAACATCTGATGTTATCTAATGTCTGTCTCTATACAGACCCTATTTATCCCTATAAAGTCCTATTTAACCCTAACTGGGCCTGTGTAACCCCAAATGTACCCAGTAAACCCCATCCCATGAACCCCCTCCTACCCTACCCTATAAACCCCTACACTACCTATCCAACTCCTACTCTACACTAATAACCCCTCTTCCCCATCAACCCCTCCTCTAGCCTGTTAACCCCTACACTACCCACCTAACACCCTAATACAATACCCATTACCCCACCAATTACACACAAAAAAAACACCTAAATACAGAAAATAAAAAAGGACATTACTAAAAATAAAAAAGAACATTACAGAAAATAAAAAAGAACATTACCAAAAGTAAAAAAACCTGTTACATAAAAATAAAAAAAAACTACTTTACATAAAATAAAAAAGCCTACTTTGCATGAACTAAAAAAAACTAAGTTACCCAAAATAAAAAAGCATACATTACTTAAAATAAAACATCCATTACATCCAATATAACCCCTCAATACATACAATAAAACCCCTCAATACATACAGTTAACCCCTAACTACTTACAATTTAACCCCTAACTACAGACATTAACCTTCCTAGCGGTAATCCTGAGTGTGACTCAGGGTTAATCTTCACTTCCTAAATTGGTAACCCCGAGCCACACTCTGGGTTACCGCAGGGAGGATGTGGAGGGGGCCCAGTGCTGCCGAGTTTGCCTGCCCCCCTCAGACCACCATTGCTCCTCCCCACCTTCCTCCTGCTCCTCCCCATCTTCCTCCTCCTACTCATCTTCCTCCTCCCCCTTATCCTTCTTTCTTCCTTCTTCTCACCTCTAACCTCTCAAGTCTTCTTAGCCTCGCAGCGTGTCTTAAGCCTGGAACCAGCATATGCTAATGACGTCACAAGCGTGTCACGTCATTAGCATATGCCGGTACAAGAAACAGGCATAAGACGCACTGCAAGCCTCCGATCATCAGGAGCTGATCAGAGGCTAAGAAGAAGAGAGAAGAGAGTGGGGAAGGAGGGAGGGAAGAGGAGGAGGATAAGGGGGGATGAGTGGGGGAAGAGGAGGATGAGTGGGGAGGAGAAGGTGAGGGGGAAAGAGGAGTGTGGGGGGAAGAGGAGGGTGAGGGGGAAAGAGGAGGGTTAGTGGGGAAGGGGGAAAAGAGGGGGGATGAGTGGTGAAGAGGAGGATGAGGGGGAAAAAAGGGGAGGATGAGGGGGGAAAAGAAGAGGATGAGGGGAGAAAAGAGGAGGATGAGGGGGAAAAGAGGAGGATGAGGGGGGAAAACAGGAGGATGAGGGGTAAAGGAGGAGGATGAGGGGTAAAGGATGAGAGGGACGGATGAGGATGAGGGGGTAAAGGAGGAGGATGAGGGGGTAAAGGAGGAGGATGAGGGGTAAAGGAGACTGAGGGGGGAAGATGAGGAGGATGAGGAAGAGGATCAGGAGGATAAGGGGGAAAGAGGAGGATAAGGGGGGGAGAGGGGCGAAATGGGTAAGGAGAAGGAATAAAAGGGGAAATGGAGGAGGAGAGGGGGAAGGGGTAATGGTATCTAAAGGCAGTATGATTATGTCAGTATTTTAGAATGTACCGCTTTAACATTCTAAATACTGAAATAATCATATCACCAGGAAGGTTAATACCCCTAAATACATACAGATAACCTCTAACTACATGCAATTTAACCCCTAACTACATACAAATAAAACCCCTAAATCTCACCTAAAACAACCGCCCTAACTAAACCTAGAATAGGGTAAATAAGATCACTTACCTTGCCCAAATGCCCCTTAAGTGATGATGGTTTTCTTGCATTCATCCCTAACATAAGGGCCCTTCCTAGATGTCCACAGGTCCGGCACCCTAGGAAAAAAATAAACATTACAATTAATAAAAAAATAAACACAACATATAATCCAAAACATTTTAAATGGTACACTTACCTTTCCGTGATAATTGTATGTAGTTAGGGGTTAAATTGTATGTAGTTAGGGGCTGGTTGAGGGGTTTTATTGTATGTATTGAGGGGTTATATTGGATGTAATATATGTTTTATTTTATGTAATGTATGCTTTTTTTATTTTGGGTAACTTTGTTTTTTTTTAGTTCATGTAAGGTATGTTTTTTATTTTATGTAAAGTAGTTTTTTTTATTTTTTGTAATGTTCTTTTTTTCCCCCAGTAATGTCCTTTTTTTATTTTGTGCAATTAGGTGTTTTTTTATTTTCTGTAATTAGTGGGGTTATAGGGATTTTATTAGGGTGTTACGTGGGTAGTGTAGGGGTTAACAGGGTAGAGGGGGGTTAATAGTGTAGGGTAGGAGTTAGGTTGGTAGTGTATGGGTTAATAGGGTAGGTTAGGGTTAAAAGACAGGGTTAAATAGGACTAGATAGGGTTAAATAGGACTAGATAGGGTTACCTAGGACTAGACAGGTGTCAGAACCGTTATGTTGAGTGGGGTATGAGAAAAGCCTATTGCCCAAATCCCTCCCCACACGTGTAACCGGTTCGTTTTACCTCTGTACAGCAGGAAGAACTGTCAGTCCTTAGGTTAGACTGAGAGGTGTCTATGGTCTTTTATAGCATACAAATATTCTCTAAGTTCTGAAAAAAACTTACTCCAAGAGCCAGCATTCCAGCATCAGTAACAAAATTCACACTTTAATTATGTGAACCAGTATAACACCTTTATTACTGAAACCATCAGACATATTTATACCACATTCTTAGCAAAAACAGACCAATCAATTCAAATGTGCATTCATGGTTACATCCAATCACCTTCTAGCTCACGTTATCACCCCTGCCTGCCAGTGATTGTTTTCCCTTTCCACTGCTGTATTTACCGGGGGATAACTCTGCTCAAGGGGAAAATCACTGTAAGAGTACTTCTCAACAGACTGGTGTCTACTATCGCAGAAGAACTTCTCCCTGAGAGTCAGTGTGGCTTTAGAGCCAACAGTAGCACCACTGACATGTTTTTTTTCTCAGGCAGTTCAAGAGAAATGCAGAGAACAAAACAAGAGATTTTTCGTGACGTTTGTCGACCTTACCGAAGTGTTCAACACCGTAAGCAGGAAGGGTTTGTGGCAAATCCTGGAACATATAGTAAGAATAATAAGTAATGGCATGAAACAGGCTGTGTTCTTGCACCAACCCTATCCACGTTATTCTTCAGTATTATGCTGCACAGGGTCACAGCAGACCTTGATGATGCGGATGGGGTCTACAATCAGTACCGCACAGATGGCAGTTTGAACACATCATCATCTCCTCGGAAACAAAGATAGACAAGGAAATTGACAACAGACTGGCAAAGGTAAATGGTGCATTCGGCAGTTTATATAAAAGGGTTTGGAACAACAAGCATCTGAATAAATGCACCAAGGTCAATGAGTACAGAGCGGTTGTGTTGACTACTCTGCTGTACAGCTCTGCATCGTGGGTTACCTACAGTGATCACATACAACTTCTTGAGCACTTTTATAAACACTGCCTCCGCCCCATCCGCAACATCCACTGGAATGACTACGTTCCCAACACTGAAGTCCTAGAACAGACAGGAGTCATCAGTATTGGGGCCATGCTGTTGAAGACACAGTTGCACTGGGCAGGACACATGTCTAGGATGGAGGGTGATCGGCTTCCAAAGATTGTGCTGGTGTGAGCTCACCGCTGGTAATCGTGACAGAAGAGTACCGAAAAAGAGGTACAAGGACTTGTTGAAACAGTCCCTTGATGCCTGTCCCATTGACTATCATCGATGGACGGCTTTAGCTTCAGATCGCAAGGCCTGGAGAAGTACCATTCACCAATTTGTCACCTCTTTTGAGTGAACACACAGGGATGATCTTAAGGACAAGTGAGAGAATGGGGCTTTGTTTTCATGTAATCTGGTTCTGTCCATTTATAAATGCTATCATTTGTATCTCAACCCTTCCTTATGTCTTCTGTCACATTCATTTGTATAGCAACAGAGATTATTGTCATTCATGTATGTGCTCAGTAAGTTTTGAATCTCCATATTGCAATCATTTAAAGCTAACAACTTAGTATTGGCCCATGATTATATTTACTCCCATGGTAAAAGCTTTATGTGGACCAACAGAAAACTGTTTGCACTAGATGATGCAATTTGGAAATTCACAGCTGCTCACCACACACTCTGTCAGGAGGGAGAGAAGCTGATAACTGTATGTAATATGATTAACAGAAGAGCAATGAAAGCTCACATTCGAAGGCTGTGAACCCAGAATGTTACTTCCCTGATTCTGCTTTGAAATAGTTATTGGCATAAACATCATAAAAATGACTTCTTGCCAAAAGTGTATTGTATTACTTGTCACCAGTATGTTGTAATTAACTATGGCCTTTAAGTTACAAATAGAGGCCCTTTGTTCCTATGGCCCTCTCACAGTACCCATACCCAGGTGATAAACTAATTACATTATTTTGATATTTTAGTATATAAATGGTTACCCTTTAACTGCTGCCAAACCTTTTGCTTATGTTTGTAAATGTAATTTAATTATTTGCACGATACAAATTACAACAGATCAACAATCAATGAAGAATATTGCACAAGATATGGAAGGTACATAAATATATACCAGCATTCCATTCTCTGTACAGATACATTTGTTAAGGACATGGTCGGATTACCCATTAGGCAAACTAGGCAAACTAGGCACCTGCAGTTTAATGTTTTTTCACTAAAATGTTTTTTTTGTTTTTTTTTGTAAGGAAATATCGGTAGAAAGTAGCTCCTCAATAGTATTTATTCTTGGAGGCAGGTTATTTACATGATTCTGTCTGAATGTTTAATACTGTATGATATAGGTATTCCTGGGTTAATACTTGCCTTGCCTTGCTGAAAATTATGTACATTTGTTTATTATAGTTGATTCTGGTTAAATATGTATGTGTTTATATTATAATTATTGGTGACCCCAACTGAATATGCAGATATATATATATATATATATATATATATATATATATATATATATATATATATATATATATTATGGTGAATATATGTAAATGTATATGATCTTAGGGAGCCCTGGCTGAATATATATTTAGAAAATAAAAATAGGGGGCCTTGGAGGAATTATGCTTATAGATGACTCTGATTAAAGAGGTGTGTGTTTATAATTATAGGTGAACATGGCTGAATATGAATATATTCATGTGATTATAGGTAAACCTTCTTGAATATATATACATTCATATGATTATAGGTGGACATGATTGAATATGGTTACATTCATATGATTATAGGTGGACATGATTGAATATGGTTACATCCATATGATTATAGGTGAACAAGGCGGAATATGTATACATTTGTATGATTATAGGTGAACATGGTTGAATATGTATACAAAAAAATGACGGCAATAGAATTGTAAGTCAAGGAATGGTGTTTGGCACAAACATCATTTTTTGTGGTGGTCTAAGATCTCGGCGCTGATTGCGAGCCTCGCGCTGAGCCCCTTGGTTAATGTATTATTTTATCAGCGGCGCTTTTGCTGTCATTGTACGGTCGGCGCTGATTTGCTTTTTGCGCTTATTGCAAGGCTGTCCCCTGCTGTAGTTTGTGTGCTATGAGCAGCGTGGGCGCTCATTGTGAGGCGCTCAGTAAATGTCTTTTTCGTTTATTGCGATAGTGTTTTAATTTTATTATTTTTGTGTATATGTATTTTGTGATGCTAATTAAATAAGTAATAAATTAATATACTTTACCTATTTGTAAGTAATACATGCAGGAAGCATTGTGCTGAAGAGCTGACAATCTGTTTTGATGTTCCTGCAACATACAATGTAGGTTTGCACTGTTGTGGAGCTGAGGTGTAAGTGTCAGCAATGTGTGTAGTGTAAATAGGCTGCGTGCGCGAGGGGAAGCCGTTAGTGTAGCTGGGTACTTCCGCATTTTATTTTTGTGTGTCTTTTTGTGTTTTTTTATGTTTGCCGCTGTGCGCGGGGTGTCCGTTAAGGTCATATTTTTGCAAGTCCGTAATGGCTTTTTTCTAAGGCCGTGGGTTGTAATTGTTTTTGTGTAAGTCCGCAATTTATTTTTTTTTAAGTCCCGCGGCTCGTATTTTTTTGTGTAAGTCCGTAGTTAGTCATTGCGTGTTTTTTTTTTCTTCAAGTCCCGATTATGTGGTCATTTGTAACCGGTTGTGAGGCACTGTAGAGCCTCCACCTCCGTAAATGCGGCCGCTTCGCGAGGGTCCGCATTTGCGGGCTGCAATGAGCCGACGTGGGAGCCTCCACCTACGCAAATGCGGCCCCTCGCTTTGCGAGGGTCCGCATTTGCGGTGGGAAAGTCGTAGGTAGTCGTAGGGATGAGCGCCTACGGTGCTCATCTCCACCAGCGCAAGGAGCGCCTTTGGCACTCCTTGCCAGCAACTGCGGCCCTCGCTTCTTGTTCCTACACCCCTGACTTAGGTCTTGTATATGTCTATAGAAGAACTTGGCTGAATGTGTTTGTACGAGACGCTGACTAAAGGTTTATACACTATATTCCTTTGATGATTCCAGGTGACCCTCTCTGAATATATACATTAATATGATCATAGGAGACCATGGCTTAATATGTGTACATATATAGTATTAGAGGGGACCTAAATATGTACATATTTATTTGATTGCACAGGACCATGGCTGAATATATGTATATTTATTTCAATGTAGGGGACCCTAGCTAATTATGCATATATAATATATATTTGCATTATAATTATAGTGGGCCCTTAGTGAGTGCTAATATAATATTAAGTGGTCTAATATGTTTAGATTGTATGAGTAAAAGTGATCCTGACTTAACATAATTACATTTTATATAGTGGCGGTGGTGAAATGTTAAACTGGGAGAGTGGAAGACTTTTGAATTTTATATATGTGTGTATCATGGATATCCCCAGGGCCCAGAAGAGGCATCAACATTTATTTTATCTAATTCTAAACTAGCTGTATGACTTTTTTTGCTGATTAGTTATGCTCTTTGATGGACTACATTTTTCCAGACAATTTCTATTTTTATTGTGCAGTGGCCCTTTACTTCTTATAATTACTATACTATATATATATATATATATATATATATATATATATATATATATATATATATATATATATACAGTGGATATAAAAAGTCTACACACCCCTGTTAAAATGTCAGGTTTCTGTGCTGTAAAAAAATGAGACAAAGATAAATCATTTCAGAACTTTTTCCACCTTTAATGTGACCTATAAACTGTACAACTCAATTGAAAAACAAACTGAAATCTTTTAGGTAGAGGGAAGAAAAAATATAAAAATAAAATAATATGGTTGCATAAGTATGCACACCCTCTTATAACTGGGGATGTAGCTGTGTTCAGAATTAAGCAATCACATTCCAAATCGTGTTAAATAGGAGTCAGCATACACCTGCCATCATTTAAATGGCCTCTGATTAACCCCAAATAAAGTTCAGCTGCTTTAGTTGTTCTTTCCTGAAGTTTTCTTAGTCGCATCCCACAGCAAAAGCCATGGTCCACAGAGAGCTTCCAAAGCATCAGAGGGATCTCATTGTTAAAAGGTGTCAGTCAGGAGAAGGGTACAAAATAATTTCCAAGGCATTAGATATACCATGGAACACAGTGAAGACAGTTATCATCAAGTGGAAAACATTTGGCACAACAGTGACATTACCAAGAACTGGAGCTCCCTCCAAAATCTATGAAAAGACAAGAAGAAAATTTGTCTGGGAGGCTACCAACAGGCCTACTGCAACATTAAAGGAGCTGCAGGAATATCTGGCAAGTACTGGCTGTGTGGTACATGTGACAACAATCTCCCGTATTCTTCATATGTCTGGGCTATGGGGTAGAGTGGCAAGACGAAAGCCTTTTCTTACGAAGAAAAACATCCAAGCCAGACTACATTTTGCAAAAACACATCTGAAGTCTCCCAAAAGCATGTGGGAAAAGGAAAATGGTCTGATGAAACCAAGGTTGAACTTTTTGGCCATAATTCCAAAAGATATGTTTGGCGCAAAAACAACACTGCACATCACCAAAAGAACACCATACCCACAGTGAAGCATGGTGGTGGCAGCATCATGCTTTGGGCTGTTTTTCTTCAGCTGGAACTGGGGCCTTAGTTAAGATAAGAGGGAATTATGAACAGTTCCAAATTCCAGTCAATATTGGCACAAAACCTTCAGGCTTCTGCTAGAAAGCTGAACATGAAGAGGAACTTCATATTTCAGCATGACAACAACCCAAAGCATACATCCAAATCAACAAAGGAATGGCTTCACCAGAAGAAGATTAAAATTTTGGAATGGCTCAGCCAGAGCCCAGACTTGAATCTGTGGGGTGATCTAAAGAGGGCTGTGCACAGGAGATGCCCTCTGACAGATTTGGAGTGTTTTTGCAAAGAAGAGTGGGCAAATCTCGCCAAGTCAAAATGTGCCATGCTGATAGACTCATACCCAAAAAGACTGAGTGCTGTAATAAAATCAAAAGGTGCTTCAAGTATTAGTTTAAGGGTGTGCATACTTATGCAACCATATTATTTTATTTTTATATTTTTTCTTCCCTCTACCTAAAAGATTTCAGTTTGTTTTTCAATTTCAGTTTGTTTTTCAACAGTTTATAGGTCACATTAAAGGTGGAAAAAGTTCTGAAATTATTTATCTTTGTCTAATTCTTTTACAGCACAGAAACCTGACATTTTAACAGGGGTGTGTAGACTTTTTATATCCACTGTATATATATATATATGATACAAGTGATCATGATATTTGTGTAACATCTCCTTGCTGCCCTCCCATAGAAAAATCTAAATAATACAGCTCCCCATCAAATGCACTTAATAAACAAGTAATAGCTCACTGTGTGTATGAGTACCGTATTTTTCGCCGTATAAGACGCACTTTTTCTTCCCCAAAACTGGGGGAGGAAAGTTGGTGCGTCTTATGCGGCGAATATACCTTTTCAAACTGCCTCTGTCCTCTTGATCTCACCCCAGCGCTTCCTACCAGCATCGCGTCGGCCGGTGCGTCCTAGTGACGTCACACACGCAACGCTGCAGTACACGAGGAGTGCTGGTAGGAAGCGCTGGGGTGAGATCAAGATGGCAGAGATCAGAAGAAAGGTGAGGATCTGGGGGGTCAGGGAGGATCAGGACGGTCAGGGAGGATCAGGAGGGTCAGGGAGGGTCAAGGGTTCCCAAATGCTGCAGTATATGGATATGTATGTGTATGTGTGTGTGTGTATGTATGTGTGTGTGTATGTGTATGTGTGTGTATATATGTATGTATGTGTATGTATATTTATGTGTGTATGTATATGTATGTATGTGTATCTATAAAGGTGAGGATCAGGGGGGTCAGGGAGGATCAGGACGGTCAGGGAGGATCAGGAGGGTCAGGGAGGGTCAAGGGCTCCCAAATGCTGCAGTATATGGATATGTATGTGTATGTGTGTGTGTGTATGTATGTGTGTGTGTATATATGTATGTATGTGTATGTATATTTATGTGTGTATGTATATGTATGTATGTGTATCTATATATATATATATATATATATTTGTGTGTAATGTAGGTGTGTAAAGTGTATTTGTGTTTGATTCAGATTTTTTTTTTCTTGTTTTCCTCCTCTAAAAACTAGGTGCGTCTTATCTGCCGGTGCGTCTTATAGGGCGAAAAATACGGTAGTTGTATTGTTAAAATGGCTGTTATGGCTATATGTCTGTGATTTGCTTACACAGCAAGAGAACGATGTACACGCACAAAAAAGGGGAAAATTGGTGTATGCACACATACTTACAGGGGCTCCTCCACTTCACTGCCCAGGGGCTCCAAAAAGGTAGATCCGCCATTGGTTAAGGGTTAACTCTCTTTCTTTTTTTTTTCTTTTGCTCAATACTGGAGCTGCGGGACTGCCTGGGGCAGTCGGTGACACATGCAAACACAGATTTTACTTTATTTGATTCAGTGAAAAATGCACATATTTCAAAATGCTTTCGTTGAAATTTACTGTGATGTGGTCCAAATTGTGCAGAATTAAGTGTGAATTAATATGATTGCTGACAGGAAGTGCCTGATTGTCAATAGGAAATACATGATTGCTCATTGGAGTGCTCATAGGAAGAGCCGATTGCCTTTAGGAAATATTTAATTGGCCATAGGGAGTGAATGATTGCCCATAGCAAATACAAGATTGCTCACAGGAAGTGCATGATTGTCCTAAGGAAATGCATGGTTTTCCATAGGATAACTATACCTGCCTATAAGGAAAGCCTGCTTACACATAGCAGAACTATATAATGCATGTCTGCCCATAGATAACCATACCTGACCACAGAGAAATCATTAATGACCATATTTCAAATTATGCTTACCCATGTAAAATGCATGAGTCTCCATAGGATAATCATATCCTAACCTGCCTGCCCACAGGGAAAAAATCTCTCAACTTGCATTTTGCCCCTGACATAACAATACCTGCCTCTTATTTGTTGGGAGCTCTCCCTATGGACAGATGAGGGCTTTTTCCTTTTTTTTAACCAGAACATTTTTATTTTTAGAATAGTCATTTAATTAGATAGTATGCTGTAAAATAATGCGTTCTCTCTGGGTGACATGGGGAAATTGAATTATGGAAAGCACAATTATTCCAAAAGTAACGATAATATGCTGAATCACCAGTTTCACTTTATGAACTCTAAACTATATCGCTACTAATTTTTATAACTGTTACTAATACACAGGAATAACAAGTTGCAAAACTTCTGTTGACAGAATATATGTTTCAAGGACAATAAACAGTTGGTATATGAGGCAGTTCTCATTGCAATAGAAAATAGCAACATATTATCTGTATATTCTACAAATAAGGGGAAAATAGTTTGTGGTTTAGATATTTTTATTGCAAAATTAAATTGAATTAAATGTGCAGCTATGTTCATGGAACCTACCACATGCATTTAATAGAGAATACATTTCATATTATATATGTCTTAATATATGGGTGATTTTTCTCACTAGAGATAGGTGGTTAATAAGAGTGCTCAAAGCTGTATTCTTTTTCCTTATGTTCAAATGTTTCTAATTCATATACAGGAGTCACTAACCCCAAACACTATGTTTTTTTGTGTTAAAATAAGGGGTTAGAATTATAATATGGACAGGTAGCACAATATAATCACATACATTAGAAATATCCTACAAGCAGATAAAAATGTAAATGGAGTTGCTCAATCATGTCCGACTCCCCATGACCTCATCGTCAACACACCATGCTGATCCACTTGATTTTCATGGCAGAGATACTGGAGTGGGTTGCCTGTTCCTTCTCCTGTGGGCCACAGCATACAGCTCCTGGTATTCCCAGGTGGTCTCCCATCCAATTACTTACCAGTGTGATCTCTTGGTTCCCTGGCTGGATTCAAATCCAGGATGCTGTGGTGAAAGTGCCTGCATCCTAACCACTGGGCCACCAGGGAACCCACTATTGTTTCTCAATTGGCACACATGCATTTTCTTTGGGAAGTTATGCTTAATATATGTATGGACCAGTATACTTATGCAATGGGCAGGCATGACTATCGTGTGGGCAATTATACATTCCCTATAGGCAGGTATTGTTATCCTGTGGGAAGATTTTTGTAGGCAATAATGTTATTCCTATGGACAATCATGCTTTTCCTGTGAGGAGGTATGGTTATGCTATGCAAGGGCAGAGCTACTCCAGGTCCTCTTTTTTTTATTTATTTCTGTAGTGTAAAGGCCCCCACCATGACCCTCCATGCTCCTCCCCACGGGAGAGAGAAAATGTGTGGCTGAGGGAGGGGGATCTTATGGGGAAGGAAGCTGCTTTGTGCAGGGGTCTTTGCAAATGGGTCCGAGGATGGAGGGGTAGGTGGAACAGAGTGAGTTGGCATTGTAGGAGGGGTGCAGTGCAAAAAAAAATTTGGGCTCTTTTGGGGGTAGAATTTTTTTTTGCACTGGGGCCCTCCATTCACCTGCTCTGCCACTGGTCCTATTGGCAAACATGCATTTGTGATGGGCAGATAGTCTTTCCTTATGGGCAGGTATAATTACCCTAAGAGCAATCATGCTGTGGATAGGCTGCAGGCATGCTTTTACTATCGATAATCAAACTTTTCTAAACACAGAAAAGCTTTTCCTATTGATAGGTATCGTTTTGCTATTGGCACATATTCTTGCCTTAATGGCAGGCATATTTATCCTAAGGACAATCATGCATTTAATATGGGCAAAAGTGAGTGATTATACATTCCCTATAGGAAATTATATATGCTTTTCCATGAGCAGGTGGGGCTATCCTGTGGGCAAACATGTTGCTATAGGCAGTTATGCTTTCTTTATGGGCAGGTATTATTATTTTTATCTATAGATGTTAGCATGTTGCATAAATCGAC
The DNA here is from genome assembly GCA_027410445.1 of Discoglossus pictus. Taxonomy (NCBI): domain Eukaryota; kingdom Metazoa; phylum Chordata; class Amphibia; order Anura; family Alytidae; genus Discoglossus; species Discoglossus pictus. The sequence goes on along the minus strand of CM050163.1, from coordinate 216,203,424 downwards.
CAATTTATAAGGATTGCATTGTACCCCAAGCATGTAGAAACTTTGGCAAAATGATAGCAAGTGACACTGAATCTCAGGAATTTACAGTATAGTAAAACAGTAAGCCATGTTGTACTTACATCAAATCAAAATGAAAAGAACAACTGCTCAGAACATGTTATGACCAAGAAGAGGCAAGAGACAAAGATGTGGGTTGGAAAATCAAAGTAGATTGCATTGAAATGACCAAAGTTTCTGGGAAAGAAAGTGCATCCTTATCTGGATGGGTAGTCACCCAACAGAAGGACCATGTTCTAGACTCAAACATTACACTTAGGGTGGGGTCTTGAACTATTGATTTGCCATATATAAAGTTTCTCTTCTCTGGGCCAAATATAGTTAAAGCCATACTCCCTTCTATTCCATTTCCTTATGATCAGCATTAGTTTGGTGACATGGCCTAAATCTCCAGTGCAGGAAACATGATAGAATTGTGACATCTGTGCAAATAGCTAATCTTTTCTTGATTTATATAGCAGATGTGGTTCACCTTGTGGACCTTTGCAAAAATGCTTCATTTTTAAAAATAAGGGACAGTGATTAGCAACGTCTTCCACTTAAAAAGCCATCTATCTGACCTCCATGCTCTCAGAGGGGTGGCATAATTCATTTTTATTATTAAAAATGGTGAGAAAGGGAATTGAATTAAGAGGAAATAAACCATCAAATAATGAGTAGCTAAAATTATAAATGTATAATTTCCTATTTTATCTTGTATTATTAGAAGTTTGTATTTTAGAGGAGACGGGTGAATTGTGGTGGAGAGAGAAGATGTTTAGTTAAACTGAGTCAGATTTGGCCACAGAGATGAAAAGCTCACCATTGATGTAGGATCACAGAAAATAGTGAGAAGACGCACTTTTAAAAAGTTTATTACAATATCTAATTTTCATTTTAATTTATCAAGTATATACTCTTGCCAATAACCTACTGGAAACTGATACAAGAAGAGCTGCTCCCTCAGACATTGCGATCCACTGTAAATATGAGAAAATAGCAATGAACTATATATACAAAAGGTGTATTGCTCTGTTTGTATGCAAAAGCAAAGTAAATAAATAATTAAGATTTTTATGCCTATATGTGACTGGAAAAGTGCCTTGTGTCAATTTGCACCTCAACATTTCTCCTCCATTTCACTTAATGTTGTCCTGAACAGGAGCCATATTTAGGGTACTAACAAGAAGAATGAATGGATCAATATTTTTAATAGAATCTTCATTGCAACATGTTCATTTCGAAGCAAAATGGCTCTGGAGAATTAAGTTTGAGGATTTATTTGCAGGTACAAAGCAGTCTTCCAGGATAAGTATAACATGTAGCCTGCTTGGAATTATGCTCTGAATAATTTCCCCCTTTTTGTAAATGACAGCAAAAATATCATCAAAAAAACTGTAGACCTTATACCTTCTTGTTATGAATATAAAGTGAAACTGACATTTGCAGTGGTAATTAATTAAACGAACATGGTACGCAATTCGTGAAACAAATAAAACATGTTTAAACTTCATTTAAACCGACAGGAAATACACAGAGCACCCCTGTGTCTGTTTATTACAATGGCATACATGTATGACTCCATACTACTGCTAATTGGCTGACAAGGGAAAGTCCCTAGATCAGTTAAATATTTGAAGCAGTTTTTCTGCTTTGAGAGTTTTGCATGTAAAAAGAAAACACACAGGGAAAGAGAATGCTCTCTCTTTAGGATGCAACAATTACAAATGCTTTCAATGTCCCTTTAATAACCATTGATGCGTATCTGTTGAAGTTGGTAGGTCTTAATAGATGAGACATTGGAACAAAGAGAGTGGTAAAATTAGTAGATAGGAAGAAAGTGTAGATCACTTGAGAGATGTTCCAGTATAAAGTAATGACACTAAACAAGGACATTTAAAGATGGTATATACATCATGTTCTATGAAAACCCATATGCTCAGAGAAGCATGCCATCTATCTCCATAACTCAATCATCCAGTTTCTTATACATTTATCCATTCTTTTCTCATTCTTCCCCCTCTATAAACCTCTATCATTGATCCATCCATCGGTTCCCTCACCACACTTTTCTATCCCCTATTAGATTGCAGTCTTCAAATGTATGTAACAAATTAATTAATTGTTAATTGTATCCTAGCACTACAGAATCTGCTGGCACTAAATATAATGATAAATATTTCCGGCAGAATGAGAGAAGTGTTCATGTCATTTAGTGACCGTTGGCAAGACACTATCTACACTACAATATTCAAATCTGGAGATTATCACTCAAGTTCTTCCCATACAATGTTCTGTAAAACTATTGGATTTCATTTTGTATGGGGCTCTTCTGGTCACTTAGCTCAATATGGTCTTGTCTGTGTCCTAGGGCATATCTGGGTATAATTTCTTCGGGCAAATTAACCCCCCCCCAAAAAAAAAAATGGTCTGGTCAATGACATCTGAAATTAAATACATTTTCTATCTACAATCCATGTTGCTATATAAACACTGAAATTAATATCTACTCATGTACTTATAAATGCCCTTTTTACTTAAAGGGTAACCATGATCATTTGTTTCTCCATACAAATACATCTCCACAAGCCCCAAAAATGTCCTTCGCCAGCTATCAGTATTCTATGCAGCAATAATTTAATGTTTCCAGTTCTCAGCCAATCAGTGTGTACATGAAGAGAAAACATCCTGGCATCTGACTGAGGCTGGAATTCTCACCATAAAGAAGAACTGGCAGAAGATGGGAACATTTCGATATAATTTTCTTAGAAGGCCATGGTTTACAATTATGTTTTTTTTTTCTTTAGAACCAAAGTTATTTTATTTTTAGAAGCTTTTAATAATGTTGTCCTTCTGTTCTTGGGTCCTATGCCCTTTCTGTAAAATGCACCTGCTGGTGACATTTGTTAAGGAATGCTCAAAATCATACTCTGACACACATAGGGAGATATACAGTACAAACACAGAAGTAGAAACCACGTGTGTGTCTGACTGAATGCGTGTGTGCATAAGAGTGTGGGTATGGTTGGAGAGTGTACATCCAGAATGTGAGAGTGGACTTATGAGAGAGTGAGTATGCATGAGAGATTTTTTTTTATAATATCGTACGTGTGAGCAAGTGCATGTACCTGTGTACGAATAAGCGTGCGATAATGATCATGCAAGTGAGATTCCACAGGGTAGAGATTGAGAGGGTATGAATGTTTTGGAGCGTGCATAGATGAAAGTATGTGTGCAAGTGCACATGTGTGATTGTGCATTCAAATATATGCAAATGTATTTGTGATAGTTTTCGTGCATGAGAGAGAGAGTATGGGTAGGTATTTTATTGTTTTAAGTGTATGAGTATCTGAACATGAGTAGGTGTGCATTTGTGAAAAGGTGTGTGTGTTTGAGATGGTGTGCAAATGTGAGAAGGTATACATATGCAAGACATCCAAGTCTTGGGCCTTGATGTCTAGCAAAGCGTTATGGAAATCAACTACAGAGGTATAACATTTTTATGAACCAAGTACTGAGTAAATAAAACCCCACCTTTATATCAAAGATCACACTGATATTCTTTTATTTGTGCCCATTGCATCTGTAAAGTACACAAGTACTATGGAAATTCAATCACAATAAAGATATGTTTCTATTGTATACAGTAGTGTTTTATCTCTCAGAGCAGAGTCTGTATCCGGCGCTTTGTGACGGTATGAAAAGTAAACAAAATCAGGTGGGCATCTTAGGCTTGATGTGCATCTTTGCTAGGCAAAGGGTTTCCTTCATAAGGATACAATATTCACAAGCAAAACAGTCTGTATAATCTCTTCTGTGCCAGAGAGTAATGTGTTGGAGGCACTTACAAAACCTAGTGGGTTAAAACAATAGTGGCGCTGCTGTTAAACTCTTTCACCCTTGAGATACTAAATAATGGCACACTTTACTGATTTGGCTGCTACTCAATAAACCCTTCTCAAGAGTTTACGTTGACTAATCCATGCATATTCAGACATCCCCTAAGCACATGTGCCATTAGAGCTCTCATAGGTGAAAGAGGTAATGTAAACTTAAAAAAGGCAATAAAATATGTATTAAGTAGCAACTAAGCTGGGGACTGTGTTAAAGATTTCTTTCTTTTTTACAACATAGTAACATATTTCTACAGCCCAGTATAGGTTAGCATATGTACAAAACTTACATACATCTCTTACAAAACAAAAGGATTTTTATAAATAGCAGTAAAGAGCAGGAGGTGTCATCAAGGCATGTGTCCTTCATTGGTACAGGTGGAAGTTTATGCTTATAGAGGCATGGGGTTTACAATTTATTATCTAATGTGAAGATGAGATGCTGGCGAAAAAAGGAGTGTTTAGTTTTTATCGTTCTCTGTCACAGGGTGTGCGATTTCCCCATGGGAAACTGAATTGTTTTGTAAAGTCTGCTGCCATTGTCATAGAACAGGGATTGGGTTCTTGGTGTCTTCAACAAACACATTTCCAGCAGAAGCACATCTTTAATTTACCCTTTAACCATCCTGATAATATGTTGACATTCATTTGCTCTGGAGAAGATCCACCATTTGAAAGTCGTAAACTCTGCATTTTAGTACAATTTCTTGGTTTTGTTGGGTTTTCAGTCACAGTTGTTGTTTTCATAACAACAAATCTTACTTAAAATATTTGCTCAAGTTTTTGTTTTTTTTAAAGTTGGCATATCTATTTAATTTAGCAGAGTTTTGCCTGAGTAAGGTGTGGATAACCTTAATGCGAAGAAGTCAGTGGTGGAGGTATATTTCTGTTCCCAAAAAAAGTCGCATTTACTTCTGTCAAAGGCACTAGTCCCTCACTATGGAAGTCACTAGGTAAACTTTCCAATAGGCACTTTAATTGTTCCTGGCCAAGTTTAATTTTGTCGTCCAGCTCCCGCTGCTCAATCAGTAGAGCGGACTTCATTTTCACAAAGTGCTGGTAGTCCTGGAACTGCTCCCCGGTGAGGTAGTTTCCTAAGATATCTGTTACCAACTTCTCACGGCGGTCGAGGTTCTCCTTCAACTCCCGAGCGTCCTCATGTTGTCCAGACAACTGTTTCTTCTTCTCGTTCCATGTATTCTGCAATATTAATAGACAGAGGTATTTAGTGACAATCTGCGGTGTTTAGGGGATACTGGATTATTACAGAAGGTTTCAGAAAGACTAGACTAGGGGTGTCCATACTCGGTCCTGGAGGGCTGCACCCAGGCCTGGATTTGTGGATATCTTTGCTGCAAGCAGATGAGACTATTGCTTCTACAGTCATCCCGATTGACTCACCTGTGCAAAGAAAGGAAATCCTCAAATCCTGGCCTGGGTGCAGCCCTCCAGGACCGAGTTTGGACACCCCTGTACTAGACTATTTTGTAGACACATTCTAAAGAAGAACTAATATATACTTTGGTACAATAAACTGAAAGGAAGAAAAACAAATGTGACAAGTCTCTATAAGACATCACACAGAGTCTCCTGTGGTTGGCTCAAGATACAATCAGAGAAATCATCTTTAACACTATTTAATTAGATTTTTACATTCATCAATGGACCAGTTGAGTCTCATAGTATAGTATTTTATAGAACATGGCTATACATTGTAAAGTAACATAACTAAATATAAACAGTCTTTAAAAGACTACTACGGATGAAAATTTGAAACAGACCATTTTGAAGAACTACACTTGAGAACAAGCAACATATTTTTAGAGTTTACACAATATAACATGCAATTATTCTGCTATGGAAATTACCATTTTAGATACCAGTGACCTACTTCCTGAGGTAGGAGGTGACTTTGAATACACAGGAAGTTGTATCTGCACAAAAGAAGGCGGTAAATACAACTTCGTGTCTATTCGTTATGTCTAACAGAAAGCTCATTTGTTGAGACAGAAGGTGCAAGAAGCAGGCAGTGGACATGAAAGCCTGCATTAAGGAATAATTGTATCTAAAAATTAAGTGTTTATTCTTTTACTTTCTAAATTTGTTTTGCCCATATAGAAACAATATATAAAAATATAATGACCGTGGTCCTTTCATTTTTAATTATTTTACACAATTATGTTATATTGAGTGTTCCTTTATTAACTTGGTTGGTCACTTTGGATGTATGTCAGATGTCTAATAATTTCTATTGAAAACAATTGTACTAAGAAATATAACTTATTAAAGGACAACCACTAACCTTATCTGCATCTACTGTCACAACCCAAGATGAAAAGCCAAGAAAGCAAACAAAGCATCTACTACTTTATTCAAGATCATTTTGCCTATAAGCTTTTCAAAATAAATTGTAAGTATGGTTAACCTTTTCCAAAGTGTGAATTAATGTCTGACATCTCCTTAAGTCCACCATACAACATTTTTGAAGTCTCTGTTTATGAATATAGGAATCTCTTCCTATGATGGGGATGTATAGTTATCAGTGGAGGCAAGTAGGAACAGGAAGTTGAGGGCCTTTGCTTGATAACTGGACAGAATTATAATTGACACCACACCCCTTCCTCCTCATTAGCCTATTAGCAGGAAGTCACAAATACATCATAATTCCCTCCAATGAAGTCTCAACCTTTATTTATTTTTTTCTAATTAAATAATTATTATTATCTTTATTTATATCGCGCCAACATATTCCGTAGCACTGTACAGGGGTTTAGTACATGGCAAAAAACAAACTTAACCCCTTATAAGGAGTGGAAGGCTCTGTTTTTGAGCATTTCATCAAATGTACATAGTGCTTGTTTCCAAGACACGGACACACAATTGAAAACTCACAAACTTACAATCTAAGGGTTTACTAGCTTTATGACTTTTTTCCTACTCTTTTGCTCTGTGTCAGACTTAAAATTTCAAACATACTATGTTTCATTGTGCAGTGGTCATTTAAAGAAAGTTAATGGATATTTCTGCTCTTTTATCCCTTTGTCTGCTTTTTTACACTTCTTATTGTTATTCTTGAATAATGAAAGATAATAAATAGCTATATAATGAAACACAATTCATGTGAAACACATTGCACAGATACTAAACTGTATATATATACGTACCCGTTCTTCGGCATTGGTGTCTGCACCCAGACTTTTCAGTACGTTCTCCACCCTGGCCAGGCGACCTGAGAGCGACAGCAGGAGGTTCACCACCTTATCCAGATCTCCTATGAACATCTTGTACTTATCAAACTCGTTGGGCTTGCACAGGCTCTCGATTAGTGCCTCTACCTCCTCCCCCAGGCTGTTGTTCAGTTTAATATCAGTCAGAAGGCTATCCTTTGCCTCTTTCAGGATCTCAAGTTTATGAGTGAGGCTAAAAATCAACTCTGCCTGCAGACATAAGAAGGGTTTAAGTTTAATAAACATTTCCATTAGTATAAGGATTCCTATAATTAGCAAAAATTCCCATTAATCACGTGAGGCAAAAAAAGTCTTTGAGAGCCACTGTATACAGCATTGAGAAAAATGAGTTCAATGTATTTTAAAACATATATTTGCACCTGAGTGTTTTAAGAAGTAGCAGAACTACTTCCCTCCACCCCCAGGGTGTCAGAGAGCCTTTTAAATGTAAAGGATATATTTTTATTCATTTTTTGCTTTCCATACATTTTGTCCATGATTGTTTAGTTGTACAGAAGACAGTAAAGACCCAATCTGACCACAGTGGTCATTTACACTGCCAGTAGGGAAGAACGGAAAATAGAGCCACAGTGAAAAAATAATTGCATATAAAAGTCGCAAAATTTAAAGATTGTGTTTTTTTTGTTTTCAAGTTAATAAGCAATGCAGAGAAATTTGACCACAGTGTTTCTTTCAAATAATGCTGAGTAAAGCACCAAGTGTTAATACATGCTACATTAATTTTGGGCATTATCCAATATTATACGTACTCCTGAGGTGTATATTGTGGTAATGCACTGAGATAAACACTGAGCAGGCCCAGTCAGGCTCTTGTTACAACAATACAATTAATTCACAAAATCCTGTGGGAACGAAGTTAAAAAGCATGTTTGTGTAAATTCAAAAACCATGTTCCAGGATCAATAAAATAACACTCCTACACCTTATGGCACATACAAAGTTCTCACAAGTGATTTCATTACCATAAGCAAAACTGGTAAGTTATGCAGAACTGTGTAATCATAAGGTAGCTGATAATTCAGCTTGGTTTAAACCAAAATGTGTGGTTGTTACGTTTGCTATTCCTAACAGCTGACATAATTAAACTTAATAAAGCTTTGAATCTATTAAATAATGTATTTTTTTTTGCATCCTCAATAGTTTCAGACTCTCTGTGACCTCAAGGACCATAACACACCAAGAATATCTTAATGTCCAAGGTCATGCTGATCCACTTGGTATTCATGGCAGAGATACTGAAGTGGGTTGCCAGTTTCTTCTCCAGTAAGCCACAGAATACAGTTCCTGGTATTCCTAGGTGGTCTCCCATCCAAGTACTGACAAGGCCTAACCCTGCTTGGCTTCAGGGTAGTGTGAACTCTCCGTTACCCGACTTGAATCAAATCCAGGTCGCAGCTGTGAAAGCATCGAATCCTAACCACTTACTGAAAGAACACAGGGTTATGTAGGATAACTAGAGAACGAGGATTATTGATCCAGGCAGTAATCCGATTGCCAGAATTTTGGGTTCAGGGAGGATTTTTTTTCCTTCATGAGACAACTGCCAATGTTTCAATTGGGTTTTTTGGTTTGTCTTCCTCTGGATCAATAAACAATTCATTAAGTACAAGGATCTAAAAAAGTTGAACTTGATGGACTAAACTTCCATTTTTCAACCAAGATTACTATGTTACTATGTCTGATATTTTTAAACTAGGCTATTCTAAAGAACTATTATTGATAATGGGACAAAAGGTAGGGTAGGAAAAAATGTAATTGTTTTGAGTGTATTGCCTATTTCTACAATTGTACACTACCCTGACCACATCCAATTTGGTCTTCTATAACCTCCCATATTTCTGGGCATACGTTTTTTGGGCAGGGTGCAGCCCTATATTTAAATGTCACTCTTTTGAACAACTACCCTTAAAATAGGCTATACGTCTCTATTTGGTTACGTTTTATATGCAATTATGATATTGTGGAGTTTATCATGTTGGTTTCTGCTGATCAACATTCTGAGGAGGAAAAAGACTTTGAATGTATAGGAAGCTTACATCTTCACAATGGGAAAGTGGCATTTGAAACTACCAGGACTTTATATAGGTTTAAACTAAATTTATTTCCACACAGGCAGAAAGCAGGAAGAAGCCCTGAAAGTTGAGACTTAACAGGTGGACAACACACATGTCCAGGAAAACCGATAATTGTATATAATATGTGCTAAATTGCAGCTTTTTATTTGTCTATAATTATTTTTTCTAGATCTTTAAAACAGAGCACCCATGTTCTACCTTCATTTCCATTGCAGCGTGACGATTCCATATTTCAGCTATTGGAGATAATGAAACCTTTATGGCTGCCATTTGTGTACAGAACCTGCCATGGTATCTAAACACAGAAATGTTGATTCTGATCTATCAGGCCATCAGGCACCTGACTGCAAAACGTTTGTTTTTTCTTACTTAATAAGAAGTACTCATAAGAAGTAGGTAAACTGTGTTCATTGTTAAAAAGATACATTTGTTAGTTATATACTTTAGAGATAATCGAAATATCTTGGAGCATGAGCTTCTCATTTCTCCTAAATCAAACGCAATGTAAAATAATGTATATATATAATCAGAGAATTTAGTCAAGATTGTGCCCAATTTTTGTTTTTTCACAACCTTCCACATTGCTCCATGATCTTTAAATATCCTTTTATTTAAAACTTAAAAAACATATATACCGTATTGGTCCGAATATAAGCCGCACCTTTTTTCCGATTTTTGAGCTTGCGAGTTAAGGGTGCGGCTTATATTCGTGACCGTCAAAAAATCATTGCCGATTTGCGAACTTTGCTTGTAACACATGCAACTTCTATTCGCGAATGCAAAATTACGGCCGATTTGTGCGATTGCGAGTTAAGGGTGCCAAAAAAGCCTGTTTCTTGCAATGGCGGATCACTTTGAGAGTCTTTTTCTCTCCAATTTTACGGGTGCGGCTTATATTTGAGTACTATCTTTTTTCTATCTTTTCCCCTTGAACTTTACAGGTGCAGCTTATATGCGGGTGCGGCTTATATTCAGACCATTACGGTATGTAGCTTATCTGCAGTCTATAAGAATGTGGATCATTGGTCAACCCTCACTGAAGACTTCAATTCAGTTTAGAGTATTTACTTCATAGAAGCAAAAAAAAAAAAAAAAGGAACTTAATCGATTGTATAAAAAAGACACTTGTTTGTTAAGTATGTACCAAACTAACAATATTAGCAGCCGTGGAAGTCATGGGCATAAAATCATTTCTGGGAAAAGCTGAATTTTGTCTTACATCACATCCTGAGAGCTGATTGATGAAGGAGTGTGTTTTTAGTTATCAGTTCAAGGAGAGGGGAACAGACAGAAGACAATAGCCTTTGTTTGAGAAAATTCTATTTGAACCACACCCCTTCCAACTCAATGGCACAGAATCAGCATGCTGCATCAAAGGATGCAACCATATCTCCCCAGAAATGTGAACCCCCTTTCTCACACACATAACTTCAACCAATGCATTCTGGATCCCTTCAGTGGCATGCAGAAGCACTAACATTTATTTTTTTCTAATTAATAACTACATGAATAACTTCTTTCCTGCTCAATCAGACTCTTAGTCAGAATCATCGTTTTCAAACTTATTTTTTGTTTCATTGTTTCTTTAAGGAAAAAAACGTATCATAGATCTTATCTAATATTTGACTGACATCAAATCCTTCTCCACTGACTGAGGCTGATGATGTACTGTACCCTAAGGCCTGACATTATTAGTGAAAAGCATGAGCTCTATGTGTACACTGCTAGCAATTTTGAAGCTGATGCGTCATTAATTGTGTCAACTGGCTTCATGCCATTTAGGAAAAAGACGTCAATGAACCTCTGCCCAGTCTAAATTTTTTGAGTTTCATCCCTTCACACTCTGCTGAACACTGTTTTGCGTATCAGTCCAGTGACTGATGATATGCACATCTGATTTACAAGGGGTGGCTTTATGTTTTCATTATACTGAGTTGCTGTGATTCCAAAAAAAAAACACCAGACATAATGCTTTTGTGTCTTGGTGAAGAAGTGGGCTTTGATTTCCTAAATGAGTCCCTCACTATCTGCCCTCCATAATGGCTGTGCTTTTGTTCCTTCTACAAGAATACACGCCAGTGCAATTACCAGCATGGGCTAATCACTTAGATCTATTTCTTTTTTCCCAGGCACATGTAACTCCTACGACTCCCTGGGCCACAGGGTGTTCTCTAGTTGGATCACATTCTGCTCCCAGTCTATGGTTTGTTTGCTTTACATAGCAAGCAGCTGCAAGAATTGAAGAAGCAGCCACCCACATGAAGGCTACAGCAGGTTTATTATCCAGTGTCCTTTTATCTAATGCAAGAATAACCTACAATAATACTTTGTTATTTTATGGGGAGCATATATTAAACATCAGAACAACAAAACCTTGCTCCTGGGGATTTAACACATTATTAATGTTTACTTTATAAATATTACACGTATTCCATATCACAGAAGACAAGGGATATAGTAAATTATATGGCCTAGAATAAATATAAAATGTGACAGTAACAAAAATAAGTGTATGTAGGAGTTGCACGCCATGCTCTGTCTCCATAGAGATTTAAGTCTCACTAGGCTGGGACAACAGCATCCCCATTGGCTAAATAATTCATAATGCAAATAAATTAGTGCAAATACATATTTTGTACAATATATTTGTATGAGACTGTGAGGGTCTGAGTACCGTTGAAATCGAACCAGTCATGTAGTCTTGTTATAATGACTACCAAAACAGAAAATGTCTTGTCATGCTGGCTATTTTATCACACTGTAGGCTTCGTCAGATTTGGGGCTGACAGGGTGTATTAAATGACCACTGTAGACTGAGAACAATGTAATATGTTTGTAACAGTGGGCATAATCATATTTTTTAGATAAAATCTTTATTTTAATAACACTGCTTGAGCAGGAAAGATGCCATTTTTTTGTCTTCCACACTTCCTGCTAGCTTAGAAACAGGGTAAAGGGAATATCCTAATTTCTTCTCATCTATTCAAGAGAATGAAAAAGAAGGAAGCTGAAAGGGAGATTTGTTCATTTATTGGTGGATTCTGATCAGGATTCAGCACAGGACACCCCCTCCCTCCCAGAGGCTCAGAAGAGGCAGCATAGAAGCCAATTTACAAGCCCTGCTTTGTATCTTGGAAATGAAGCACAACTATCATGGAAGCTTCCATGTACAGTACTAGCAGAATCTGCTAAAATTAAGATTTTTTTTCTGAAAATGCTTTTATACCCATGATTTATACAGCTGCAATGTTAGTTTGTTGCATACTTCACAAACATGTGAAGTATTTGTTAATCTACAGTAGTCTTTTAAGCCGAAAGTCGTCCTTTCTCTGTAGCTCTTACAAATGATTAATGCAGTCCGCTTTGCAAAGCATTTAAACTCTGCACAGGAAAGGAAGTTGCAGATCTGTGCAGTGAGATGTTATCTGCTTTGTTGCACATGGATAAAGATGAAAGAAATAGCGGCTAGAAGGAAATGTAGGGATGTCATGGAAGGGATAAGACATGAATGGCCAAATATGTCTTGTTAAGCTGCTACTAGAATCTTAGAGAACCATTTAATGGTCCGGCTTTCCTAATTTTTAAGAAGTAAAAATCTGTGTAAAAACTTTATTGATCTTTTGTGAGAAAACTTACACTGAGCATAGCTAGTTTTTCAACTACCTCTACATTCAAGCTCCTCCCATCTATTACAAAGTATTGCTGTATGTGGAAAACAGCTATGTGCAGTTATTGTGACAGTGTACAGAAATGTGTTCCACGCTCTACAACAGTTTGCACAAGATGGAAGGAACTCCATTCTAAGGATCGTGGCGGAACCACATATTTTAGTGTACATTTTCTCAGACAATATCATCTTTTTTAATAACCACTGACAAGCTATTTATACTGATCTTTGCTACTTAAAAGTTATAAGTTAGGTCAAACCAACTATCTGGTGGCTTAGCCAAAACACACGTTTTGCCTATTTTTGTTGTAAGGAAACTTCACTTAACCTTAGAGAATGGGGTATAGGTCTAACTCTTACCTGGACTGTTATTTACAAGATATGTTTGCTCAAACAATCCAAGTTTAATCTAAGCTAACATGTAGACACAAATACAATGTGATAAATATCTTTGTTTTGTTTTGTGCATTAGTAACTAAAAACAATAGAACATTGTACAAAAAATGTATGAGGACCACTGTGGTCATATAATTAAAATATACCATTTTCAAAGAACTATACTTGCAAAAAAAATACATTACACCCTATTGCTGTGGGAGTTTCCATTGTAGTTTCTTGTAATCAACTTCCTGAAGTGGGAGGAGAGTTTAATTGCACAGGAAGTACTAACTACACAAGGGTAAGGTAGCAGCTACAAGGGCCAGAGCAATGTAAAGTCATTCACACACTCTTTTGAGAAAATAAAAGACAGTATCAGCAGACAAAAGAAGCCTGCAATAAAGAAAAGATACAAGTGCAAAGGCTGGGTTTAGTTTTTTACATTCTAAAAACATTTTGTCCAGTATCTAGTTTAGTTATTTAATACACTAAAGAGATAATTTAAAGATCAGAATAGTTTTCTTTTCTCTAAACCATTGATAATTCAGACATTGAGTACCAAGTAACACAAGGAGTCTCCAATAGGTAGATGTAAGGAGTGATTTATCTTGGTTGCCTCTAGTAGTTTCCAATCCTTTTGTCAAGGGAGAGCAGTAAATAGAAGCAAAAACAAAAAGTGAGAAAAATAATGTAAAATTCAAAAGCTACTTTACTGTAAGATTGGTAGAAAAGTGCAACAGCCTTTCAGTAAAGCCATTCAAGTTTGCTTTGATATGTCAGCCCTTTGTGAAGTCCAGTTTTTTACATAGACAAATATGCTAAATCTGAGTTAAAATGCCAATATCCTAAGATAAATAGTTAGGTTAAGCACACATATAACAACAACAAAAAACATGTGTATGATATATGTGACAGAGAGATAGACTGTAGTTACCTTTTTTTCATTGACATCCAGCTGCTCTTCCTCTCCTGTCTCGGCCTCCATGTCTTTGATCTTCATCAGTAGTTCAGCCTTTGGGGCAGACATGGAGTAATATGCAGAGCAATTGACCACATTCTCGGCTGTTTCTTTCTTCTCCTCTTTCCTATACAGTAGTATATGATGAAATTAGTATAATAAAGAATCAAGCATATACAGTTCTCTATCTTGCACTTTTTCCTCTCTTGATTTTAGCATATGCCAATGAAAATCTAGACTACATAGAGTTAAAAATATAAATTAATAAACTATTTACAATTATGATAACAAAAAAAACACAAATTCTCATCAATTATTTAGTTAAGGAAATCTAAAAGAGATTTTGGGAAGATCTGAAGAAACCTGACACTTCATTTAAACTTAAATGGCCAATCCAGTATGGCAGAATGGCATGAATGAGTTAAAATTGTATGTTTTCGGGGGTTTAAAAAGCTATATTTGATGCAATTTGTCAAAGGACCTGGAAATTGTAGATAATTCTTCATTGATGCTGAGGGGACAGTAAAACTCTGGGGAAATATGTGTGAACCAACACTGGTGTAGAGATATATGTTTCTGTCTGATCCATGTAGTATTAAATAATACTCTGTGTTACATGCATTTACCACTTGGTGGTGCTGCTCACCATTATTTGTTACCTGGGAAAGGTAAAACTAATTACAGAAATATAATTGTTATTATTTATAATGAAGCAATTTTTTCCTCAACATTTCTGATTGTTATTAAAAGTCCAGATATTAAAGTGAATAATAAATTGCAAACTCCTGTCCCCAACATACATCACACTGCTGATATCACAGCTATATTTGAAAAGTTTAAGTCTAAGAATAATTAATAAGAAAACATGTCATAAATCTAGGTTTTAATTAGTAAAAAAATGGATGCCTCTGGGACTTCCTAGGTGCATAAAACCAATTAAACACTTAGGTAGAACAATAAAAAATAGGAAATATTTTATTTGCTTTCAAAAAACACACCGCTTAAAATAAGAACATATTTACAGAACGAGAAACATATCTGACCATTTAACTATGATCCTTGAGGGATTCCTCCTGAACTGGAAGACTGCACTCTAGAGTAGTCCCAAAAGCTTACTGGTAGCCATACATATATACAATGAATAGTCACTAAATTCCTCTAATACAGTTTAAATATTAAATCAAATCTAAAAAATATATTTTCTGTGAGCTATACCAAAGTTGGCTAGATTATTAGGAGATTATAGGAGAAAATTAATTATAATTGCTATTTTTTATATTTGCAACTTGCCACATAATCCCCCCTTGAAGGAATAGATCTATACAATTTCTTCATGGTCATTTTAATTAATATTGGAATTTCCTCTATATGTTCCCCCATACGTTTTTTATTTAAAGCTAAAAATGTCCAAAATTGTCCTTACAAGTTCCATGAATTTAAGCCTGACCCGTGTTTCGCTTTAGATGCGGCTTTGTTGAAGGCGTGATATATTCAGAGTACTGCAGTATAGTGATGCCTTTTTGTTGGACAAAAAATTGAGTTAGAGTGACCTACAATTTTTGTTCAATAAAAAAATATCACTATATACTGCAATACTTTACTATTCATATATATATATATATATATATATATATATTCGAGACAGCTTGTTTCTAGAAGCCTGGAAGGAAGCCCTTTAAAGAGGTTCATTAAAATATATGTGTGTGTGATTTTTTTTTTTATTAAAAACTAGATTAATGACATTCAGGCCACCCCAATTTGCTGGAGGGGATATAGGCTAGAGGAGGATCAAGCGCTCTCTCTCTTAAAATAGTTTTCTGTATATAAAGTCACTTCTTTTTTGTGTAAAAAAAAACAAAAAAACCTCTGTACTTAAAACATTCTCTTTAAATAATGTAACTGGAACTGTAGTGCTATCTGTCTGTCAAACTGATAAATGCTTATTAATAGCATGGTTGGTGTGGAGGCAATTCTTTATCGCTACTTTCTAAGTAGCCCAGCTGTGATATCCTGTTAGTTATCAAGCTCTGTCATTTACAACAGTGTGTGAATCAGCTCCACATTACGTAGGTGTCAATGCTTGTGCCGGTTAGACGTAGGCCTGAAAAGTGGAGGCACGAGACGAAGAACCCTGCCAAGGTGTGTGTATAATGTCAAAGAGATTCACAACGGACAGTGTGACACAGGGATTATAAAACAGTTTATATTATGTGGGGTTTAGAGACAGATTGTATCGCTCCAGATTCAAAACTATTGCAAACTCCATTCTGTGCTTCTGTACAGGCTGTAGGACATCAACACTTATATTATGTGGTTCAAAAGAGGTCCTGTAGTTTTAAAGGTTTAGTTATAGCTTTATACCACTTTAAAATGAGCTGAATTTCTTTTACATGTTGAAAATCTTTAAAGAGCCACTGTACAATGAAAAAAATATAATATAATTAGTCAGTGAAAATGGCACAAAGCTAGCATTTAACTATAAAAAAATCAAGCTTGATATCTCTGATTGACCCTTTAGTGGAACGGAGTGTGTGTGTGTGTGTGTGTGAAACAGTGCTGTATGAGACTCAAGTTTCAAACAATAAGCTAACATGCAGCTGTATCAGTGCATTTGTTCAAGCTTAAAGGGCCACAGCAAAGGAGAATATCCAGTTGGTATGAAAAAAGGGATAACAATAAGACTGTAATGCTTAAAAGTCTTGTTGACCATTATGATTGAACCAACTTACCATGGTTTCATAACTTATCACCCCTCCTGTGAGCGACAGTTCATTACTTGCAATGAATTCTTTAGTATAAAGGGAGGTTATTTTCATGAAATGTATGCTTAATATACCTAACTTTCAAGCTCAATTACCAAACGCTTTCACTCACATTTTAATAACAACGTATTACATTTATTTATACGTGTGCGTTTCATTTTAGCAATAACTAGGACTTTTGCTGTGACTTGATATTTTTTATGAATGAAAATCAAATTTAAATGCGGAATAGACACTTCTACAGACTTCTAATGAACTACCAATATATTTGCATAAATGGATCAGTAATTCCTTTTAGTGGGCCAATACACTAGTTATGTAAAGAGAAGAAACCAGACAAATAAATAATAACATAGAAGAATCTCTTACCTCACACCTTCCGCAGAGGAAGTTTTGTCCGCTAACATTTTTAGGCTCTTCCTCTTCCTGTTGTTCTCTTTTAGAGCACTGCTGCCTTTACTGAACAGCCCTTCCATTAAATCCATGGTGGTCTTCATCTTGGACTCAGGATCCAAAATATCTGCTAGAGACTTGTCCTTGTTTACAATCTCTTTTGCCAGTTCTTGGGACTTTAAGTCTTCTGGGGTCATCACAATTGTATTATTTTTGGACAAGTTGCTGTTGCTTTCAAGGTCAGGAAAATCATTTTGTGAATTTTGAGTGGCACTTATGGAAATGCTCTCGGTTGGGGTTAGAAGAGTTCCTGCAGAATTTGGAGTTGTTTCTACATCAGTTCCAATGGGAGGAGGAACCTGCGCAGTAGAGACAGATCTACTGAGAGAAAACTCTGAGTCTCTAGTGAGTATATTGGAGTTCAATAAATTAGATATATTTTCCTGGAATAAGTTTGGATTTGTCACAGCATCACTGATTTGGGAATATCTGCCAAAAAAGGAGAATTCATAGTGTAAAAAAGAGTTGGTTGTGAATTATACTATGATGCTATCTATACATGTTCACAGTTGGTTGACTTCCCGACATGGTCTTGGAAAATAGCAATGCAGCATATAAATTGCTAAAACTTTAACCAATAACTTTAACTAATAACTTTTAACCAGTGCATATCTTAGACAACAGTGGGACCTATGTAAACTATAAATTACACTGCACTCTGTAAAGGGAACTGAACATATATATATTCTTTCAACTTAACAGTAAATACTGCGGATCCTGTATGAGTTCTTTCGTGGACTGGTATTAATACAGATGCAGAACACCTCCAATGGTAGAACACTTCAAGCAGAGCTTCTACCATTTGATCAATGGTCTCAGAACAGACTTGGATTTGGTTATGGGTGGAACAAGAAGTAAATACTACTTTGATTATTAAGCATATTAACAATACTGTATTGGTCCGAATATAAGCCCGTAAAGTTCAAGGGGAAAAAATAGAAAAAATATAGTACTCAAATATAAGCCGCACCCGTAAAATTGAAGAGAAAAAAGACTCTCAAAGGGATCAGCCATTGCAAGAAACAGGCTTTTTTTTGCAGGTTACAGGCTTTACAGGATGTCAGAATCACTAAAAATGTAAATCGCTATTCAATACCGCAGTCTAAAGCACGAAAATCGGCACCCTTAACTCGCAATCGTGCAAATCGGCAGTCATTTTGCATTCGCGAATAGAAGTTGCACGCGTTACAAGCAAAGTTCGCAAATCGGCAATGATTTTTTGATGGTCGCGAATATAAGCCGCACCTTTAACTCAAGCAAGCTCAAAAATCGGAAAAAAGGTGCGGCTTATATTCGGACCAATACGGTATGTTTAATAAATCACTTTGCTTTTTTAAAAACACTGATTTTGGCAGTTCCAATGTCTCCCTATTGTATTCCTTGTTCATATGACTATTTATCTGTACCTTTGTTATATTTAACCTTGTTCTCACCCCCTAGTTTTATGTTGATTTACTCTGTTTCAGCTGCTGTTTCTCTCTCTTTCTGACAATTAAACAATGCACACCTCTTATTTCTAAGTAATATGTATGGTCATCAGAACAAGAAGAAAATACTATTATTATTAAGTACTGATTGATCAAGATCATATTTAAGGTTATATATTGCTGTATTGCTTTGAGTTTGTTTTTCTGCACAAATAAATTAACATTTATCTTAATAAATAAAAATGTGAAACATTTAAAAACTTTAAAAGCCCACTAACTTTTTCTACATGAGTGGTACCAGAGTACATTACCTGTTGCTGGAATCCTTGTTTTCATAAGTCCCTTGCAGAGTTGTAGGTGCCTGTTGTATTTTTTCCATTGAGTCTTCCAAAACTACATCTTCTAGACTCGGAGGTGGAAAGGGTGGTGGTGATGGAATAACGGGTACATCAATGAAGTCATCATGCCCTTGCTCTTTTGCAAAAACCTCATCATCCCCCTCATCCAATCCAACAACAGGAGGAGCTGAATGGAGACAAGATTCAGATATACGGAGAGATATTTTTCCATGTTGGATAGGAGTCTCTGGCTCAGAAGAACTGCTGCTCCACATGGCATAACTTTTTGGCCCAGGAGAAAGTTTTTGTCCAGCTTCAGGTAAGGCTAAGCTATTCTGTGAAAAATTCCCTTCGTTGATGGAATAGGCACACTTAATTTTTGGAGGAGGAGGTCTTTGAGGTGGAGCGGATTTCCTTCTCACTTTGTCACCGAGTTCCTCAACAGCTTTATCATCAAGCGGTGGTGTCCAAACAGTAGAACTATTTTCCTTTTCTACAACTGGAGGGGAAGAGGTTTTTCGATTCCCCGAATACAAATACTCTTCAGCAGTAATAAAGTCTGGTGAAGTATGAGTGGCTAGAACTTTAGAGGGACTTGGATTATTGGACAACAGTAAATAACTATTTCTTGCCTCATGAGAATAGTTAAAGAGTCCAGTTGTTGGTGTAAGACTTTGGGTTCTTGAATGTTTTTGCAAATCCATTTTCGTGGTACTCTGAGTGACAAAACTGCTTGATTGATGCCTTTCTCCTCCAAAGCTAATGTGATCAGAATGAGTCTGAATGGTAGGTTGCACAGGTGTCTTCTCGGTGTAGCTTCCATCTCTGTTTTTTGGGACCCTGAAAAATTGACATACTAAAATTAGCCTTATCAATAATAGGAAATTTAAAATAACATGCAATACAACATACATAAAATAATTAAAGGGACAGAAAAACAAAGGAACCTATCGACATAAGTATTTTTGTTATAAGAAGCACATTGAAAGTTGAGAAGAATGAACTTACCTAAATCCTTGATTAGTAAACGCATATGAAGAGCTCCTGTCGCCGATATTGTGCCTTGCCATTATATCCTAAAATAGAAGTGAGAAACAATATTGAAACCAACTCAGTTAGATGTTGTATAAAACTCGTCTTATGATGAATTAGTAACCATGACATATGTAAAAATATGGCGGAATATGTACAAATATTTTTTTGCCAAACAAAAGAGACACTGTCACTCCAAAGACAAGTTGGTTTAATACTAGAGCGCATTAAAAGTGGTCTATAGATTATACTAGCCTTTTTGTCTAAAGTATGCAGCACTGAGCGTATGACTCTCAATATGTAGCTCAATATGCTAATTTGTGTCTCAAAATGTTTGATAAGGATGGTGGAGGGGTATAACTGCACGATAACCCTGAAGAACAATGTTTTTGCTACCACAGGGACAGACTAGCAGACTGCAATCATAATTAGCAAATCAAATAAGCGAATTAGTATTTTGCATCCACTAGTTTACATAAAAATACATCAGAAACAATGTTGAATATATCAGGAATGATACATGTTAGAATCAAATTGCTACTACAAAAAAAGCAACTTGATTTTGGAGTGAGTCTGTTTAGAGGATCATTAATGTACATCCTTAAGAAGGAATATGACTTGATGATATGCAAGCTGGTTTATATAGTTTAAAACAAATAAATACAGCCTTTTATTGTTAATTTTTGTATTTTCTCTGAAATGCTTTCATGTAACTGGCTTACATATCTGCTAAAGTTGTTAGTTTGCTACAGATTTTACAAGTACGTGCAACAGGCCCATTAAGTAAATAATTAACTTTTTAAATGGTTGTGTGGGCTGCTGTGTGAATGATACAGCACTGTGAAATATGGAGAGATCCATGACACATTGGTGGAAGTTGTGTGTGTGAGACGGGTGTTTACATTCCTGGAGAGCTATGGTTGTAGTGAATGATACAAGGGGCTTGCTTCTGGGCCAGGAGAGTGAATGGGTGTTGTGTCTATTTCAGTCTTATGCAATTAACTTTATAATGGCTCTCTGTTTCCTCCTCCCTCTACTGATAGCCAAAACAAAAGGGATTCCTGTACTTATAAACAGAGTCTTAAAAAAAATCAGATTTTTGCATTATTCAGTCGTTTCCGACTCTCCATGACCTCATGGACCCTAACACACCAGGCACATCTTTATGTCCATATCCTGCTGGTCCACTTGGTTTTCATGGCAGAGATATTGGAGTGGGCTACCAGTTCCTTCTCCAGTGGGCCTCAGTATACAGCTTCTGGTATTCCTAGGTGGTCTTCCATCGCAGCAGTGAAAGCACTGAATCCTAACCACTGGACCACCACCAGGGAAGCTGGGGCAATCCTTACTTATAGTTAAAGTGTCTCAGAAAATGTGATTTGCTTTATTCTTTATCATACCAACTGTTTATTGTAACCTTCTTTATCAATTTTATTTTAGCCTGGTATAGACATATCAGTGAGACTTTGTAATTTTATTCAGCAAATGTAGGAACATTTAAGACACATTATGTGTATTTTCATTGTTTCCTTTTAAGTAATAACGCCTGCTACATTTATACGTGAAGTTCAGCTATGCTCCCTTTAGAAGCTCTCTGGATTGCTGCTTACTGGAGAAACTCTCTCTGGCAATCGATTGTCCTCTGGGGATTTTAGATGAAGTCGCTTCATTAACTGATTGAACTGAAATGATTAGAGGCTGTGTTTTTCCTACTGTATCCAGCTGCTGGAAAAGCTTTTAATCCGACCCCTGCCAGAACAATCTACAGCACAGCACTGAAATGTGCCCGACTGAGAGATCCATGTAAGAAAAAAAACATTATTTTGGAAATGGTAACACTAAGTAACTTTTTTTTAAATTTCTACAAGCAAAGTACTTTGTATTTGTGAAAGAAGTGATTTTTCCTGTAGCACTCTAGATTCCTGTTCAGTGAGCTGTGCATGTCTTAAAGACATATTTAAGTTTCCTGGATTATGAATGTATCTTATAGAGGAGAATTAGTAGTGTATGAAAACATTTTTTTGCATGAAAAAATACCAAAATAAACATTAACAAACTCACAGTGATCTTTTCTAAATCTCTTTAGATTGCAAGCACTTGCTTTTCTCTCTTTAGATTGCAACACACCTGCATATTAATCCTAAAATTAGCATAAATTTCCTTTGTTTAGGCCAATCACAGGCAGCTATACATTTTAATACATTGCAGCAATTTGTAATAGCAGCTTGAAGGAATCATGGGAAGGAATCATGGGATGTGTAGCCCTCTGCAGCTGGGAGCAGGAGGAGCCAGACACTGCTGTGTAGATCTCTGCATTGAGCTGCTGCTGGCTTGATGGTTAATAAAGGGTTTAAACCATTATCCAAATGCTTTTTTTTCTATTGGTAGGTACACTGTCTCTATGTAATAGCCACTCAAAATAGAACTCAATGGAAGAGTGAGCCCCAGTAGGATAACCCTCCTGTCAAGCAAAAGGTAAATAATCAATCCAATATGGAATTCTTCATGACACAAGCACAATCAAAAGTGCTTTTAGTTTTCTGTCCTACATACAGTGGATATAAAAAGTCTACACACCCCTGTTAAAATGTCAGGTTTCTGTGCTGTAAAAAAATTAGACAAAGATAAATCATTTCAGAACTTTTTCCACCTTTAATGTGACCTATAAACTATACAACTCAATTGAAAAACAAACTGAAATCTTTTAGGTGGAGGGAAGAAAAATAAAAAATAAAAATTATGTGGTTGCATAAGTCTGCACACCCTCTTATAACTGGGGATGTAGCTGTGTTCAGAATTAAGCAATCACATTCCAAATCGTGTTAAATAGGAGTCAGCATACACCTGCCATCATTTAAAGTGTCTCTGATTAACCCCAAATAAAGTTCAGCTGTTCTAGTTGGTCTTTCCTGAAATTTTCTTAGTCGCATCCCACAGCAAAAACCATGGTCCACAGAGAGCTTCCAAAGCATCAGAGGGATCTCATTGTTAAAAGGTATCAGTCAGGAGAAGGGTACAAAAGAATTTCCAAGGCATTAGATATACCATGGAACACAGTGAAGACAGTCATCATCAAGTGGAGAAAATATGGCACAACAGTGACATTACCAAGAACTGGAGCTCCCTCCAAAATTGATGAAAAGATGAGAAGAAAACTGGTCTGGGGGGCTACCAAGAGACCTTCAGCAACATTAAATGAGTTGCAGGAATATCTGGCAAGTACTGGCTGTGTGGTACATGTGACAACAACCTCCTGTATTCTTCATATGTCTGGGCTATGGGGTAGAGGGGCAAGACAAAAGCCTTTTCTTACGAAGAAAAACATCCAAGCCAGGCTACATTTTGCAAAAACACATCTGAAGTCTCCCAAAAGCATGTGGGAAAAGGTGTTATGATCTGATGAAACCAAGGTTGAACTTTTTGGCCATAATTCCAAAAGATATGTTTGGTGCAAAAACAACACTGCACATCACCAAAAGAACACCATACCCACAGTGAAGCATGGTGGTGGCAGCATCATGCTTTGGGGCTGTTTTTCTTCAGCTGGAACTGGGGCCTTAGTTAAGATACAGGGAATTATGAACAGTTCCAAATACCAGTCAATATTGGCACAAAACCTTCAGGCTTCTGCTAGAAAGCTGAACATGAAGAGGAACTTCATCTTTCAGCATGACAACAACCCAAAGCATACATCCAAATCAACAAAGGAATGGCTTCCCCAGAAGAAGATTAAAGTTTTGGAAATGCCCAGCCAGAGCCCAGACCTGAATCCGATTGAAAATCTGTGGGGTGATCTGAAGAGGGCTGTGCACAGGAGATGCCCTCGCAATCTGACAGATTTGGAGTGTTTTAGCAAAGAAGAGTGGGCAAATCTTGCCAAGTCAAAATGTGCCATGCTGATAGACTCATACCCAAAAAGACTGAGTGCTGTAATAAAATCAAAAGGTGCTTCAACAAAGTATTAGTTTAAGGGTGTGCATACTTATGCAACCATATTATTTTATTTTTATATATTTTTTTCCCTCTACCTAAAAGATTTCAGTTTGTTTTTCAATTGAGTTGTACAGTTTATAGGTCACATTAACGGTGGAAAAAGTTCTGAAATGATTTATCTTTGTCTCACTTTTTTACAGCACAGAAACCTGACATTTTAACAGGGGTGTGTAGACTTTTTATATCCACTGTAGCTACTAATGATGTTAGTTTGTTACAAACTTCATAATATTCTCCCCAAACTACAGTGATCCTTTAATATTTTCAGCACAGGGATGTATTGCTTTAATTCCCTAGATTATTTTCTCTAGGTGGTGTATAGGACAGTGTCCTGGTTCTGCTTTCAGACACACTCCCAGAGGATCAAACAAACAGTAACCTTACTAATGTAGGATCTGCTCTGAGGAATTTAATGCATCAGGATAATCCCAGCAGACAAAGCAGTAGATCCCTAGATACACCTCATCATTACCAAATAACCTATTTTTAACATATACATATAAGATGTTAGTGTGCCAATAAGCAAATATTTTGGGGCATGTTCCACCAAAACTTAAGGTTATTTTATATTAAAGAGCACACCTGGAGAAGTTAAAGGAGATAGACAGTTTGTGGATTTGACTATTTATGTAATATTCCTATATACGGTATATATTTATTTACTTTATGTATGTATGTATTTATAATCCAATATGGATTTCTACATGAAACAAGCACAATCAGATTTTCTCTTTTATTTAGCTAATTAATGACAGGATAACATAAGAACTGAATAGGTTATCCAAGATTCACACTTTAGTTTTAAATACTCATGGGGCAGATTCACTAAGCTTCAAAGGCAATTTTCTGTATAGGAAATAATCACCACAGTTTTCAAATATCTGCTTCGCAGCCCGTGTTAATTTCAGTGAATGTGAGGGTTTGTATTAATATTAATCAGTAAACACAGTGGTTGAGTTCAATTTATATAAAAGGGATTTGAGAATAACAGTTAGATCTAAAAGGAATTTTAACTAATCCCCAAAATATCTGGTTGCCATGAAACTCTGACTGTTTCACAATATTTACATAGAACAATCCCCTGCTCTTAACGTAACCTTTTAAATATATCAGTGGAACCTTGTATTTAATTCAGTAAATGTAGGAAAGTTTAGCTCTGCTCCATTACGCATAGAAACAAATAATAACGAATACACCTATCAAGTCATTCCACTCTATCCACTCAAGAAGCTTGGCATACAGTGCCTTGCAAAAGTATTCACCCCCTTAACTTTTTACCTATTTTGTTACATTACAAGTTCAATTTTTTGTTAATCTGAATTGCATGTGATGGATCAGAACACAATAGTCTAAGTTGGTGAAGTGAAATGAGAAAAATATATATATAAAACAGTTTTTTTAGAAATAGAAAACAGAAAATTGGCATGTGCGTATGTATTCAACCCATTTGTTATGAAGCCCATAAAAAGCTCTGGTGCAACCAATTACCTTCAGCAGTCACATAATTAGTGAAATGATATCCACCTGTGTGCAATCTAAGTGTCACATGATCTGTCATTACATATACACACAATTTTTTTTTAAGGCCCCAGAGGCTGCAACACCTAAGCAAGAGGCACCACTAACCAAACACTGCCATGAAGACCAAGGAACTCTCCAAACAAGTAAGGGACAATGTTGTTAAGAAGTACAAGTCAGGGTTAGGTTAGAGACTGGAGTATCTGTATATAGGACGACAATAAGCCGTATACTACATAGTGTTGGACTTTATGGCAGAGTGGCCAGAAGAAAGCCATTACTTTCAGCAATAAACAAAATGGCACGTTTTGAGATTGCAGGAAGGCATTATTCTAAAAGCCTTTAAACCCTGTACATGATGAGCATCAATTTAAAGACACTCCTGCTCTGAAAGCAATATGTCTAAGGCCTAGATCATATTCCTGTAGATTACCATAGTGGTCTATGTTTTATTTTATTTTTTTAGGGGGCAGGGTAATTGATAATCTTAAATAAAAAAAAGCTTGCTGATTACCTAACTGGGAAAAGTTAGCGGTAGAGAGTGAGGATATTTTCAGGTTACTTACACCGTGATATGTGATATTTAATTTCTGCAATAACTGGAACCTTGCTGCTCTGTCCCTTTAAGTTGTGATGCAAGCAGTAATGTGTCGCTTAGTACAGAGCTTCAGGTCACTGCTGTGGCAACAGGAGAGGTAGATGTTCCCTGCTACTCTTCAAGTTTGTCCATAACATAAAACCAAAGGCAATTTCTATATTCTGTTGCCGTACCGGTGGCTCGAAACCCTGTGCAAAGTGAAACACGCCAGTCTGCGTTAAAGATAAATAAATGAACTAATTGAATAAATATTAGATATCTAAATAGTTTTATACATTTCTTAATTTGAAGACATTTATTCTGCTTGCAAAAAACAGCCTCTATCCTTTAGTTTGTATTTTACAGGTCTGAAATATCCTGCATCATGAAATCTACACTACAAGAGATAACTATTATTAGACATGTCTTTGGATTATCTGCTTTCACATCAAATTGCTGCCAATTACATTGGAAGCTATTAAGACTTTTTCACTGAGCCAGGAAACATCAAAGGAAGTAAAAGGAAGTCTAATTTTCCTGATACAGCTGTAATTGCAATCTCTTCCAAACTAACATGGACGAGGAGCTAAGCATCACACAGGATTCTGGGAGTGACAAAGGAGGAGCGGTTTCAAATGGAGTAAAAGACCAGTAATAAATGTTATTAATCTCTCTTAAAAAGTGTATTACTGTAAGGCTGAACACATTCTTAACCCTTTAACTGACGAAAACATCTAGCAAAGGTATGTCCAGCTCTTGCGAGCCAGAGCCAGGTCAGATTTTCAAGATATTCGTGAATGAGCATCTGTGAGTAAATCATCTGGCTGAGCCAGTTTGGCCAATTTGTACTAAAATAGGACATCCTAGAAATATGGCATGAGCCTCTACCAACATTGCTCTAGCTCTGATGGTGTTTGGTTCATTCAAAGGGCAGTCTATTTTGGTTTGCTTGAAAAGGGGTCGATATTTATAAAAATGAATGCTACGGGCTACAATTAGTATACATTTTTCATAAGCATTCCCACTTAAAGGGGAGATAAAGTCATTCTAATTGTGTATGCATGTGTAAAAATATGTGTATAGGTATATACATATACTTGAATACATTTTTGCACGCATGTATATGCAAGGAACTGGCAACCCACTCTAGTATCTCTATCATGAGTACCAAGTGGATCAGCATGACCATGGACATAAAGATATGCCTTTTCTCTGTTCTACTTTGTAAATAGCACTACAGAAAATTGTCTCTCTATAAATAATATTAATAATAATCACATAATAGTTGTCCAACTGCGATTCGTCGTCACGCTTGCGACACAGGAGGAGAGAGAGGAGGAGGGGGACACACAGTGAAGGAGGGGGAAGACACAGAGGAGAGGGGGGAGACACAGGAGGGGGGAGAGACACAGGGGAATGAGAGGAGGGGGAAGATACACAGGGGAGGAGGGGGGGAGACAGACAGGGATAGAAGAGGAGGGGGTAGACACACAGGAGAGGGAGAGGAGGGGGGGAGATACACAGAGGAGGAGGAAGAGACACGAGCGAGGGGGGAGGAGACACAGGGAAAGAGACACAGGGGGGAAAAGAGACACAGGGGAAGGAAAAGACACAGGGGAGGGAGAGGGGGCAAGAGACTAAGGGGAGGGAGAGGTGGGGGCAAGAGTCACAGGGGAGGGAGAGGGGGGAAAAGAGACTCAGGGGAGGGAGAGGGGGGAAAGAAACAGGGGGAAGACACAGGGGAGGGAGAGGGGGTAAAAACACAGTAGGGGAAAAAGGAGACACAAGGGAGGGAGAGGAGGGGCAAAGGAGACACAAGGGAGGGAGGGGGAAATGAGACACAAGGGAGGAAGTAGACAGAGGGAGAGTCTCGCAATAAGCGCCAAAGGCGCTCATCGCAAGGCCAGTAAAGTAGAGGGGGAGAGGCTACCATTGTGTGGCAAACAGCATTGCCAGGCTTCACATTTTATTGCCGTCATTTTTGTCAGGCAAGTTGCTAATAATAATAATTATGGTGTAGAGAAACATTGATTAATTCAATGTCCTACAGGCATGCAGATCAGGTAATAATTATTTAAGAGACCTGCAGGAAAGTGATAGCTTTTTACTGCCACAGGCAATTAACTCATTCATTTCAGGAATAACTAAACTGTGCAAGATTTTGGGACAAAGTGTAAAGAGAAGCAGAGAATCGGCTTCTGTAATGACAAGCAGCCAAAAAGATCTGCTCTTTTGATAATATTGCACATTCAAATGTTGGGAAGAGGGGCACAGCTATTAGTCTCAGTTAGTTAACAAGACATTTTTGTCCATTACCCATGGGTATAGTGTGCACATGCATTTATTATATTAAAGACATTCCAGTTCCATACAGTCAGCTAGATTCCCACATATTTCTTACATCCTAACTCAATTCAGCTGCGGAAGTGACAATGCATTAAATCACTAGATATTGGTGCAACATACACTGACATTGTAAGAATGTGTACAAATTCAGTGTACATATATATATAAATTAGTCTGTATGACTACATGTCATAAATGTTCTTTTCTAAATATTTTTAAATGCATAACATACCTTTATAATTCTTTCTGCCACGACTGCTTACAGACTTTTATATTTCTGTCCATACCTGACTTTTATGAATTTAGGTCATTTACAGACTAAATTGTCTGGCGAATTCATGGCACTGCCTGTGGCATTCAGCACTTCTTAGTACCGGGCTACAGAATACAGAATTATGTTCCAGCCATTTAGGAAATTATATAATCTTTCATGAGTTCAAAGTCAATGTCAGAGGTTTGTCAGATGAGGAACAGAATCTAATTTTAAAAGACTAAAAGCTAATCTATCTTTTTGAGTCACACATTATACATAAACTTGCATGCCATGTGTTAGTGCTACTTTAATTATGCATTTTGTGCAGGTATGTACAGTATATTCTCAACTAATATAACAAATATTATAAAGATAAAAAATTGAAAAGCAGGGGTTAATAAAACATCTCAAAATATAAGCCACATAGTCTAAAAAGAAGGAAAGAGACACTGGCATGCTGGCTCTGCGGATTGTCACGTCCTTATTTAACAGCCTCTATAAAATATGTTCTGCATTTTTAAAAGAACAATCTTTGTATATATGTGGCTCCTCACACAGTTTGCCCTGAGAGCGACAAGTCTATTCCTTTTTAGTACTTACTAGGAACTTGCCCGTCAAAAATGACGGGATTAAAATGGTAAGACTGGCAATGCTGTTTGCCACACAACTTTTGCTCCTTTGAGCACCTTTGGCGCTCAATGCAAGCCCTGCGCTGACCGCCTTTGGCACCTTTCCTGCTTTGCAATTATACCCTTCGGCGCTCATTGCGAGCCTCTCCCCTGTTTACTTCAACTTTCCTGCTTTGCACTGATCACCTTCGTCACTCATCACGAGCCCCACGATGAGCACCTTCGGCGCTCATTGCCAGCCTCTCCTGCTCGCGGGGCTCATTGCTAACCTTTCCTCCCGCCTACTGTAGGGGCCGCTCATTGCATGTTTAGTTACCCTGCAAGTTTTGTGCTTGGGAATAAACAAATTGTAATAATGTGTTACTTTATTTAATTAAGCTAATAGAGCTTTAATTATACTTTTGAAACATTGTGAATTGCTTTGCCACTAGAATGTCCCTTGTATTAATGACAAGTTAAAACGTGTGGTGTGTGTGTGTGTGTGAAGCACCTCTTGATTATTAGATGGCTGAGAGGAATGCGCCGTTGGTTCTATGGACGCACAGGTTCTAACCATTCTAGCGCCCATGATGTCATGAACCGTAAATAAGCGCCTCAGTGTGTAGCCAAGTAAATGGAATATAAATGAGTGGAGAACTATAAGAATATAAAAAATGTGTATAGGAGTTGGATTCCTAGTAAAAGAGAGTTTTACGTGATGAATTCCTTCCTCCCAAATGCCATCTATTCAGTGAGCCAATCTCCACAGAAACAGTCGTACTGAAAGGACAGGAGCGCGCCTCAGCACTCAGGTCAAAGAGTCAGACTGAGTCTACATAGACATGGTATGTTACGCTGTTAGTACAATATGGGACACGGGATATACCGGGAGGAGTACGGAGCAAATCTTACTATGAAATCAGACATTAAACTAAATGTGATTTTGAAAGTTAATAAAAAGACACAAATCAACAAGTCTCCTTTTAAATAATACATACTCTGCAATTTGTATTTTGGGTAAGAGACTGGAGTATATTCACTAAAATAGAGTCATCATACTAATAATGTGAGACTTTTTTAAATTCCTACATTATTCTGTGGAGCAGCCTTTTCAGTTTGGTGATATACTTTGCCTAGCCTCCATAGAAGAATATAGGTTTCATGTCACTAGAAAGACACGTGAACTGGAGACATCTTAGTATACTAGGAATATGACAGGCTGGTTTAATAAAACCTTTGTACAGTCTTATACATGACCCCTTAACCTATTCTCTTATAACTACATATATATTATATATTTATACAGACTCCTGACAGGGGTTGAAATGTTGAGCAATTGCAATTATTGGATTAATCCTGGCCTTTTCCATTACTACATACATATGTATGTGCACTATGCTGCTCAATATAAGATAACTATGGGTGCCTCCCATGGATTGCAAATATATATATATATATATATATATATATATATATATATATATATATATAAATAAATGGATAATACATTTGTAATTCCATTTGAATGTCTAAAAAAATATATTTTCTCAGATATACAGTTGTTACACTGCTCTTTTAAAGACCGGAGGCGGGGACATGCAAATGAGAACACAATGCATTCTCACCCTTAAATCCAAAACAACCATACACATGGCTTCTTTTATGCATATGATCACTGCATTAATCAGTTTTAAGCATAGCACAAGATGGATTATGCACAAACCAGCACTGTTTTGATGGATCTCATCAGTGTGGGGCTCGTTTCTGGATTGTGTGGTAGATTTTTGTGGAGAGTGGCTCACTACAACAATTATTACACATATGGTGTATGGAAAATGCATTTTTTTAAACTTATTTTTAGTCATTCAAATGAAATTACAAATGTATTATTCTTTTCTCCACTACTGTACTCTGTACGGTGGAGGGCATCTATTAATCTTCACCCACTATATATCTATCTATCTATCTATATATATATATATATATATATATATATATATATATATATATAAACACACACACACAGAGTTATAATGTATTTTTTTTAATTTGACTCTATACTACATAATAACTCTTCCTGTAGATGTAAATCATTGCAGTTCCTATTTCCCTTCATTGTCATGCTGTTCAGATGAAGTGGAAATTCCAAGATGCAACATTAAGCACATTTAGTACTACAGCAGCTTATTCTACTAATGCACATTTTAAATAGACACAATTCAAAATTCACTTAGCCTTACAGGAACTGCATGCTGGTCCTTTAAGCCATTGTTGGTTGTTTTTTAAATGAATAGGAAACAATCATTATCATGGTCTCACCAAACCACTTGGCATTCCCTGTGAAGCTTAGTGAATACTGGCCAGCATTAATATTCCGTGACAGTCCAGACACTGTACTGTAATTATGATTGACTTTCATTACAGGCTACTGTGATATGGCTATTTTAATAAGCTGATTTATTGTGCTTACAATACAGAAGACTGCACAGCTTAAATGGATTTAAATGTAAGCTCACTCTAAAACTGCCCCACAAGGAAACCAGACAAAAATGCTTGGTCGTGACAGGAGAACTGTCCAAATGTGATTCTTACTTGAAAGGAAAACTGGTAGTGGATGGAGAAAGCTTTTGGACTTGGCATCCATTTGAGCACTCTGTTTTTGCATACACCGACTTCTCTATATGTACTGAACAAGAAGTTAAGCGTTTTACAGAAGACGCAAAATCAATTTGGAGAATTTTGTAAAACAGCTACCCTAGCAGAATTACGTACCATGTATTAAAGATAATATACTTAATATACATATGAACAAAGATTTTTGGTAATGGTAATGTGCCAGACGTTTATGTCCGACCAATGTAATTTAAAGGTTAAGTTCCACCTAAACATAAATAATTTTTATAGAAAATAGTTCACAAGAAGTTAAAATATATGTGCAAAATTGTTCGCACTTTCATTGCTACAAGTCCCTCTATGTATTAGGTGATGGGAGCTGCTGAAAAACACACACAGATACTCTAACACTTACCTGGCTTTTCTTGTCACCAGCGGGAGATGAGCGTGACCTCACATGAAGTGCAACTGGATGCTCCTCAGATTTATCCAACAAATCATCAGCAGATGCCGATCTCCCAGCATTTCTATCTGTTGGGGTATTTGTAAACCCTTCTGTTCTTAATGAAGAAACTTTGTCTGTTTTGAGATTTTTGGTGTACTCTGACCTGGATCTAAAATCTAAAAGTCTTTCAGATCTCAGCTGGTGGGCAAAAGAGCTGCTACGGCTCCTGGTCTCTTGGCTTTCAGTGCTTTGCTCAAAGCTGCTCAAGTCAAAAAATCCTGTGAGACCAGGTGGAAGAGTGGATGAGACACGGCCAGTGTTGGACTTCGGGTCCCTGCGTTGGTAAAGCAGGTTATGATCCTGAAGGGAATTCATGCTAGAGGTGGAGGAGAGACTCTGGTTGTCCATCATGCTCCCTGAGAAGTAGGTACTCTGCGACCGTTCTTTTAAGAAGCCAGTCTCCTGTGAGGAGGGCCTGCGACCTGTCTTGCGCTCTATATAGTCTGCTAGAGCATTCTGCTGGAGCTGCTTAAGCTCTGGCTTTGAAAGGTTAACAGTCGAACAAGCCTTGCCATCCCTCTCAAACATTCTGCGCCTGTCTGCCACTGTTTGTTCCAGAAAATTTAGATTTTGCCCTCTCATTTGTGGTGAGGACTCATTGTCAGATGCTCCCACCTCATTCATCTTTTCTGGCTCGGAATAAGATCTCTTTTTCTGCTCAGCTGTCAAACGTCTCCTTGCTCCGATACGGGTCAACTGGTTTGGTGCGCCTTGGCTCTCTTGGTTTGGTGTGTCTGGGACTTTAGCACAGATATCTGTAGGGGTAACACTGTGCCTTTCTTTTGGCGCATGAGGGAATACAGGTGAACTTTTACCTCTGAACAGAGCTGAAGTGGGCCTCTTTACATTCTTCTCCGGTTTCTTGTATTGTGGTGGGCTGATTTCCAAATCTTTGCGCCTATAAGATGTTGCTTCTAGAACTTTGGACTGTGCATCTTTGATACTGTTTCTGTAAGCTTTGTTAAATCCCAGAGTGTCTAGTGAACTAATTTGCCAAGGGTTGTCTTTATTTGGCTTTGTTTGTGCACCAGCTTTTCTTTCATCATCATCTGGCACTGCTTGCAAAACATATTGCTCATGATTATGTTGCTGCATTCTGTCTACTTGACTTTCAACCACTTGTTTCTGAGTATCTCCCGACTTAATACTGTAGACACTTCCTGTCCTATTTAATTGGTATGCACCTGTAATTTTTTCAGTGCTGCTGGAGCTTGAGAGTCTTCTATGTTCACCAGCCGGAGTTTGATCTTGGGAATTAAACCTGTTCCTTATTTCTTCAATACTATTTACAGATCCTCTAGTGTTTAATCCTCTAGAACACTGTCCAGAGTTGGAGCCATAGAAAGATCCACTTGAGACCTGGGACCTTTGAATCTCTTGCTCCCGCTGCTCAATCTTGGAGATTTTTTCCAACACAGAAGAGCGTGATTTACTGACACTACCTTGTGTGCTGCTTGAACTTAGCCTCCTTCTGGTAAAATCATAGGTCTTCTTCTGAGAAGGAGATGGTGGCTGATCAGATTGTGTTTGATTATTGTAAAAGAATACTGAGTCATCAGGATCTTCACTTAATTTAGTAAAGCTTGGGCTATCTAATTTGTTTCGGTGATCTGAGGATTGTCGAGGCTGTCTCTCATCAATTTTATTATTTAAGGAAGATGTAACATTATAATGATTTTCCCATTCCTTTACTTCATGTACATTAGTGTTCTTTAGATTCTTATATGAATCTATGTTGATTTCTGAGGCTTGCATTTCCTGTTTGTTCTTGCTATCAAACCACTCATTCTGGAAGTTGGATTCAATAGTAAGTGGAATATCTGGAACATTACCTGTTCTGTGATTTTCATGATAAACTTGAGCCTGATTATTCATTGCCAACCTTGCTCCACTTTTAAGTTGCTCGTTAGTAGTTTCTATGTGTTGATGATTGTTTGAGTGGTCTATCGCATTTTCATCTATTATTGAAGAGCTAGTGGGAATTTCAGGAGTTACTGAAAAATGAAGTTTATACTGAGCATAATTTACAGGTCCATCTTGCATATTGTCTCGATCTCTATTTTGGTTGTTTGCTGGATATTGAACATTAGATCTTACCTGTGGGTTTTGGCTGCTTTTTGCATTATTTTCAGATTGTGTACCAGAAGCAATGTTTCCTACAAAGTTTGAGGATATGTGACCATATGTACCTTCTTTTGCTAGAGCTGGATAAACTCTTCCATTATTGTTTGCACAAGATTGAGGAGCATGAGCAAAATGTGGCTCTGGAGATGGTACTGGATATATTCCAGTAGGAAGCATAGGCTGTCCGGGCTGTGGTGCCTGTGAGTAGATATGTTTAGGTTTTATCACAGGACTACATTCAGGACTCTTCTCCAATACAGTGTGCAGTTGTCCTTCTCCAAACAGTTTCAACTGTTGGCTTGAGTTACAAGAATTGGCACTAACTTGATGAGACCCTGTAGCTTTGGGGTGTGTTCGGAAAGATCTGTTCTGGTCCAAGCTAGACCAAGAGCTGGGTCTTTCATGATGCCTTGTTACTGCGTAGCTGTCACTCCGGGTTGGAGGCATAGGTGGTCCCCTTTCAAAACAATCACTTTCAGAAACAACCCTACTCTGTTCCAATCTTCCAGCAGGGGCAACATTGTTTCTGTTGTAACCAGGAGGTCTACCGTAGCTTCGGTTTTTGACCAAGGAGGAGTTTACTTCAAATTCCTCAGAGACACCACGTTGAGCATCATAAACTGTTTTGATATATCTGATATCTGCATGTTTGATCCCTTCTGGCACATTCCCACGAGAGTGCATGCTTTCCATGGAATAAGAGCGTTCCTTGCAGAAGGAAGTGGGATGGTATTCTGGAAAACTGGAGTTGGTTGAGAAAGAGCTGTAGGCAGAGTCTCTTTTGCTGTGCAGATGAGCAAGTTGGTCGATGCAGTTGGTGGATTTTGCTGGTGAAAGGTGGCAAGGGTGATAAGCAGATGGAGTCTGGTCAATGCTTTCCATGCTCCCTCTCGAGCTATACTGATCAGGGCTCCGTCTTAAGTACCCATGGTCGTAGTTGGAGAGATCACTTGTGGAGGAACTGCAAGACAGAAAAGAACACAGGGAAAAATCTTACTGTTTGCAACGAACATTCATGTGAGCTTATAAATAAACTTGCAGATGAAATGTTTAGGTTATGGGAGGAACGGAAGAGACACCATATTTGGGGGCATGCTCTGTTCCTTGCCAGCTGTCATTCCTGCATATTATAAGTAATTGCTTGCGGCTGCTCTGTGCATCCTATTAATCACACAGCACTTTAGGAATAACACGGACAGGAACAGAGAGAGTTAGATTCCTGTAGGATTTCATAAACAGCCAGATTATTCACCACCAATGAAACCCATCAAAAATATTATAATAATCACTAGAGGACACAGGGTAGTGTGAACACGAGAGGTTTAAACGCTGTGAAGAATATACTGTGTGTGTGTTTTATTTCATTTCTTTTTATGGAGCTGAAAGTTTTCTCTGGCAAACTTCCTGGAAACTTGGAGCATTAGAGTCATTTTGTTTGCTGTGAGAAATCTAAACAGACCAGTAAGAAAGACAAAAAAGTTGAAAAAAAAAGAATTTCTGAAATATTATTGTAATACATCAGTGTGGTAAAGGTCTCAGTTTGCACTTGGAAGAGACGCTGTGTGTCAAAAATAATTCAACATTTTACATTAGATAATTCTATTTTTTATATACAATCCCAAAGCCATACACTCCTAAAACAGCACACAAGCTATACATACACATGCTCAAAAGTCTGCATACCCTTGGAGAATTTGTAATATATGTACCATTTTTAAAGAAGATATGAGTGAGCAGGCAAAATATAATTTATTTTATTTCTTATAGGATTCATATTCCACTGTAGGTTAAACCAGAATGGCACAATCATAAAACAAAACATGGCAACAAAGAAAAAAAAAAGAAATTACCCTGTTCAAAAGTTTGCATACCCTTAGTTCTTAATACTGTGTACTGCCCCCTTTAGCATCAATGACAGCGTGCAGTCTTTTGTAATAGTTGTCTATGAGGCTTCTAATTCTTGTGGGTGGTATAACTGCCCATTCATCTTGGCAAAATGCCTCCAGGTCATGCAAAGTCTTTGGTCGTCTTGCATGAACCGCACGTTTGAGATCTCCCCAGAGTGACTGTGATGGCCAATCCACAACCTTCACCTTTTTCTGCTGTAACCACTGGAGGGTCAACTTGGCCTTGTGCTTAGGGTCATTGTCATTCTGGAAAGTCCAAGAGCGTCCCATGCGCAGCCTTCGTGCAGAAGAATGCAAATTGTCTGCCAGTATTTTCTGATAACATGATGCAATCATCTTCCCATCGATTTTCACAAGATTCCCCGTGCCTTTAGAGCTCACACCCCCAAAACATCAGTAAGCCATCACCATGCTTCACAGTGGTGATGGTATTCTTTTCACTATAGTCTTTGTTGACCCTCTCCAAACATAGTGCTTATGGTTGTGACCATAAAGCTCTATTTTGGTCTTGTCACTCCAAATTACAGTCTGCCAGAAGCTGTGAGGCTTGTCATTGTGCTCCTTGAAACAACCACACCGTCTTTTTCCAGAGCAGTCTGTATTTCTCCTGAGGTTACCTGTGGGTTTTTCTTTGTATTCCGAACAATTCTTCTGGCAATTGTGGGTGAAATCTTTCTTGGTCTACCTGACCTTGGCTTGGTATCAAGAGATCCCCAAATGTCCCACTTCTTAATAAGTGATTGAACAGTACTGACTGGCATTTTAAAGGCTTTAAATATCTTTTTATATCCTCTTCCATCTTTATGAAGTTCCATTACCTTGTTACACAGGTCTTTTGACAGTTCTTTTCTGCTCCCAATGGCTCAGTATCTAGCCTGCACAGTGCATCCACATGAGAGCTAACAAACTTGTGTTTGTCACCTTGTGTGCCTGTAACAAGGCCAAACATTCAAAGGTATGTACACTTTTGATCAGTGCCATTTGGGTGATTTATGTTACCATTATGATTTAAAAAGGAGCCAATTATGTCATAATAAATGGCTTAATATGATCACTATCCTTCAATTAAATAAAACATTTTGCATGATCAAATAAATGGCAAAATTTCACAATTTCTGCCAGGGTATGCAAACTGTTGAGCACAACTATATATATTTATATATATATATATATATATATATATATATATATATATATATATAAAAAAAAAAAAATATATATATATATATGTATATATATAAAAAAATAATATATATATATATTTATATATATATATATATATATATATATATAGGATTTGGAGAGTGGTAATCTAAGAGACTGTGTAGTGTGCTGTACATGTGTAAGAGAGACTTGCGACAAAGTGACATGACTCAGGGTACTTGTATCTGAGTGATATTGTGGCTTCTAAGCGCAGTGTTAGATTTTTCTCTAGTCTTACTTGCAAATTTGAATAAATATGGGACAAAGTTTTGCCTAGCTAATTAAATGTTTTTTTTTTTTTAACTAGTTATATATTCACAAATATGTTGGCTTCTATACTAGAATCTTCACCACATAACTGTGAGAGTCAGTAGGAAGCCGCTTGTCGTGTTGTGTGCATTAGAGGATGCAATGTGAGAATCACAGCTTGCTCCTTGCCCACCTCACACAGTGACACTCTCTCGTGAAAAGGGAGTCAATTCATTTTTTTACAAAGTCCACTACATTATTTGTGGGAACAATTAATTCAAGGTCCATAGTCAATATCCATAGTATACACATATAAATATTTTAATATAATAGCATTGAAAAGAGAACAGGATGGTATATTACACAGAGAACAAAACTAAAATCATTTTTAAGGATAACTTTAGGAGGGATATATAGAAAATGTAATGGAGGTTCAGAAAAAATAAGCCAGAGATCTTGATTCAGTCCACCTATTGGTTACCGCTAACAGGAGACAGACAACAATATGGCTGCTCTAGAGACAAGTAGAGGGAAATTAAAAATATCAATAATTTCAAAATGTATCTAACTGGGCTATAATTATGCAGACTTTTAAAGGGCTATGATTTGTTTGCCAGCACTGTGTCCTTTTAATAACACTAGCTTTAATCACATATATAATTGTGAGCATGCGAGCCAGCTCAAGCCGTTGCTACGCTTGCGGGCTCGCTACGGCCCTCGCATAGCCTGTGAGCTGACAGCACAGTGAGGAGCAGAAATCTGCAGCGTCCAGAAGGAGTCGGTGGGCGGGACTAGATTAACGGTGGGGCGGAGCTGGAGATGAAGTGGGCGGAGACAGTGAGACGGAGACATGAGACAGGACGGAGACATGGGTGGAGACATGAGACAGTAGGTTTGTATACTGCATGAGGGTGAGTGTAATATGTAGTATGTGCGTATATCTCTCTCTACAATGAGTGTGTGTATTACTCTGCTACGCCTATTGTTGCTAAGAAGACAAATTCTGGGACGGAACTACGGGTCCGCCATCTTGGTTATGGGCAAGAGCTGAAGACTGATAAGAAGTGCTGGCAGTAATGCTCTCCATGTTACAGCATGAGATACATTACTAGGGAATAAGCTGAAATTATCTCATTGACTGTACTTTATATATGACACTGACAGATTGCATTAAGGATGTGATGCTATGTATGAGATGTGTGTAGGGAAACAGCAGCAGCACATACATAAAAAGCTTACCTACAGCAAGAGGGAGCATCCAGGACCTCAAAAAAACAACTTACACCTTAATTTCGCTCAAAATAAAAGCGTTTACACACTCGAAAATTCTCTAACCGACAGAAAAAATGGCCGCCTAACAAAACGAAAACGAGGCTACAGCACTCTAAACACGCAAAACACCACAAGAAACTCGCAAAACACCACAAAAGACCTACGGATATTCCGCTAAGATGCATACCACACATTACCCGCCATTTTTCGCCAATGCGGAAGTACATAACTACGCTAACGGTTTGGTCTCGCGCACGCACACTAGTACAATGCACACATTCATCATGCTTACACAGCAGCTCCACACCACTAATGCTGCAGCAACATCAAAACAGATTGCTAGCTCTTCAACACAATGCTTCAAAATACGTAAAGTATATTCATTTATTAATGTATTATATATTTCATTATTATACACCAAACACCCTTAGCTCACTTACAATTTCATTGCCGTCATTTTCTGACGGGCAATTCGCTAGTAATGTATAAATACTGGTTCTTTATCGCGACTTTTTTCCTTAGACGTTGCAAATACAATAATATGTCAAATGAAAACTATGTTCAGGAGCAAATTAATTACTTTGTGTGTCTGATTTATAAATTAGCCATTACTATTTTCCACGCTATCTAAACAGTGTTTACATATGTATGGCAGATCATCAGTTTCTTGAGTCACCCTAGGTAAAATTGGTTCCCTTTTTCTTTGTTACATGGATTTGTTTCCAACCACGTCAGCAGAAAATAAGAACGGTTAAAAAAATGTACTCTAAAGCCCCACATTTTATCTCATGCTTTTGAAAATTAGAATGTTTTATAATTTAAAAAGTTTTATAATTGAACAGCCTGGAGCTAAGAATTTCACATTTTATTCTGCAACAGGTACTTGAGTAGGAAATGCTCCATCATATTGAAAAAGGGAATGGCTTATATACTACAAAGAAACTATTCCACAGTACAC
This sequence comes from Discoglossus pictus, assembly GCA_027410445.1. Classification (NCBI taxonomy): domain Eukaryota; kingdom Metazoa; phylum Chordata; class Amphibia; order Anura; family Alytidae; genus Discoglossus; species Discoglossus pictus. Next base: position 216,163,031 of record CM050163.1, on the reverse strand, counting down.
AAGATGGCTCACTGACCAAAGCTAATTGGCTATACAAAAAGCTGATTGGCTGTATAAAGGTTTGCAGATTCTAACTGGCTGAAAGAGATGAAATCTCCTTGCCCCCATTATTTTTTCAAGGTGACAGACAGTGGGACAATGCTTATTGGATGCAATGTATGATATTGGACTTTTGTGTATGGAAAAATGTTTTTTTAATGCTCTTTTAAATTCATGACAGAAAAATTTGGACTGAATTGTCCTTGAAGAAATGTATTTTCACTGCATCTATTTAAAATTAGTGCGGTTTTAACGAATGGTCAAAAATATTTGTAATACTGATAACATAACTATAACTTTTTTTGAGATTGGTTTTAAAGGCTTTTCATTTTCAGAAAGACCAAAACCCACTGGTGATATGAAATCTCACTCTCAAATCTATGAAGTGGTGTGCTAATCTGAAACTAGCTGCTCGATCTATTTTATACAAGCAGGCTTTTATGTTGCAGATTTATTTACTGAAGATATGCACTTTCAAAGTTAAAAAACAGCTATTTCCAAAGATTTTACAGTCCCACTCAGGTCAAACTAGAAGATTCCCTTTAAACCAATAACAAGTGAAGTAACAGAAATGACTTTCTAAATGATCTACGTTGTATTGTGTTCCTGATTATTCAGATCTTCCATGGCAAAAACAAAAGACAAAGTACATTTGGTGTCCAAATCTGTATTTCCCTCTGCTTACTAAGTACTACAGTATGTGAATCCAGAAGCAGTGATGGATACTTGGAAATCCCAGGCTGAACTCCTCACCCTACGAGGATTGTAAAATGATGAAACAGATTGGCTCTACGTCCTGTGAGTAGTCCTCTGCTCACACAGAGTTTGTACACAATATCTATTTGTAGGATCACTAAATATTTCACAAATGTGCTGTGTTTCAGTTATTCCCTAATTTATTGGAAATGTGTTCCTTTAAGCACAGAACGGAAAACCTGACAACTACTACAGCCTTGTAATAGGAGATTAATACAATACAAATGTCCCTGTTGACTAAATATCAAAATTCCCAAATGTCTACACTGTGTACTGTGTCATTTTTATAACTGTGTATTATCTCCTTTTCATTCAATGCTATTTCAATTGATACAGGCTTGAGTCATTTGGGGGATATATTCATCAAATTTCTTTTTTTTCTTACTACGATTAACAAACAGTTTCCTTCTGGACGCTGAGCTTATTCATGAAGTTGTCTACATTACAATTTTATGTCTAACACTATACAGGACAATTGTACATTTTAAGGCAGTTTATTGCTCAGGATAAAACCAATAATTTTAGAAATATTTCTATCTACTGTATTAGGTTATGTAGAGTCGATGTGTATATATATATATATATCTATATATATATATCTATATATATATATATATATATATATATATATATAAAATAAATATTACATCTGTGTTCACATTTGAATGTCTTAAGCAAGTTAGAAAACCTGCTTCCAGCTCAGAATTCCGAGAAAAACAGTTATTACACTGCATTCTGGGAAGCTGAGCTGGGACATGCAAATGTGCCCACAAATATATATATATATATATATATATATATATATATATATATACATACACACACATAGGAAGTACTCCTATTCATCCTAATTTAGTATTCAAGATAATAAATTGTTTTCATGTAAGTTTGTGACTTTTCAATCTTGCAAGAAAAATCACCATGCATACTAGATTCTAAGCTCAAAGACAGGGCCATCTATTCTTTTGCAATGTGTTAAAATAGTTTTTTCCTTGTACATAACCCCTGTATAGAGCTACAGAATATGTTGACACGTTACAAATAAACAACAATAATAATAAATAATAATGTTTTACTCTTTAAAACTAGGAGTGAACTCTCTTTTCTTTAAATAGCACTTTTTTAATAGCTGTTACGTCACCTCCTACCTGTATATTTTTTTTTTCTCTCTGCATTCATCCAATACCTATTTTTTGTACCAGTGAATGGACTACTGACTGAAGTCTCTCTTTTATGTGGATTTATGTTACATATTCTGCATATCTCACCTTGAGTGGTAGGCCTGGTGCCACGGAGATCCGATCGTCCCCTGAGATATTTGCATCATGCTGGGATCTGGCTTAGTCTCCAGTAATTTGGTTGAATGCCAAGAGTGTGGACGGGTAACTGGCTCAGTTAGTCTAAAAAGGAGAAATATCACATTAATCTGAAATTGCTCATATTAATAATTTTCATTGCAGATGCATTTATGTGAATTTAAGGTATATAGTATTAAGAGTACATTACATATACATTTCCATTTTGTAGAGTTTGTGTCAAATGATCTCTAAATACAAATATGCTAAAGATGACGTGCTGAAGATAATTCTCCAAAAGGTCACCCTTCCAATTTTAATCAACTTTCACATTATGTAGGCCTCATCTCTAAGCTCTTGTGTTAGTCCTGCTCACGTAAACTCCCAAAACTCAAGAAAGTGCTAGAAATGAAAGCTAGAAAGCTAAGCATTCTGGTATAGTTTTTTTTTTATAGTTGAAGAGGACTGGGCCGACACAAGAGCTTATGAAGTCACTCTACATATAACAGGTCATCTGATTGCTACATCGCATATATAAAGTAAGGTACAATTTCTACAAAATGGTTACTATTTAACAATTTATAAATTTAACATCATATAATAAATTAAAGATTATTAACAATTCTGATAAAAATGACAAATGTTTCCCTAATACCATAATGGATGCCATGTCATGTCAGATATAGACATTGTTGTCAACCCATTAATAATAACCTAAAAGGAAATATCTTGAAAGGTACTTGAGTTCCGCACTTAAAATAAATCATTTTAAAGAAGTGATGTATATTTTTGGAAAGTTAAAACTTAAATCAGGCATTAACTGTTATGCAGTAATTGACTCCAATAAGGGGCACAATGTTTTTTTTTTTCCCTTGTTGCTTAAGAAAGAGGGTATTTGATAATGTTTGTGTTTTCCTTTTCAAATAAAATTATCAGAGCACACAAACTTATTTAGAAGCTTAACTGCTCTTGGGGCTTGTCCTCTGTCAGCCAATGACACATACAGACTAAAGATATGCTCTGTGCATTTCCTGTTATATCCAGTGAAGGTTTTACTTTGTCTTTTTTACAAATACACAGCTAATTGGTATTACATTCAAGACTAGATTGCACATGCACATGCAGAGTTTCAGTGATGATATCACACCGCTTCATATACTGCCACTGTTATGAAGTTGTGGCAATATATGAAGACTTCCATGAAATTTGTGAACAAATATGAAGGAGTCTGTCTTGAAGAGTGAGATGCAATTTGCATTTTGAAAGAAATTTAAGTTTTCAAATTGACAAAACACTAATTTTGTTATCGATCACACGTTAACAGACTGTAAAACAACCTCTACTTTTTTGGATATCTTCATTAGGTTTTCTACTAAGAAAAGTATTACATAGTTGAAACATCCTATAATTTGTATCTCACCACTAGGTGGCACCAACAAAAAAAATAATGCATTTAAATGCATTTCAAACAATCATAAGTCTCCGTCAGCACCTCATCACACAAAATTAAGATTTCATACTAGTTTAGACAGTGAGACAGCCTTTACCCAAAAAGTATACAATAGTGACTCAAAGAAACAAAAGAAGTATGTAACAATCAGTATTGGCAGATGTGTAAGCCACAAACATAGAAATATTTTTACAGAAACGTAATTTTTGAAGATTATGTTTATGAGTATATGAATCCATTTTATGTTTGTTACAATTCCTGAGACAGGAACATGTTTTATTAACTTTCAGTGGAGGGAGTGGTGCGGGAGGAGGAAACAAGAAGAATGCTTGAGACTTTGTTAGATAATTGAAACAGTTTGAAATTGATACCACACCCCTTCCCTCTCACAGACCCAGAAGCAGACCAGCACAGCTCTCCAGAAATGTAAACACCCTTTTCAAACACACAACCTCCACCAATCATTGCAGCACGCTGAAGGCGCTCATCGCAAGGCCCATATGTGACTGCCTTGACGGGGCTCCAATGAGCGCCGAAGGCCTCATCGCGAGGCCCGTATGTGTCTGGCTTGAGGGGGGTTGAGGTTTTAAAACGGCTGATGAGTTACAGACTTCAAAACATTTAAGAATTAAACGGGCGCCATTTTTTTCAAGCCCATAACTCGGAAGCTGTTGGAAGACCTCCAAAATACGCAAATTAATTACAAAATTAAGTTACAACTTCTCACACAGTACAGAGATAGAGGCACGGAGCCTGTGAGTGAGATTGTATGCTAATTTGATATTTTATTGGCGTTTTTGGGAGGTGTGAAAAAGGCTAAGCAAGGAAAAAATTGTAGCCATAAATTGTTTTCAAGCCTGGAAATCGTAAGCACATTTGGGGCTTGGGGAAAATTAACAATTTCCCAAGCCCGCAAATGGTTTCACACCCGTAAATGCAAACAGGAGCAGAGAGTAGGCAGAGGGTGGAAAGAGACACAGGGGAGGGAGTGTGGAAAGAGACATAGGGGAGAAAGAGAGGGTGGAAAGAGACACAGGGGAGGGAGTGTGGAAAGAGACATAGGGGAGAAAGAGAGGGTGGAAAGAGACACAGGGGAGTGAGAGGGGCAAAGAGACACGGGAGGGAGAAAGTAGGGAGAGGCTCACAGTGAGCTCCAAAGATGCTCACTGCGGAGCTCATGGTGAGCGCCAAAGGCGCTCAATGCACGGCTCGCGACGAGCCCCAAAAGTTAAGCGCTAAAGGTGCTCATCGCGAGGCCCGCAAGTTAGAGGGGGGAGAACCTCCCATTGTGTGCCAAACAGCATTGCCAGGCTTCAAATTTTATTGACATCATTTTTGACGAGCAAGTCGCTAGTTTAAAATAATTAAACTATATCTTTATTGCAAATGTAATCAATGATAAAACAATTAACATCTTAGAAGTAAATAGTAGCAATAATGTGAAGTTATATCAACTAATGCATTTATGTAAAATACTTAAAGGGTAAGTTCCTAAATTCAGGTTTCTTTAATATTAAAAACACTAGCAACTTGCCTGTCAAAAAATGATGGCAATAAAATTGTAAAGCAGGTAATGCTGTTTGCCACAGAGAGTAAGTGTTTTGGTCGTCTGAGATCCTTCGGTGCTCATTGCGAGCCTCTGGGTTGGCGTATTTTTTGTTATCAGAGGCGCTTTTGCGCTTATTGTAAGGTCCGCGCTGATCTCCTTTTGGCGCTTATTGCAAGCCTCTCCCCTGGTGTACTTTGTGTCCTATGCCTCCTTGTGAGGCACGCAGTGAAGGGCTTTGTGGTTTTTTGCTATACTGTGGTGTTTTTTTTTTTTTCTGTATATTTATTTGTTTTTATGCTACTTAATTAATTAATGAAATCATACATTAATATACCTTACCTATTTGTAATTAATATATGCAGCAAGCAATGTGCTGAAGAGCTAACAATGTGTTTAAATTGGACTGAAATTGAGGTGTAACCTGACTTCCAGACGTCCTGGGTGACCTCCCTTGTATTTTGTGTTTTTTTAATGTTTTCCGCTCTGCGCGGGTTGTACATTTAAGGTCGTATTTTTGCGAGTCCGTAATTGATTTTTTCTAAGTTTCGCAGCTCATATTTTTTTGTGTAAGTCCATATTTAGTCATTGCGTGTTTTTTTTCAAAGTCTTGCCTCTGTGGGCATTTGTAACCCCTTGTGAAGCGCTGTATAGCCTCCACCTTCAGCCTTTGTGAGGGTCCGCATTTGCGGTCCGAAAGTCGTACGGTGTCGTAGGGATGAGCGCCTATGGCGATCATCTCCACCAGCGCAAGGAGCGCCTTTGGCGTTCCTTGACAGCAACTGGGGCCCTCGTTTTGCGAGGGCCGCAGTTGCGATGAGCTCGCTATGCGAGGCCGCAAGCGTTAGCAACAATTTGTATTGCTGAGAACTATATATGTGATTGGAGGGCTTCTGTGCTCCCCCAAAAAATTGATACTGACGTTAGCTGGTTTTCATACCATCCATATGTTGTAAATTGTCTCAGCTTTTTCAATCACAAGAATATTAAGTTCTTTATACTGAAATGTACTACCTAAAGGCGACCTTTATACATTTTTATATAAATATTTAAAATATATTCATTAAAAATGTACACTTCTCACTTTCAGGAACTTCTACCTTTCTTCCTGTTGTCCCTCATGCAGGGTACCATCTTGCACAGCAGTGACTTAAAGCCACACACACACACAGTAGAGAGGCTTAGTTTACAATCAGAAAGTATCTAGCGGTGTCCCTGAGCAACTTGAGGCACTTGTAGTGTGAAACTCCTCCTCTGTGGATGTGGCTTTAGGTCACCACTGTGCAAGATGTGACTGTATATCAGAGAGAACAGGAAGAAAGGGTGAAGTTCCAAAAGGTGACAATCTGTTACTTTGCTGAAGTGTAAAATTAATACAGTACCCTATGTAAACATCTATATAAAAAATGTATATAAATACATATATACAAAACAATAAAATGCCTAAAGAGTCCCTTTAAAATATCATGAAAGCACGTCAATTACAGTAAAGCTAAAAGTACTATTGTCAACCTAGGTATGGACCATGTAAGATTTGAGAGTGTAAAATGCACACGGGCCAAGTTCATTATTATAATATGTATATTTCTACACAGATGAGATTTTTGTATATCAAGTAAACACTGCATTTTCTAATCATAACTAAAGTAAACAAGTTTAGTCTTTTAGATCACAAATGTTGCCAGCCTTTTCATTCCGTTTTGGGGCCCACATGACTCCATTGTTTTAACGCAGCATTAGCAGTTTATACAACTTGTCTTGAGGGTTAATCTGCTTTTTATTTGGAAGCCCTACACCAAAAGAGCCCTGCATTTAACATGCACAAAGACATTCCATGCTAAGTGAGGGAATCTAAAAGCAGCAGTGCCACGCTTACTTAACAACTTAGCAAGTGCGTGGGACTGGGTTTACGCATGCAAAACTTAGCATCTCTGGATCCAAACATCACTGAGGTCCTTGTGAGAAGCAACAAAGGGGCTAGTTTGTAAATTACCACCCCTACTCCCAATGCACTCACTATGTGAGACACTTCCTTCTTGCATTGGATCATTTCAGCTCCATCGTGGCATCTCCTCGAACAAATGGTACAAGGGCAGGGTGGCAAAACTATTATTTTTAAAAATATACAGTTGGCATTGTTACCACAGATATATTACAAGACTACTGTACTGCCCTAACAACATGAACAAGACATCTTAATTAGATGCTTATAATTAACAACATTTATTTTCAATGATTTCAAAAAGCAATATCCAATATTAATTTTACTCTCAAACTTGAGACTCAGCTGCTGCTGTTATTCACCCATCACATGGTCAGTGGGGTGGTGGCTTAACAGACAGCTGCTAAATTTTCAGACATAAAGTGTACAAAAACAATGATTTTCATTGGTTGGAGACATTTGCCTTAAAAGGGTTTCCTGTGGAAACAAGCTTTTAATGTTGGGGCAGCTGATGAATGACTGTTTATACTCAGATTTGTTCTTTAAACCATTTAGATCAAGTTTGGTCCTGGAGGGACACATACATGCCTGGATTTGATGATATCCCTGCTGCATACAGGTGAGTCATCCTGATAGAGAGAAAGGATATATTTAAATTCCGGCATGTATGTGGCCCTCCTTGCGCACCCCTGATTTAAATCTCTAACAACCCCAACCTTCCTTAATGAACTTATCAGGCGGAAGAAAAATCTCACCTAGAGGCTCATAATGTATTCTTTTAAAAATGAGTATAATATTGAATATTGCTATTCTAAATCATAATTTTCTTTTTTATTAATGATCAATTTATAATTAAAATAACTCATCTTGCTAGGGCATTACAGTGGTCTATTAAGGCTGACTTACACGTACTTGCATTATTTTATTTATTTCTCACCCTCATGGAATCTGCAGAATCATCTAAATATAGAGAAACTAATACATTATCAGACAAAACATTGTTATAGGACCACTGTACTACTATACTGAAATATGGCTTTGAAGTATTTCAAAACAATGTGAATTAATTTGCATGTCGCCTCCCGGTTTCACAGGAATTCTGAGCAGGAAATATGTTTTTTTTTAACTTATTTTTAGACCTCAAATGTGAACACAAATGTACTATTTATTTACTATACTCTTTATGGTGGAGGGGTTCTTTCGCTCTTTTGCCCACCCTTTGCAAAATTATCTTGTATTTTAAAGTATTTTTAGAAAGTAAAAAAACAAATAGTGCTTTTAATTTAGTACTTATTATATATTATATAAAAAATAAAAATAAAACAACCACTATATTTATAATTTGTACATGCAAATTTTCTTTACTGCTGGGTTTCCCTTTCTCTTCTGTGTTGATTCTGCCCTCTATTTTCTGACTAATAAGCATTCCAATAGTTAAGCTGATAGCACTGGCTGTTATAGCTGCCACATTCACATTATATGGACAGAAACATCCTGGTAGTATCCACTGAAGCATAAATGTATATCATAAACAAAGTCTGAGACATTTTTATTTACATTCTAAAAATCACTTTTTTTCCTATTATTAAGTAGTCTATTAAGCAAATATATTTTAAATATAGAACTACAACTTGTAATTGGTGTGATAGGGTCCTATTAAAATGGATGTCTTTATAAATAATCATTTTGATTAATTCCAGACCTTTCAATGTAATACTTCTTCACAGTTAACCCTCAGTCCATTAAAACATAATTTACTTGTCTAGAGTTAATTTAGGTTAATCTGTGATTCATTATGAATCTAAAAATATTGGATTGTATATTAACTTATTAATTATACTAGACTTGTATTGTTACATTATAATGAACTGCTTATACGTGATTGATAACTTAATTCCCTATCTGTTATTATTGTATAATGGGACACGGACATAATTTGCTAGTGAGGTAAAGGTGAGGGTCCCGGACACTATCATACTGATGAATCCACAGACTCACAATTATGTGAGAAGCAGCAAATCCATTGTTTTCCTCAATTCCCGAGCAGTTTAGTGAATCTGGGCCAATGTGTTTTTAGGTGTCTATTTTTGTTACTGTTTTTTTTTACGCCTACATAAGTGTTCTGCAATTTTTTTAATTAAAGAGACAAACTATTTCAAATTTTAAACACCAACAGCCTTATTACATTGCGATTTGTCCAATTGAATAGGGCTCTATATAAGCACAAAGCATATTTATTATACAGAAGTTTTTAGTTAGTGAACTTCTTTCCAAAAGCAAGGTCTTCACTAGCTTAAAACTTCTGTAAAAATATATGCTATGTGCTTATATAGAGCCCTATTCAATTGGCCAAATCGCAATTTAATAAGGCTGCAAGTCAATTGAGTCCCTGTATATAAGAACAGCATTTCTTTAACTTATATATGCAGGTGGTTAAGGACAAGATACTTTCCTGAGAACGTTCTTAAGTCGGATCTCTGATGAATAATAATAATAATATTATAACGGCTCATATGTGATTATAATGACACAGCGTAATAATAATACCCAGAAACTATTGTGTTCCTTCTTTTAATTCAAACAAACAGAACATAAAAAAAACTTCTTAAGAATGGGTTGTCTGTAACCCGGGGTCACCTGTATAGCTTGATATTATTGATAATTTACAGATTGTCCTGCCTTTTATTGGGGAAATCATATGAGAATATGGGAATCACTGACTTCCTACCTGTTCTTAGGCCTCAGTATAGCTCCTCCCCTGGCGCATGCTACTGGGCTGATGGATGGACTACAGTGGATGGTTTCAATACCAAGAGATATAGTAGAAGATTCAATTGGGTCCTTTTCAATAAAAGTGTCCCTGTGAAAACATAAATACCAATATTAGCAACTCAAGACTTCCAATCTATATTCACATTTAGTAACTGTATCCACATATGTTAATATGGATATTTGAGTTAAAATACATATATTTAATCTAAGTACAACTAAATAATTAATAATTTACATATCATACTCAAAGCACATGAGACCATGCAATGCTGTAAAAACATCATATCCTCGCAGAAAATACACGATATACCCCATTTAGTCTTCACATTCTATCTACCTAGAGGTTTGTCTTAATTAATCTTCAGGATAGCCTTATTATTATCCCAGGCATGCTTAAATTCCTTAATTGTGTTTGACCTCCACTTATCTGCTACCATTTCTGTAAAGTTCTGTTTCACATTAATCCTACATTTCCACATACCACTCTATAAAATATAACAATATAATAAATTGTCCAAGTCAAATATTGATGTTACAAAAGAAGCAATGTACTATTCTCCAACTATTGACACTTTCACAGAAATTTGGCTTAAAGCTGCAGTAACCTCATGCCCATAGGCAGAGCAAACTGCTTTAATTAACTTAGAAAAAAGTTGTTGGCTCTGCCCAAGCTGTTGATATGATCATTTGGTAGCAATAATTAAACGCCGCTGATCGCACATTTCAGATAATTAATTTGAGAAATACATTTCACATGAATAAAAGCTGCTGCATATTTTATAGAACACACATTTGTCAGGGTTATTATAACGGAGAAAACCAAGAGATCTTCAATTACAAAACAAACTTGAAAATCCACTTTTTCTTTCATGTAGAAATAGCTGGGGCATTCAAGAAATTAATGGAATTTATATGTGTCATTTTACTTAAAATGTCACAACTATGGGACCTTTAACTTGATTTGTATCGAATTGTTCATTAAAAAAAAACTTTTTAGTGCTTAAGACATTTTATTTTAATACACAAAGGAAAATTTGGGACTAAATTGGTCATACATTGCAGGGGTCGACAAAGTTATATGAAATTTAGTTGCCAGCCAAACAGCCAGGTATAGGTTATAAATATAAATATATGTTTAATAACTAAAAAGATAGAAGCCCTGGCTTCCAGGATTTGTAAAACCTTGATCAAAAAATATTATTATTATTATTTGTATTTATTTTGCGCTAACATATTCCTTAGCGCTGTACAGGGGTTGAGTACATGGCAAAAAACAACCTTGTAAAGAATGGAGGGCCCTGTTTTTGAGCATAAAATCAAATGTACATAGAGCTTGTTTCCAAGGCACTGACACAAGATTGAAAACTTGCAAACTTGCAATCTAAGGGATCAATAATTACACAAAAGAAATATGCATTATATAATTTAAACAAAATTTAAACAAAACAACAGTGACTCGTTTTGAAACTCTATTTGCTTGTCACTACCCAGAATCCTTAGCCGCAGTGGAAGTACTGTTTATTATCTAACATCACTTCTCTATCAGTACTGGAAAGCATAGTTTTATTATCTATTTTTTTTTTTTTTATCAATTCCCTTATTCACATACAATGAAGAAAAATAAATTGAAAATAGCAAAACGGCTTTCCAGGGAGCAAGAGTTGTGAATATATTCAGAGCACAGTGAATACACTATGTTTTTTGCTGTTCCTTTGAATGAATATTAATGGTTTGTATTATAATAGAACAAAAAACTTTACAATATAATTATCTTTTCATCAGCTTGGCTCAGATATTTCAAATGACTTACATTCCATACATGTAGGAGGCTAGGTTTTTAAAAATGATTTAAATCCCACACAGGTGTTAGACAAGAATTTTCAGTTGCATTTTTTTCAGACAAGTAGCATTTTTTAGCTTTAAATAAGAATGTTACTGGTCATCTATTTTTGCAGAATGTCAACGTTTTATGCAGAGGACTGGTGTGTAGTATGTACAACAGGCTCTTTGGCTGTTTTCTAAATTAAATCTATTTTTCTTCAACTCACTCTTTATTAATTGACATACATTTATTTTCTATACAATGAAAGCAATTTTTAAGTTTCCTGGATTATGAATGCATCTGACAGAGGAGAATCAGTAGTGTATGCAAACATTTGTTTGCATGAAAAAATACCAAAATAAAAATGTACAAACTCACCCTGATGTTTGCTTAATATTTTAAGTTTGCAAGCTGAGGCATTTGTTAGTTGACACCCCTGTAAATCCCTGCTAAGATTAGCATAAAATTCATAATTCATTTTGGTTGATCATGAGAAAGCAGCCTAATGCGCAATGCGCGTGCGCTGCCTTTTGCGGCAATCGTAGTTGTCAAACTGCGATTTGTCGCAAGCGTGACGACGGATCGCAGTTTGACAACTATTATATGTGATGCTATCCAATAAGAATATGACACATACTTTGGTAAAATCTGTGCGTACATCTACTTTATATGATACACTTGTGCGCAGTACATAACATTTATCTGCCCTTGAGGATGACTGCATATTATGTATAAAAATCTGTGTACTGTCTGTAAATGAAATCGCTAAGTCTTGGGTGTAGTTAACTATTTCATACCTAATATCTTATAAAAATGGAAAATACTGGTTTAATGCCTATATCCCAGGCAAATATCACACTAACTGGAAAAAGTGCTAATTGTATATATATATGTATATATATATATATATATATATATATATATATATATATATATACGCTAAAAATGTAATGCTATTGTATCATTTCTCCAACACTCACAACTGTATGGCCAATGGCTAAGGTCAACCACTATTTTCAAGCAATAAGGATGGACAGAACAGTTCATGAGGAGACTACGGTGGTATTGTGAGGTGAGAGATGGCATGTGAGTGTTGTTCCTCCAATCTGAAGGGTGAAGTGAAGTCTGTAGATTGTGGCATGTGGGGGTGGAGGTGATGGAAGAAAAGCTGCTAGAGCAACAAGTAGGAAATCATCTTGATGTATTGGATGGATGTTTGATGACTATATTCAGGTACTCAAACCAGCCACTAAGAATTTTAAGGTGGGTAGAAAGGTGACTGAAAGACCAGGTGCTGATCCATGATATGAAGGGTACCTATTTATAAGAATATATATATATATATATATATATATATATATATATATATATATATATATATAATGCATACATATATATGACATTAATGTATTAATATGGGTTAAAATAATTCTTTCAAAAACTGACAAGGAGCCAGCAAGAAAGGTAAAACCAGGAATATATAAAGATTACATATCATCCAGTGAATTCCTTGGCTATATTGTGACAAATATTTATTTAGAAAATTAGAATTACATTTATAAGAAAGAGTAAACACTGTACATTGTGTCTATGGCACATAACTCACAAGCAAATCTTTCCTAGTCAAGTAATCACTTGGGAGTAAAAGAAAGAGGTTGAGGCAAGATCAAATATCACCAAAAATAATACATTTTTCTCAAACCCACACAACTGGAACAATTCAATAAAAGTACTGCAAAAATATATATATATTTAGCACACGTATATAAACAGAGAGAGTTTTATTGGAACAAATAAGAACTGCTGGTTTCTGTCAACTCTGTATAATGTCCAGATGTCCTTGTCTTACAAGAAATTCCTGTGTAAGACAAATAATATGTTGTGCATTTTGTTGGGTAAAAGAAAGAGGTTATATCCATCTATTATTTACATTATATGGTTGTCCATTGGTCTTGCTACTACCACTGTAAACACTGACACATTTATGGTATACTCTTCTAACATGTGAGGGGTTAGATCATTTTCCTTTGTACAAATTACATTTCTGTGTCTAGTAAACAAATCAAGGTAAGACTAGGCCAGGCCAATGTTAGATATGGCAGACGTACAGTCGAGACCTTCAGAATGCTACATTTAAGTAGTGTCTCACTTCAATACTCTATTGTCCCAAATAAATATTGTCAAGCAGGTGTTAAGATTAAGTGTACAATGGCCTAGTCTAACCAAAAATACTTGGCAGACAATTTGGGCCAGTGGTCACACATATTAATGTTAATCCAGTTTAATATTTTGTACCAGAGCACTCTCAAGCGAATAGAAACAGATATACACAACATATTTATCAATACATTCTAATTTATACATATACATACAAACGGGGAGTAACTATTTGTGATTGGTGGAAACCAACCTTGTGATGATGAGGAAGAAATAGTTATCTAAGGGCAGAGAAAAGGTTTGGGGTCTTTTCCTGCTTTTTCTTTTTTGTGTTTCGTTCTTTCCCTGTGGTCTTTCCTTCTTCTGTACTATTTTCTGTCTGGTCTTTTCTGGCTTATCTGACAAACCTGACTGTCATCCCTGGGCATAAACCTATGCCCCCTTCATATCTTCCCTAAGATATATTACTATATCTGTCTATATCCAAATTCTATTCTATCTCCACAACTCTTCCTAACAAACCACTAACATAAAGAGGGATTACTTCAGACTATCGTGAGAAGGGATCCTAAAAAATGAGACAGGTGCTATCCTGAAATTCCATATATGGCATGTATAAACTGGTTTAACTTTCTAATTTGTAGTAGAGTTAAAATTAGCCCAACATACCACAATCCTTCTGTTACCCTTTTGGGAGTGGACACAGAACCAAGACTAATTAGCACCTTCATTCTGGACTGTAGATGTTAATTAATATATTTCAATCTGTGCCCATATTCCCTAAAACAGACTGATTGACTATATTCAGTAATGTAATGTAACCATTTAACTCTGTTACAAAACCAAATATTAAAAACACCTAGACAGCAAACCATACTTAGCTATACTCCACATACAGTATATAGTCTTATATCACACAATCTACAAAACTGTCTTACATCATTATTGATTAAATTGACCGATTTGATAAATTAAATGTAATCAATTTTGATGTAAGACCAGTAACCAAATAATAGCTTGCCAATACCTAAATTCAAAGGCTATTTTGCTGGTAATCTCAGATACAATATAACCAATTTTGATACATATTGTTTCAATATATATTTCTATATTCTAACTGCCATATAAATTGTTATAGCATAATTTACTGCTTTCATAGAGTAACAGGTTATATTGCTAATTATTATCATATATACTGTATCAAATAGACAGCTTATTTTTTATACCCTCTGCGTATCATTTCTGTATTGTATTAACCAAATATATAGACTGTTCTAACCAAACTTTATAAGATTATATACACTGTTTAAATACTCAGATATTGAACTAACCAAATATAGACTGTATTAAAATAAATTGTTAATCCACATGTGATAAGTTTATATACACTACTTATTTATCTCAGTATTGATCTAACCAAATATAAAGTGTGTTAAGACTAATTGTTATCCAATCATCCAAATGAGATTATAATACATATCAGGTAGATTGTATATTGTGATCTAACTAAATATCAAAGCTTACAAGTGTAAACACTTATAATTGTGTATCCTTGATATTTACTGTTATACCAATAAATGCTATTTCTGCACACAGCATATACTAAATTGATCCTCAAACTCAATTAATCTACACATTGTAATATTTTAAGAAACTATATTAATCTATACAGTGTAAGATTTATGTCATATCAATTGCATGACAAATAAAAATGTCCCCACGTGTAGCTCATGACTTTGGTCAAGCTAACTAAGGTGAAGCGATGTTGCAACTAAGACATCTTTAAAGGCATATCTAAGTTTCCTGGATTATGAATACATCTGACAGGAGAATTAGCAGTGTATGAAAACATTTTTTAATGAAAAAAATCCCCAAATAAACATTTGTTAGCTTACCTTGAAGTTAACAAAATTTCTTATGGTTTTTGGCGGATGCATTTGTAGGTGTACGACCCTCGAAAATACAAGCTAAATTAGCATAAGTTCCATATTTAGTGGTGCCCAATCAGAAGCAGGCTAATACACTGTATCAGTCTCCACCTCAGCGGCTTGTGACATGCTCAGTACAAGGACTGAGGCTGTAAGGGCAGATCTCACTTGTGATGCCACTGCACTCATTACGAAATATTGCAGGTCTCTCTCACACACATAGCAGCTCTGTCTGTGCTGATCTCTGTTGTAGGTGTGTGCAAACCAGAGACTGCAGCAGGAAGCAGCCGGGCGTATCACATCCCAGCTTTAACTTTGAGGCTGACATCAGTGCTCTCCTATTGAAATGTGCTGCATATATCAAGGATGATTTTTGCCTGAGGATTGCAGGAATGTAATAATGCAAGAAACGTATGCCTTTAATGAATGGAACATGTGCTCCATGTCTATATGCTGTTTATTATGATAAACCTGTTGCAGTAAAATGTAATGCTAATTTGCCCCTAGCATTGTAATTTGTAACCTTTAGATTATAGTCATCAAAAGTTCTTATTTAGTTTAAATGGGACGTTCAGCCTAAACATACATTGCTCGTATATGAAAGTGCACAAATATTTATTCAAATACTTGTACAAATGTCATAGAACCTGCCTCTTATTTCTACAAAAAGTTTGTTTCTTATATGAACTATGTAATATGAACTACAGAAGATGAAAATCAGCTATAATATGAATGGTTCTTATGAGTCAATCAGATTACAGAATTTCCAAATCCTCTGCTCATGCACCCCCAGACACTTCATAAGTTAGGCATAACGCTATGTGAACACAGGCTATTAGTATTCAACAGGCCATGAAGCCTCTAATTGCCTCACCTGTATTCACTCAGTGTTATATCTAAACAAGCGAATTGCCCGTCAAAAAATGACGGCAATAGAATTGTAAGTCAAGGAATGTTGTTTGGGACAGACATTATTTTTTATGGTGGTCAGAGCTCTCGGCGCTCATTGCGAGCTTCTTGTTTTTTTTTTCAGAGGTGCTTTTGCTGTCATTGTAAGGTAGACGCTGATCTGCTTTTGCGCTTATTGCAAGGCTATCCCCTGGTGTAGTTTATGTGCTATGAGCAGCGTTGGCGCTCGTTGTGGCGCAGTGAATGTCTTTTGCGTTTATTGCGATTTTTTGTGTGTGTATATGTATGTTGTGATGCTAATTAAATAAGTATTAAATTAATAATTATTTGTAAGTAATACATGCAGTAAGCATTGTGCTGAAGAGCTGACAATCTGTTTTAATGTTCCCACAGCATCCAATGTAGGTGTTCAGTGTTGTGGAGCTGAGGTGTAAGTGTCAGCAAAGTGTGTAGTGTAAATAGGCTGCGTGCGCGAGGGGAAGCCGTTAGTGTAGCTGGGTACTTCCGCATTCTGTAAGTTAGTGTAGTAAAATGGTGGCGAATGTGTATGTGGTAGGTTGGTTTGTATGATTTAGCGTTCTTGCTAATGGTGTATGTTGTAGGTCGTACAGGTTTTTGTAAAAGCCGTATTTGCTTTGTGGAATTTAGCGGCTTTAGGGGTCGTGTAGCCTTGTTTTAGTTTTTTTGGTGGCCATTTTTTCTCTCGCTTAGGAGATTTTCGAGTGGCTAAACTTTGTAAATTTGACAGAATTCAAGCTTTAAGCTGTGTTGCAGAGGTCCTGGGTGTCCCCCCTTGGTGTGGGTAATATTTTAATGTTATTTTTGTGTGTATTTTTGTGTTTTTTAATGTTTGCCGCTGTGCATGGTTTGTCCGTTAAGGTCGTATTTTTGTGAGTCCGTAATGGATTTTTTCAAAGTACCGCGGCTCGTATATTTTTGTGTAAGTCCGTAGTTGGTCATTGCGTGTTTATGTGTCTTTTTCCAAGTCCCACTTGTGTGGTCGTTTGTAACCGGTTGTGAGGCTCCGTGGAGCCTCCACCTCCGCAAATGCGAACCCTCACGAAAGTCGTAGGGGGTCATAGGGATATGGCGCTCATCTCCGCTTTAGCGCTCCTTGCCAGTAACTGCGGCCCTCGCTTTGCGAGGGCCACAGTTGCAGCGGGCTCGCTGCACGATCCCGCAAAAGGCAGGCTCGCTGTGCGAGCCCACAAGCATTAGCATCAACCCGCATGCTGACAACTATATATGTGATCATAGCCTGTACGGGGGCGCATGAAGTAAGGGTTAGGAAACACTGTTCCTGTTCTGTGGAGTAAAAAAAAAAAAACATTGCGTTTTTTGAGTCCCTATAACAAAAAAATTGAATAATCAGAGATTGCAATCGCTTGGAGCCAGAGGGCATATGCTTATTTACTAAGCATTTGAGAGAGGGGATGTTTGTTTTTTCATTATTTCACTGGAGCTTATAGCATCTAGATCCTACAAACTTCCTCTGAACATTATCAGAAGCACTTAAATTAACTGCAAACCCTGATCCTGTGGATATATCAATGCCCCCTCAGTGCTAAGACAGAGTAATGTATTGAAATGGGCAGAATACATTGCTAAAACTGTTCTGACATGCCTCCCAAACATGTTTCTCCAGCAATTTATTTTATTTTACATAAGCATTAATACATAGATTTCTTGTGCACAAATACTATCATATTTACTGTAAATAATGTTTATGACCTTGCTATTGTCCAGACGGTAAGGTAAATGTCTTCTCTTCTGTCATATAAAAATATAAAATCATAATGCCCCATTGTACTGATCAAATCAGCAAGCCGACACTATACTCATTTCCTGTGTCCTATCAGTAGAACCAGGCCTGCCAGTTTCCTTATTGGTGATACAGTCTAATTTTGTGGCTTACCATCAATCAATACGGATGTAGTCATAAAAAATATATATCTCAATGTGGTTGTTTGTTTTAAATGTACATTAATTATTTTATTTCCCCTGTTCTTAGGGTGTATGACAGCTAAAACATTCAGTTATATCAGCTCATTGTGTTTTATCATTCACCGGACACACCTTTACTGTATTTTATTCCCACATAGTACATATATCACCTATTCAGTTGCTTGATAAAGATAACCACAATCCAAAGTCCTAGCACACAATAATCTGATATACTACCTATAACCTTGTTACTATATTATCCAATAACTATTTACATAATCAACAACCACTATATTATCTTTTAAAGAAGAGATATTTATTGAAGTAAATGTTGAACTTTTTCCAGTCATATTTATTTGCTCCATTTGAAAAAAAAGTCACATATATCCATAGCATGTATGAAACCAAAATGTTTCTATGATCATGTCTTATATAGCTGCTGTTGTTGTTCTTAAATTTAGCAGAATCTGTCATGAATGGCTAGTTTGTTAGGAGCCTGCTAGGAGCAATTTTCCTACGGAAACTTGCACTTCTATTCAGTCATATTGTCAAGTGGCTATTCATAATGGCAGGCTTTCAAAATAAGTAAATGAGATGTTAGATGCATCCAAGGGAACCTTGGGGTGACTAATCCTGCAAGAAACAAAAGCAGTGACTGTTGCCATTACAGAAGCATGTAATATACTAGTTAAATGTTAAAGACATTTCACCCATCATCAAGACACTTCATAAGAGCAAACTATTAAGGTTACATTTCAGTGGTATTTTAATGATTTATTGAAGCTACATTTCAAGAGCAAGACTCTTACCAAATAGCAACAAGTGTATGATGGATCTCTTTGTAACAATACTGTAACTTAACTGTATCTATGACTTGAAGAGATTGTGTAGTATAATCAGTAAGAAAACTTATAACCTGTTCATCTGTTTTTCTTAAGTCTGAACATTTACCTTTGCCCATATAATGACCTGACAGAGGGAGCAGTTATAAGAATGGAAGTTATAAAACATATTATTACTAGCGAATTGCCGTTCAAAAAATGACGGCAATGAAATTTTAAATGAGCTAATGCTGTCTGGTGTATAATAATACATTAATAAATTAATATACTTTACCTATTTTTAAGTAATATATGCAGGAAGCATTGTGTTGAAGAGCTGACAATCTGTTTTGATGTTGAAGCATGATGAATGTGTGCAGTGTAATACTGTGCGTGCGCAAGACCAAACCGTTAGCGTAGTTGTATACTTCCGCGTTGTTGTAATATGGCGGGTAATGTGTGGTATGCGTCTTTGCGGAATATCCGTAGGTCTTTTGTGGTGTTTTGCGTGTTTCTTGTGGTGTTTTGCATGTTTCTTGTGGTGTTTTGGGTGTTTACAGTGCTGTAGCTTCGTATTCGTTTTGTTTGGCGGCCATCTTTTCTCTTGCTTAGAGAATTTTTGAGTGTCTAAACTCTTTTGAGGTCTAACTTCATTTTTTGAGGTCCTGGATGCCCCCTCTTGCTGTAGGTAAGCTTTTTATGTATGTGTTGTGTGTATTTATTGTGTTTTTCATTTTTTCATGTTCGCGGGTTGCAGACGATTTTTGGGAGGTCGTAATGTGTGGTAACGTGTCGTATGTTGTTTGCGTTCCGATATAAAGTTTGTGAGGGTCGCAGTTGCTGGCATGGAGCGCCTTCGGCGCCGTGTGTCGTATGTTGTTTGCGTTCCAACGTAAAGTTTGCGAGGGTTGCAGTTGCTGGCAAGGAGCGCCTTTGGCGCTCCTTGCCAGCAACTGGGGCCCTCGCTATGCGAGGGCCACGGCTCGCTGCGCGAGCCCGCAAGCATTAGCAACAACTCGTATGCTAACAACTTATATAATAATTTACACATAGCAGGGAAAAAGTGCATGTCTGCTTTTAATATATTGTAATCCACCTTAAGTGAACAGAAGAGGAGAGAGGCAGGGGTGGGACTTTGCCTGAATGCTTGTCCCAGAGGATACAGGATCTGATGGGATACTGAATCTCTTATTACAGTAGCACTGCAGGAGATAATTTACACATAGCAGAGAAAAAGTGCATGTATTCTTCAATATATAGAAATCCACCTTAAGTGAACAGAAGAGGAGAGAGGCAGGGGTGGGACTTTGCCTGAATGCTTGTCCCAGAGGATACAGGATCTGATGGGATACTGAATCTCTTATTACAGTAGCACTGCAGAAGATAATTTACACATAGCACAGAAAAAGTGCATGTATGCTTTAATATATAGGAATCCACCTTAAGTGAACAGAAGAGGAGAGAGGCAGGGGTGGGACTTTGCCTGAATGCTTGTCCCAGAGGATACTGGATCTGATGGGATACTGAATCTCTTATTACAGTAGCACTGCAGGAGATAATTTACACATAGCACAGAAAAAGTGCATGTATGCTTTAATATATAGGAATCCACCTTAAGTGAACAGCAGAGGAGAGAGGCCCCTGCGTGATGTCATTAACAGATGCCGGATGCTCACAGGAAGAAGACATGCTGCTGGGCAGAGAAGCAGGAGGTGCTCACAGTAAGGAGAGAGGAAAGGAGAGAGGGGAAAGGAGAAAGGAGAGAGGAGAAAGGAGAGAGGGGGGAAAGAAGGAGGATAACGGGGAGGGAGGAGGATGATGCGGGGAAGGAGGGAGGATGTTGTCAAACTGCGAGTTGTCATCCTGCAAGGCCGCAAGTGTGACGACAACTCGCAGTTAGACAATTATAATATGTGATAATTATCCTTTATTTGCAGCTCGCCAACCTATTCCTTAGCGTTATACAGTGGTTAAGTACAAGGCAAAAACAATTTGAACACAATGCAAAAGAATGGAGGGCTCTGTGTTTGAGCTCTAGAATCTAATGTACATAGCATTTCCCTAAAGTACCTTACAAGATTCAAAACTTGCATACTTACAATCTAAAGGATTTGGGTGTGGTACGGGAGGGTGATAGATGTGTTGTGTATATTGAGTGATGATGTCAGTGTCCACAGTGAGAGATATATGAGGAGTGGAAGCTGTAGTAGAGGGTGTGAAGATTAGGAGCTCAGTGTTTCACATACTGAGTTTGAGATGGTGGGCGTACATCCAGGAGGATGTGCTTGAGAGGCAGATGGCGTCGCATTTTAGAAGAGAGGGAGGATATATCAGGTGCTGAGAGGTAAATTTGAGTGTCATCTGCCTATAGATCATATGAAAATCCATAAAATGTTATTAGGATACAAAGGGAGGATGTATAGATATAGAAGAGGAGCGAGCCCAGGACTTAACCTTGGGGTATGCCAACAGACAGTGGGCGAGGCAAAAGTGGTGTCAGAGAAGGAGACACTAAATGTTTGATCTTGTAGGTATCATGAAAAGCATGAGAGAGCAGGGTCACGAATGCCAAGAGTGTGGAGAATTTGGATTAGAAGAGGGTGGTCAACTGTGTCTAAGGCAGCAGAGAGATCCAGGAGAAGTAGAATAGAGTAGTGACCCTTTGACTTGGCGGTGAGGAAGTCATTAGTGACTTTTGTGAAAGCTGTCTCAGTGGAGTGTTGTCAAGAAGGGAGTTGGAGTAAATAAATTGGGTAAGGTGATTGTAGATGAGCTGTTCAAGCAGTTTTTAAGCCAGGCAAAACAGAGAGATATTTTGATAGACGCAGAAGCTGAGCAAGATGATGGTTTCTTAAGAAGATGAGGGCTTCTTAAGAATAAACAAACAAATGGAGTACCTATTGTTTGAACTCCAACAGTATTCTTCCTAGTTTTCATGATTTAATGGTAGTTTACATTAAACTGAATATCAAAATCAGATGGCAAACACATTTGTTAAAAATATATATATTTTAAAAATTTTAAATAGTAATAAAAGGCACAATATAGACGTTCTTATAAAAGCACTATTAGTCTACTTATATAGATTTAAGAAAAACTACTTTTTTAATTTCCCTTTATTCTATTAAAACTACAATTGCTTATCTAACAGGTTGGTGTTTTTTAGTTCTTTCATCCATGTTGTGCAAGCATCAAAGGATGTGTAAGGGGACCAGCTGTGAAACTTCATATTGAAGTTTCCAGTGAAGGAGCCAGCACACATGCATCTATCTTCCTGATCCTCATATAACCATGTGGACACGGAGTAGATGATAGAGCAGTGCGCATTAAAAACTGCAATATGGAGTTTGTCCCCTCTCTCTTAAAACAATACATTATTTGGCTATATCAATATTCAGGTACACTACTGCAAAACATGTTGGATAAATGAGTATAAGATTATTGTCATGTAATAGAGAATCAGATGATCCTAAAAGGTTAAAGTTATGATGTTGGAAGAAAGTTGCCTTTTTATGAAGAAAAATTTCACACCATTCTTATGTCTGCTTAGTAATAATTTGCATTTCACTACAAAACAGCTCTGCTACATTCACTAGCACATGCTTACTTATACAATTCGCCTATCATGTTTTTTCAACACACGGTTGCAATCTTCTAGATGAAAGAAAAGAATTGCCACTTGTTTACGGAAAAATGCTTTTATTTTA
This sequence comes from Discoglossus pictus, assembly GCA_027410445.1. NCBI lineage: Eukaryota > Metazoa > Chordata > Amphibia > Anura > Alytidae > Discoglossus > Discoglossus pictus. Next base: position 216,139,943 of record CM050163.1, on the reverse strand, counting down.
AATGTAAGTGTTTGCTGCATAATTTCTTTTTTTGAGAAAATGAAGACACTCTTTGTTCAAGTAAGAAGCTTAATCCTCACTTTTCTATGAGGGATTAATTGTGCTTAGAGAGATGCTCACATGTACATTTCTATCCTGTGCCAACTGCACTCTACATACATGGTATTCTGCATACATTATGCTTTCAATTGGACAAATACAGGCTGGGACATATTGACTGAGGTTCTACTTATGTATTTATGAGGTGTCATATACCAAGTTAATTGAAGAGCTGTGTAAACAGAAACATTTTTTTTTCTTAATTCCGCAACCAGGTTGTGGGCCTCAAGCCTATTTATCCAGGATCTTAATTGTTTTGTGCTTGGTATGTGAACTTTAATAGATGGGATAAACAAAACAACAAAGTCAGCGGTGCTCAATCAGAGAACTAACTAACCATAATAGGTTAGTTCTATGGACATGATAACCCACTCTGAGAGCAGCCTCTTTTAGCTCACCTGTGCCCTTCACAGGGAAAAATATCCTGTAGTATATCAGTCTGGTCCCACTCACTAGAGTGATCCAGCCCCAAAATACCAGGCAATTCTACCCTGAACAGGAGAAACAGCAAACACCAGATGTACGTTTCAGCCTTCATTGGGCCTCGTCAGTGAGGTGTAGTTGAACTCTCTAAGGCACAGTGAGCAAGGGGTCCACGCCTAGAGTCCCCTATACTTCTTAGGGAGATTAATCCCTAAGGGTAATTTGCATTTTATTATTATTATTATTATTATCGTTTATTTGTAACGCGCCAACATATTCCATAGCGCTATACATAAGTTAAGTTACAGGCAATGACAAGTTAAAGATTCATACATTGCAAAGAGTGTATGGCCCTGTCTTTGAGCTTGGAATCCAGTGTCCATAGCGCTTTCCCTAAAGCACTGCGCAGGATTGAAACTCGCAGACTTACAATCTAAAGGTTAAAGTTTGTATGTGGTACAGTAGGGAGAGAGTAGTGCTGAGCATGTTAGGGAGGAAGGTTATAGGCTTCTTTAAAGAGGTGCGTTTTTATTGATGTTTTGAAGGATTTAAGGCAGGAGGATAGTCTGGTGAAGCGAGGCAAGGAGTTCCAGAGAATAGGGGCAGCGCGAGAAAAGTCCTGGAGGCGGGAGTGAGAGGAGGTGACAAGAGTGGTAGAAAGAAGAAGGTCGTTAGCAGAACGAAGAGGGCATGTGGGGGAGTATTTGGAGATGAGAGCAGAGATGTATGGGGGTGCGCTGTTGTTGAGGGCTTTATAAGTTAGGGTCAAGATTTTAAACTTTATTCTGGAGGCTAAGGGAAGCCAGTGGAGTGATTGACAAAGAGGAGCTGCCGACACTGAACGATGTGTACTGAAGATGAGTCTGGTGGAGGCATTTATTATGGATTGAAGTGGGGAGAGGCGAGTGATGGGCAGGCCAACAAGGAGCGAGTTGCAATAGTCAAGACGAGAAATGATAAGAGAGTGTATTAGAATCTTAGTAGTGTCTTGTGTAAGGTAATGGCGTATTTTGGATATGTTTTTTAGATGGAAAAGACAGGATTTGGTTAGAGACTGTATGTGTGGGATGAAAGAGAGGGCAGGGTCCAGTAGAACCCCGAGACAACGGGCTTGGGAGGTGGGAGTGATGATGGCGTTGTTGACAGAGAGAGAGATGTGAGGAATTGAAGCTGTAGTAGAGGGTGGGAAGATTAAGAGTTCAGTCTTAGACATGTTGAGTTTCAGATGGTGGGTGGACATCCAAGAGGATATACTAGAGAGGCAGTCGGAGACGTGTGCTAGAAGAGAGGGGGATAGATCTGGTGCTGAGAGATAGATTTGGGTGTCGTCTGCATAGAGATGGTACTGGAACCCAAAAGAGTTTATTAGGGTGCAGAGTGAGGATGTGTAGATGGAGAAGAGGAGGGGGCCTAGGACTGATCCTTGGGGTACGCCAATAGACAGGGGGTGAGGAGGAGAAGATGTGCCGGAAAAGGAGACGCTAAATGATCGTTCTTGGAGGTATGATGAGAACCACAAGAGAGCAGTGTCTCGAATGCCGAGGGAGGAGAAAATGTGGAGTAGAATTGAATGGTCAAGCATTTTGTTTAACTTCCAAAACATAACTCTGTGACATTAGCAGCAAACTTGAAAATGGAGGCTCTTTTCACACTCTTTCTTATGGTAAAAAGCACATAGCACGACTTTAGGTTAAGTTCAAATGGAAGGTGAAACTTTAACCCTCTGATTCTGAAGTAGCATCACCATAACCTGATTTTCCACTTTAAAAGTTTACTACCAAAAATTTGGCATCATTGGAAACAACAAATAACACACAGCAATGTGTATTATCTTATCTTCTTTAATTGAAGTAAATCAAAATAATAATAAATCAAAACTGCTAATGTTGTAACTTGCATGTATCCCCAATTATTTTAACTCAATATAATAATTATAGATCATCAGGGCCTGCTTTGCTTTCCCTTTTCCAATACTGGTACAATATTGATTATCCGGAATCGTCCATTCCAACGTGTTTCAGGATTAGTATTTTTCCGGACCAGGGGTGGTTTCAATTTCTTGAACGAATACTGCAGTTCTATCTGTTTATTTGAGGGAGTGATAATGTAGAGAATTAGGTTAACTCCATTGTAAAGGGATCCTTTGAACCAGTGCTGTGTTTAATTAAAGACTCGTCTATTTACAAAGCTGTTTTTTTTTTTTTGAGAAAGCAATGAAAGTAAACAACTTGTGCTAATTAATATATGTCTGGTTTAAAAACAGTTGCCAGATTATCAGATGCCGGATAATCAATGTTGTACCTGTATTACAATATGATCCCAGATGTCAAATGTATTATTATTATTTATCAAGTATGAATCAATCTAACAATATTAGCAGCTGTGTAAGACATGGACTTTGGGAAAAAAATCTGTTTATGAGTATAGGAATCCTTTTTCTGTTTGTTACATCACTTCCACAGAGCTGAATCATAAGGATGTATATTTATGGACAAAGGGGTGGGGAAGAATGGAACAGAAAGCCATTGTGAAGATAATTGGTTAAGATTGAAATTTAAACCACACCACTTCTCCTCTAACTTGTCCAGAACCAATACAAAGCAGTTTACATGATTAAAAATCTGTCAATACTACAATCAAAACAAAAACAAAGTCAGAGGCGCTTAATCGGAGAATAAACAATACCTAAGTAGGTTTGTCCTAGAGGCATGGTAACCCACTCTGAGAGCAACCTCTTTTAGCTCACTTGGGCCCTTCACAGGGAGAAATATCCTGTAGTATATCAGTCTGGTCCCACTCAGAAGAGTGACCCAGCCCTGAAATACCAGGCAATTCTACCCTGAACAGGAGAAACAGCAAACCTCAGATGTACGTTTCAACCTCTCTGAGGCTTTGTCAGTGAGGTGTAACTGGACTCCCGAAGGCACAGTGAGCAAGGAGGCCACATCTTGAAAAAAATCAAAACTCCTAAGGGTTATTTGCATAAACAAAAACAATGTCAGCGGTGTTCAAACTGAAAAGGAACAACACCTGGTTACCCACTCTGAGAGCAGCCTCTTTTAGCTCACTTGTTCCGTTCACAGGGAGAAATATCTTGTAGTATATCAGTCCGGTCTCACACCATAGAGTTATCCAGCCCAGAAATACCAGTCAATTCTACCCTGAACAGGAGAAAAAACAAACCCCAGGCATATTTTCGGTCTCTTTTAGGCCTTGTCAGTGAGGTGAAGCTGCACTCCTAAAGGCACAGTAAGCAAGGGGTCCACATCTGGAGCCCTTTATCACCCTTAGGGTAAGAAAAACTAAACAAAAACAGAGGCGCTCAATCTGAGTAGGTTTTTTCTTTAGGCCTGGTTTGTTCTTTACAATCAAAGGAGAAAAAACAAAAACAATAATAATACAGGCATTTACGGGCACAACCGCTAGCAGATATTTGTTGCTGAGGTAAGCCCAAGTTTATATAATGGTTTTGGGTGGCTGTGACCCAACAGAGTAAATACCGTATTTTTCTGTGTATAAGACGCCCCCATGTATAAGACAACCCCTATTTTTTCAAAACCAAAATTAAAAAAGCAATATTTTAAACATAAACAGAAGACACTTTTTCAAATGTTCAAAGTACCTGTGTATTTAGTACAGTAACATGAAACAGAACGCTGAGTGGGAGGAGGACGTCCAAACTGTCTCTCTGAAGCTTTATTTCCATATTCTTTTGCATATTTGATGACTTTTAACTTGTATTTGGAAGGATATGAGCATTGTTTTTTTATTTTTAGACATATTGAGCATATTGAGCAATAATGCCACAACCCTACCCCCCGCCTAGGAGGTAACAGGCTAGTGATTGGGGGAAGCTTGTTCGTAGAGACAAGGAACCGGAAGTTACGCTAAAGCAAGCGCTACGGCAAGCGCAGGGACTCTCAACTGGTTACTTCTGTGTATAAGACGACCCCCAATTTTGGTATTTACCTTTTTGGGAAAAAAGTATAGTATTATACTCTGAAAGATACGGTATATTTTTTAGGGGAGAACGGTGAAACCTTAGGCTGCATAGATAATTGGGTTAGAAGCAATGTGGTTATGTATATTTGTTAGCAGGTGTTAACATACATTACGTATTATAATTATTATCATTATTCTAATAATATAATAATACCTGATCTAAACTACAACGCCAAAATATTGCATTGAATATACGAGGCACTGGAGAATAAAAGCTAAAACCCTACCGGAGAATTGTTGAGTCTTGTAAAATTGGTTGAGAAAAAACACTTTTTATCTTTATCCTTAAAATATCACAGATTAATCCCACACAACTTTGCATAAGAAATCAGGGCTCTCCGCTAAACTAAATTTATTACTGAGGCACATTTGCAACAAATCACAATCTTTTGGCTACAACTCAAGCGATCGATCGGGCCAGATACTGTAACAAAGAGAAAAAAGCATGCCCAATGCAATCCAGCTACGAAAGAGTAGTCTCCCAGGGTGCACTATTGCTAACAAGAGAGGCCTGGTGTGCCACAGCATCACCATGGCAACCAATCACAAAGGGAAAGATCTACTAATTGCTCATGCAATGTATCCTACCCTGATACGGTGTTAATTACAAGTAAATCAGCACTTAGTGAATGTATTTTGTTCAAAGAAAGTGGGTGAGCAATAAAAAATAAGTGCTTTTAACATGTAAATAAGCTATAATACAAAATATTATTCTATATCAAGACAAAACAAACGTAAATGCTTTTAAGATTTTAAGTCATACTAAAATATTTTTTGGATCAAGATAAATCTTAAGGTATCCTTAATTAGCGGTTATACTGCTGATTGTGGCTATAACACAGAAACTTGCAGTTGTCAGTTTCTACTATAGTGTCCATAATATAAAAATTAGCAGTTTGTTTTAAAAATAGCTATGTGCATATATTTGTGGTTAGTTTGCAGTTTTCAAAATTTACTTCAGATATGTAGCAGACATGAAGTCATATATAATTATTATGTTCTATACGAAAACAAAGAAAATACTTAGATTGCTATTAGATTCTAAGACATGTCTCACATTAGCAGTGTCTGCCTTGCTTTTTTTTTATTCACTTAAATATATAGCAGCTGTTGCTATTTACGTTTGTTTGCATGTATAAAATAACATGTTTCTTTTAGTTTTTTCATCATACAGGAATGAATTGCAGGTTGCATATTAGCAGGTTATAACAAATAATAAAATAACAAACATTACAGGGCTGCAGCAGTACAAATACAAATCTTAATATCTGGTTATTAAAAAATAAATGTAGTAATAGTAATATAGCCTTGAATTTACTAAAGTTGTGCATTCAGTCAGTTCAAGTGTTTGTGCTACCAGATTCTTCTTTTTTTTCCACTAACTGATTACCTGAATTATAGATGAATTACCTGCATTTGCAGAATGGCACATCAGAAGCTATATGCAAAAATAAGTCATTATTGAATAATGAGTGTACTTGGGTACTGATCAGAAAGCCAGTGTGGTGGAAGGATCTCTTGGCTGATTGACAACCAACAATTAGTAAATTTAAAGCTGCTTTACTATTACTAGAGGGCATTTTGTAAATAATTCCCAGTTGCAAATAATCATATTTTTTACCATACTTTAATTGGGACCTCCTTTATATTTGTTATCAATGCAATTGAACAGTTTCCATGTATGTATTGCTCTTGTACTGTGACTAGGCCAATTCAGGAAGTGGCACAAATAATAAAAACATAGAGTAACATAATGCTCCATTTCTCATCTTATAAAAGTTCTCTTAGAATCTTCAAATACAATGACATATGGAATATTAACTGACTGAACATTAACTGTCAATAATTCTGTCATTCTATTATATTTAGACATCTATTCAGAAGGCCAGACCAGTATTCATATTCTCCATTCGTCCATTTTTCACACATCAATTAACACAGCAGCCACCTCATGCTAAATTCTGTTTGGCAGCCGTCCTGTCAGAAATTACTCCTCGCAAGTCTGTGACAAGCTCTTAAATGAGTCCTGTCAGATAGGACCTGGCGAGACTGAAGTGCAACAGACCTAACTTGAGAAAGGTCGTGACATGTTAATCAGCAGTCGGTTTATAAATCTGTGACAGGAACAAGGTACGAAATGCATTCACCACTAACCGCTACAGTTGCAACCATGGAAGGAGCATGGGAGTTTATTTTTAATTCTTTGCCTTCAATGAAGTAAAATTTAAGAAGATTATGAAGTTGAGTATTAAATATTTAATAATTGTTAGCTAAATAGATTTATACTGCAAGGTTTTGTGAGAAAGAGATCATATAATACTAAATATAGATTTTTTTCCCCCTAATTTACTCAGAGTGCTTAAAAGATATAAAAAGGCATATATTGGATAATCTAATGTCTGTAAGATTGTAAATTTTCAATCTTGCATGGTGCTTTTGGAAAGCACTATGGACACTGAAATCTAAGCTCAATGACAGGGCCCTCAATTGTGATAATGTTGTTATTGTTTTTGCCTTGAACTTAACCCTTGTATGGCACTACAGAATATGTTGGCGCATTACAAATAAACAATAATAATAAATCTGGCATCATAGGAAACTGGGATATGCTTACAAAAAGAAAAATTATAACAGATGGTATGATGGCGGATTTATGGGACACGCTAGATTTGTAACATGTACTTTATCAATTTGAAAAAATGCATTATCTTCATTGATGTTTGCATATTTTATCAGCGTTCATGTTACACCCATTAAGCTCTGAGTCAGAACCCTCTCTTATGGATGACTTGACAATAATTGCCATTAACGCTCTAACTGTAATATTTTCAGTGTAAAGCCATGTAAAATGGAAAACAGTTTGCTCAAACCCAGAGAATATCTAGGCTAAGTAGACAAAAAAGTTAATTCCATGTGCCTTTAAATATCATAAAGTGACACAGATGTGCTAAATGAAAATGTTCACGTAAAGCCAGCTCTCATGCTCATTGTATGGACAAAAGTAATGTCTCAAAGGTTACATGGTTACATAGTAATTGAGGTTGAAAAAAGACTGTTAGTCCATCAAAATCAAACTTTTTAGATTTCCTCTGATCCGCAATATGCAGATTAATTGTTAACTGGTCCAGAGGAAGGCAAACAGAAAAAAAAAACAAGTGAAACTTTGCCAATTGTCTCAAAAGGGGAATAAATATATAAAATTCCTTCCTGACCCCAGATACTGGTGATCGGACCTGGATCAATACTCCCTCTCTAATTATCCAGGATAGCCCTGAATGCCCTTTTTAAAAATATATCCAATCCCTTTTTAAAGTTATCTACTGAATCCGCTGTCACCACCTCCCTTGGTAGAGAAGTCCACAGATTAACCACCCTTACTGTGAAGAAACCTTTTCTTTCTTTAAGGTGAAATCCTTTTACTGCTAATATCAAGGGGTGTCCTCTTGTCAGTTGAAAACCTCTTGGCACAAAAAGTTCACTTGACAAAGTATTGACACTGGATGTATTTATATAAGGTAATCATATCTCCTCTTAGACGCATTTTTTCTAGAGAAAATACGTTTAATTTGGTTAGTCTTTCTTCATAATTTAGTCCCTCTGTGTCTCAGAAAACTAGACACAGCTCTACCCTTTAACAGCATCAGTAGTATTAATATCATGTAAAGCGAGTAACTCTGTTTGACTCAATCCTGTCTGGAGAAACTAGTCTGAAGACTGTCAGTAAGATATTGGTAAATAATGAAGGGCCCGTAGGCCACCTCAGGCTTGCCTGGGGTTGGAAGGAGGAGCCACCTGACCTGGCAGGACCTGGGAGGGGCAGGAGGTGGCTAGCTGGGGGAGGTGGAGCCATTATAGGCTTTTGCCGCCAGTTTCCACCAGTTTGCCCCCAGCTAGCCATGGGAGCAGATGCCCACCCACCCATCCCTAAAGTATTGTTGTTAAAGTGATGTATATGATGTACTGTTAATAAAATAAAATAAAAAGATGAATAGTAAGTTGTGGATTATGTTGTTTATTGTCTGAAGTACTCATTGTTGTGGATGTATCATTAAGTATTTATTATATGGTATCAAATGTTTGTTTATTTTGTCACAGCGGCGGGTGGTGAGGGGAGTTGCCGGGACAGTGGAAAATGGGGGAGATCCTACCCTACGGTGGTACGGATGTTCCAACACGGTAGGCCCTGGATGAGGCTTCAGGGCGTAGGGTGTACTGTCTCTGTCCAGGCTCCTCCCCTCGGGTTATGTTTATTTATTTATCGTTATGGTTATTACATCATGTTGTGTTTACCAATAAACGCTGTGGCCAGTTATCTCCCAAGAAGTGGTCTGTGTCTAATTTTATATTCAATGGGTGATGGGGTATACATTCTTATATGCACATACCAACTGGGCCTTGCTTAGGTCATGATCTCAGGCAAGTTATCAGAATTAGTCCTGTTTTTTGTTTTGTTTCACAGTCATTTTACTATTTTTTTTAAATGGTCACTACCAAATTACACTCCAGTCTAAAAGAAAACACATTATAGATTATTCAGATGCTATGATAATAAAGGGGATATTCCATTATTAATGTTCCCTTTGTATCTGCTGTAGGATTAGTGTATGCTTATATGACTGGCCTCTATCGCCAACTCTCTTTTTCCAATTCTAAAATAAGGCAAGTAAACCTAATGTATGTGGGGTTGAGGTCCCTCTCACCTACCCTTAGGGTTGTGTGCAATGTATTACAAGAATCCAGACTACAAAACAAGTTTAACACCTGTCAAAACAGTGTTTGGCAAATGAACCATAACTTATATATACAATTGCCATGGACATTATTAGCAATTTCTCTTCATACCCTTAAAGGGCCAATGTATTCTAAAAATAAATGCTGTTAAAGTACATGCATATCGATACTTGACGTATAATATTTAAACATTGTAATACTAGTAGTTATAATTTCAAGCTCTTACCTTTATAGGTTTCTGTCCAACATGCTGTGAGACTAAGCCCCACCCCTTTTTGCATAATTAAGGACAGGGCCGTTGTAGAAGACTTCCTGCAGTGTCTACAACAGCTGCCCTGCCTCTAATTATGCAAAATGGGCAGAGCTTAACGACAACTGCACGTTAGGCAGAAATATATAATATTATCCAACAGCTAGTGACAAATGGAGCTCACGTGGGTTTCTTGATTGGTATTGTATTATCTGAAGGAGGCATGGTAATATTTTAATGTGTTTAAAGGTATATCTATGTTTCCCTGTTTTTACCTTTTTCTAATCTAACACATGCTGCTTATATCAGAAACACACATTACATTGAGTTATTCTATACACATACAGATTTATTTTAAATGGTTTCCACACCATCAGAACTATTTACATAGGAATAGTTTACATACCAATAGAAACACTGCATTTGGCTATGTTTTTTAACTCTATACTATCCTTCAAGCCAACAGCAGCACAATGCAGAAATCCACACAGCAATTTATGAGCTCCTCCTTGCTAGCTCGTGCAAGGGAAAACAAGACTACACATTCCATGATACTTTGCTGCAAAATCTAGCTTCCCAGTCATTTGAAACAATGTTATAGCTGTCTGTGATTGGCCAAAACAAATGATGAAAAACTAAGGTTTTAAAGGGGCATGTCTTCTCAAAAACTAAGGTTTTCAAGGGGCATGTCTTCTCAAAACCAAGTGGCAGAAAACTGAAGACATTTGCAAACATCAGGGTACGTTTGTTAATGTTTTTTTCTGGGATTTTTTCATGCAAAAAAAAGTTTCATACACTAATAATTCCCCTCTACCAGATACATTCATAATCTACGAAAAGTAAAAATTGTTTTTAGTTGTACATAAAATATATGTATGTCATTCAATAAAGAGTGAGTTTCAGGCTGTATGCCCTTTATCAGTTGTGTTAAGAAAGTATTAAGTTCTTGTACTGTTTAGGATGCTGAGAATATTGTGACCTGCAGGAAGCTCCAGCTGGCTGGTGAAAGAAAGAATCCTAGTGGCAGTTCAGAGTCTTACTAGCAGCACTCTAGCACTATGTGCTCCTGCATAACATTTATAGTTTTTAATTTCTTTTTTTTGTCTACCCCCTCTCCAACTATCCAGTGCTTTATGTTGTACATCCTGACTTTGATTTTTTTTTTATTCTTTAGTCATCTTTTGACGACCAGAAATGTAATCTCGACTCAACAGCAATAGCAAATTATTATACTCAATATCCAAAATAAGCATGACTAATACAAGCATAAAGACCTGAAATAATCAGTAAATGTTACCATTTATTAAAAATGGAAAACAATATTACCGTAGTTAAAACAACAACAAAATGTGTTTATTTAAATTTAAACCATTTAGGTAACAGAAATGCAAGCACTTCTCCCACTTTAAAGAACCACCAATGATTTATAGACTAATAAACCAGATCTGAAGTACTAAGCCATATGTAACATCACATGGGCAAACTATTATATACTATTTTTTATGTTTAACAAAATATTCTTTGCACACCTTTTGAGGTAGACGTTACTTCAAAGGGTCTCATTTATTTCATGTGACATAAATATGACAACTCCTATGCTATTCATCCATTTACTCATCAAAGTATTGAAAATACCAACTTTTTTGATGAATAAGTTCCATTAAACACCGGAAATTGTTTTATGTACCTCATTAAAGATTAATAAGCAAATTTGTTGGGCACATCCCTTCATTTTGTACCCTACTATTGATCTGTAGATAAGCTTCTGAATGTGTGACATATTATTGAACTAAAATATTTTACAAATATATATATATATTAGTAATAAATCAGTTGTCTTGAAGACATGTGAATTGAATTATAACTTACAACAAATGTTCTATTTCAGCAAAAATAAATTGCTAGATTTATTTTTATTTTATTTGGTGAACAGGTATATTGTCATGTTAAATTCAACCAGTCACATTCAAATAATCAACAATGAATCTATGTTACTTGGAGCTATATTTATGTTTGTATGCCTCCTATCTATCTGTTCTAATGCTGTTCCACGCTATTAACATACAATAATGATAATGCCTGAGTAGACGAGCAATGAAAGGCAGAATATGTGATGTGAAGGTCCTTTGACAATGTTTCATTGACTGAAACATACAAATACTGTGAAGACCACACACAGCTTCCTGCTCTGTAATGAACCGTATAGGCTTGTTAGTAAATCATATCAGCATTAACAGGCTTTTATAGTCTAGCAGTTGATTTTAATATAGAAAAGGTCTGATATTTTCCACATGATTAATCTGTACCTGTTGCTGCAATTATACAATTGTAATTAGTCCTTTTTGGCCTTGTACAAATACATAAATACATACATACTATTGCATACATTACATATATGTGTGGTGGTAACCCAGGGATTAGTATGAAGCAAAGTGGATGAAGTAGAAGTCATTTCACAGGTATGGGATGCACATATCTGAACAGGGCTAGTACAAAAACATTAAAAAGGTATGCAATGAGGACCTCCAGAAAGAAAAGTGAGACAAAAATATAATACGTCATAATCCATGGCTAGCAGGAGAGACAATTTAAGACATGTTTTTTAAATGTTTGGCCCCTGATTTTATTCTGCCTTTCTAACTCCCTTAGAATTTTCCTGGCTCCTAAATTTTAGACATTTTTTATCTACCCTTGCTCCTGTTTACCAACATGCCATAGGAAGTTTTATAGTATTCCTGAAAGCTTGTGTTACTTACTACTGTACTTACCAACAATATTATTTGTGACTGGAATTTCTACCGCTAACAGCTTATGCAAGTTGTACGAATACGAAACTAGGATCTAATAGGTATGTCCCATTTAGACCAAGATAAATATATTAGACAGATCGCCAATTAATCATTCAATAACAAGCAAAAATATATATTTTTTAAAAGCAGAACTATTACAAATGTTTAGAAGTGCTACTAAAAGCCTGTCCTGTTTCGCTGTCTTCTCCAAATCAGTCAGTCAATTGTGCCATTTTGGATTACAAGTCTTAATTAGGATTGTAATATAATTCTTTGGAATCGTTTTGGTTATATATGTTAATGAATGCATACTGATATTCCAACAACCCTCTTGAGTGTGTACAATCTCAGAGCAAAATGGTTTGACAGTTTTGACAGTTTACCTAATGCTCATCAAGTCTGTTGGCCTTCATACTCTAAGAACGACATCATTTCTTTCTAACATGGTATGCACACTGCTTCTCCATAACCAATTAGCCATAACAGCAATCTGTGTGCGTGTATATTGCATTCTATGTAAACACAACTTGGTGTTTAAAATAGCACAACAGTCCCTTATAGGAATATGTACGTTGGTTTTTGAGGCCAGGGTTACCTAAAGTGAAGTAACAGCAAGATTTCTATATGTATTTACATACACACACAGGCCTGAATAACAATATGCAAATCTTCTGAGCCACGCGTTTTACTTTAGAAATAAAATTAGGAGCCAGCAATATAAAATTTTAGGAGCCCTGGTTCTCAGGACGTTTTTCACACCAGTATTTATATATTTGGTATTAAAAAACTGTATATATGTCCAATTTGTTTTAGCATCACAACAGTGTAATACAAAAAAGTGAATACCTATTTTGTATTCGGACGCATTTTCTCCCACTGTGTTGCAGCAAGTCATCTTTGAACAAGTAGTAATATAAAGATTAAAAAATAATCCTATTTGATACACATTAATACATCAACAAATCCTGTAGCCTGGGAGCCACTGGCTCACAATTCTTGCTTCTAGCTCCTTTTTTAGTTTCATTAATTTCTCTTTTATTTTTCAGTTAAATAATATACAACAGGAAATGGATTATAATGAAAATATAGGATACTTAGATGTTCCATGTTATGTCCCTTTTATTACTTACTAGCGAATTGCCCGTCAAAAAAATGACGGGCATGAATTTGTAAGCCAGGGAATGCTGTTTTAGACATAATGTAAAACGTTTTTTTACCGTGAGGACCTTCGGCGCTCATTACGAGGCTGTTTGATGGGGGGGGGGGGTTTGTTATTACAGGGGCTTTTGCTGTCATTGTTAGGTCGGGGCTGATTTGCTTTTTGCGCTTATTGCAAGGCTGTCCCCTGGTGCGTATATAGTGATTGCGTGATAGATGTATTTTGGTAAAGTGCCGCTTGTGTGGGTGTTTGTAACCTCGTGTGAGGCGCCGCAGAGCCTCCACCTCCGCAAATGCGCCTTTGGCTCATTGCAGCCGATGTGGGAGCCTCCACCTCCGCAAATGCAGCTCCTCGCTTGGCGAGGGTCCGAATTTTGCGGACCAAACTGTTCTTGCAAGCTCGCTTTGCAAGCTCGCAAAGAGTGACAACGATTCATAGTTTGACAGCTATTATATGTGATTCTTTAAAGTAAATGGCTACTTATTTTGTTAAGTTATTTTATGCATAGTATATCTTATGCATTGTCCCTTCCCTGGCTCCTAAAAAAAATCTTGGTGATTCCTCATTAGTCTGATTAATTTGCATGACTCCTAACTGATATAAATCTTTTAATACGAATTTAGTGTTGATATATACTGCAATATGCAACATCCTTGTATCTATATCCATATTTTTTTAAACTCCAGAATCCTAGTGAAAGCCTTATATGACCCCATGAAGGAACCTGTGGCATCTAAACACTGGATTAAGATATACAAATACATCAAAAACAACCTGATAGTTTTGGTCCTGCCTACTTACTTTGAAGTAGAGTGCCTGTTTTCCTTCTTCTGTCTATTTTGTAAATCCCCACCAGTAGTTTACTCTAATCTTCTCCTTTAACTTTGTCTGAGTTTCGAGGCAATAACTTAGGGGTTATACACACACACAGATTGGTTTAACCAGGATATATGGAGACAGGTGGAAGCCTGTTTATAAGGAAAGTAAGGAATGCAATTGAATTAGTACCAGACACACCCTTCAAGTTGATAATACAGTAGTCACTCAAGCTTGGATCTGTGTCGTAAAATGTATTATTGGAAATGAGAATTAATAAGGACTTTAATCATTAATTTTACCAATCAGCACAATGATTATGTGTAGGTCACAAAAAATTAATGAACTAATAGTTTGAAGTATCTATAGTGGTGTACATGAAATCCAAACAAGAGTGCAAACCCCATGGTAGAGTACGTTTTTATATGCTTGATACTATCTTGATTAGGGTGAAACATAGAAACAGCCAGAGAAAGTTCCCTTTGTTACCCAACATTCAATGGGCCCAATGCAATTGCCAAATTCGTAAATTTATACACACTTAAAATTAATATTGTTACATATTCGGCAAATATTACTTATTGGTTTTAATGAATTCTTAAGTCAATAGAATGCATATAAACATTTATTTAAAAAAAAACACCCAAAGCCAAATTTATGAGTTCAAGGTGTTTGCAAGTAGCTAATAGAATATGGCCCAATATATTTATCAGAAATGGTAAAAAGTATGAATAAGTGAAGATAATATCACCATTACTATGCTTTCTACAGAACCAATTCATTCTTGAAAATGTTAATATAGGTAGAACTAATAGAAAACATGGATATGAGCTCCACTTTTTTTAACTTATCTTGTCCCTTACTACCAATGTTTAGCACTACTTTTTAAATATATGGTGATCTATTATATTGTATAATATAGAAATCAAATGTGGCCTCACTGACGGGGCTCAAGAGGAAGAAATGTATGTCTAGGGATTGCTGTTAGCATCCTGTGCAGAGGAGACTTGCCTGCCATTTTGGTGCTGGCACACTTATTTGGGGTGAGATCAAAAAGCTAAAATCTATTTGCGATGCTCCTAAGTAGATTATTTCCTTTAGAACAGGGGTTGACAAAATTATCTGAAACATACACGCAAGTAAGGTTAGAAGTCAGCAAACATTTTTAGGACCAGGCTATGGATTACATATAGAACTATGTATAAAATAACAACAAATTTAGGAGCCAGCAGTAACATTTTAGGAGCTGTGGCTCCCAGGACTTGTCATTCCCTGCCTTAGCACAATGTATTTTGCTGTTGGTATCTGTAACACATCTAATATTGTACAATGAATACTTTACTTATGTATTGAAATGTTTCTATTTTTTACAGGAAAAAACCCTAGTAATATGATGAGACGAACTGATGGGTTTGTAAGCATCACAAAAACTCCACACAATGTTCATCTGTAATGTCCTTTGTTCAACTAACAGGACATGAGCTCAGTACAAGTATATTCCACTGTAAAGAGGGGTTGTTTGGATAGTTCAAGCATCAACTGAATATGACAAAGGCTCTGGCAATGTCTGTAGAAAGTAACAAAGCCACCCAATGACCAGCAGGTGAGCTATAAAGTAACTTAAATGGCAGTAAAACCTAACCATCTTACAAACAAAACTGAACACACATATACAGCTGTAAAGAAGCCATTGAAGGAGGTAAATATGGTATGGGTTTACAACAAAGAAGTCCATCACAGGACACCCTCACTGCCAATGTTATATGACAGTGTAAGTGTGGATACTTTGGAGGACATTCTAGATACTGTTTGAATGCACGTCTCACAGCTGTTCCAACGTTTATGTGCACTCCAGGATAGAGGGGGGCTCTAGATTGGATGGTCTCACAAACAGGAGAAGGACTCTTTAACTGTTTTTAGAATGTATAAAATGTTTTATGAATAAATACAGAAAATAGAAAAACTTTGTCAATACATAATAATACTAAGAAAATGCTGTATCACTGCAAGAAAGTGGATATACCAAAAAAAAGAGGGAGAGAGCTAAGTGTAAAGCAGGACTAATCGGGAAAGAGCTAAAGTGTGTGGATGAAATCGGAGAGCAAGAGACTAGGGCAGTGCGGGCTATGTGAGCACCAAGTAAACATGATTTCTTGTCACCTGGACCCCGCCTGGATATAGTATTATAAGTTCTTCTTCCTGTTTAATATAAGTGAATTGGACTATATGAGGCAACAAAACATAAAGATCTTCCTTCCCCTTGTGAACTGGTTCATATGAGAGGCACTAATATCCCTTGCTTTCCTAATACCTGTAGTAATGTGGTCACAATGGAATGTGGGTAGTCATTGTAAGCTATTAGCAATCAAAAATGATTGGTAAACTGGATGTACTGTGTGCTGATGGATGGGAATTTGCAAATTAATATTGGCTTTGTTGGTGGGTGTCTCATGTCCTCTTTGGTGACTATCATATCTTCTATAGTTTTATAGCAAGTATGCTTTTATAACCATATTCCGGTTCTGTATCCATATCATTATTGTTGTTATACCATGTTTGGCTTGATGTGTATGGTATGGAGTATCTTACAACCATGACAGTTTCTCTTACAATATCAGATCAGCAGTGGTGTTGCTGAAGTTTTAAAATTCTAGCAAATTCTCAAATTATATCATCAAGTGTTTACTATAGGCTTGGTTAACAAGTGTTTAATAATGGATATTAATTGCAGGATTTAAACATTAGGTAAATTAGGAACTGAACCCCAAAAGCTACCTAACAGTGCATCAGTAAAAGACAAGTGCATTCAAGATGGAGGCCTCAGCTGTCATTTGTGAAGTTCATACAAAAAGTCTGGGAGAGAAAGGTAATTCTTTGTATAGAAGAAAAGGGAATATATCCACTTAGATATTCAAGGTCTGACTTTTCAATACTCTTGACAAAGTGGCTTCCTCCTTACAACGCTGTTCCTCTCATTGTGGGAGGAGGAATGTGAGGCCTATTGTTCATATGACGCCATCCACATGAGGAACTTACAAGAGCATCTTGGGCTACAATAGTTAGATTTACAAGATGCTGTCAAATGTCACGGCACAGAAAGAGCAGAACCGTAAATTATCAACTCTTTCGTCTATCTCCAATTCCTAAAGTATTTCAACAATTTCTCAAGGGTGTTCTGAATAAAATATGAAAAAAGGTATTATTAGTATCATCATTCATTTATTAGTATACTTATTATGCTGTATATTGTGTAAATTACCAGCCTTATTAAATTGCAATTCTGCAGATGTAAAATGGCTCTTTTTAAGCACAGAGCATATTTTTTTACAGAAGTTTTTAGTTAATGATCTTCTATCCAAAAGTAAGGTCTTCACTAACTAAAAACTTCTGTAAAAAAAATGCTGTGTGCTTAAATAGAGCCCTTTTAAATTTGCAGAATTGCAATTTAATAAGGCTGTATGTTCCCAGTACATTGCAGTCATACAGACTTTCAAATGTTTGGGATTAGTTGTGAGAACCAATTATTAATCCGATGGAAAAGCTGTAATATTTTTAGATATACCGTATTTATCGTCGTATAACACGCACTTTTTTTCCCACCCGGTATATGTTAATGATGTGGTGCGCATGTGACGTCACATGTGCGCCGGGTCAAGGAGCGGAGCGGAGGCCGGAGCAGAAGCAGGAAAGTTAGGGGGAGGTATTTAGGGGGGTTTAGGTTGAGGTGGGGGGTTTAGGTTGAGGAGGGGGGTTTAGAATGCGGAGGGGGGGTTTAGGTTGAGGAGGGGGGTTGAGGAGGGGGTTGAGGATAGGGGGGTTGAGGAAGGAGGATGAGGATGGGGGGTTGAGGAGGGGGTTGAGGATGGGCGGGTTGAGGAGGGAGGTTGAGGAGGGAGGATGAGGAGGGAGGTTGAGGAGGGGGTTGAGGATGAGGAGGGAGGTTGAGGTTGAGGATTTTGCTTCAAAGTTCTTTATTTGAAATTTAATTTTTTCCCCCTGAAATTTCCTTCTTAAAATGAGGTGCGTGTTATACGCCGGTGCGTGTTATATGCCGATAAATACGGTATTATTTGAAACTGCCAATAAACTATAATTAGTATAGGCTGTCTGGTACTTTTTGTGTTTCTACCATATGTATGGGTTTGTGTTGGTAATCTACAGTTGCTGGTAGTAAATGTGCAAATCAACGTGGGCAGTAGTTGATTATGTGTGTATGTGTGTGTATTGTATGCTTGTATGTATTCTATACAGATGTATGATATGAGCGTGAGCTTTGGTGTACACTATCTATGAGTATTTGCTCGTATATGTGAGTAAAGGTGAGCTGTTTCTGAGTATGTGAGTAGTGTAAAAGTATACAAGCAGTTTATGTGTGTAGGTTTGTTGAAAAAATGTATGACTGCATGACAGGGAAGGGTAGAGAGTGCGGACACTTTGTATTTGCATGTTTGCTTGAGTGATAGTCTATCACAATTGTGGTCAGTGTGTATTTGTGAGGCAGTGAATGAGTGTTAGGCATAGTATTAGTATGTGAGTGTGTGCTTGTGTGCAGTGTATTTCTGAGATAGAACGTGTTTGTGGGCACTTATATTGTGTTGGTTAAGCAGTTTGTGCCGGAGTAGATGAGTGTGGGAAGAGTATTAGTGTGTAGCTATTATCTACACACAGATGTATGTGCTCAAAACTAATTCTGGCAGGGTGTCTTTTTAAAATCTTTAGAAATCAAATTCTTGGTAGCTGTTCAAATGTTTTCTAACAAAAAAGATACCACCTGCAACACTTTTCAGTAAGCTTTGATTTCCAGTCGGTCTTTATGGGGGTAAATTAAATTCCTTTTTAGAGCATGTACAGTGTGATGTCTGCTGCATCACAGGGGATTTTCTGTATTCAAAGGCTTTAAATCTGCCGCATAAAGACCTTAAAAATAAACTGATAATGTGATTGCAGTTGGATGAATGTTTCTGGAATTACAAAACTGGCAGCTGGATTTTTTACATATAATCAACCCATATATGTTCCAACACATTGACCGAAATGAAGCAGATAAAGTGCATTTTAAATTACAGTATATTGTATAACAGTATACACAAAGTATGCTAATGCATACAATTATTTTTTCTGTGTTGCGTATTAAAAGGAAGATAACAGTAGATGCTACTATCTACACCCCTGAAAATCGCAGATTTGTTTAACTTGGCTGAAAACGGCAGTTTTGCTTTGCAGCGTTGCAGTGAAACTCTAATCCCCAAATGTTGTTTGTGAACTGTTGTGTACCAAGGATCTCAGAATAAACAACTGTCAAGCACATGTGGTTAAAGCTTAAGGTAGGCAAAGCATGGAGGTGTCATAATTAAATGCTACATTTCATCGGAGCTCTACCTAACAAGCATGATGTGAATTTACATATAAATCAATAATTTATATAATCAAAAATAATCCAAAGCACACCATTGCTTGCCTTTAAAAAAAAATGCTTTTTCTATTTCATGCACAAATTTCCTATCCTGTAAATATCCTGTAAATATCACAAAAAAATTAGATCAAATTTACTTTTAAGATGATTACATTTGCCCTTCCTTTTTTGGTCACCAAGAAGGGTGAAAGAAGAGTCAACATCAACTATTATCTTGTATGGATTTCAGACAGATCTTGTTGGAAATTATTATAACTGATTAAGTGCATCCATGATTAATGAGACTTCAAGAAATACACAACGCACTGCATTCATGATCAATAAATATGGTTACTCAGAGTTACACAAAGCTGTTACTAATAAGGAAGATTATACAGTTTACAGGTATACAGATAGATAATCAAACACATACACACATAGATATGTAAACACATACTTATTCATACATTGGTGTCCGATCATGACCAATATGCATTGTTTTGCTGCTTAGTTAGCAAATAGGAAACAATTGCGGGAATTAGTAGGCACTAGTTTATCACCTTGTTAATGATTAATCTCTGTAATTAATTAGTCAACTATGTTTAATCATTTTGTAAAGGGGAGGTGATGTAAATGATTGACAGCTGACTGAATTACTGTAAATTCTATTCAATGTACACAAAAACAACATGGTATAAAACAAAGGGGTTTATTGAGCCGCTTGGGAAAAAAAGCATTACAATGATGTGACCCTCCATTGATACTATCCCTAATTCCAGCCCCTAGGGTTTGCACCATCCTTGTGCAGATCATGACATAGAGGCTGTGTTTTTTGCATGTCAATCAATTAAACATACTTGGGGCTAAATTCCCTAAGGAGTTAAACATTAGCTAAAATAGACATTTCCATCAAGCATCCCTGAGTGACAGTGTGTCAGTGTAATTTATTCCAAAATTGCTCTCTCTGCAGCAAACTGGAATCCTGCTGAGTATCTGGAAGATGCCATAGAAAGCAATTACCAGAGAAATAACATAGCGGTGCAACAATTTATGTGTATTATAAAAATGATCAGCCTATGTTTCTATTTCCCGACAATATGTTTACATGACTCCTGTAATGTCAAAATGAATAAGCAAGATATATATATATGTTAATATATGTATATAAATACAACATTATGATAACTGCATCAGAATATTGTCACATTGACTCAGAGGGAAACTGTAAATCATTGCACATATTTATATAAAAATTGCATAAACTCTTATCAATATTCGGCTTTGAAACAACACTAACATCTCAATGGCACTTTACATCAGGCGTAACATCATACATTAAGATAACGTGATCATAATATAAAAATTGTGCAAAAACATATTAGTTTGGTTCATGTTATCACCAGAACTAGTTTGTGTACCTCCTCCAAAGAAACACTACATAGTTGGTTAATTAAATTATGACCAGTTAAAAAAATAAGATACTTGGTTATTACTAATTAATCAGCAATAACAATAAAACAAATGCTCTGATATAGCCAAAGTTTCACGTTGATATCGAAAACTCCACATTCACATATAAAATATGAAGAAAACAGCATGATTTGCCATCAAAGAAGCACAAACACTGAATTCAACAATATAAATACTGGTCATATTTCTCACTAACACATGTGGGACAAATTTAACTGAAAAATAATTTGTTTTGACAGTAATTATCACATTTCGCAACCCATCCCTGACTACCAAACAGGTATTGGTTGATTTATGCAGTTCTAAGGGTTAAAACAATGCTGTATGTATGTTCCAAACACTGGCCAGAGGCAACCTTCCTGTACAATGTTATTTTCCTGTCACAGTGCATGAGATATGTTCACAAACAGATGTTCAACTTGTACAGTATATATTGCAATTACTCTGATCCAATAGCAAGCATCCAAAGAAATAGCACATTTTTCATATATTTCGCAGGATTATAAATAAAAGTCTTACCATTCCTACAGAGTGAGCATTGATAAATGAAGCAACAATTCCATAGTATAAGTGATTCCATTCAAAAGCCATGAGCTTTAGAGGCAGTCCCAGCTAGAGTGCTCTGTGCATGTGATAGTGTCTGCAGCAATGCTACCCTGGGCTAGCAGATAGGCTTGTACACTGAGTCCTGACATGCATCTCACAGGCAGCTGCTCCCAACACTGCTCTGGGCTCTCACATTGCTAACTGCACAGTAAAACACAGCACTTTGTCACAAGTGAATGATCTCTCCTCCCTCTCCTCCCCCTCTCCTTCCACATCACTCTACCAAAACCAGGTAATCCCACAAGCAGGCCGCCCCTGATTGGCTGCCAGTCTCAGAGCATTGCATTTACATTACAATAGGGATGAAGGCCCTTGCAAAGTTTGAAAATGGATTCTGGCACTCAAAAGTCACAGGCTTCCCTCCCCCTTCCGCCTCCTTTTAATACACATGATTTTCGTTCAGGGAAATAGTTTTGCTGGATTTCAGAAACGTAATGATATCACCAAGGAAATTATTGTTTATAGCCTTAATTCTCATTTTCTGGCCTGGGGACCATTTGGTCATCATTCAGAGCTCATGGGGTCCGGCCGTGAGATCTAGAGCATGTTTAAAGGTATATGGAAGATTCCCTATTTTAAATATTAAAATAAACTACGCAAGTGTTTGTTTGCTTTTCTAAACATTTTATTAATAAGTGCTTAAAAGCTCTGTTTTCACTTACTCAAACAGTCCCTGCAAAAGCCTGCCCTCTCAGCTCATGTATACAATGGGCCATATTCTATCATCTACTTGCAAATGCCTTGAACTCATAAATTTGGCTTCAGGTGTTTTTTTATGTTTATATGCATTCTATTGACTTAATAATTCATTAGTGTCAATAAGTAATATTTGCTGAATATGTAGCAATATTAAGAGTGATTTTAAGTGTGTATAAATGTACGCATTGGGCAATTGAATCGGGCCCAATGTATCTACTGGGATTTACTAGCCACTTAAAGACTGTTTCTCCACATCTTTAAGTGGCTAGTTCATCTCTCACCAGTAGAAAGACTGTATGCATAAGTTGTGGGGGCAGTCATTTGCAGGGACTGTTTACGTAAGTGAAAGCACTCATTAATAGAATGTGTAGAAAAGAAAAAAAAAACTTAAGTAGATTATTTTAACATTTAAAACAGGGAAACTTAAACAGTTAACAGGGAGATACTACAGGTGACAGTTTAACTGCATATAAGATACTCCATAATATATCTATAACTGTTACTTATGCTGATGGTTTGTGTATAGTGTTAGGCTCTCTTCATCCACGAGGACCAGTCCTAACACCAGCTGTTAAGAAGTACTGCCCTATAGTAAGTCTGCATTCTTCCAGTCCTCTCAGTGAAGCTGACTGCAAGGTAAAAAGTTCACATCTATCAAGATGGTCACAAGTTAGATGAAAAAATAAACAGCAGACTCCCCTAAAGGATCCAATACAAATAGATTTAACTGTATCAGATTACAGTGTAGGAAGCTTTGGTGTTAAACAGAAGGGGAGAATGGTTTACACCCAGAATCCTTCTCTGCAGTTCAGAGCAAGGGAGATTTGCTCTTATTTTGGCACTTATAACTAACTTTGGAGTCAGTTTAGGTACTCATCCACTCCACCATGTTCCCATAAAAATACAAATGTTTATATTTACATACTCTGCAGTAATACTTTAAATAAATAAAGAGTAGTAGGTAAATGGGACAACCTTCCAGTTAAAATGATTGAGTCAATCATTTAAACATGCCTGGGATATGCACAAATATACCCTGGGAGTAAATCAAGCCAATCTTTTCGGTTTACCAGATGACCCTTTTAGTTCTTATCTGTTGTCAAATGTATGTTACTATGTTACAGGTGTAAACAAAAAAAATATTCTTAGGACCCTCACAGAGTTTTAGGATCCAGATAGGATGAGCTGGATTATGAATGCGTCTGATAGAGGAGAATTAGTAGTGTATGAAAACATGAAAACAGTATTGACTTTAGGGGGGAATAGTTATGTACAGTGACTTTTTCTGTTTATTTGTTCTATTTGTTGTTTGCTTCACAATAAAAACAAAAACAAAAAAAACAACAGCTTTTGTGGACATGTTCTGTAAATTAAATGATGCAAATCCTCAAACAATCCATGTTAATTCCAGGTTGTGAAGCAACAAAACACGAAAGGGGGGTGAATACTTTTGCAATGCACTGTATAAGGCATTGTATATAGTTATACTATGTTTTCTATGTGATGATAGATGGATTTGTTGATGCATGTGTTAACTATATATTAATGTTGTTCTCAGTTGGGAACCATCTTATGCAAGATTATTGAGCTGAAGTGCTGATTATAAATTCGATTAAATATGTTGTTTTCAATGTTCAAGAAACTCCTGAGAGTTGTCAACAACATAACTCCGTCCTATCTCCTCCTTTGATCTTTCAAGCCCATAAATGTTACCAGTGCTAAAGACACAAAATCCATATTTAATTACTACAATTCAACAAGCCCGCAATTCCCTTCAAACCTGTAAATGACATATGTATCAAAAAATTATACAAATACTAGATAGGACTCATAAGTGGGTTAAACACCTTTTTGTAACACTGCAAAAGCAAACACACACTACTATACTTAAAAATACAGAAAAAGCAATGAAAGACATTAGAATTAATTGCACAACTGTCTCAAGCTCACAAATCTGCAATACATTTTTATTTTTTTTACGTTTTATTTTCGTGTTATATTGATCCCAGGAATCAAGTAGTTAATACAAATCATGGAACCTGCATGGACTAGAACAGATAATTTATAGATTTTTATGGATTTCTACATTTCTGGATTGCGAGTATGATCGCATATCGCACATCTAAACACTCACTGACTGTAGTTTTAACTCCATGTTTTACTGACGTCATCATGACGGTCTCAATTTCTATTGGCTCTGTCTAAATTGTAACTTAAGGGCTTGCTTAATTGATGCTACTTATGGGCTTGTGCTTTGTGTGTTGTGGCTGTGAGCCTGTATATGCGCGCTTGAGTCAATTAAATACATCTATATATGTAACACATTTCTAACCGCCAGAGAAACGGTCATTGTGAAGGTAATTACAGGCTTGGAATTAAATGGGGGCCATAGTGTGGAGTAAGCAGACCTTGAACGCAAATAAAAAAATTAAAGGAAACTGTGCATACATGAGTTCCCATCTCTCATAGAGTGTTGCCCACGTTCAGTGTGCCATGATTATGTGCGGCAAGGAATACTGTGCCGCAAAAAAAAAAGAGAGTTAGCTGCTGCAGTACCCTCACACAATAAGGAGAAGGAAGATTTAACATTGTTGCAAACGCAGTTTGCAGATCCCTAAAAACTCATTAAGCATTGCATGGATTACTTTTTATACAAAAACATTTGTATTATTTAAACCTGCTCTGCTAAATATGTGAGCTCTATGTGCTTTTAACAAATCTGTACAGAGAAAAAAACATCCTAATCTGCCTTCTTCCCACTTCTGATAACAGAAATCTTACTTCATCTTAGTGTTTATCATTTGACACCTGTCAGTTAACTTGATAGTTTGCAGAGTACACTATGTTTTTTGTTCCAAAATGTTTTTTAAAGATTACAGCTTCAATTTGTAAACCTCTCAAAAGGAACTTCCAGACTTACTAGAAATAATTACCAAATCATTAAACATGGGAGACTGAACAGAAAACTAGCAAACATCCTGCTTCCTCTGATAATGTTTGTGGGAAAAGACTATGGATCTGTAGTCAGGATTCAGTGGAAACTATACTTTCTGCTACTTATCATATATGCAGACCCTTACAAAGATGTAGTTAATACAGTATTACATTTACTTTAGGATGGGCTTCCTGTAGCCAAGGCCCGCATGATTAGGGTGACTATACATGGAGTTTGAAAGTGCAGCATTCATGAAATATGAACTCTGTAATGTTTTTTAATAAACATATTCCCTTAAAGGACTACCAGGATATTAAAGAAATATAATACAAATGTTTTTGGAGAAATTCAGAATTGTTGAATACTCTGTTTACAAGTATACATAATTCATTTTGTCTACCTGAGAGCTGGATTACTCTGATGCTTTTTATTTACCTGTGAAGGGATGGAGGGTTGAAGGAGGAGAGAAGAAGGGGGGGTCAGAAGTCTTTGTTAGAAGCACGCTGCTTGTATCAATAGATAAAAGCATTGCTCTCTAGAAATGTAAATGACCTTGTTACACACAACTTCCATCAACGTATCATGGATGCCGCCAGCATTTGCTTTTGTTTTTTTATAACTAAAACTAGCTTAATGATTTTTTTCCCTGCTTAATTATGTTCTGTTGGGTGCAAAATTTTCAAATATACAGCTATTGCATTCTGTACTGTGATCAACAGAAAAATGTTTATGATCTTTTCTTCCAGTATACTTTTTAGAGACCTCTTTATACCATTAATTATCAAAATATTGCCTCATTTCAGGTAATTTCTTACATTTCATTTCTGCCCTGCAGAAAAAAGGACCATATTTCCAACAATGCTGTAGATCATTATTATTTACTAAAGTACCAGACTTAATCACATATCATAATTGTCTAACTACGAGACGTCGTTACGCTGTTTGCGTAGTGCGTACGACTTAGCGATGATCGCTGAAGGCGGAGGCGAGCCGTTAAACTCGGAGCACTTAGGCAATGAGCGCCGAAAGCATAGCGAGGCGAGCCGTTAAACTCGTAACACTGAGCGGGACTTATAAAAAAAATACGAGCCGCAGGACTTAGAAAAAAAAAATTACGAGACGCGGGACTTGGTAGCGGAAGAACCAAAAACCCGAAAAACACACTAAATACACCCAAAAACATTAAAAAAACATCACATACAGCATGGGGCAACAGCCAGGACGTCTGTGATTGAGGAGGAACGCGTATTGAACTTGATTTAAGCGAGGAAACGAATGGTCGCTACACTACTTTACACATCACACTACGACCTACAACATACACTATTAGAAAGGCCGGAAAATGCTCACGAGACGCGTAACATATTAATAATATTACGACTATACAATGCCGCTTTACACAATAAACCAACGGCTTTACCTCGCGCACACAGCCTATTTAGAAAGCACAGTTCAAACATTCATTACACTTTATAAGCAGAGCACCAACACTCACAATGTATATTCTATGCGGACGCAAAATACAAACAGATTGTTAGCTCTTCAGCCTATTGCTCGCGGCATATATCAATTATAAATAATTAAAGTATATTAATTTATTGAAGAAATAATTAATTATTACTTAATAAATTAATTGAATAAATCATTCATTATTACTTAACTACATATACATAGAAATATATATCTCTCTCAGTGGACCAAAAGTACACGACATGAGAGGCATGCAATGAGCACCGCAGGTCCTCACAGTACAAAACGGTTTCAATTATGTCTCAAACAGCATTCCCATGGCTTCAAATTTTATTGACCGCCATTTTTTGATGGGCAAGTTGCTAGTATATATATAAAACAGTCACATTATAGTGACTCAATTCAGACACACAGGTTTAAGATTTCTAGAACTGTAAAAAGATATAGATCTATGAAAATACAACACACTGGTCTAGCAACACTATTAAATATGTTGAAAAAAATTGAAATTTTAATAGGCAATAATAATAATAATAATTTATCTGTAATGCATAGCAACTAAACCTTGAGTTTGAAATAAAATTGTATCTTGGTTGTGAAAGATTTCTGGAATATAATATCCCTGTGTATCTATTTACTTTTATGTACTTTCATTTATTATGTAGTAATTAAAAGCACCGTTCTTTTTTCTGCTTAACATCATGCCAATAGCACCTGATTGGGTTTGCCATCTGCAGTTCATGAAGACACAGACTCTGAAGAGCAGTGTTTTAAATAAGCCAATCAGTAACCATCTCTCAACAGCATGTTGCATGATATTGCTGAGAGATGATCACTGATTGGCTAGTATGAGACACTGCCCAGCAAGTACAGCAGAGTCTGTGTCTTCATGAGCAGCAGCTGGCAGATACAAGCAAGTAATATTTGTTTGATTTTAGGCAGACAAACATAGAGCTTATAACCTGTTCTTAATCAAATAAAATAACTAAAAGTAGAGATACATAGGTATATTATATTCCTTGTCACTCTATTCTGATATTCTGTAGCACTAACAAAAGCATATAGGAATATTTAGAAAATATATAATTCTTCAAAGACTTAGCAAAACATTGAGTGAAAAATGATATTGGATATTATCATGAATGGTTGTGACTTTAAAGTAAAGTCAACACACTTAAGCCAGGTGCTTATAAGTGGCAACAAGGTGGGAATTTAGTGAACATCTCAAGTGCATCTCATCTTTATCCTATGGTTTACTATGCACTATTCCCTGTGGGGAAAACTAAGAAAAAAGGGCTGTCCCCCCATGAGAGGGACAGTTGGGAGCAATGATACAGCTCAGTCTCAATTTTATTTTTGCAAATCTTCTTGTTTCAAAGCACTGCAGTCTTGTCATGGATGTTTAATAAGGGCACTTTGTGTGACAAATGGTAACTATAGATGTAAAAACTCAAGGGACCATTCTCTGAAGACATATATGGCTCTGGTAAGACAATAGGGAAGACTTTTACTTTTATGATCCCCATTAGGTAGGAAGAATAACTACAAAGACATGGGATGTTCTCCAGAGCCAGTGAGGCAATTTACAGAAACAACAGGCCTAATCCTTACATGAACTATAATCTCCTAAATGGAAAAGAATACAATGAGCTTTCGTTCAGCTCTGATAACATCTACTCAAAGCTACCTTACACTGTAACTATACTGCTTTAATGGGCAAGTGTTATTATATATACTCCCTCATTACATTTTACCTATTAGCAGTCTCCTTTTTGTCATTGACACAGCCTTCAAATTAGGGATTACATATGTTCCCTTACAAACAGAATGAGACCAGTTATATTACATTTTAATTTATGAAGAATTTGGATAACAATAGTGTTTAAACACATACACACACATCTATAAATATATCTCTATCTATCTATCTATCTATCTATCTATCTATCTATCTATCTATCTATCTATCTATCTATCTCTCTATCTATCTATCTATCTATCTATCTATCTATCTATCTGTCTGTCTATCTAAATGTCTGTCTGTCTATTTGTCTATCTATCTATCTATCTATCTATCTATCTAACTCTCTATCTATCTATCTATCTATCTATCTATCTATCTATCTATCTATCTATCTATCTATCTATCTATCTATCTATCTGTCTGTCTATCTAAATGTCTGTCTGTCTATTTGTCTATCTATCTATCTATCTATCTATCTATCTATCTATCTATCTATCTATCTATCTATCAATCTACATACATACACACATATATCTCTATCTCTCTTTATCTATACATATACATACACAGTGGTGAAAACTTCCTGGGAGCCTGGGAGCTCTCAATGAAGGGCTTTCTCCGTGGCTCCACCTCTGTATATATATATATATATATATATATATATATATATATATAGATACATATAAAAGTATATATATTTGTGTATATGTATATATATATATATATATATATATATATATATATATATATACATATATATATATACATACAGTATATATACGCACACACAGATTTATCTGCCTGTCTGTCTATCTGTCTGTCTGTCTGTCTATCTATCTGTCTATCTATCAATCTATCAATCTACATACATAAACACATATATCTCTATCTCTCTTTATCTATACATATACATACACAGTGGTAAAAACTTCCCGTGAGCCTGGGAGCTCTCTATGAAGGGCTTTCTCCCAGGCTCCTCCTCTGTATATATATATATATATATATATATATATATATATATATATATATATATACATACATACATATAAAAGTATATATATTAGTGTATATGTATGTATCTATATATATATATATATATATATATATATATATATATACATATATATATATATATATATATATATATATATATATATACACACACAGAGATTTATATATATACTAGCGAATTGCCCGTCAAAATATGACGGCAATGAAATTGTAAGGTAGCTAATGGTGTTTTGTGTGTACTACTGAAATACATAATACAATTAATAAATGAATATACTTTACCTATTTTGAAGCATTGTGTTGAAGAGCTGGCAATCTGTTTTGATGTTGCTGCAGCATTAGTGGTGTGGAGCTGCTGTGTAAGCGTGATGAATGTGTGCAGTGTTAGAGTGTGCTTGCGCGAGCCGCGCAAGGCGATTTTTGCGAGGTCGTAATTTGTGGTAATGTGTCTCGTTTGTTTTTTGCGTTGCGAGGTAAAGTTTGCGAGGGTCGCAGTTATTGTGTCGTGTTGTTTGCGTTTTAACGTAAATTTTGCGAGGGTCGCAGTTGCTGGCAAGGAGCGCCCTTGGCGCTCCATGCCAGCAACTGAGGCCCTCGCCCGCAGTCCTCGCTACGCGTAACGTGTCTCGTATGTTTTTTGTGTTGCCAGGTAAAGTTTGCGAGGGTCATGGTTGTTGTGTCGTGTTGTTTGCGTTTTAACGTAAATTTTGCGAGAGTCGCAGTTGCTGGCAAGGAGCGCCTTGGCGCTCCTTGCCAGCAACTGAGGCCCTCGCCCGCAGCCCTCGCCACGCGAGGGCTGCGGCTCGCTGCGCGAGCCCGCAAGCATTAGCAACAACTCGTACGCTAACAACTATATATATATATATAAATATATATATATATATATATATTAAAGCTATAAAATGTATCCATCTAAATTATCAAAGGAATACTGGAGAGAATTGCTTGCATGCAATGTAAATGCTTCTGGGCCTTTGTGGGAATGGGGCATTTAGGCAAATATGATCTGGAAATAATTCCCCATGTCACCCTAAAATTACCAAACCAACAAAACAAGGTTACATACACAGTGATGGAAAGGAATACTGGAGAGACTTTAGCTTATGGTCTTTATTTAATTGTATGACATACCCTAATCCTAACCTAGCAAACCACATGTTTTAGTTTAAAATTTAAGGTAGACCGCATGGTAGAACAGTACAGGTAGACCGCATCCTAAAGTAGCACCACATTTCTTTTTTTCACAAAGAAAGGATTAGTAAGTCAGAAGGTGTTACATCAAAGTCTTACTTGTCCATTTGCTTCCTTCATGTCCCAGGAAGTACAGTTCTGTTTCCAGTTCAGCACCATCTTGTGTCTAAAGTTAAAATTGTGGTTCATTATTTATTTAAATATACAGAAAGGTGAACAGGTTTATATTTATATTCAACAAATTGTATTTTTAAATGCACATTACTAAGGTAATAAATGAGCTGTTATAGAATTTCATTTTATTTTACATACTCATGTGGAATTATTTTCTATATAATTGTATCAATCAAATTTGGTATAAATCATACGTAATTCTAAGAATTGCACCATTAAGTTAAATTATACCAATATGTGGCCTCACTACCCACTCACAGACAGCTGTTTCATCCTTTAATGGGACTCATGATTACAAAGTTGACTTTTGCGACTAGAGTGAGCACTCTGACCAGATGTGAAGTATGCTATGGTGGTTATATATGTAGTAATTTTGAGCACACCTATATGCCCCAACAAGGCTTACTTATTCTGAAGCAGATACTTTAACATGTTTCCTGAGAAAGTATTACTTTACAAACATACAGCCTTATTAAATTGTGATTCGGCCAATTAAATAGGGCTCTATATAAGCACATAGCATATTTTTTTTACAGAAGTCTGTAAAGAAATATGCTATGTGCTTATATAGAGCCCTATTCAATTGGTCGAATTGCAATTTAATAAGGCTGATAGTATAATATGAACCAATTAAAAAACAAACATCTGCTAACTCTCCTACCTTAACCACTTATACCATCACAAATTCTGCTGTTTTATCATTTGTACTGTGTAGTAATGTTTTTTTAATTTTGTAAAGAGCTTTGGGTAAAAGTGATGTATAAATGTAAGCTAGTCCAGGGTCCACAATATAGCACTTATAGGCTCTTATTCCTTCCCTCCTTCTGTTTCTTTCTTTCTCTATTTTTCTCTCTCCTCCTTTTCCTTTGCTCTGCTTGAGGACATTATAATAGTTATTACAAAGGAAAGTCTAATATGTGAGATTTACATGTGGTCAATCTTTACTATGAGAGGGAACTTCTTTCCAGGATGAGCAAAAAAGTGAGAGGATGAAAGAAAAAAAGGAAGGAAGGAAGAAAGACAGACACTGGA
The DNA here is from genome assembly GCA_027410445.1 of Discoglossus pictus. Lineage (NCBI taxonomy): Eukaryota > Metazoa > Chordata > Amphibia > Anura > Alytidae > Discoglossus > Discoglossus pictus. Next base: position 216,107,950 of record CM050163.1, on the reverse strand, counting down.
ATTAAATGAAATAATGGAAGACGAGGGGTGGGAAGAGAATGACAAAGAATACAGTTCTATAGCGAGGATGTCTTGGTGAGTGGTCAGAGATACAAATCCTGTGTGTAAATGACAAGTGATAACCTAGAGGAAAATGAAGGTCTCCAATCCATCATTTAATGGCAGCCATACTTATTATTTAATATACTCATCGTGAAAACCCATCACAACTAAATTACCTTTTACACATGATTGCCGTTTTAAACGTGTGGCTGGCACAGTCCAAGGCAAGAAAAGTAAGGAAGTCATATATTTAGCTCCCAAGTGAAAAGCCAACTCTGTAAAAAGGGTTGGAGTCAAATCAGGATAAATTCACCACACTATGTGCACTATGTAGCCCATTAGAAGCTGGTCAGAATCCCCCAGACATTTGTGGTATCTATTACTGTCTCTCCTTCATCCAACACCCCCAAACTCCCTGGGATCTGTCCCTGGCACATCTACTGTAGAGATGGATACTGGCAGCTACCCCAATAGGTTGCTTGTGTAGTTCACAGAGATAACTCAACCAGGCCAAACAAAAGGATTGGACAAGAGTAAAAAGGGTGATGTCAACTGTTGCGTTTCTGTGCCCTTTCTACTGTGATCGCCAAAAGGAAACGTACTACCAGTAAATTACATCTCCTGTCGACACAGCTGCCAGCCAATGTGAATTTTTACCAGCCTGATAGCAGCAGTTGGAAGTCATTTACTATTAAACTCTTAGCTGGGCTTGTGGCCTACTATGTACCAAGATTCAAAACGCCATTGCAGGTGAATTCACTCTATAAAATGTATACAACCAGGTCAATTATGTGTTCTTTCAGTGTCTCATCATACTTTTACAAACACTTGGTTATTGCTCAGTGGAGGTTTATAATACGGATTGACTGGAGTTGATGTCATCTGCAGATAAAATCTCCACTGGCTGGGAACTTCAGTTTATTTCTTTTATCAGGAGTTAACATCTTCATGCGCTGACATTTTTAATGACACTGGCTCCATGGAACATTTCCTGAAAATGTAGCATTAGTAAGGACATAACACCAGTTAAAGACTCAGAAGTTCTTGAAACATTTAATCTGACTGCAGACTTTAACCACTTGGAACGTAGCCATGTCTGCTGCAGTCTAGTATATATATTCTTAACATATACCGATTCAATCAATTTCAACTAATTGAACAAAATAATCATTGGTTCATCATTCAGCTGCAAAATTCCACCACTAAGAGACTCTGGTGACAGCAGTCATGATGTCCTTGGGGAGGCATTCAAATATTCTGGAAACTTGTTTGGATCGTTACCTTGTCGTGGTGAAGGGGCTTGTGTGCCTCAATGAAGCTTTGAGCTATACAATATCGAGGTCATAGCACAGAGGTCAGACAAATCGCAGTCCACTGGAGAAGAAACTGACAACCCACTCCAGTAACTTTGCCATGAAAACCTTATGGACACAAGATGTGCCTGGCATGCTTTGGTCCATAGAGTCAGGGTGAGTCATAAACAACAGAACGACTAAACAAAAACAGTAAGTCATTATGGAGTTTGTTTAATAAATTTCAAAGCCCAAAAAATTGATCAATGACTAATCCTTCAGATTAGAAAATACTGCTTGAGGAGGATATTTCATAAAAGTCAAAACTCTAAACAGATTTTTTGCAGTAAATGATTATCAAGACACTATAAACACTTTTTTATTTGGCAGGACATTTTTAACCTGGGAGATGAAAGGGGAGTAAACACATGCGACTGATCCTCTATCCAATGGTCCAGCTCTTCCTACATTCTTATATAAACAATGACCCAACATAGCCTTTTTATACAAGGACTGGTGAAATGCCATCCCACACATAAAAGTAGATACGCATTCACAAAGTAGTCCACTGTGCTCCTATAGCCATCTTGGCACATTTTAGAATATTATGAGTGTGGAGAGGAAGTAATTTTTTTCTTACAAAAAATACCAATGACCAAAGGTGTGAAAAAAGTCAAAAAGTTTGGAATCACAATTTTTTACTGACACACATAAATATTGCATATATAGTTGTGGCTCTTGCGATGCTGGTGACATTTGTGATGTTGGTCACGCAGTTGCGTCCCTCACAAAGTGAGGGACACAATCACAAACTTCGTGAAGCGAGGTTTGCCAGCGGCGCAGTACTTAGGTTGCAATGAGTGCCAAAGGCGCTCATTGCAGCCAGCAGCTCATTGCAGCGCAGTACTCGTGAAGCAGCACTGTTCAAGCACGTAACTCTAAAAACCCACCAAAAAAAAGAAATCATGTACAAAATAATTATAACACACACAGCACAGAGGGGGATGCAGGAAGCCGGAGAGTGAGGTTGCATGCGAATTACACCCATATTCAGTGTTTTTCATCACTAAGCAAAGGAAAAAAATGGCGTGCGAAAAACGCTAAATTTCAGAAACAGCATCAAAACGAGGCTCAGCAACGCCAGACTGGCAAAAGTTACAAAATACACAACTCTGAAGACAGTAACACTTACACAAACAACGCAAGGCACGCGGGACTTTGAAAATAAAACCATGCCATGCCAACATTCACCACACACACAGAGGAGAAAAACACGGGGAAGGGACATGGGGGAGATGCTGCAAAGAGGCACATGGGCGCTCATTGCGAGTCATGCGATGAGCGCAGAAAGCGCTCATCATGGGTGCTCCTGACATTGTTGACGGGCAAGTTCCTAGTATTTTAAAAAAACTAATTTCAAAACTATAATTCTTGTCTCGCCATTTTATTTAGTTGTGAAATAAAGATATACATTTATTTTACCTACTAGCTAGTCCCATTGTTTACAAATACAAAACCTTAGAAAAGATTGGTGAATTTAATTGTGCACTCATACAGTGTTTTCAGGGTTATATTCTTGTTTAAGACTTAACTTTTATTAATTAGTTAAAAAAACATTTTACATATTATACAAAAAAAATCATCCTGCGCAAATAAAAAGATAAAACAAATTCCTTGGTGACTTAATCACCCAACAGAGAACTACATATGAATATCTACTAATTTGCAACAAATGTCCTGAAATGAAAAAAGGGGAAACAAAAACTGTCTCTATACCCTTAAACTAAGTGATTTCCACTATATCTAATTTTCCCTAATAATAATCTCTGAGGACAGAATCTAGCTTCCATTAGTATTAGTCACTCTTTGTCAATAAAGCTATTGATGAAAAAAATATTGCTAAATATATAGTTTAAATCATGTATACCTTCCACAGCCTTCAATAGATGGATATGTGGGAGTTAGTATGATCGGCAATTAGTATAACTATCAACTACTGTATTTGCTAAGTGCTAAGTAGGTGTCTTTCCTACATAGAGAAAGGACTCCTTCTCCACTGACACATTTTGGCAATGTGCCTCTGTAAAAACTCTAATATGACCCCAAAGTCACAAATATATGTATTTATATATTAATTATAAAAAAAAGCAGCATACATGAATACGAATAATAATCTAATAATGTCATACTGTAAATCTATTGCATGACTAGCTTCCATTAAATGGAGTATATGTGTGGATTTATATTTACTAAGAAGCGTAACATTGTTGCTCTGACATTGAACGAGGCAATATAAAAGAAACAAGTGACAAGTATGTTCATGTACGTGTCTTATTGTGTACATACTATACAAAGTATACAAAAACTTAACATCACATCCCTTCACTGATAATTAAAAGAAAAATGAAAAATAATTGAAATATGCTATTGTGAAATAGAAAAAAAGTCAGTTGCTTTGTGAGCATTAACTACACATCATCTATTCATCATAAGCAAAATGTACACATCCAAAGTATCACATCGTTAAAGACAGGACTCATTTTAGGTTGTGCCATAAAAAATATTTTAGATTCCAACTATCATAATATTCCTTTCTCAGCAATACAATTTCAACTCTTCAAAATTTTTTGTAGAGAAACAATAAAATATGTAATTTAAATAACAACGTTGTTTAGAGCAGTGGTTCTCAACTTTTTTGAAGCCAGGGACAGGCACTGAACTAACCAAAATTTCTAAGGACAGTCCAAACCATTATTAACATATCAGTTCTTCAATAATCTGTTTACTATTGTGTCAGTTACATGTTTAAGGGGTACTGTATTAGTAGTGGTACTCGATTGGGATATTTATGATATTCACCTTCCCACTATACTGGTTTTGTATGTTTCCTGCATATTACTCAGTACTTAGCATTATTGACTTCATTAACAATAATACAAAATCATCATCATTACAGAGTCTTTTTTATGACTTTAATTAGACCGTTTTTATTATTGCCTTTGTTTAAGTTATAGTTGTCTGTTTTTCCAAATATTAATGCATCAATACACAAGTTAAGTGAGCCACAAGTTGGTACTTTGCTTTCTTCTCTTTTTGGCTTGCTTGAATACTTTCTTATAATACTTTCCCCTCCTCCACCTTGCGGGTCTTGCGATGAGTGCCTTTGGCGCTCATCGCGGGCCTCACAATGAGCGTCTTCAGCAAACCCACATCTTCGTGCCTCGCGGTGATCGCCTTTGGTACTCATCGCGGACCCCACAATGAAGGCCTTTGGCGCGCACTGCACATGTGCAAGCTCACAATTTGCGAGCCTGTCGATGAGCACCTTTGGTGCTCATCGGCAGACTCGTAAATGCAGGCTTGCACATGCGCTATGCGCATGCCTGCAAGTTTGCAAGCGTTACCGACAAATCGCAATTACGACAACTATATATATGATATTGACATGATATATAACTCCTGGACATAAAGAGGAATCCTATTCCACATGTCCTTCTCACGACAATCACGTTTATTTGTTTCATTGTTTTTGTGCTTCCTGTTTAAACAGGTTTTACTTAATATTTTTTCATGCAAGACACGTAAAAATTTGGTAATATTTAAAGCCTGCTCTATTAAATGCATGAAAAAAGAATTGTGTCTCACGTCTGTTTAAAGAACATAACTGTTAAAACAAATATCACATTTGTGAAGTATATAACAAACTAACTCCACTGGCATCTACATAAGTAATGAACATAAAAGCATGTATGGGTTTCTGTGATATGCCTTCAGCTCCTCCTGCTGACTTGGGCCCTCATTCAATTGCAATTTTGCCAATTGAATAGGGGTCTAAATAAGCACATCACATATATTTTTTAAAGAAGTTTTTAGGTATTAAGCATCTATCCAAAAGCACGGTTTTCACTAACTAAAAACTTCTTGAAAAAATATATATTATGTGCTTATTTAGAGCCGTATTCAATTGGCAAAATCGCAATTGAATGAGGGCCTTGGAGCCTGAGGGAGTGTTATCTGCTAATTGTATATTCTATTCAGCAGCGTAGCAGAGGAGGAGATTTTTATTATCACATTGGAGAGTGAGTTCAGCTCTTAACATGACACCATCCTCCTCCCTTGCATATACTAAGAAGCAGAAATCATACTGTTGTTAGTTTACTCTATACTTAAGAAACAACTTAAGTTGTTCTTGAATTACACAGGTCCAAAAAAAAAGTGTGGCAAATATTATGTTATTTTGGAGCAGGAATACCAATTTCAGATTATTCGGAAACCGCGGGCAGAGTATAATAATTTAGATTTTACAACATTTTGGTAATAATCCTCCCCTTTTATGTAAGGTTAAAATAAAAATAGAGACAAGCTAGAGAAACAAATAAAAACCATAAATAATAGAGGCTCAACTTTATCAGTTATAATATGTTTACTTGTTAATAATCTTATTGCACAGAAAGATATACATGATACAAATATGTAATTTAATGCAAAGCAACATTTAACGGTGTTGTGCTGTTTTCTATTATGTTTATGTATTGTTATATGTTTATAACCTGTATGTATATAAAAAATAAAGAGGTCCTTTAAATACTTTGCATTAAGACTTTGAGATGAATTATAACATCTTTACTAAAACTATCGGAACAAAAACACAATACAAAGAGACATAAATATCTGATAATACAATCAATAGAGTTGTTTAAGTGCGTCATTGCTTCAGTTTGTGTCACTGCATTTCAAGTCTTAACATATCCCCATGGCTGTGTCTCTTTCATTTATTTGTGTATCTAATTTTGGGCACTTTGTTCCACTTACACTTTTATGGTGTCCTGTGTAAATGCCCCATTGCCTTAGAGACTGAAACTAGGCGCCCAGGAAGCTCATTTATAGATCATTGTGAGTGTGTAATGCAGAGAGGTGACAAGATGCCAAAGGGAACAGAAAGACTGAACAACGATCACTCACAGCCGCTTTGACTTGTGACACCTCAGGAGTCTTACAAAGCTTCCTATGACCGTACTATACAGAGCACAGCACCCGGCCAGCTAGTGAGGCCTACAAGGGAGGCAGTGTTTTTAGTCCAGTCACCAATAAATTTAATTTAGTGTACTAACACTTCTTTTGGGCTATCTTTTTCATCAAAGCAAACAGTGGAAATCCTCAGCTGAATTTATGTTTCCTCTAGGTTTATAAGGGGTTAGGGTGCTGTTTTAAAAAAGCTTAATGAGGCAGAATAACTTGTAATGTGAAAGATATTTTCTCACCAAAGCTGCTTTAACCGACCCTTCATTCACAATATGAAAAAGAAATAGGGATATTTTCATTCAATATATAACAAACAACCGCAGTCCTTTAAAATGATCACTGAGGTAAACGTGCAGTTGTACCAGAGACAGCTTAAAATGGCTGAAATATTTGTCTCAGTTAAATAAATAATTCAGGTAACAAAACATTACAAAGGTTTTGATATGATTGGATTTGCTAATGAAAAGTATATCACAGAATATCCTGCAAATCCTTGTCTGTTTTTCCAAATATTAATGCATCAATACACGAGTTCAGTGAGCCACAAGTTGGTACTTTGCTTTCTTCTCTTTTTGGCTTGTTTAAATACTTTCTTATCTGTGAGCCTTTCCCCTCCTCCACCTTGCGGGTCTTGCGATGAGTGCCTTTGGCGCTCTTCGCGGGCCTCACAATGAGCGTCTTCGACAATCATTGCATGCCTCGGCAAACCCGCAACTTGTTAACAAGCTTTGCCCAAAAGGTTGTACAGGACTTAAATGTCATTTCTTAATTGAATAAGAAGCAATAAAATGACTTAGCAAGTTAAATGTAACACTTACTTATTCTTTATTTTGCAGAATACCATTCAAGACACTGAGATCCTAAAACATGGAATTTCTGGTGGTTCTTGAGAAGAGATTTGGGAACTTTTAGGTATGTAATAAATTATGTATAAATTATTGGATGACAACAACATTTCCAGTTGGGTTGTAACAACTTCTCAGATAATTTAGAGAAATAAAATGGTACATGGGCAGGCTAGAATAGATTGATGCATCAGTTCTTAAATGTGGGACCCCCTTCAAAAGAGGAACATTTAGTGTCAGAAGGGACAGAAGAGCTTTTCCCTTTCACCAAATGCTTTGGGGTAAGGGGGCCTTATTTTCTTTTTTTTAACCCCTAACTTGACCCTTACTCTTAAAACATGTGTGGGATAGGGTGGGCCATCAACCCTCTATCCAACCAATTTCTATGTGGACCTGCAAAGTCGGCTACACTACCTCACCAAAGACATCCATAAGGACCACAATGATTCATCCCATGGAGTCCCTAATGGTGGATAGGGCCATTGGGGACTGAATGGATCCCCATGAGTGACATGGACTATGGAGTCATTAGAGACCGTTCTGGGTTAGGTTGAGGAATCCCTTCTCAGCCGGTTGATGTACATACAAATAGAAGATTTTATTGGAGACAGACTGTTTTTTAGGTGCCTGGAAGGTAGTCTTTCCTAGAGATGCAATACACTTTGAGGGATGGATTTGAGGATTTCCTTTCCGTGCACAGGTGAGTCAGTCAGGATAGCTGAAGAAGTGATTCACTCACCTGTGCACAGCAGGGAATGCGTGTGGTCCTCCAGTACCAAACTTGGGCACCTCTGGTTTACAGGGTAGTGTTGTATGGGAGACTACTTATATAGGCACGAAACAGGGACGCAACAAAACAACTCATTAGTAAGGACCACGCCACAAACCTACTTGTAAAAACACTTGCAAGGCAAAAGTATCTTAGCACACATTATTAAGTGGGTCATATGATTGAGCTTTAAATCTGCAATACACAATAAAAGAATAAAAAAGATTACATTGTAAAATAAATAAAATGATAAAAAGTATTTTTACAATACCTATGAGCTTGTGAAAGTTATTACAAGTGTGTAGCTTCACAATAAAAGCTCACTTTTGATCATTATAATCGAAATGATCACTTCAAATTTCATTTTACCTTGCAATAATTATAGAAATATATGATTTTTGCTCTTTTTGACCATCACAGCTATTTTGCAAGCATGAGCAAAATGGAAAAGGATATAAGTTGAAAAGTTACTCAAAAATTCATTGTGCCAAAAAAATATTTATTCTGAGAAAATAAAGGTCACTGAAGAAGGTAATCTTAAACCCCATTTGCTAACAAAAGATGTAAATACACAATCACATTATTGACAAGTCAATATAATGCTGCTTCATCTGCCTTAGAGGGGGCAAACATGTCTACCATGCATTTAAAAGACCATGTTCTAAACATTATAAACATGTCTTTTTTTAATGAAAATATTGTTAATAAAACTTATTTAAATTTTTTGGAAACTAACAGGAACAGCCACAGGAAATGTATCTGTGTGAACAGGGAGTATACACAACTCTACATCTCATTGGCAGACAATTATGACTAATACAGCTATATTTCTGCACACTGGTTGACAGTGGCCAATCAAAAAGACAGTTACAATTTAGGCCCGGAAGATCTCACAACGACCTGACCACAGTTAGGCTGCATCATGGGTATAAGAGGTGAAAAGCATTGGGTTCTTAAGTATTAAGGATATTCATAGTGATGAGCGTTAAATGCTCAATAAATAATATGTTATGTAAGAATACACTATATACATAAAGCCTCATTCAATTAGGAGGCCGCAAGTTCCGGGATATAGGCCATATGTCTAAGGGCTTCCTGCGGGCCTGCATCGTGCTCGAGTTACAGTGCTATTAAATTCGGCAAGACCGCAAGTTAGGGTCCGATAGCGAAATTCGTAAGCCATGCCCATGTATGTAGCATTTGCGAGCTTGAACATGGTCAGTTAGGCAAGACTGTAACTCCCGATGCTGAAACAGCCAATAGAAAAGGAACCAGTGATCATGAAGGCCGTACAACATAGAGTTGACATGTCAATCAACTAGAGATTCGGGGTGCGATATGCGATCGGGCCCGCAAACCGGCAATCTCAAAAATAATAGAAATTAATGAGGCCAATGTGATAGTCCTTGTGGGTGGCCTGATATGTATTAACTCATTGATTCCTGAGAACGATCTTGAACGAATTGAAACATAAAAATAAATGAATTTTGATTACCGATTTGCGGGCTTGAGACTGTTGTGCAATTAATTCTAATGTCTTTCATCACTTTCCCCGTATTTTGAAGTATAGTATTGATTTTGTTTTTGCATTTAAAGTGCTCCGGACATGTCTTTAAGCCCTTTGCAAGTCCTCCTTGGAACCTGTAACTTGTGGCTCAACTTTTGCCATTTACGGCCTTGGCGGCTTGCTTTGTGAGGGGAAATTGGAGCAATTGAATATTGATTGCCGATTTTTGTTGTCAATTGTTAATCATCGCAAGGTTTCGGAGGCCGGAGGCTGTAGCCTGTTTGCAGCCTGCAAAAAGACGCCAATTGAATAGCAAAATAACTTAGGGCCCCCCTTTCAGACGCCCAGATCTCCTAGTATGTATAAAAAGCATATGTTTAATTAGTAATAATAAGTATTAAGGATATTCGTAGGGAAAATATAAGCATGCACTATATGCATAGTATGTATAAAAAGCAGAATATTCCATTCCACAAGCTTCTTTTACAAAAGGGAAACACACTGTGCAACATTATCAAATGCCATCTTTCAGATGCAACAACAAAAAAAGTGCCTTCAATGGGCCTTTAAATTTAATGCACAGGTGCCATGTCATATCCTCTGTATTTTATGTACTTTGGCAATACACCTAAACCTTTAAATTACAAAGGTTAGTTTAGGAAAGACACTCCATGTACAGTTTAAGACAAGATTAAAAAATTAAGCAATAAGCACAAAAAACAAAACAAAACAATAAGGTTAAATGATGAAGCAGAGTTTATCCTACCTTAATTAAAGAGAAATAGAGTACCCATTTTGTTGCATTTGAAAGAGAATATCTGAAATGTTTCAGTGTACTGTTTTAAATGTATAATTGTATAAGAAACATTTCCCTGTCAGCCAATCAGCAGTAATAGAACGGCATGTCATAAGTTTTAACCAATATGAAAATATACAGTGGCATGAGCAGTGTATTTCTAACAACAGTATACGTTTCACTAAATGGTCTTTAATGTAGAAAAATGCTTGTTTAAAATGTAGAAAAAGTTACAATTGTATGTACATTTATGCAACTTTAAGTTTGATCCCCAAGTTTGATCTGTACTATACATTGCCTTTAATCAGAAGAAAAGCTGAAATGTGACTGAAGGTGCCTTAGAGCAAACCTTCTTGTTTCAAAATCATAACTGCTTGGTGATACTTAAGGAATATTTCAAGTTCTATTTAGTTTCATGGATTACTAAAGATATAATGAGTGGTAGTCATTTAGGAAGTGAATGACCTAATTCTTTTATCATGACACTATGATACATTATGAAACTTCAGCAGCTAAAATAACTTCTAGAGAAAATCTTAATTTTTGTGCATAAGAGTTTCCGAGTTTTATGCTTTCAGTACTTCCTTCTATTTTTCTATTCAGCCCATGAGGAGAGGGAGGAGGTGGGTGCGGTTTTACTTCATTGGTAACTAATACTAGATTTTGATATTTCCCTAGCCAAATGTTCAGAAGCAGGCAACCTGACCTATGCATGCTCGACCGAGGCCAACAAATGATAAAACTCAAAAACCTCTTCACCCCAGTATTGGTGAAAACAAGACCACAGTGTTTATTGAGAACAACAGACAATAAAGAAAGATGGTTTGTTTAGAGAGATGTGACAGCCCTCTTGACAAATATATAGCATACACAGTAAAATTAAATTGTTATATTGAGTGTAAACTATAATCTTAAGTATGATCCCCAAAATTCATTGAAGTTTAGAAATATTGCATAACTCTCTGTTCCTTACGTTTATTTAGATTACCATTGTCTGGATCAGTGCTTCCAAAAGCAATACATATATGAAACCTTTGTTTGGGATCCAGATGTATTGACAGAAAACCAGGATGTTAAAATGGCTGCATTGGATCTGCCCCAGTAATACAGAATATCATTCCAGATTCTAAACCTATTCCTAAGGACCTTGTAATGACACCAGGCACATCAATATCCCACTCAGGATTTCCCCTCTCTAGAATCATTTCAAGAATACCACAAAGCTTCATATAGAGTGAAACTTTCTTGTAGAACTCCTGGTCACACAGAATGGAAACCTATGATTGAAAAAAGTAACCTCCATGGATACATGAAACAGTCTAAAAAAACATTTTTCCTAGTATGGAAACATGGAGCCTTTTTTTATCTCGGGGGGGGGGGGGGGGCGGGCGGGGTACAGCACATTGTATACACAGGCTGTAAATACCTTATATATACACACATGAAAACATATAAAAATCTGGGGGGTTTTAACCCCCACCTTTCCCTCGTTCATGCACCCATGTATGGAATGTCCATGAACTTCAATAATTATCCTTTTGGGCAAAGTTATTGAATAATTTATCTAGACCAATGTATTCTGCCCCATTGTCTTTTATCTCAGACGTGCTGCCTATGACATCACAGCATGACTGAAGTGTGACTAAAGTGCCTAAGAGAAAGCTGCAGACCGGCAAGTCTTGATGTTTCACATTCATAACTGCCATTAAGGTACTTAGGCAAAATACTTCAACTTTTATTTAGTTTCATGCAATACTAAAGATGCAGGGAGTGGTAGTAATTTAGGAAGTATCAGATGTATGACCTAATTCTTTTATCATGACATATAGATCTTTAATATTTCTTCTTGCCATTTCTAACTTATCAGTGATGACTTTTCTTGTATTAGTTTTAAAAGAAAATATATTCAAGAAATAAAGGAAGCAAACATAATGCAGAATAACTCAATGTTTTATGTATAATTATGTTTATATATTTATATATAAAATTAAATAGCTACCTGTACACAGGCCAATAAAATATGAACAAAACCATGTTTTAGTTTTTGAATATTTTCATATAGTCCACAGATAAGAGATTTCAATGTCTATCTACCTATATAAATATACAGTAATGGAAAACAATATGTAACTCTTAGAAGCCAGGAAGATCTTACAGGAGCCAGACATGAAGCCTGGAAGCAAGTCCTCCATTCAGACACACATACATACATATATGTATATCTATCTATCTATCTATCTATCTATCTATATTCAGTATGTCGTCAAACAGAAAAACAGACAGATAAATAGATAGATATACCGTACGTATAGATAGATAGATAGATAGATAGATAGATAGATAGATAGATAGATAGATAGATAGATAGATGGATAGATAGATAGATAGATAGAGAGATAGAGAGAGATATATAGAGAGATAGATAGATAGATATATAGAGAGAGAGATATAGATATATATATATATATATATATATATATATATATAGAGAGAGAGAGAGAGAGAGAGAGAGATAGAGAGATATATAGATAGATAGAGAGATAGAGAGAGATAGAGAGATATATAGAGAGATAGATAGATAGATAGATAGATAGATAGATAGAGAGATATAGAGATAGATATATATAGAGAGAGATATATAGATAGATAGATAGATAGGTAGATAGATAGATAGATAGATAGATAGAGATATAGAGAGATATATAGATAGATAGATAGATAGATAGATAGATAGATAGATAGATAGATAGATAGATAGATAGATAGATAGATAGCAACTTGTTTTTTAAATCTGATATACTTTGTTTACGTATTTACAGCACAACCACTGTAACCCAGCATTTTACATCAAGCTAAGTTAAGAAAATAAACTCTTAAAGCAACACATAAATAGATCAAGCAAAGTTTTTGATCCTCCTTAGTTAAACAAACACAAGTAATTGGCTTGATGAGCACTTGACGTTTCTTCAAATCTTTCCTCCCAAGTATTTTTTGCTACTTTGATCTATGTCTGCTTTGCTTTAATTTAAAATAATTTCAATTATTTTCCAGGAGAAACAACTTTTGTAATCTAGAAAGTGTCACTTTATTAATAGCAAAATGTAAAATTTGTGACTAAAGTTGGAAGTAGAAATTGTTTATTTTTCTCTGTTGTAATATTTAGATACAGCTTTATACATGTGTATCAACGTTAAAAAAAAACAAAGATCATTGCAAACTGCAATCTCAGTTCCTGGCAAATAGACAGGGAAGAAGTGGAGGCAGTGACAGATTTTATCTTCCTTGGATTAAAGATCTCTGCAGATGGTTACTGTAGTAATGAAATTAAAAGATGTGTGCTTCTGAGGAGGAAAGCTATGACAAGCTTGGACAAGCTAGTAAAAAGTAAAGATATTAAACTATCAACAAACGTCTGCATAGTTAGAACTATGGTATTCCCAGTAGCAACATACGGATGTGAGAGTGGTGTTGAAGAAAACTGCTTAGAGTCCCTTGGACTGCAAGAAATTATGACAAACTGTTTACTAAAGGGTATGATGAGGAGGCTGAATCTCAAATATTTTGGCTGTATCATGGGACGGCAGGATTCCCTAGAAAAGACTCTGATGCTGGGAAAGATTCAAGGCACAAGAAGAAGGGGATGCCAGAGGCGAAGATGGATAGATGAGGTCACTGAAGCAATGAACATGAACTTGATGGAGCTCAGAGTGGCAGTAACTGAGAGATGTATCTGGGGTGCTGTGGTCTATAGGGTCACAGAGAGTCAGACAAGACTGAGCGACTAAACAACAACAATCATCGAAAAACTCAGTTCTGCCTAATTCTGCTACCGTCTTTATCAAAATTTGTAGTTTTCTTCTAAAGCACTGCAGTGAAACAGGACATTTTTTTTTCATTTACTAACACACCACTTTCCTTTTTTTCTATTAATATTTTTTTATTTAGTTGAAATAATTATTTTAATAAAATATTACCTATTACTGTTTTTTTTTAAAAGACAGAGACATGAAAACACATATAAAAGACAATGTGCCAATCCATTTGATTAATAGTGTTTCTCAATAAGCAACATGCCTATTCAGGCAATCGTCATATACAAATGAATTCTTAACATATTACTTGATACCAGTTAGAACTGCATCCTGTTCAAAATGCTTTTCAAAAGAAAAAAAAAATATTTGTTTTGTAAAAATGTAGTCTGAAAAAGCACTCCATAGAAAAAAAATGTTTAATGGCAAATACATCCATTTATATTATTTTATTGCGCCCGACGAGCGATGCATGCGCAATGCGCGGCATGAGCTGTGCATGCGCACGGCGCATACACCTTGGGGGCCATGAGGGGGGGAAAGACAGGAGAGAGGGTGGGAAAGAGACATGGGGGGAGAGACATGGGGGGAGAGAGACATGGAGGCAAGAGATAGGAGAGAGGGTGGGAGAGAGAGAGGGTGGGAGAGAGATAGGGGGGAGAGAGAGGGTGGGAGAGAGACATGGGGGAGATGGGAGAGACAGGGGAGAGGGTGGGAGAGAAACATGGGGGGAGGGAATGAGGGGAGCATTGCGCGCTGGGGGAATGGGGGAAGGAGGGGAAAGAGACACAGGGGATGGAGGGAGGAGGGGAAAGAGACACAGTGAAGGGAGGGAGGAAAGAGACATAGGGTAGGGAGAGAGGAGAGGGGAAAAGAGACACAAGGGAGGGAGGGAGGAGAGGGGAAAGAGACACAGTGGAGGGGGGAAGAAGGGGAAAGAGACAGGGGAGAGAGAGGGAGGGAAAGAGACAAAGGGGAGGGAGGAGGGGGGAAGGAAAAACGGGGATGGGGAAAACACAGGGGGGGGAGATACAGGGGAGTGACACAGGTGAGGGGGGGAGAGACACGGGAGAGGGGGGCAGAAACACAGGGAAGGGAGAGAGGGTTAGAAAGACACAGGGAAGGGAGGGGGAAAGAGACACGGGGGGGGGGGGGGGAGAGACACATTAAATATTATCCTGTCATTAATGATAGGCAGTTGACGAGTAATAATAATAATTATGAAGTCAGAAACAGTAAAAGTTCATAACAGAATTATTTTAGCATCAATTTTTAAATAGAAAGCATTTTTATCCAGTTGTGTTTCCACCCCATATCTGACCATGCAGAGCATATATGGTGATTTCAGAGGTATTTTACCATTTTTTATTTGATTTTGAAAAATTCCAGAATGGAACATGATGGGATAATACTAAATTACTACTCATTGCTTGCGTTTATGAGTTGTAGTCTCTTTGAGGCTTGAAAGGTTATTTGTAATGTCTGTCAGTAATCACAGCTGCTTAGTAACATGTATCTTAAATCTGATAATCCAATCCCCAAAAAGCAGTTGGATTATTTTCAAGAGGCTCATGTACTTCAATGATAGTTTTAATTTGCAAGTAAGCATATAATGGCCATAATCAGGTGTCTACTGAACACAATGGAAGCTTCTAAGCACCTGAGATTCTTTAGGCTGCCCAGTGCTCATTCCATTTTCCCATAATAGAGAAAGCAATATGTCTTCTATAGTTATGACCAATTTCATTGAAAATATACATTTTAATTTAGCAAGTTAAAAGAGTAGAGGTGCTCATCTGAGAATGAATAATACATACTTATAACTAACCTATTAAAGGTTAATTTTTTTCTCTGCCTGAGCCCCTCTATTTAGTTATTTTTGTTTATTTAAATGACCCTAAGGGTGATAGGGGACTCCAGACATGGCCTCCTTGCTCACTGTGCCGTAGGGGGATCAGCTACACCTCACTGATGAGGCCCACAAAGGCCGAAATGTACGTCTGGGTTTGCCATTTCTCCTCTTTAGGGTACAATTGCCTGGCATTTAGGAGCTGGATCACTCTATTGAGTTAGAGCAGACTAATATACTACAGGATATTTCTCCCTGTGAAGGGCACTAGTGAGCTAAAAGAGGCTGCTTTTATTTGACAGACTTGTTGAAGACAACATGGCTAAACTGGTTGCCAACAGATAGTTATCATATCATATGAAACTTGACCTGTATATATTTCAGTAAGTGAACTTATTTGACCTCACAGAAGGGAAAATAGTTAGTGTAAATTTTAACAAGGATATAGTTCTATTTAAATGTTAGAATTTCCCTGGCATTTACTGTAGCTTCCTGGCCTATAACATAGAAGAAGAGGAACTATTTCCAGGTCACCTCTTGATTTATTTTTACCCCATAAGCCCCATTTGGCCAATCCAGTCTATGGCCCCCATTCAATTGAGGTTTCGGGAGATCCAGTAGCCTGTAAGTGAGGTTGCAAGCTACTTTGCTATTCAATTGGCGTCTTTTTGTGGGCTCCAATCGGCTTCCGAGTTAAAGGCTTGAAAACTCTGCGATGGTTAAACTCGTAACTTACAGTCTCCAGAAGCCGCTGATCTGTCACTTTTGCAAGGCTAAAATCGTAAATCGCTATTCAATTGCTCCATTTCCCCAAGCACACAAATGTTTCCACACCCCTAAACGGCAAATGAAGGAGAAAATCCAACGGGTGCTAGAGAGGACCTGCAAGGGGGTTAAACACCTGTTCGTAGCGCTGAATTGAAAATAAAAAATCATTACTGCCCTGTAAATAACGGGGAAAGCGATGATAGACATTAGAAGAAATTGCACAACAGCCTCAAGGTCACAAATCATCAGGAAATAAAAATTATTCGTATGTTTCATTTCGGGGTTTAATCGATTTAGGGTATCAATGGACTCAAGCAGTATTGGCATTCTTTTTCATAATTCTTTATTTTGCGGGTTGGCGAGTCTGATCGCATATCAGACCCCGGAACCTAATTGATTGACATCTAACCTCCATGTTTTACTGCCGTAATAATGACAGTCTCATTTTCTATTGGCTGATTCAAAATGATCAATTACGGGCTTGCTGAATTGATCATGTTCCTGCCCTGAACTACTCCGAACCAGTGGATGGTTTACAGTTTTGGCTTGGGCCCATAACTTGCGGCCCTGAGCAATGGAAAAGCATCGCAATCGGAGACCAACGGAAGCCCGCAACTCACTCGCAGACATTTAGCTGTCTGCAATCGAGTTGCAGGCTTCAAATTGAATATGGCCCTTGACTGATTTCCTGATAGGCTCCGTAGGAGAGCAAGCCTTTTTATACTATGATTTAATTTTATATATTATTACTTATGCAAAAATGCTCTTCATATAAGAGAAGCAAAAAAAAGTTTACAACATATACAACGGGGGTAATTGGAGAAGAGTAGCAAAAATATTAGTATCCAAAAATAGGCTTCTTAAACAAGAGCTTGCAATCTTTTAATCATGCTATAACAATATATTCTCATATAACTTACAGCTATGTAAAGCAGTAATGCCATTCATGTGCCCAGTTTTGGGTGTGGTGTTTCAGTCCGCAGCTCTTATTTTTAGATATGGCATTAAGGTAACAATAGACATCCACATTGTATGCAGACAAAAGACTACAATCCCTCTTGGGTTTATGTGGGTCCTTCTGCAGAGGTATTGTTACTCTGGCACAATTAAATAAACAGCAAGAGCAATCTCTTGGGCATATAGGGTTACCTATGAAGGATTAGACAGGATGTTAGATACTCATTTATAATATCTACTAAAAGTCTGTTTATAGAAGAGTAACAAAAACATCATACCAGCGTAGAAAATAATGGAAAATTAACAAAATTAGTTGATTTTGAACCTTACAAAATACATAGCAGATTAAAAGGAAAGTTTTTACCTAACACAATTTACTCTTATATGAAAAGTCAATTAATAAAAAATCCAATAAATGTGTAAAAGTTTTAGCATTTGCCTTTTATTACTACAATTTATTCTGTGGTATGAGCTGCTGAAGAACACAGAAAATAATGAATGTAACTATGATGGTTTTGCTCTTGACCGTCTACCCCAACCAGAAACTCACAGCTCAGAATTATAAGTGTCATTGAGAGCAAAAGAAAACAACACTGTGCGGCTCATCAGCCATAATCCAGGGATTTCACCGCAGACAAATTGTACACAGTGTATTATGTTGTATGCACAAATGGTCTAGTTTTTCAAAAACATAAAATTCACTCTAAAAAATTAAACCGTTTAGGAAAAAGAGAGCAGCAAAGTAATCAAAGCAGAGAAAATCTTTAAAATGAAGAATGGGGAAGAAGAAAGAATGGAAAAAAATAAAGGAGTACTGTGACAGGGAGATAGTGTATAACCATGTGGGCCCATATAACCTCTACATTTTAATTGAACCATAGTTTTGTATTGCAGATGAGATTCTTGAAAGAATACACAATTTAAAATCCCATGTACTATCCATGTTATGCTTATAACATTTCTTCAGTCTGACCTTTAACGGGATGAACTGCATACCAGAAAAAAAGATTTTTAACATTATTAGAGGCTATGGCCTAATTCCAAGACTAAAAGCAATTAGCATTTGGTAATGCCATTCAATTTAAAGAGCTTTCAGAAAGTATCTCACTTAGTTATATAATCTCATTCCCTAATTTCTGTTTTTGTAATTATGTTGTACAGTTTTAGTCTTTGAGTACTTTATTAGTAATAATTGGATTGCTTTTAGAGGATGATTTTACCAGCCTACATTGCATTTGATTGCAAAGTTAAACTCCCAATGGACCTGATGTGAGTCTTTAATTATTTTTATGAAGCCACCAGTAAGTTTGAGACTAGCCCACTCACAAATGTTTAGTTAGATGCAGTCATCAACACCTATCATATATAAAAAAAAATATCCAACTGCATAATATCATCACAAATGCAGAGCTGAGAATCTCAGAGTTCCTTAATATATAAATTGCAAGAGTATTCCGATCTTGATACTTACATATCTTTTTCACAATCAGTACTTGTATTGCAAAGTTAGATGATCAAACAGGTAGCTCCTGCTTGAAGTGTTTAAGTAATCCAAAGGTTTTAGTCAGTGCTTATCTCTTCTTTAGTACACAAGACTGAACATGACATATTTTTGCAATAACTAAGAGATAAACTGCTAATTGTCCATGTAATGAATCACATATAATAGTTGTCAAACTACGAGACGTCGTCACACTTTGCGTGGTTTGCATGAGTTAGACGATGAGCACCGAAGGCGCCTCGCAAAGCAAGCCGTTAACACGGAGCACTTAGGCGCTCATCACTGCGAGCCTCGCTAAGCCGAGCCGTTAAGGCACTAAAACTCGCAGCACAAAGTCAATGAGCGCCAAAGGCGCTCATTGCCTGCTTGCCTCGCAAACTTGTCTCGAGATCTGAAAAAGGAACACTATGCTCAATAGTTTTCTTTATGAATTTATGAATACATTTTCTTTTTTGAGCTATTTATGTCAGCTAAATTAATAAAGCTTTCCATTAGGTTTTTCTGAATGCACTGGATAACACAACGGTAGTGCAGATAGGAGCTTTATCTGCATTGAAAGTCTCCTCCCACTTCAGGAAGCTGAGATGCAGAAACCAAAATGGTACTTTGCACTGAAGCACAGTTAGAAATAAAAGGTTATAAATTAGAGGCTGTATTATTTCTTTTACTTTGTGTAAACATTTTGCCTATTTTCCAGAGAATATTTTAAATATAGGTTTATTTTAGAATCAAGGTTGTGGTTGTTTAAATTGTTCACACAACAGACTGATATTACAAAAATCATATGAACAATATAGTAAGTGTATGTGGTCTGCAAAGGCCCTCAGTATTATTTATTGGACCACTCAGGTTGTATATTTTTAAATTTACTATTTTAAGAACTTTATGTGATAATAGGCAACATGTTTTCAGAATGTAAACAAAAAAATAATACAGCCTCTATTTTACTATCTTTTATATGCAATTATGCTGATGTGGAATCTGCCATTTTGTTTTCAGCAGATCAGTTGCCAGAGATGGGAGTGGACTTTGAATTTACAGGAAGTATGCAAAGTGGTAATATGGTAGTTAGAAATGCCAGTGGTTCTTGGCAGTTTACAGGGACACATTCACCTCATGACGTAACAGGAAACAGTAGGAAAGAAAACAAAATGAAAGGATGCAGCAAAGACTAATTGCATATTAAAGTTGAAAAATGTAAAGGTTTCATTTTGTTGTTTTCTAATAACATTCTGCACACCATCATGTTGACAACAGTGGTCCTTTAAAGGTCTCTAAAAATAGCTAGGTAAGAAAAAAGCCTTCATTAGACTGTTACTGTGCATTTAAACAATGAATAACTATTTTTCTACCGTGCCCCAGGCTGTAAAAGCTCTACATGTCTCCACCTCCTGAATGAAGTATTGTGTCTGGAGTGGAGCCACTCCGGGTGATGGCAGTCTAAATTGGTATACTGCAGCAGGAAAGTGGAGGTGACTAGAAAATGTGTTTTGTGTTCGTTGTATTCTGGTAACAGAGAGTGGCTTTCAATTTGGCACCCCTAGGTTGCTCCACTCCAGCCATAACACTTAATTCAGTAGGTAGAGAGATTCAGAGCTTATGCAGTCTGTAGAATGATTGAAATAAACAATTTAAATAGTAAGTAATGGTTTAAACCCACCAAAAACATTTAATAAAGGTTTTCTTACCATCAAGCTCTACCTATTTTTTAGAGATTCCTTTATAAGACCACTAAAGTGGTATGTTATGTGGTTGGCCAAGACTCCCAGTCACTTTAAAGGTATATCTAAGTTTCCTTGTTCTTACCTATTTCTAATTTAACACCTGCTGCTTATATCAGACACTCACATTACATTGATTCATTATATACACATACAGATTTATTTTATTTAAAAATGTAACTTGTTTTTCACACCCCAGAGCTGCTTAAATAGGCACCTGATACCAACCAATAGAAACACTGCATTCAAATACGGATTTTAACCCTTTACTAACCAAGGGCCTCATTCAATTGCTGTGATTTAGAGATCCGGGCTTGCAAATGGAGGTCACGAGCTACTTTGCTATTCAATTGCCTTCCGTTTGCGGGCTCTGATCAAGTTATTTGCTACGAGCCGCGATCCATTGCGACTCTTAAAATCGCAAGTTACTTTCCTCCAAGCCTTTGATCTTTCACGCTGCAATTCGCTATTCAATTGCTCTGATTCTCCCTTGCGAACCACTCCGTCAAGCCCGCAAATTGCCAAAATCGAACCAAGGAGGTCTCGCAAAGGGCTTACTTACAAATCGGAGCACTTGAAATGCAAATATAAAATTAATCCAGCACTGTAAATGATGGGGAACACAATGGTTGACATTAGAATTTTATAGCACAACATTTTCAAGCTCGCACATCGCCAAAATCAAATACTTTATTTCATGTTTATTTTCCGTCCAGGAGGACTTTGGAATCCAAACTCCATTTTTGTTCAAAGTCCTACGGGCTTGAATAACGAGTTACGGGCTTGGAGGGCATTTAAGCCTGTAGGACTTTGGACGGAAATTAAACATGAAATAAAGTATTATATTTTGGCGATGTGCGAGCTTAAGAATGTTGTGCTTTTAATTCTAATATCAACCATTGTGTTCCCCATCATTTACAGTGCTGTATTGAATTTATATTTGCATTTAAAGTGCTCTGATCTTACAGGCTTGAACCACGAGTTACGGGCTTGCGTCAAGCCCGCAAATGCTACTGCCGAGAGCATGGTTTCCGATTTTGGCGACGTGCGGCTAAGTTTCAGGCGCGGCCAATTGAATAGCAGAGTAAAAGTAGACCTACTAGAGTCCGCAATTCCATCTCAGAAAATTGGCTATCACACATAGATGCTGTGTTGTCTATATTTTGGTGCTATCTTATCCTTAACCTTATTGCATGACATTTATTTTGTCTCAATTAACGGCATCAAAGATTTAAGTGTATTGGGCTATATATTGGATCATAAATTTTGGGACATATAAATGTTCTTAATTAATATATAATTTGAATCGCCTTTTTTTATTGCTACATTTGTACATGTTTATTATTTTTATATGTTATCAATAAAAGTTATATTTTATTTAATACTCTAGTTGGTCCTCTGGTTGATTCTTCTAATCCTCTATATCATGGATGCTATACAACGGGAAAGTCTATGACCAGACATAAAGGTGTCTTTCCTTTTTTCTCCCCCCTTTTTTTTGTAACAAACTCAAAAGATTTAGCAAACATCAGGGTGAGTTTATTAATGTTTATTTTGGTATTTTTTCATGCAAAAAATGTTTTCATACACTGCTGATTCTCCTCTATCAGATGCATTAATAATCCAGGAAACTTAGATATGATTTTAAGTGCAACTTGGAAAAAAATTTTTAAGAATCACTACTACAAAATATCACAATGCAAAATATTATCATAAGTGGCTTTTGGTTAGTAAATTAAAACAGCAATCTTATGTCTATTGTATACAGTCCTGCATTTAAGACCTGTTTAAAGAGCCACTGTGGTGTTATATGAAAGATATACTTTGCTAATGATCTACACTTAAAAATAGGTAATATGTTTTCAGAATGTAACAAAAAAAAAACACAGACTTTATTAACTTTTATATGAAATGACGCTGCACAGGTATCTTCCATCTTAGTTTCTGCAGCTCTACTTCTAGAGTTGGGAGGAGACTTTGAAGGCAGAGGAAACTTCTATCTGCCCAGTTGGAAAGTGACTTCTAAAACTGCCTGTGCTTTCAACAGGACTCCCGGAAATCTCACAACTGTACTCTTAGAATGTAGCAGAGAAGATGAGCTCAGAAAATTGAACCACACAGTAACTAATAATTGTGTATAAAAACTATAAAAGTAAAGGCTGTTCTGACTAAAAATGTTGTTTAAAGGACCTCTGCAGTTCAAGAACAAAATACACTTGTTTGTCAAGTGTGTACCAAACTAACAATATTAGCAGCTGTGGAAAGAGGGGAGGAGGGAACAGAGAGCCATTGTAAAGATAATTTGATGAGATTGAAATAGACACAGCTCTCCTTTTCTCTCACTGACTCAGGAGCAAATCCCTTGCATCACTCACTGCAACCATAGCTCTCCAGGAATATAAACCCCCCTCTTACAAACACAATTTCCACCAATGTATCATGGATCTCTCCAGGGTCCTGCAGAGGCATCAGAATTTATATATTTTTTCGAATTAAGTAGATTAATTACTTTTTCCTGCTTACTGTAGATACTTGAGTATACCGCTATTTTTTTTATGTTCCAATTTTAACCAATAATTGGAGGATTACCATATATTTGAAATACAGGTGTTCTGGTAAACTGGTTCCCTTCAGTTCTTATTGTTGAATTAAGTTTATAGTCTTCCCACAGATGCAGGAACAAACGTCTCCTCGCTGTCATGTCTTTATTAGAGTGCATCCTGCTGCTGCAGCCAGTGCACTGAGTGCTGCATTTACCACAGGTTGCAGACATTGTGTTGTGAGTCCTGTGGGGGCGGGAGCAGGTGCGAATGGGAGTGGAGGTCTCAAGCATACAGTATGTATTATATATGTATATGAACGTGACATTAACCACAATATTCTGTTGTATTTACTTGTTATATTGAATATGAAAGCGTTTATGCACCATTTGGGGTGCTTTTGGAACAGGATTCAGCACATATTTTTTCTACAATTACGTGAATTTTAATAATTGCGTTATATTTGCGGTATATTCAAGTGGCACAATATTCGAGTATCTATGGTATTTATGCTCTGGGTCAGACTTAAACTTTTCAGATTAATATTTTTTTCATTGTGCAGTGGTTCTTAACTCAATAAAAAGACCATATATAAAATGTGATTTTTTAGATTGTGATGAGACTTTCCATTTAAACAGTGTTTGAGTATTGATCTACTGCTATCAATATATCTAATATAGTATAACCATAATATACAATTCTCTGTGACTATGCCAGAACTTTTTCCTCCATATATAAAACAGCGTTATTGAACAAATATAACTTCAAGTGTTTAGAAATGTTACAATGAAGGAGGAGCACATTTTTCCTTGCAAGAGTCATCAAAAAATATTTTTGCAAAAAAAAGGTAAAGAAAAAGAATAAGTAAGGGGAAAGAAGAAAAAAAAAAAGGAAAAGAAGGGGAGAGGGAAAAAAAAAAAAAAAGGGTAATGTTCCATGGTAACAATATCCTTCTGAGTATACCTATAATCTATTTACCGCCACCCTGAGCTGCGTATATTTTTGTAGGTATTGATTGTAGTATTGAATGTATTGTATGTTTTATTATGTTTTTGTATTTTGTATATAAAGTAAAATATATATATATATATATATATATATATATGCATAATCAATGTGCAATTGCTGAGAGAGCACTTTTCGATGTCACATTTATAGGCTATTAGTAACATTTCTCATGCCCCCTTACCCACCTTTGGTAATAGCAATAACAAAACAAGACTGAATGCCTTCCGAAATTGTTCAAGCAAAAGCAAATGTTGCCCGTGTTTTATCTCCCTAGAGACGCAGAAACTTTCCAAGAATGAAGATATGGGAGAGGATCTGGCAGAAGGGTAAGCTGGGGAGAGCTGTAATGTACTGTCTCATGCAGACAACAACGCCTCAGTGTCAAACATACAAGACCAAGGGCAGCTGGCGGCTTCAAGAGTACAGCACACAGAAGAAAGCAACACAATACACTGCTGGAAAACTTGACTCCTGAGGAGAAGAATGAGGCAGCGGGAGAGCTAACTCAGAGCCATCCTGGACAAACACAAGCAAGATATGGCTGACAGACTGACCAGGAGATGAGGGGGATCATGGAAAAGGGACGTTCTATCTCGTCTTATACAGGAGAGAGTTACACTCATCACATGTTTTGTTTACAAAGTTTTATATATATTTTTTAAGAAGTATCAACCATGGCTGTTGACTACATACCTTAATTTCATCCAATAAAGTCATGTTCTGATAAGATACATCATCTATGGGACTTTGTTAATACCCACTGATTTTTCACTCGTCCTATATAGATACTTTATGATATAGTATGCCATATTGAACATGCAGCTCGATACAGATACATAGAGGAGTAATTATTGTACCCAAACACACGTCCAACAAACACCCACCTACGTGGAAGGATAAGACTGGAAGATAGTTCCACATAGGCAGGCGCCATACATATACCTCATATATTTAAGGTTTTAAGAGGCGAGAGTCAGACTCATATGTGTGTATTCATCTGTATATTGTGATGGAAGTGACCTGCATGAGGAGGTTGTGCGCCCTCCCCCCCCCCCCCCATGTTTATGTTATTCCTTATATCAGAGTTCACTTATATATGTAGATAAAAATATCTGTTTTTAGTTTAGTCCACTCCTCTCTCATATTTCTATTATTGTAAATAAAGTTTAAATACTTACCAAGATTTAGTAATTCCCCTTGCTAGTGCTTTCCAATATTTAGCTATTCATCCAAAATAATATGGCACCACAGTGGTGTTTTAAATGTATATTGAAGACTCCCTGTTTTTATTTTTTTCTGATCTAACACATGCTACTTATATCAGAAACATGCATTACATTGATTAGTTCTATACACATAAAGATATATTTTATTTAAAAAAATTGGCTCCCACACTAATTAAGGTGCCTATTTAGGCAGCCCATACTAACCAATAGAAGCACTACATCCAAGTATGTTTTTTTAAACCCTATACTAACCTTCCAGCCAAATGTAGAAATCTAGCAGAATAGCTGCTTCCTTCCAAGGGGGAGAGAGTGATGTGTGGTGTGAAAAAAAAGACTATAAATCCCATGATGCTTTGCTGCAAAGACTGGATCCCCACACACTGCTACAATGTTGTGGCTGCCTCTGATTATTTACTACAAATGATGAATTTTATGCTAATTTAGCTTGGATTTTCAGGAGCATTACTTCTCAAACCTATGGGTAAGTTTATTAATGTTTAGTTCGGGATTTTTTTCATGTAAAAAAATGTTTGCATACACCACTGATTATCCTCTATCAGATATTTTCATAATCCATTAAACTTACATATACCTTTAATGAATCAATGAACTAATGTTGCATATTCAATATTAATTAATTGTATTTTAATTAATTTAATCATTACAAAACTTAACAGCTACATATAAGTATAAATTGTTATTTTATTATATATACACATACATACATACATATACAATTACTTAAAGAAAATCCTTATTTGAAAAAAAAGTCTGCTGCACAAAGATGCACAATTGGCTAAATATACATATATTTATATTATCCTTTACACAGACTTACCTATAAATATGTCAGTTACTATAAACCAGCTGTTGTTGCCATGCCCCTGATATGGTGAAGACTGTTTATAACCTGCAATTATAGGGAAGATTCCATCTGCTGCAGACGGCAATTACTCATAAAACCTGAATGTTTTACATTCATTTAACATATAAATACCAAGAACTCATGTGCCCAGTGCCAAAATCTATTTTTACTTCAGTAAAAAATATACTGAATATCAGAGCCATTAAAATGTATTTGGATAATGCATTTTTATGTTC
Organism: Discoglossus pictus; assembly: GCA_027410445.1. Classification (NCBI taxonomy): domain Eukaryota; kingdom Metazoa; phylum Chordata; class Amphibia; order Anura; family Alytidae; genus Discoglossus; species Discoglossus pictus. Next base: position 216,081,197 of record CM050163.1, on the reverse strand, counting down.
CCAGACTTGCTTTTCAGTGTATATTTTTTTTTAAATATACCAGCATAATAAAAATACAGATTCTGAAATATCATATATCATTATAGTAATATTACATGGGCTGTTGTTATTGGAAGCCTTCAAAATCAATATTTCTAGTGTCAGTTTGACACTAATCATGAATGTAATTTCACAATTAGTATTTGAAGAAAAACTTGCAATGTAGCTCTTAAAACTTACATTTGAACTTAAGTATTGCAGTTCAGACATATCCTCTGTTCTGCATTCTCGATTAGGTGCCAGGGGGTGGAAGATGATCTGCCCAGGATGATGTCCTGATAGACATCTTTGTCTTCCTCCTTCCCTGCAGTGGCCACTCAAGGCAAACCTAGACCAGTCAGAAAAAAAATTAAGATCATCTTCTACCACCTGGATACCTATTAGTATTTGTAGGGAAGCACTACATTTCATGTATGCTGTAAAAGCCACACTGAATTTACCGTATTTCCTTACAATATTGATTATATAGCTAATTAATTACTAAATGCCTGAATCAATATTTTTTTACCAAAACAGTGGCCTTTTAAAGGTACATCTAAGTTTCCCTGTTTGTAACTTTTTCTAATCTAACACACACTGCTTATATCAGAAACATACATTATATTAAGTCATTCTATACACATTTATTTTATTTAAAAAAAAATGTTTTCCACCCCCCCCCCCCCCCATAGTTGCTTACATAGGCACCTGGTACCTACCAATAGAAACACTGCATGCAGGTACTTTTTTTTAACCCTATACTAACCTTTAATCCAACAACAGCACAATGCAGAGATCTACAGAGCAATGTCTTATCCCCTTTTTGCTTTCTTGTGCAGGGGAAAAACAAGTCTACACATTCCATGATGCTTTGCTGCACAAACTGACTTCACGAATTGAAACAATGTTATTATTGCCTATGATTGGCAAACATGAATTATGAATTTTATGTTAATTTTAGCAGAGATTTCCAGGGGTTAACCCACAAAATTAACTCCTAATAAATTCAAGAGAGTCAGCAAACTTTCATGCAAAAAAATGTTTTCAAACACTGCCGCCTCTATCAGTTGCATTTATAATCCAGGAAACTTAAATATGCCTTTAAAGAACCTGTAGTTAGCCCATTGGTTGTCAACTTGCTCCTACAAGGATCCGCCAACAGTCCAGGATTTCTGAATCTCTTAGTGTGTATATTAAGGTTTTCTCTGCATTAGCACACTTGAGTCACTCAGTTTCATTCATTGTAATTCATCCTGCTGTGCTCAAGTATAGAAAGATTGAAATCCTGGACTGTTGGCCACCACTGAGTTAGTCCGTTCACTTCTACCTTATGAGTCACATTCATCCCCCATTTCTTAAAAACTGTAGCAGAAATTTGAATTGACAGATAGGTTGACAGGTTAAAATGACATGCATACGTTTACTGTAAGAAAATGCACCTTTATTGGCATTCAAATGACAAAGTACTTCTTATTCTCTATAATTGTAAGGTATACCATACTTGGAACCTCTGACCATCCCAACACCATTTAATTATGAATTACAGACCAATAATTGCAACCCCTCCCTCCACAGACACCGAACCTTGAAGATTCCTTTCTCAACCTCAGTTAAATTGGAAAGTTTTATCTGACCATATGCTACATAAATCAGTAAGTCAGTGTCTGAAACTTTCACTGGAAAAACTGTGTATATAGCTGCTGATACAGAAGTTTAGCTATGTAAACACACTCCCTACAATATTTGACATTTAAGAGAAGGAATGTACATTGAAACCTGATAACAGGTGGAAGAGTATCATTAGCACCCATCAAAGATAATGTTGATGTATGACTTACCAGGTAACATCTGCTACATAATGACTACCCTGTATCACTTTCAAAGTGTGATTTAGGAAACAAGGAAAACGTGCTGCCTAAAAGAACTGTACTCTGTCATGTCAGAGATAATGCTGTATATACACAAAATCTTATATACAGATACAATTTGTAACCAACAAATACCAAGCATTCTAAAGAAAAATTATTTTAAGGTAATGCTGCTCCCGGCCTACAAGAAAAGCATCTAGAAATGATTGTTCCACCCAAAACAGCTCTTCCTTACAGCAGGTTTCTCACCAAATGTAGAGAAAAATATCTCGGAATATGACTTGTGTTTGGCTGAGAAGTGGACATAAAGTTTTCACTGAGAAATAGAATTGGCCTGGGTACAGGAACCTCCCTTCCTGATAGGGTAGCTTTATGGTTATTAGAAGTAGAGTTTCATTTCTTGAAATGACCTCTGAAATCACATATGTTTCTTGTATGATCTTTGGAGTAGCTAAACTTAAAGGGCCACTTAATTCAGAACAATTTGGCCCACAGCATAGTAAAGATCTCATAAAAGCATGTTGAAATATTTTTTACATTTCTGAAGTATATGCATTTTTCACTGAGAAATCAGATCTGTGTTTACATGTATAACAGACTGCCCACTTCCTTTTGCATTACTGCAACCAATCAGGTTGCAGGGGTGTGTCCCTCATTCAAAAGAAATAGTAAGACTGTTTATATTTCCAGGATGAAGGGAACACACCATGTAATGGGTATGTCAGAAAAATCAGGTTTTTGCTCTCTTGCCTCTCTGTAATTTGAGCAGTGCAGACCAGTGCTCCATGCTGCTCTGTGTAAGGATGAAAAAAATACATTGGTGCATTACATATACATTTAATTATTATTACGTTTTTTTGTAATGCTCCAACATATTCCGTAGCGTTAAACCTGGGTTAAGTACAAAGAAAAAATAAATACAATATTAAACACATGGCAAAAAGTAGAGGGCCCTGTCTTCAAATTTACAACCTTCATACATGGTGCTTTTTTCAAGATTGAAAACTCTCAAACTAACAAACTTAATATATATATATGGTACCGGAAGGAACCAAAAGCGAGTAAGAAATAACCTGTAATATACTTGTACACAAAGGCCAAACCAAGAAAATCTACTGTGAATGGAAGAAATAATAAACAGATTTTCCTCGACTCTGTGATATATGCTACTAGTGCACTTTCATTGACCTTTATGTAATATAAATTCATATCTGACTTGCCCGTGTCAGCTCTGCTGTTAAGCTTTACCTTTGTACTTGCTGAATCATCAGGAATATTACATTATTTACTACCTTTCCATTCAATCAAATGCAGGCACATTTTTTCGCCCCAGAAAAACATATAGTGCTCTGTAGATACACTTAACTTTTTCCCCAGTTCTAGTACATCTTTTAGGTTCCCTGGGGGTCCAGGGGTTAGGATTCAGTGCTTTCATCGCTGTGACCTAGGTTTGATTCCAGTCAGGGAACCAAGAGGTCACATCACCCTGAAGCCAAGCAGGGTGGAGAAGGAACTTGCAACCCACTCTAGTATCTCTGCCATGAAAGTCAAGTGAATCAGCATGACCATGTGTTGCGGTCCATGGGACCACAACTGAAAAACACAACAACCACATCTTTCAGCAGGAAAAAGTCCTCCTTTTCAGTACAATTTTTTAAGGTTGTGTTCTTTGAACTACTGCCCATGTCTCCTGCCATAGTACCATCGCTATACAGAGGTCATGGCTGCAAGATGGAAGTTTTAGGGGTAAAATTCTATGGCATTACTTTACAGAAACGGTAATCGATGTGTGGCACAGCCTTCTGGCAGAAGTAGTAGGAACATGCAACATAAAGGAATTGGCACAAGGTCATTATGAGGATTAAATAAATCATACTTCTCAGGTACATATAATGGGCAAAATCAGTTTTATACTTACCGTATTTTCCTGTGTATAAGACTATACTTTTTTCCTAAATTGTAAACATCTACATTGGGGGTTGTCTTATACACAGGGTCTTACACACGGGACTAACCAGTTGAGAGACCCTGCGCTTGCCGTATCGCTTGCTGTAGCATAACTTCTGGCTCCTTGTCTCTACAAACAAGCTTCCCCCAATCACTAGCCTGTTACCTCCTAGGCGGGGGTAGGGTTGTGGCGTTATTGCGCTGGATGAGCGAAACAGTCTGTATGTCAGGCCTAACATTAATATTTTAAGAATATGTCTGAAAATAAAAAACAATGGTCATATTCTTCCAAATACAAGTTAAAAGTAATCAAATATGCAAAATAATATGGAAATAAAGCTTTAGAGAGACAGTTTGGACATCCTCCTCCCACTGAGCATTTTATTACATGTTACTGTACTAAATACACAGGTACTTTGAACATTTAAAAAAAGTGTCTTCTGTTTCATGTTTAAAATTATGATTTCTAAATTTGGGGTTTGAAAAAGTACTCGTCGTCTTATACATGGGGCGTCTTACACACAGAAAAATACGGTATTTGCTGTAAAACTTCTTATAAAAAAAAATCCTCTTCTGATTCATATTGTTATTTATGTTTGTTGAAGAAGCATGGAGTGCAGTATACATCTGGCTGTTACTTGGATGGATTCTTAGGGCCCGATTCTGTTGCCCAATTCATAAATTTCTACACACTTAAAATCACTCTTAATAATGCTACATATTCGGCAAATATTACTTATTGGCACTAATTAATTCTTAAGTCAATAGAATGCATATAAACATTTACAAAAATCATGAGTTCAAGGCATTTGCAAGGAGCTAATAGAATATGGCCCTTATTATAATAAAAGAGAAGCAGTGGGTGAATAAGTAGGAAGGGTAGGAGAGGTGTGCTTGGACTGAATAAAGTATGCACACGATTATATTAAAGGAATAGTATTAGACAGGAAGATAACTAGTCTGAGAATCTGAGAACTAGAACTTTCTTTAACATTGTCTATACATTGTATTAGATATTTCTCTCTCTGTTAAACCATTCCTGAGGTATTCCGGACCAATACATTATGTTCTTTATGCTAATGTGTGGCTCAATTTGCTAACTTGAGTCACAGAGTATGTCAAAAGGGTGTGGAGGAGATCTAACTACATGATAACCTTAGGAGGCATTGTTTTGCAACTATAGAGACAGACAAGCAGAATATAAGCCTAATTAACACATCAAAGCAGCAAATTGTTATTCAGCAGCTACTCATTTGCATAAAAATACAGTAGCAACAATGCTGTCTATCCCAGGAATAATATATTTTAGAAACAAATGGCAATGGCAATTACAATGTATATGGGGTGATAGAGTCTCTTTATAGGATTTTGAAGCTTCAGAAGAAATTAATAAATATTAAATGTATTAAAGCAGCAGTTGGCTGGAAATGAGGGTGTGGGGGTCCTGATTTGGACCCATGTGCACTTTTTTAATACTCTTGATTTAGGGCATTACATTTTATACTGTTGATTGAATACTTTAAATGAGAGCTGAGACAATCATTTCAAATGCAATAGAAATATTAAAGTGACACTGGAGCCACCATATGCACTCTGCACCATCAGTAAAAACAATGTAAATCCTGTGCAAGATATTTTTTTGAATAGATCAAGAATTGACTTAAATACTGTAATTTTTAGTAATTGCCAATATAAGACCAGCTGGTCTCCTAGAAGAATATGCATAAATAATAACGTTCAGTCTGTAAATATCACTCTGATTGTATTTCAGCTTCAGTGATGTCTTTACTCCTTGCTTACTATGCAGAGATGTGGCACAGTGGGCAAAATGCTATGGGCCTCATTCAAATGTGATTTAACCAATTGAATAGGGCTCTATATAAGCACAGAGCATATTTTTACAGAAGTTTTTAGTTAGTGAAGACCTTGATTTTGGATAGAAGTTCACTAACTAAAAACTTCTTTAAAAAAATATGCTATGTGCTTATATAGAGCCCTATTCAATTGGTCAAATCACATTTGAATGAGGCCCTATGCTTTTAGATCTGTGGGTTCTAGGTTGAAATTCCCTTCATCCCTTTTTGAAGTGGGACTTAAACCATGGTCTGCTACTTCACAGCCTGGACAACTAATCATTGGACTAACTATAAGCATGCAATGTAATCAGAGAAAAAATTACTGCTTCCAATGAATAACTTTGGCCAGTGCAGTACATTATGTATTCTGATTTTTCAAAGGCAGATTTGTTTTTGCATTTCAGTTGGTTCCGACTCTCTGTGAGTTTGTGGGCTTTTACAACAGGTTAGAAGCAGCTTAAACACACATAACTTTTAGCAACAATTTTAAAAAGGCAAGCAGTTTTCCACATGCTTTTCTACCACCTGTTAGAGCACATATGATGACTTCAGTCCCTTCAATATCTATGTATATGCTCCATCTACCATTACAACATGTATATATAACAGAAGCCACAACGTAAAGGCATACATAGGTTTGCTGGATTATGAATGCATCTGATAAGAGAGAAATTAGTAGTGTATGCACACTTTTTGTTGCATGAAAAAAATCCATAAAAAAACATTTAAACATCTACATAGAAGTCAGCAAAATGTCTTGTAATTTCTGACAGTTGCAAATTAGGGTTAACACCCTCCAAACCCAGGCTAAATTAGCATCACATTTAAAATGTTTTGTTTTGGCCAATCATGTTAGATGAAACTTTGGAATTAACTCTGGGGTTCCTGTTTGTGATGCAACGCAGACTGGGATATGTAGTTTATCACTGATATATGCTATGCATTGCTGCTGACATACAGAGAGGAAGCTGCAAGGAGATGAGCAAGCAAACTCAGGTAAATCATGGGTTAACATTGATCCACTGATGCTGCATGCTGATTGACACCCCTGGAAATGTCAACATAATCATTAGACAGATTTTAGATATTAATACAAATTAAATGTGTTATGAGATGTGCTGCATACAAACAGTCTGCTTTTTGCCTAAGGATTGCAGAAATGTATTAATCCATGAAACTTGGACATGCCTTTAACTCTTATATGATTATACTTTTTAACAGATACAAACAAAATAATCAGCACAAATTAAAAGCAGGTCCTTAAATAAAATATATTCCTAGTTACACAGAAGAAATAATCCTTTAAATATATCACAGCAGCGACATCATTCATTACAATTATGTTTTATAACTTCAATAAAGCAATCATTATAAAATTGAGTAAAACTTGTTTGTTGATAAGTAAACATCTTTGCTCCTGTTTCTTTGTGGTTAAAAGTTATATTACATTGGGAAAAACGATTACTTCCAGACAATTACTATAGTCTATTCATTTGTGGTAAAAATTCAGGTTTAACCAGCCAGTGAGAAAGATCAACATCCCGGATTGAGTTTCAGTCAAGTGAAGCAGAGCCTGCAACTTCCTTAAACACAGACTAAAAGCTATAAATATACCAAGAATAAGAATTAGGCTGCATTCTAAAGCATTGATTCCCAAACCTCTTCTCAAGAACCCCCAGAAAGGTCAGGATTTAGGTTTAAAATGGTGTAACCAGAGGTGCGGCAATTAAAGGCTCAACTGATTCTATGTCAGATACTAGTTGTGACACCCATGTTCACATAAAATTAAAATGAAATCCTGACCTGTCTGGGGGTCCTTGACCAGAGGTTTGGAAACCACTGTTCTCTTCTGTTCATGTGTCCTGCTGCTAGGGGAAAGACCTGTACTGCAGCTCTCCTTTCTATAGACTTCTGATTTGGATACATCCAAAATGGCAGCTATGTAGACAAGCAGGGTCAAGTGTTCTGCAGCAAGTTTATCAGGAAAAGTGAATACAGGACATATGCATTATTCTTTTTTTGAAGAAGCTTAATTGAAAGTGCAATATAAATAAATACACTTTTAATTTATTAAGTATTATATGAAATGATACATTATAAGAGGATTGTATTTCCTCCTAATCATTTTATTACCTAGAAGGAAGCTTAGATGCAGATAAAATGTCAATTAGGTTCAATAGAAAAAGCTGCTTCACTGATGTGGAATGTACAAATAGTATCAAATTGATCCACAATAGACCACACTCCCATATATCAAACCTGACGACGCTATCACTTCAGACTATCATGATAGCGTGATAGGAAAATGCAATCCCCTATTATCCTTCATCATTGTTAGATTGCAAGCTCATTCAACTTATACAGCACAAACTAAAACAGATTGTATGATTTTAGCATATTCTTTTAATTAAAACTATAATGCAATATCCTACTCAACAGTATTATAAGGTACTCTCTTGACAGCACGGAGGAGAGAGTTAATGGGTAACAGACAGATATCTGCCTGTTGGAGACCCTGGATTTAATTGACCATTGTAGGTGCCAGTATGCCTTAATTTGTCTAATTACTAATGTAGCACGAGCAGTAAAAACAGTAGTTGAAGAAAAAAAGTAAATGTACCTTTTACAAATTATGTGTGAACTTTAGTGTTGCAGTTTCACACAGTTTTGATTCTCTTTACTGCCTTCCTGGTGGCAAGGTGATGGAGCTATGGAAAAGTATATTGTTCCCATGGAAGAAGCTTTGACCCATAATTTATCATATATATATATATATATATATATATATATATATATATATATATATATATATATATATATATATATATATATACACACATGTATGCATAATATAAGTTGGCATATAGACATACATTATGTATATATATATATATATATATATATATAATATATAGCGCTATGGAATTTGTTGGCACGTTACAAATGAATGTTACTAATATATAATATATATGAAAGCTTTGACCCATAATTTATCTTATGTATGTCTTATTTTTAAACAATACTTATATGTACACATAATAAGTTGGTATATATATATATATATATATATATATATATATATATATATATATATATAATTGTTAATTATATTGGGGGGGCAGGGTAATTGAGAATTTAAATAAAGAAATAAGAAAAAGGTAGATCTGCCCCGGATTCCTGTCCTGGGAGTAGAGTTGAATTATCCCCCCCCACCCCCCAGATTTTGGGAGGCTCTTACACCCATGGTAACAATGATCTGATTCTCTCCTTTGTCAGGATAATTTATCCTTAAACGCTAAAAAGCCACGTCCTGATAAAAGCACTGGCAGTTTTAACTGCCACTTTCCCATTGTACAACAGAGCAGCATAACTACTTACAAAATGTAATAAATTCGTTTTTAAAAATGTTTTACCTTTTTCCAATTACAATTCTTCAATAGAGTAATACTTTAATGTAAGTTTTATAAACTATTTTTTTTTTCCTTCAACAATGGATTATTCATAATCAGTTATTAAACAAATGAACCCCTCTTGTATGACCACTATAGTAGTCTTTAAGTTATTTCAAAAAAATAAAGCCACGCCTTAAAATCAACTTAAACTCAGAAACAATTTCAATTTACAGTCTTGCTAAATTGGTATATATAGTCCACCCCTCCAAGTTGCACCAATCTGCATCCAGTACAATTGGACTTTGCATTTCTTCTACAAGAAAATACGTCACTGTGAAATGGCATAAAATCATTTAAACTGCTCTTGGGAACAGAAAAAGCATACTTTTCTAAGGAGTCATTTATTGATTTTTAAGATGTAAATGTTATCTTGGCACGCAGTAGTCTTGGAAGGATTAACACCAGTGCACAAACATGGGCTTTAGCCAGCTTTAGGTACACAGACACAAAGTAAACAAGCTGTGACTTCAAGACAGGTAATACATTCCATTCTATTCTTCTCTAACTCAAAGTCAACACAATCACCAACACTAATTACACTATATTTGATAATGGAGTATACATTATTTAGAAACACCAAACTGTATACTAATGTAATATATTGAGTGACCTTATTTCCAGTAACCGTTTGTCAAACAACTTTATTTTTGTTATTCAGGCAATTTATAGAATCTGCAAACTTTCAGAAAACAAACACTTGCTGCAATTTTATCAATTAGAAAATCCAATTGTTTTAATGCAAGGAATAATATCCCTGCATGGCTTGAATTCTCAGGATCAGTCATTACTTTTTGATTTTACCGCAACTCATCTAAGGGCCCAACACTCTGGTAAAAATGTGTGTAGAAAAAGGGGAAAGATAGCCTCCTCGTCCTGCAATTTATGTTTCTTTTGTATAAGTTATCAATCTTGGAGAAAATATTATGTAAAAGTTATGGAACTTGGCTAGCTTGCCAGTTATTCCGCCATGTTTATGGAGAAGCAAAGCCATCCCTAGAAGTTCCATTTCTTTCAGTGACACATAGAATGCTGAGCCGGTTGTGCCAAGAGATCAAGAGCCATTCAAACTACAGATGCAATCCTAAACTGTGTTAGATGATGTGACCTGCTGAAGGACACATGTATGATAGTTGTCATGTAGCAATACAAGACAAGTCCATATAAGAGCTACTTGAATCTGGTCCACCAACACATTGACCAAAAAGTTATAGCTACCACCCTACCAAATTAGATCGGCACTAATTGGGGATTCCTCCAACTCCAGGACATGCTCTATCTCTGCATAGAAGAGGTAGTTCCTGATTGTCCTACTATGAGAGAAAGCCTTCAACAGCATAACATGAGTATCATCCTCTTACCTAAAACTACTATATAAGAAATAAATAGAACTTGAACGTGTAGTATATAGGTTTACTTTTTTCATTTGTTAGGTTCTTTACTTTTTGTTTACTGTTAACCTCTTGTTATTTGTTCAATCATGTCCAACTCTTCATGACCTTATGGACCTTAATACACCAGGCATATCTTGTTGTGCTAATCCATACGTTTTTCATAGCAAAGATAATGGAGTGGGTTGCGAGTTCCTTCTCTAGTGGACCGTGATTTGTCTGACCTGATCATCTTGGGTGACCCTACATGGTATAGCTCACAGCTTCAAAGAAGTATACAAGCCCCTTCATCATGACAAGCTAGCGATCCAGAGTTAACCTCTTACAATATACCATATACAGATATATTGATTATTTTTGTCTACATCAACTATACATATAAAACATATTTTGCTACTGGAATGTGATTCTTTTTTTGAATATGAGTAATGACTATTGTGCCCGCATCAGGAACAATACACCCCCCCACCCATACTATAACATTTCTCTTGTATTTCACTTTAATAGTAACAGCCATGTTATGTTACACCTAGGTGCAACTTGAGCATCTGTGTACAGTAAGTAACTACCGATATAAATAAACAAGAACATTGGCAGAATTACACACTGGAGTAACCACCTGCAAACATTTTCCATTAACACAAAATCAATTTTTATACTTAAAAAATGAGTGATGTTTTTCTACATATAACATTTTCTTATACTGTAGCTGGTTAGTGAAATCAAAGCATCTGTTTCATATTAATTTTGAATGTGTTAGACAGTAAGAAAAGAAAAAGTACACACATATATATATATATATATATTTAATAATCTTTTTCTGTGTGGTTCCATTTTACATTCTGATTCTTTACGGTGTTACTTTAAATACTCCTCCCACCTCAGTAAGTAGATCAGTAGAATCCAAAATGGTAGATTCCATTGCTGAACAAATGCATATTTTATAGTATTTACATTACAAAATATGATATACTAATGTAAAATATTTATCTATTTTAAAGTGTAATTCTACAAAAGGGTATATATTAAATATAGAGCTACAGTGATCATTTAAGGTGGGACTGTGGTTTGCTTATGCTTTTAATAAAATGTCACCTGCAGCAATTAAACCATTTACTGTACACAAGATTACCTTATGTGAGTATGAACATATATAGAACATACATACAAGATTACCTTCTGTGAGTATGAACATATATAGAACATACATACAAGATTACCTTCTGTGAGTATGAACATATATAGAACATACATGCAAGATTACCTTCTGTGAGTATGAACATATACAGGGAGTGCAGAATTATTAGGCAAGTTGTATTTTTGAGGATTAATTTTATTATTGAACAACAACCATGTTCTCAATGAACCCAAAAAACTCATTAATATCAAAGCTGAATATTTTTGGAAGTAGTTTTTAGTTTGTTTTTAGTTTTAGCTATTTTAGGGGGATATCTGTGTGTGCAGGTGACTAATACTGTGCATAATTATTAGGCAGCTTAACAAAAAACAAATATATACCCATTTCAATTATTTATTTTTACCAGTGAAACCAATATAACATCTCAACATTCACAAATATACATTTCTGACATTCAAAAAACAAAACAAAAACAAATCAGTGACCAATATAGCCACCTCTCTTTGCAAGGACACTCAAAAGCCTGCCATCCATGGATTCTGTCAGTGTTTTGATCTGTTCACCATCAACATTGCGTGCAGCAGCAACCACAGCCTCCCAGACACTGTTCAGAGAGGTGTACTGTTTTCCCTCCTTGTAAATCTCACATTTGATGATGGACCACAGGTTCTCAATGGGGTTCAGATCAGGTGAACAAGGAGGCCATGTCATTAGATTATCTTCTTTTATACCCTTTCTTGCCAGCCACGCTGTGGAGTACTTGGACGCGTGTGATGGAGAATTGTCCTGCATGAAAATCATGTTTTTCTTGAAGGATGCAGACTTCTTCCTGTACCACTGCTTGAAGAAGGTGTCTTCCAGGAACTGGCAGTAGGACTGGGAGTTGAGCTTGACTCCATCCTCAACCCGAAAAGGCCCCACAAGCTCATCTTTGATGATACCAGCCCAAACCAGTACTCCACCTCCACCTTGCTGGCGTCTGAGTCGGACTGGAGCTCTCTGCCCTTTACCAATCCAGCCACGGGCCCATCCATCTGGCCCATCAAGACTCACTCTTATTTCATCAGTCCATAAAACCTTAGAAAAATCAGTCTTGAGATATTTCTTGGCCCAGTCTTGACGTTTCAGCTTGTGTATCTTGTTCAGTGGTGGTCGTCTTTCAGCCTTTCTTACCTTGGCCATGTCTCTGAGTATTGCACACCTTGTGCTTTTGGGCACTCCAGTGATGTTGCAGCTCTGAAATATGGCCAAACTGGTGGCAAGTGGCATCGTGGCAGCTGCACGCTTGACTTTTCTCAGTTCATGGGCAGTTATTTTGCGCCTTGGTTTTTCCACACGCTTCTTGCGACCCTGTTGACTATTTTGAATGAAACGCTTGATTGTTCGATGATCACGCTTCAGAAGCTTTGCAATTTTAAGAGTGCTGCATCCCTCTGCAAGATATCTCACTATTTTTGACTTTTCTGAGCCTGTCAAGTCCTTCTTTTGACCCATTTTGCCAAAGGAAAGGAAGTTGCCTAATAATTATGCACACCTGATATAGGGTGTTGATGTCATTAGACCACACCCCTTCTCATTACAGAGATACACATCACCTAATATGCTTAATTGGTAGTAGGCTTTCGAGCCTATACAGCTTGGAATAAGACAACATGCATAAAGAGGATGATGTGGTCAAAATACTCATTTGCCTAATAATTCTGCACTCCCTGTATAGAACATACATGCAAGGTTACCTTATGTGAGTATGAACATATATAGAACATACATACAAGATTACCTTATGTGAGTATGAACATATATAGAACATACATGCAAGGTTACCTTATGTGAGTATGAACATATATAGAACATTTATACAAGATTACCTTATGTGAGTATGAACATATATAGAATATACATACAAGATTACCTTATGTGAGTATGAACATATATAGAATATACATACAAGATTACCTTATGTGAGTATAAACATATATAGAATATACATACAAGATTACCTTATGTGAGTATGAACATATATAGAATATACATACAAGATTACCTTATGTGAGTATGCATATGTAGAATATACATACAAGATTACCTTATGTGAGTATGAACATATATAGAATATACATACAAGATTACCTTATGTGAGTATGAACATATGTAGAATATACATACAAGATTACCTTATGTGAATATGAACATATGTAGAATATACATACAAGATTACCTTAGGTGAGTATGAACATATGTAGAATATACATACAAGATTACCTTATGTGAGTATGTATATATATAGAACATACATACAAGATTACCTTATGTGAGTATGCCATTTTTGCACATCGATTTTTCCTCTTTGAAATTTACAAACAAGGTGGTCTTCCAAAACATAGTGTTGAGTAACATCATTTAATATCAAGTTATTTATTTATCATAAAATATTATTCCATTATGGTACCCAGTGGTTAGGATTCAGTGCTTTCACCTCTACGACCTGGGTTAAATTTCAGTCAGGGAACCAAGAGGTCACACCACCCTGAAGCCATGCGGGTTGGGCCTGGTTGGTACTTGAATGGGAGACCTAGGAATACCAGGAGCTATATGATGTGGTCCACTGGAGAAGTAACTGGCAACCCTCTTCAGTATCTCTGCCATGAATACCATGTGGATCAGCATGGTGTGTCATGGAGAGTCGGACACAACTAAACGATGCAAACACACATATACATTATTCCATTACAGTCATGACATATGTTTTTGTGGCACAGACTGAAGAGCAGCCATCTTGTTTTCAATATTTTCATGGTAATGTCAGTACTAAATTCAGGATTTTAAGAATCCAGACATCCAAACTGCTTGTTGATATCTGGTTTAGAAGGAATGTTGCTTAAGGCAGACCAACAGTGTGTGATGAAAACCTCACACTTAATGTTTTTCTTGGATAGTTCACATAACAATGTCTGAAATACACACATAACATCTCAAACTATACCGGATAACAAATAGTTTGTTTTTATTGCATCTAGATGAATGTCAGCTAATAATCAATGACCTGGAGAGTATAATATTTGGCACAATTGTATAAAAGTCTAAAAATGTGTATCTGGTACTACAAAGACTCATTTTCTGTTTCTTGTATGTTGAAGAGGAGCCAAAGAGGTTTGACAGTAACAGAGAATGATATTAAAAGATTGACTGGCTGCTGGGATATAATGCTTCCTTGATGAGGTGTCTCAGTAAGATAGCAATAGAAAGGGCAGAGAGACATGAGAAAGTATTGGTATTTTCTGGTATTACTTTTCAGTGTTGTAGATGAGTTTTTATTGCACTAATATAGCAACTGCTCCCACGTAATGTGATAGAAAGCAGCTTCGGTGAGGCTTGACTTTTATAGTGTCTGGCATCAAAGGTTACCTGGTATCTACTATTTTACAGTATAAGGATTTGCTGATGGCAACTAAAGACTTCCCACAGCCTAGAGACATTTATACTAAATATCAAGATAGAAAATGCAAAGTTTTAGTGTTCCTTTCACATTATATTATACAGTATAATGTGTATTATTTAAAAGTTTTCCTTGAAATT
Source organism: Discoglossus pictus (assembly GCA_027410445.1). NCBI lineage: Eukaryota > Metazoa > Chordata > Amphibia > Anura > Alytidae > Discoglossus > Discoglossus pictus. The sequence goes on along the minus strand of CM050163.1, from coordinate 216,065,954 downwards.
ATGTAATTACAGAGTGTCTGTGTGTCTCCGGTTTGAAAGAGTCAACCTGTTATCTTTATGTGCATTCAAAAAAATATAGATAGTATAATGTGTTTCCTCCTTCTGGAACTCTACATTGTCGCCGTGAAGGGGGTTGTGTAACTCAATGACGCTGTGGCTATACCATGTAGGGCCACCCAAGATGGACAAGTCAGAGCAGAGAGGTCAGACAAAACGCGGTCCACTGAAGAAGGAACTGGCAACCCACTCCAGTATCTTTGTCAAGAAAACCATATGGATAAGCACAACCAGAACACAGATAGATGTGCCTGGTGTGCTGCGTCCATATGATCACCTATAGTTGGACACCAGTGAAGACTGAACAACAACAAAGTCATATGTTTCTATGATGTCCTCTAGGAATCCTGGCCCAATTAAAAGCCACAGTAGTAACATATTTTAAATATTACAAATTATTTTTATTTGATTGTAAAGTTATTTGTCTATAGTGCAGCAGAATGTCAGTGGAGTGAGACAGGGAGGGATTGTTTTCTTCTCCTCTTGTCCTGGAGTGGCAAGGAAACTTGGGGAACCTTGGAGATTCACATCCTTGTGTTTTAATTCACAGTATTAAACAAAGAAAACAAATACAAATAGCAAACCTAAAATACATCCTAGATCAGAGGTTTATTTAGGTTGTTTTCTGCCTTAGGCCTATTCAGATATGTATGACCTACAACTTTTTTACTACCCGTCTTTCCCTTAGCTTTGGCCAGATTACCACATCCCTATACATAAAATTGTAATTATATGTATTTTTGTGTACACATACAGTATGCCAGAAAATGTTGGTTATACTTACAGACAGAAATGTTACTATATATAGCCATTTATTTCTTTATGACTTTTCCATGACACTACACTACAACTTTAGTGAGCATGCTGCTAACTGAAAATGTGTTGCCCTAGGCCTGGGCCTCATTAGCCTTGACAGAAACATAGCACTGTCCTAGATTACACTTCCTTTACAGTTTCAATTCACTAAGGCATACATATATTTTTTTCTGTTCATTTTTTTCTGTCTTTCTTTGTGTTCATTTTATTATTTTAACATTTTACATTTTTTGAACATAAAAACAAAATAATAGTGTATAAGACTTGTATAGTATAGGAAATGGGTCTGCGATGACTCTATTGAAAAGTCAGCTCTGTTATAACCACTGAATGTTCAGGTTCCACCTGTTAGCCGCTCTGGGACTTGAATATCCTTGACCATCTAAGTGGTTTGCTGTCTTTAGCCATCTTATGTACAATCCTGGTAACACAAATATATGATATGACTTGTTCAGTAAAAGCCCTGTACTGAATAAAACCTATACATTTACCAAAAGACTACGGCTGTCAAGTCTGCCATTATTTTAATTTTAGATTGTGTTTTGTTTTATTCACTTAGGTCACAAAACATGAGTGTACATTTACCGAATGTGGTAAAGTAAGGCACACAACTTTACTCTATATCTGTTCAGGGAATCTACTCATCATACAGAATTGGTTTTACCCAGGTAAAAGTCATGATCTCCATTTTGTTTTGCTCAACTTTTTACCACACTGTTTCAAAGAACAGTGAAACTACATAAAAATTAAAACAAATAGGCCATAAAGTAGGAAATGCCAGTCAGTATATAAACACAAAATGATTCAGTCAGGATTATAACGTTTAACTACAGGACATGGTAAATGATCTATGTTCCACTGTTGCACAGTTTGCTCTGTCAACAAGTCTTTTCTCTCACTTTCAAACGCCATCTGCCTAACAATAACCGACAGAAGGTCTAACAGGAGATAAGCAAAACAGTACTTGACCTGGCCATAGGCCACTTAAAAAATACACACTCTTTATGGGAGTGCACTTAAAATAGTGGTCAAAGGATTTCACGTTGGCGCCCACCTTAAGCCATCTAACACATTACACCACAATAATTGTACCCTTAGTTTCCCTTTAGCGGCCCTTCTTTTTCCATCTATACACTGGGGTATTTATTGCTAGAATATTTCAGTAAGGCAGGTAGTGACCAAATACATGTTAACATAATATTTGTAATAACATTTAATAACACAATTTGTTGGACAGTTATAGAAGTTACCCTGAGGTAAAAAAGGTAACGTTGTGGGTACTACATCAATTACCAAAGGATCAATCATTGGTGCCAACATTTTGAATTATATTTTTAAAATATAATATATGAAAATGCTAAAAAAAAAGTTTCTTCTGAAGTGGCAATACACACATTTTTTTACAAAAACACAATATCCTTATTTCCCAACTTCCGTAAGAGAAGCTCCTTATAATGGATAAATATAAATAACACACAACAATTTTTTCAGATTTACGCCATGTCTCAGGTTTCTTGAAATGTAATTACCGGTATAGGTTTTTCCCATGAACCTTTGCACCCCTCCACACTCACATAAAAGGTTAAGTTCAACAAAAAGATATCATGGACTGCTGCATCACAAGAGCTCATTCACTCTGGGCACTTCAAATGATATAAGAAGCCTCTTGAGCTTAACGATTAGTTGGATTCTCAACTAATATTGTGGGGAATCAATAGAGAAGGAAATCAAGTGAAGGGTGAAAGGGAAGAAAAAGCCTTTCATGTACTGTTATATGTACTTAACACCATCTTCTTTCTGTTGTATTTTTTCATCCAGTCATAGTTAGACCCACTTCTAAACTTCATATACACAGAACTGAAACATCTTAGAGAACCATCTGGACATGTTCTGTAGACATACAACACAATACTAGTTTTTAATACTGGATTCAAAGCTCTCAACAAGTGACACTTCATGTAAGCTCATCACTACTCAAGTCAAAAGTTCAAGTACCATGTGGGATTGGAAATTCATAATTTTAGAGTAAGGAAATCCACAAATTAATTTGAAGACTGACGTCTACAACCTTCCAATCTACATTTATGAGAAAAACAATTTGTATAATTACAACCTGGTGTATTTTGCCTTTGATTGGTCAGTAATTCCCAAACTTTTTTCTGATGGACCACTTAAACATTAACCAATGTCTAGGTGGACCAGTTGATTATTGCTACCGACCACCTAGCAGTTTATTTATTTGCTTCTTGACAATTATAATGCAGACTATAGTCTGTGCAAACCATACAATCTTTTACCTAGTCAATTCTGGAGTGCGTTTTGGGGCATTTTTTAAATTAATTTTCTTGTTTTGTTTGTGACAACAGTTTGTGAACGTCTGCTCTGAGGAAACAAAATTTTAGTAAAAGCAGGGTAATGGAAGAAAACTGAATACATGAAGCAAACTGACACCAGATTAAATTTACAGCTGGAATATGATTTGAACATGACAAAAACACAATATGTAGTACTGTACAGAGCTACATTTGGCTCTAGAGTCATAATAAGCAGACAATTGAATTGGACATTGAATTTTTACCATAGACCTATATTACAGATTAATTTGCATATAGATGTCTGTGTTTAATTTCTTTTAGTAAATGGCACCTGCTCCATCAACTTTAGTCAATAATAAATTCCTTGGGAACATTTATGTCAAGAAGATTATTATATGATTGCATTTTGTAGATTTTAGGCATTAGTTTTATTTTATACTACAATCAGTCAATATGGCTTCTGATTGGCAACTTTGTCCGACGTCATACATTTTTTTTATTCCTTTTTATTAAATTATATGATTTAGTACATGTTAATAAATATATTATTATATAATATATGAATCAGCTGCACCGCCAGTAATATCTACAATTTCATCATACTGAAATGCAATACATTAAAATACTCAATGCATGAACTACGCCATAATATTGAAAACAATTGAATTCTAATAGGTGTTGAACAATTAAATACTTTCAATCTTGTTCTGTTCTGCAAGTCATATATTTTCCATGTACAGTTCACTGGCATTGGTACACACATATGTACCCAGCATTTTATGCATGTCGTCCCAGCAAGGACTGGCCTATGTGCTAATCCTCCAGTAGAATGACCAGTCAAGCAAAGTGTATGAGAGGTTAAGAGGATGAAGGTAACATCAACCAGCATCACTCTACATTTCACCTCTGGTTCTACGGTTCAACCAAGGGTCGCAGATCCCAGAGAAAATGCGTTTGGGTGGCCGCAGTTAAGTCCCTACTAGAAAGAGAAATACAACTCATAAGTAATTTGGTACAATTAGTGGTTACTGCCTCATAAAGATGTATATGTGACATGTTGCTTGACCTGAACTATATCTCACCCTTACAAAAAGGTAGTGACCTCTCAGATTGGAGACTGAGGTCAATGGCGGGGCAAATGACTGGCCAGTGGGGTTATTTGGAGGGCCCAGTTTAACCTGTATATGTCACATAATAAGTGTGCTTCGCCGTTTCTGCTCTTGGGTCATGTTTTTATCAACCACTGAATGACCGTTTATGGTTAACAAATTTTATTTGGAATTTCGATATGAATGTTAGATTGAAGCAAACACCATTTATAAATATACTGCATTTATAATGAAACCAAATATTACAGTGCAATTCCATTCTTTTATATATGTCAATGGAAAATAATTATTTCAGTAAACAGTAATACCCTTTTTTATTGAACTACCATACTATAGTAAGAGACAAGTTTTATAGAGGTTCCTTTGAAGCTTGCGTTTTTGTATGTTAGCAACATATTAAAGATACCACTTAATAAACCAATGCTCAAATACTTTATACCTGTCTAACAAGGCTATATCTGTAAGCATACCTGACACTTTCTGACATACCATATATACAAACACATATATAAATTTATGACTTGAGATACAGAAAGGGAAAGGAGGAGCTGCGATTGACCTAGGTCGGCATAACACCTAAATACGTCCATGGTGGAAGGGGTATGGACAAATACGATTTCAATTCTAACTGGAATATGCTTACGACTATGTCAAGGATTTTCAATGGACAGGAGAGCGGTATGGATAGACAAATAGTGCTTATTAAATCAAAATGTATATCATATTTCTTCTGAAATAGAAATCCTTATATTCTGTTACCATCTTAGAAACATTTGCGATACTTCCAAATCTTCTAAGTTTCAAGGTTTACACACTTGATAATACATGTGTCAAGTGAAAACACTTTGAATGCTTTTCAATTATAATTTTAATCTATCTATACTGTAATATCAAAGTACTATTTTAAGATTGTATAGAAATGAATATAGTGTTTTTGTATAGAAACTCACAGACATATACATGTATATATATATATATATATATATATATATATATATATATCTACATACAAATCTGCTTGCACTGTTTTTAATGAAATGGAGGTACTTGTCCAGGAGTAATTTCAGAATCCTTCATCATACAGATGTAAGGCCTTGCAGCACACCTGTATATCAAACTAAATTTCCTTAAATAGGACAATGTTTCATGACCAAGCCCTGTAAGTGTTTGATAAAGCACTATACCATGAAATGCCATTCTGAAACTTTACAGCTTAGAACTCTTTCTTTGTCCTGTTAAGGAGCATTGTAAATGATGTACAAGTCTGAAAGTGTTCTTGTTCTGTATATCTATAAATAAATATTTCAGTTCATATGGGCATACTAAACTGTGGCACTGTAGCAGTAACTTGAGGAAGCTAACTGCCCTCTACTATTGTTGTTGTTGTTCAGTCTGACTCTCGGTGACCATATGGACGCAGCACGCCAGGCACATCTGTCTGTGTTTCTGGTTGTGCTTATACATATGGTTTTCTTGGCAAAGATACTGGAGTAGGTTTCCTGTTCTTTCTCCAGTGGGCCGTGATTTGTCTGACCTTTCTGCTATGACCTGTCCATCTTGGGTAACCCTACATAGTATAGCTTACAGCTTCATTGAAGTACACAAGCCCCTTCACCGCAACAAGGTAGTGATCCAGAAGGGGGCCCCCTACTATATGCATCACTAAATCACCACTTCTCCAAAAAGGTCTATATTGTACAAATAATGAAGCTTCAGACTTGTGCAATTAATGTCAAGTCTGAAGTTCACCTACTGGTTTCTGGAGAGAACAGGTTTTTGACAGTTAGGGATCCATAAAAGAAGGATATGATATTGAAAGGAAGGGATGGTTGTCTGGGAAAGGACAATACCAGTGATACTATGCTCTTATAAACATCCAAGTTAATAATAAGGTTAAATAAGAATAAGGAAAATTCTTGAGAACAATTAGTGATTATCCTTTTATCATTTCAAGTTCTTCTCTATGGCATGCATTTTTCTTAGTGATGATTATTCTCACTGAGGAAAGGTCATACATCTTACCAGTCAGGTAGAGGGGAGGAAATCTCCCGTTTATTGTCACCTCCCCAAACAATCAAACCTTTCCTTCCTTGACCAGATGCCTTGTCTTTGTCAGATGATATCCCTAATTCTTAGAGGTTCCGGCAGTTTCTTTCACTTGCTCCAGGCAAATAACTTGACAGAGGCATGTAGTTCTCAGGAAGCTGATAGCAGCTAAATTACCTGGTATATATGATATGTAGGGATAGTTAGTGATGAACACAACAACCTCTTCATTCTTGTGTGGGAACCAGAGAGTGATGTAGCAGATCTCCAACTCTAGTAAGATTCCTTGCCATTGTAAAGATTCGACTTCTGATCCTTCCGGACCAAATTCTCAATTCTATCAATGTCAAATGCATTTTTTTAAGGTTCAACAATTATTTTAATTTATATTTGCATTTGATAAGATATTGTGAAGTAGTAACACAAAATACACAAGCCTCAAATGAAAGTTATCACTACAGACACCAATGAACACTTTTGGAAAACTGCTGATAAATGTATTCACAACTTTAGAATTGAGCCCTTAATTATCTAATAAGTGGCCAATAGGACTACATAAAAATGGTAATCAAGGATTTGTAAAAAGACAGGTTTTAAGGATCTTCTTGCTTGAACATGGGGTTGTAACTGGTTCAGAACTTTTACCTGAACTAAAGCAGAATCCTGCTTTAAATTCTGGCCTTTAACTGGGTCTTAATGGCAGGGAAGGCTTGGTCTGTATGATTGAATTAGCATCTTGCTTGGTAGCCCATGTTTTGATAATCTTGACCGTTGTACAAGGAAGCTACTAGTACACCTCAGTAAATAATGTCATTATTAGTCATGAGATAAAGCAGATTTGGTTGCATTTTTCCAATAGTAGAAATTGCTATTTTAAAATGCTGTTTTACCATAGGCTTCCATAAAATGTTTACTGGGCTCGAAAGTAACTTTTCACTGGAATAAATTAATATGCGCTCTATAAAGAGGAGTATTGTCACAATACAAAGAAACATTTAATACATTAAAGACACTGGAGTCTATCATTTAAATCTGGATATTAAATGGAAAGGTTCTCCTACACAAAAGTTTAACTTATATAAAAGAGTACTCTTATTGTAATTTACATATATAGGTAAACATTTTAGCACTTGCCTTTTATTTCTACAAGTCTTCATATTAGGACATTTAAGCTGCAGAGGAATACAGACAATGCACGCAACAGGCATGGCTTACAACTCAGGTTCAGTTGGATTGGCTCTTAAGCTAGCTCTTTAACTTTTCACCCAATCAGCTCACAGAGCTCAGTGTCAGTGACAAAAATCCATTTTTAAAATGACAGTTTGCACACTCCACAAATATGCAAACTGGGCAAGCTCTGTGTCTTTTACATTAATTTTAGGTAGAATTTGGCATATAAGACAAATTTTACTCCAGTTTCTCTGACACCAAATAAAGAAATAACATATCCTACACACAAGTACAAAATGGGACCATCACAAAGCGGCCAGTGTCTAGGGACTGCAAGATACGTTATCACTTACGACTAATACCTCCACGGAGCATGCAAATGTTAAAATTTATGTTTTAAACTCCAAACTGTTCACGTTTGTCTGGCATATATTATGCAGACAAATAAAGCACTATTATCCTATGTAGGAATTTTGGCCACTGTGGATGATTAAACGTAGTATGGCACAATGATTGCATATAGAGCAGAGTGCTTCAATCAGAGGTAGAACAGGTCCCAATACAACAGACATGTAATGTGAAAAAAGGCCATGCTTCATGTTTTTCGCTTCCTGTATTTCATGGAAAAGTAAGAGCCATGTTTGTATTGTTATTGTTGTTAAGTCGTTCAGTCATGTCCGACTCTCTGTGACCCTATGGACTGCAACATGCCAGACACACTCTGTTTGTGCTTATTCATATGGTCTTGGCAAAGATACAGGAGTGGGTTGCCAGCTTCTTCTCCAGTGGACTGCAATTTGTCTGACCTCTCTTTTATGACCTGTCTATCTTGGGTGACACTACATGATATAGCTCACCATGACAAGTTGGGGATCCAGAAGGGGCTCTGTTGTATGATGTATCTATCTAAATGCACTCTCTCTCTGAATTTTAAAGGACTACTAAGAAATGTTTCCCAGCAGGGTGGTAGGAAGGAATAGCCGAGTGGGTACATACAGTGGATATAAAAAGTCTACACACCCCTGTTAAAATGTCAGGTTTCTGTGCTGTAAAAAAATGAGACAAAGATAAATCATTTCAGAACTTTTTCCACCTTTAATGTGACCTATAAACAGTACAACTCAATTGAAAAACAAACTGAAATCGCTTAGGTGGAGGGAAGAAAAATACAAAATAAAAATAATGTGGTTGCATAAGTCTGCACACCCTCTTATAACTGGGGATGTAGCTGTGTTCAGAATTAAGCAATCACATTCCAAATCGTGTTAAATGGGAGTCAGAACACACCTGTCATCATTTAAAGTGCATCTGATTAACCCCAAACAAAGTTCAGCTGCTCTAGTTGGTCTTTCCTGAAATTTTCTTAGTCGCATCCCACAGCAAAAGCCATGGTCCACAGAGAGCATCCAAAGCATCAGAGGGATCTCATTGTTAAAAGGTATCAGTCAGGAGAAGGGTACAAAAGAATTTCCAAGGCATTAGATATACCATGGAACACAGTGATGAAAATATGGCACAACAGTGACATTACCAAGAACTGGAGCTCCCTCCAAAATTGATGAAAAGACGAGAAGAAAACTGGTCTGGGAGGCTACCAAGAGGCCTACAGCAACATTAAAGGAGCTGCAGGAATATCTGGCAAGTACTGGCTGTGTGATACATGTGACAACAATCTCCCATATTCTTCATATGTCTGGGCTATGGGGTAGAGTGGCAAGACAAAAGCCTTTTCTTACAAAGAAAAACATCCAAGCCAGGCTACATTTTGCAAAAACACATCTGAAGTCTCCCAAAAGCATGTGGGAAAAGGTGTTATGGTCTGATGAAACCAAGGTTGAACTTTTTGGCCATAATTCCAAAAGATATGTTTGGCGCAAAAACAACACTGCACATCACCAAAAGAACACCATACCCACAGTGAAGCATGGTGGTGGCAGCATCATGCTTTGGGGCTGTTTTTCTTCAGCTGTAACTGGGGCCTTAGTTAAGATAGAGGGAATTATAAACAGTTCCAAATACCAGTCAATATTGGCACAAAACCTTCAGGCTTCTGCTAGAAAGCTGAACATGAAGAGGAACTTCATCTTTCAGCATGACAACGACCCAAAGCATACATCCAAATCAACAAAGGAATAGCTTCACCAGAAGAAGATTAAAGTTTTGGAATGGCCCAGCCAGAGCCCAGACCTGAATCCGATTGAAAATCTGTGGGGTGATCTGAGGAGGGCTGTACACAGGAGATGCCCTCGCAATCTGACAGATTTGGAGTGTTTTTGCAAAGAAGAGTGGGCAAATCTTGCCAAGTCAAAATGTGCCATGCGGATAGACTCATCCCCAAAAAGACTGAGTGCTGTAATAAAATCAAAAGGTGCTTCAACAAAGTATTAGTTTAAGGGTGTACATACTTATGCAACCATATTATTTTATTTTTATATTTTTTCTTCCCTCTAACTAAAAGATTTCAGTTTGTTTTTCAATTGAGTACTACAGTTTATAGGTCACATTAAAGGTGGAAAAAGTTCTGAAATTATTTATCTTTGTCTCATTTTTTTTACAGCACAGAAACCTGACATTTTAACAGGGGTGTGTAGACTTTTTATATCCACTGTAGTTCTACAATATGTGTTATTTGCTTCTCAAGCCGGGAAATGTTTCTAATTAGGTGGGAGGAACGCCCTCCTAAATCGGACTGGGGAGAACACTGATATTTATTGTATAACCGGTTGGTTGGTCCATTTTACCCAGTAAATTACGATTAACTTTCTTTTTTCTACCAAGATGATGCTAAAACCGGAAAACTTGATGAAAACACACACTTCAGTCTGACTTTACAGATTCGCCTTTACGCTAATCCTTGTACCAAATCTGTAATCTGTATGTAGTAATAACAATGTATAGTCTAAGGTAGCATTTTTCACAACTAGTCCCAAGGCTGCCACTATAGATCAGAATGGAAAAACAGAGTTGCTTGTGCACAAGTGGATTGATCATATCACTAAAACACTGACACGGTATACAAGTTGTGATATCTTCATCTGTTGTAGGAGCCTTGAACTTTAGCAACACTTGACTACATATTGTGTTTATTATTGACAGATTACAAATATGTTAGGAATGATTAAAGATACACTTGTGAGAGGCATTTATTGTGTGTCTTTCTCTAATCTTTGACTTCTCTACACGTTGGGCACATCTTGTCTGCCATTATGTATCCTCCCAGATTCTCTAAACTTAGAAAAGACTGCAAAGCAGCCAGCTGAAGGCTGCAATGTCTATTTCATATGTGGGCAGCATAGCCTTAGAGAAGCACAGTGATTCTACCACATTTTATTAAATTTTATGACATGATATCCTCTTTATGCTTAAAAGATTGGATACCATTTATGCAATGTATGCAGGAGTAGTATAACAAGCCAGTAAAATGTATAATCCTTGCCATTTCCACAAATGCCATTTCCCCATCATATATTAAATGTGTATGTAAAAAAAAACCCTCCCCGCCTCTACCTCTCCCAACCACTACTTTACTTTACTTGCCTTGCGATGAGCGCTCATCACGGGCCTTGAAATGAGCACCTTTGGCGCTCATTGCGAGTCTCTCCCCAGTCTACTTCCTCCCTTGTGTTTCATTTCCCCCCTCCTCTCCCTCCCTTGTGTCTCCTTTCCCCCCTCCTCTCCCTCCCTTGTGTCTCCTTTCCCCCCTCCTCTCCCTCCCTTGTGTCTCCACCCCCCCTGTGTTTTTAACCCCTTGTGTCTCTTTCAATGCACGCCCCAACGCAGTGCGCATACCAACGAAGTGTGCATGTGAGCCCTGACGCAGTGTGCATGTGCAGGGCTTTGCGATTGATTGGTTGTCAAACTGCGATCTGTCGCAAAGCGTGATGACAAATTGCAGTTTGACAATTATAATATGTGATGGGCAAATGTAAAAATAAACATAATCTTTGCACTTTTATCTTTTATACCTAATTATTCTTTATGCCCCCTTCTGGATTGCTACATTGTCGTCGTGAAGGGGCTTTTTTACCACAATGAAGCTGTGAGCTCACACAAGATGTGAAGGTCATAGCAGAAAGGTCATATAAATCACAATCCACTGGAGAAGGAACTGGCAACCCACTCCAGTATCTTGGCCAAGATAACAATATAGGTAAGCACAACCAGAAACAGACAAATGTGAATCAGAGAATCTGACACGACTGAAGGGCAGACCAGCAACAACAAGTTCTTTATTGCAGGATTCTATTTTGCCAGCTTATTCTGTCTGGAGAGCAAGTTGTATCCTTGTAAACTAATGAGCTTTCCTTTATTCCCAATAAATGCACAGTGGATGTCAGTGTACACCTCAGGAGGTGGATCAACAGAAAACAAAAAGAGAGATCCATACAGTAGCTTGAAAAGTATTCACCCCCTTGACTTTTTACCTATTTTGTTACATTACAGCCTTAAATTCAATGTTTTGTTAATCTGAACTTTATATGATGGATCAGAACACAATAGCCTAAGTTGGTGAAGTGAAATGAGAAAAATATATACATAAAACTTTTTTCTATTTTTATAAATAGAAAACAGAAAATTGGCATGTGCGTATGTATTCACCCCCTTTGTTATGAAGCCCATAAAAAGCTCTGGTGCAACCAATTACCTTCATAAGTGAAATGATGTGTGCAATCTAAGCGTCACGTCATTACATATACACACTTTTTTTAAAGGCCCCAGAGGCACCACTAACCAAACACTGCCATGAAGACCAAGGCACTCTCCAAACAAGTAAGGGACAATGTTGTTGAGAAGTACAAGTCAGGGTTAGGTTATACAAAAATATCCAAATCTTCGATGATCGCCACGATCACCATCAAATCTATCATAACCAAATGGAAAGAACATGGCACAACAGCAAACCTGCCAAGAGACGGCCGCCCACCAGAACTCACAGGCCAGGCAAGGAGGGCATTAATCAGAGAGGCAGCACAGAGACCTAAGGTAACCCTGGAGGAGCTGCAGAGTTCCACAGCAGAGACTGGAGTATCTGTACATAGGACAACAATAAGCCGTACGCTCCATAGAGTTGGGCTTTATGGCAGCGTGGCCAGAAAGAAGCCATTACTTTCAGCAAAAAACAAAATGCCACGTTTTGAGTTTGTGAAAAGGCACGTGGGAGACTCCCAAAATGTATGGAGGAAGGTGCTCTGGTCTGATGAGACGAACATTGAACTTTTCGGTCATCAAAGAAAACGCTATGTCTGGCACAAACACATCACATCATCCAAAGAACACCATCCCCACAGTGAGACATGGGGGTGGCAGCATCATGCTGTGGGGATGTTTACTTTTTATGTTATTTTGTCCTAGTTGTTGTTTGCTTCACAATAAAAAATAAATAAAAACATCTTCAAAGTTGGGGGCATGTTCTGTAAATTAAATGATGCAAATCCTCAAACAATCCATGTTAATTCCAAGTTGTGAGGCAACAAAACAAAAAAAAATGCCAGGGGGGGGGGTGAATACTTTTGCAAGGCACTGTAACTGCAATATTCCATATAAAAGTTAGTATTAGAGGCTGTATTATTTTATGTCCCAGTCTACAAATATTTTGCATATTTTAGTAGTTCTTCAGAATAGTATAGTTGAAGTATAGCACAACAACAATCATTTAAACTCAGTACAGGTGTTCAACATCCATTTACATTTGTATATTTGAGATGGTTCTCCCACAATTATTTGCTTTAAAAAAAATGATATTAATGGGAAGAACACGTTGAGTGGCTATTTTACATGTTTATCCTATAAATGTACATTGTGTATAATATCTAAATGTGTCACTAGCACAATGAAGTTACGATGAATACTTAAAATACTGGAAGATAAAGAAGCATCGACATCTAAGCATTTGTGAAGTAAATGACTGTGTGTGCTATGAAGGTAAAGCCTAATCCTGACCTCAAGGCATCAGAATAATTAGAGGGACCTAAGTGACCAAACCACATTTTTCTCTAGTTAGTGAAAGTAAGAATTGATGACTTTTTTTCATCCAGTAAATTGATTATTCTGTAAAATTATGCAATTAGATTGTATCTGTATCTTGGACTTTCTGTCTGTATTTAGTGTAATGGTTGTCCTCAGATTTTGACATTTTGTATACCAGAGCTGAGGAGGCACGGGCACATTGCAGGGCTAGTTATAAACAATACAGACACTATTTGGCACAGGTAAGAAGAATCTGCTGAATGTCAGGAAAGTTCAGCGACCATTTTCATATCATATTACACAGATTGCCGTAGGCTCTTGCTCTCTTAGGTCTCTCTTATTGATGGGATTCTCTCTATTTAAAGGGACACAGTTGAATGGACATGGAAGGTTCCTGGATTTAACTAGGTATATAATATACCTAAGTGTCAGTTTACTTTAATGTACTTTTTAAAATAAAAAAGTGCTTATAAGCTCTGTTTTTACTGCCTAACATCAAACAAATAGTCCCTGTATGGGTCGGCCCACTGCAGCGTATACAGACACAGACTCTGTAGGGCTGGATGTGCAGTATAGTGTCCTAGCCTATCAGGGACCATGTCTCAGCAGCATGTTGCAACATGCTGCTGAGAGACGGTCACTGATTGGTTAGTATGAGACACAACCAAGTCAGTACAGCAGGCAGACCCAAGTAGGTAATATTTGTTTGATTTTAAGCAGTAAAAATATGACTTATATGCACTACTTAATAAAATAAAGTACAAAAAAGTAAATAGACACCCAGGGATATTATATACCTACTAAAATACAGAAATCTTCCATTTCCCTTTAAGATACCAAAAAGGAAAAGTGCCCAGTATACGATAATTGTGGTTGAAACTTAGATATGTTAAATAATCACTGTGGTCATATTTGTAAAAATTACTACAGGTCCACCACTGATTTTCCAGCATTGGTTAATCTAGAATCTCATTTAATCCAGACAAAATGTACGCACGGGAAGAAGCTAAGCGTGTTGACGCTCACACGTAACCCCCATGCAGTGTTTGGTATTCTGTACTGTGATTTGGTCACAGCCTGTTCTGAGCAAATAGTACAATCAGCAAAACTGATTTTCCATCAAAGCCCCGGAACGAATGATGCCGGAAAATCGGTGCCCAACCTGTATTTTGAAGAACTACACAGTTTTAGAATGTAAAAAAGAAAATTACATTCTCGAATTTTATATGCAATTAAGCTGCAGTGGAAACTACCATTTTAGCTTCAGCAGATCAACTTCCTGAAGTGGGAGGAGACTTTGAATAAACAGGAAGTTTCTGCACAATGGGAATATGGCAGTAACATTTACCAGTGACTCAACAGGGTTAAATGGCCTTATTAGTTTACAGGAAAACATCCACTTAGAAAGTAACAGACACTAGCCGGGAAGAAAGCAAGAATGCAGACACACAGTAAAGAATAATGGCAAACAAAAATTGCAATATATGTATGTTGTGTTCATAGTTATGCTTTATTTTCATGTTTAGTTATTAAGTAAAAAAACAATATAGGAAAAATGATCTCAGTACGCCTTTACGTATAAATCACCTGAAAAGCTCTTCCCTCTCTGCCGCTAACTTTATCTGAGGTGATTTATTAACTTACACTTTAAGTTGTTTTAAGCTGAAAGAGGAAACCCAGTTATAATAAATGTGAATAATGACACTTATACATTTGGTGCTTTCACCACTGCGACCTGGGTTCTAGATGTCAGATAGGTTTTAGATGACACACCACCCTGAAGCTGAGGGTTGGGCCTGGACAGTACTTGGATGGGGGACCACCTAGGAATACAAAGAGCTGTATGCTGTGGCCCACTGGAGAAGGAAATGGTAACCCACGCAAATATCTCTGTCATTAATACCAAGTGGATGAACAGGGTGTGTTATGGTCCATGAGGAAAAGGAGAGTCGGACACGACTGAACGATGCAAACACACATGCATTTGATTTAACCAAATGGGCATGCTAGTGTGAAAATTAATGAAAATTAATGAACCTACATAAAATGTATATACATATTGCACTTTAGAAAGAAAGCAATTCTTTCATTTATTAACCATTATATGCAATCATTTTTGTTTCTTCTGATCTGTTTCTACAGGTGTTAGAAGAAGCACAGGAGCTTTCAGCTGCTACAATTTAACTGTGGTAATCAATGCTTTTAATATAGCTAATTATTTGCGAAAGTAACTAAAAGCAGAAAAAAGCAGATCAATGAAGGCAACAGTTGAACCCAGTAAAACGTAAATATATAAAAGTTAAAGGGCTAGTTTTGAGGACTTATAAACGGTTCTCTAAAGAATAGTTAGATAGGGCTTGATAAGAAAAAAAATATGATCTATCCTGTTATGTTGTCAGGACAGGTCCGCCGCTGCAGTGTGGCCTCCAAACGCTAGATGGCGCTGCCGATCTTTTGCAGCGCTGCCGATATGTGAGAGAAGTTCGAAGCTAATAATGTTAGCCTAACCCTTGATCTAACCCTAACCCTCACCTTAACCGTAACAGTTTACCTAAGCCTTGACTCTATGATATGGCGCTGGAATAATCGTGAACGCCATCTAGCGGATGCTCCTCGACACTACTGCTGCCTTGTGCTGCACCAGCATAACAGGATAGGACCAAAAAATACCATTTTCCGGCCATGTTGCAAGCTATTTATGCTCTAGATCACTCCACCCCCCGATTGAATGAAGTATTGTGTCTGGAATGGTCATTTTTTTCTATACAGTCTTTTGAATAATTTAACTTGAAAATGGCCAAACTCTCTTCAAAAAAACTAAACAAAAAATAAATAAATAAACAAATACAACACACAAGCTTTCTATTAGTCCAATTAAAACCACTGACACTTTTTACCACATTCCTCTGCATTCAGTATAATACTTCCTCCAGAAAGTTGATCAGTAGAATTCAAAATGGTAGATTCCAAAATAAATGTATTATCTATAATTTAAACAAATGACTCTTCACTGTAAATTAAAAAATATAGTAGGGCAGTCTACACAATAGAAAGTCAGAGGAAAAGGTTGAGTTGCAGAATAAATGGCAGCATAAGCGTATCAAGTAGCCAACACATTCCCAAACTTACTGTACAAAATACTTACATAAAAGGATCTTGGATTTAATGATCATCACTGTGTGGAAGGAATCTGTGGCCAAACGGCTTATTCATGAGGAAGGGTTTTTTTTATTAATAAAAAATCATTCTTGAGAGGCTGTTGCCATGAGACTCCATGGTTCACAAGAGATGTCAGCGAGGGCTGCTGGCCGTGCTTGGCTCTGAAGCTCTCCACTCAAGCATGCCATTAACATTCTTCAAATGCCTTGGGCTACCCAGGCTCTAAGACAATCCCCCAGCAAGCATCTGACTGTACTCCTGATACCCAGGTGCTTGTTGTTATTACAGTGCGATATAGGGTGATGGACATAAAAATAATATTTATACAATTATACATATATGTATATATATATATATTTTTATATATATATATTTATATATATATATATATATATATATATATATATATATCCGTAAGAAAACTTTTCCCCACAAGGTAGTGGGTAATTTCCCCTCCTGGATTGCTACCTTGCCGTGGTGAAGGGGCTTGTGTATCACAATGAAACTGTGAGCTATGCCATGTAGGGTCACCCAAGATGGGCAGGTCATAGCAGAGAGGTCAGACAAATGGTGGTTGACCGGCGAAGAAACTGGCAACCTACTCCAGTATCTTGCCATGAAAACCTTATGGATAAGTACAACCAGACACAAGATTTGTGGCTCATAGGGTCTAGGGTCATGGAGAGTCAGACACGACTTAATGGCAACAATGGATCACTAATGAGCTATATTTAGTAAGAGGTTTCCAATCAGCTCCAATGTTATTCTATGGAGACTAGTGTCATCATTTATCTCTAAGTCTATAAAATGGCCCCATGCAGACTTGAGAGGTTGCACTTCACTAGTGAGAAGTTTCTCTTCTTGAAGTCCCCCTGTGCAATGGAAATAAAATATGTTTGCAAACTTTGACAAAAGCCATTATGATACAGGCATTTTTACTTAGAAAAAATAAATTAATGTTGCTTCTGCTGAACCCTGGTGGTATCTCTGATACTTTGGTGAAGGTTGCATGGGTCAGAGAGCAGTTTACATTTCTGCAGGTGTAAATGTTGCATCTATTGATGTAACCTGCCTGCTTCTGAACATGTACAGATGAAGACGTTTGGTGTCACATTCAGTGACATCTACTTATCTAAGGAATCCTTATCATATTTAACTCCACTGAAAGATGAAAAAAACACACACACACACAAATATTGTCATACCTTACAGCTGCTAATGCCAGGTTGTTATATACTTCTGAAAAAAATACATCTTCAAAGCATCACTCTAATAAAATGCTCCTGGTTCATGAACAAATCCACCAGTCTCTGACATGACAAGACATGTAAATGATCTAAGTCTCGGTGGAAGTGGGGGACAGAACATTCCCTACACATATACACAACCCTCTCCTCCATGACATTTTTTTACTTTTTATTTTATATATGTATAAATTGCCAACTGCTGGGAAAGATAGCTGTACATCATCTTAGCTGACAGTAGATTGATTTGTTTGAAAGTAAAGCTTTTTAAAGAGGTTCTGATCAGTATGGTGATACATACAGACATCATAAAGAGTGTGTATAAAAACTAGCAATTGCTTGTTATTAACCAAATTTGCTTTCCATATGCGTTAATTATAAAGAACGAGGAAACAAGGCCCTTTTCCAATCGTACTTAACCCCAGATAGGTTATACAAAATTGGAGCTAGTCCTAAAAAGAAGTGCTGGAAGGGTTAGGGAGCCATGGGCTCTTATTATCATAAATGGTGGACCTGCCCCAAAGTACAGACTAGAGATCTAGTCTCAGGTTGACTCAGGAAAGATATAGCACTTGACCCATTCTTCTTTTTTTTACTTTTTAAACCCATTAAAACTTTTTTTTTTATCTTTCAGATTGTTCTTGCAGCTAGGAGAGGCTAGGCCGAGGTCTGCAACCTATCGAATCTCCTAACCCAAATTAAGGTGATTTAGAAAATTAAGGTTAATGTTGAAATATTTGCCGCTTTAGTGAATGTCAACTTGGGGCTTTCCTAAAAGATAGTCAAAATGGGACCTATTCCTAGGATCATAACCCCTGATAGCTGTAATACATGTGAAAACAATTTACCTTCTCACAGGCTTTCCTTAAACATATGTTTTGATTTATAACCTGTATTTAAATTGGGATTGTAATGTAGGATTGTTTCATCTTTCTGAAACGGGAAAATAGTTGAATTCAGGATGTCTACAAAATATACTTTTCCCTACCCTCTTCCTTTCGCTTTGCAATTTTTCAGCCACTCACTTTTCCCCACCCCACTCCACTTTATTTTGTGGCTATATATAAAAGGAAGTGCTCTGAACAAAAAAAGCTGTATATTCACTGCAATGCTTCGTTTTATTGTATTTTGTAAAACCTTTCAAAAATAAACAATGAGCTGGACAGTTAAGTTATTTAAGCATTAATTAATTACTGCATATACTCGAGTATAAGCCGACCCGAATATAAGCCGAGGCATCTAATTTTACCACAAAAAACTAGGAAAACTTATTGACTCGAGAGTAAGCCGATAGTGGGAAATGCAGCAGCTACTGATGAATTTCAAAAATAAAAATAGATACCAATAAAAATACATTAATTGAGGCATCAGTAGGATAAATGTTTTTGAAAAAGTATTTCAAAGAAAAACAGTAAACTAGCCGTGTAAGTGGAAAATAGGGTCAACAAAAACATATGATGAGCCCTAAGCCCCCTCCCCCTCCTCCCCCTCATTCTCCTCCTTTCCTCCCCCTCATCCTCCTCTCCCCCCTCATCCTCCTCTTCCCCCTAATCCCCCTCTTTCCCATCCTCCTTCCCCCCCTTCCCCCATCATCCTCCTCTTCCCCTTCCCCATCATCATCCTCTTCCCCTCTCCCCCTCCAACCCTCCTCTTCCCACCTAATCCTCCTCTTTCCCCCCATCCTCCTCCTCCTCTTCCCTCCTTATCCTGCCTCCTTCCCCCCTCTCACCTCTTCTCTGTAGTCTCCGATCAGCTCCTGCTGCTGATCGGAGCTCCGCAGAGTGTCTCATGCCTTTCTCTGGAACCGGCATATGCTAATGACGTGACGCCCTTGTGACGTCACGTCATTAGCATATGCCGGTTCCAGAGATAGGCATAAGACGGGCTGCGGGGCTCCGATCAGCAGCAGGAGCTGATCAGAAGCTAATAAGAACAGGTGAGCAGGAGGAATGAGGAAGGGGGAAGGAGGATGGGGAAGTGGAGGGAGGAGGATGGGGAAGTGGAGGGAGGAGGAGGAACACCCACACTGCACCAGAGAACAGGTAAGTGGGACCCTCACTCGAGTTTAAGCCGAGGGGGGGCTTTTTCAGGATAAAAAAAATGTACTGAAAAAGTCGTCTTATACTCGAGTATATACGGTACCTGAAAAGATCCTCCTGCTTTGCTATTACCTTTATCTAGGGTGATTAATATACTCTCAGAGTAGGATAAGCAGGAAGAGCAAGGCCAGTTGGTATGAATCAATGTGATCATATAGGTTTATAATTGTAAGTCTGCGAGATTGTAAGTCTGCGAGTTTCAATCCTGCAAGGTGCTTTAGGGAAAGCGCTATGGACACTGGATTCAAAGCTCAAAGACATTCATCGCAATGTGTGAATCTTGAACTTGTTATTGCCTGTAACTTAACTTATGTATAGCGCTACGGAACATGTTGGCGTGTTACAAATAAACGATGATCATAATAATAATAATAATAATGTGAAGACAATTCCAAATATACCTGATTCAGGATGTTCTCAGCGAATGTTTGCCCGATATCTAAAGGCACTATCAAGCTGCACACAGTTCAATGAAAGTATAAATAGAGCATTGCCTGGATGATATTACTTAGCAGAAATGTCTGAAAGGCCCTAATGTGTACCAATTAGAAGAGCAAAATCAGCCGGGAGATAAACTATTCCAATAATTTCTTTTAAATAAGGTTGAGAGTGGAAGCATATTTAAGA
This sequence comes from Discoglossus pictus, assembly GCA_027410445.1. Lineage (NCBI taxonomy): Eukaryota > Metazoa > Chordata > Amphibia > Anura > Alytidae > Discoglossus > Discoglossus pictus. The sequence goes on along the minus strand of CM050163.1, from coordinate 216,045,345 downwards.
GGAAGGGAAGTACTATAAATGGTAGACTATGTAGAAAGAATACCACTGGCACCCCAGGGCTCTTGACCCTTCTGTGTCTTTTTTAAACTATAACATGAAAGTTAACTACATGAAAGTAAAGGGAATTATTAGTTTAAGATATGTGCATATTATTACTCCTCTTTTCCGTTTCTATGACTTTGTTCTCATCTTAAGATTTCCACACACACACTTAAACATAGAAGTGCATGTCTCTCTCTCTCTCTCTCTCTCTATATATATATATATATATATATATATATATATATATATATATATATACACACAATATGTCAGACAGTGTCAAGTACACTTAAACACAAAATGTCATATTATGTCTACGCATACATCTGTGTGGCACTGCGCTAGTAACCTGCTTTTTCCTTGAAAATGTGCCATGCTGTCTTATGCAGAAATACATCACCTGGGAACTAGTGGGAGATACTACAACTGATAAGATTTACATTCAAAATTTAAGCTAGGAAGCTAGTTTGTGTAGTATTGTATAATACAATATATATATATATATATATATATATATATATATATATATATATATATATATATGTGTGTGTGTGTTCACATTTGAATGTCTTGTTTCTGGCTCAGACTTCTGAGAAATACAGTTATTACACTGCATTCTGGGAACCTGGGCAGGGACATGCAAATGTGCCCACAAAGGCCTATTCAAAGCTTAGTGAATTTTGGCCATTGTCTTTCTGTTGACTCAATCTGTAACTCAATACAAAAGCACAAAATAAAAGTCAAACCTGACACCATCTTACAATAAATTTATATAGTTTGGAGTAGCCATGGAGTTAGTGATGAAGATGCAAAAAATGAAATTAATATATTAATCTTCCCATATAAGAAGATAATAAGAATATAAGAAACGCTTCTCTGCATACATCATTCTGTAAAAATGTATGTACCGTATTTACTCGAGTATAAGCCGAGTTTTTCAGCCCTTTTTTTTAAGGCTAAAAAGGGCCCCTTCGGCTTATACCCGAGTCACTCTCCACCCCGTGTCTCTATAAGCCCCCCGTGTCTCTCTAACCCCCCGTGTCTCTCTAACCCCCCGTGTCTCTCTACCCCCCGTGTCTCTCTAACCCCTGTGTCTCTTTCCCTCCCCCCCCTCCTCATCCCCAACCCCCCCTCCTCATTCTAAACCTCACTTTACCCCTCTAAATACCTCCCCCTCTCCCTTTCCTCTCACATACCTCCATCTGCGGCTTCTCCTCCGATCTCCGCTCCTTCTTGCATCGGCACCCGGTATATGCTAATGACGTGACATCACATGCGCGCCACGTCATTAGCATTGGCCGGGACAAGACGCTGGAAGGATCGTGGAGGCCTGAGGAGAAGCTGCAGATGGAGGTAAGTGAGGGGAAAGGGAGAGGGGGAGGTATTTTGAGGGGTAAAATGAGGAGGGGGGTTTAGGATGAGGAGGGGTAAAGTGAGGAGAGGGTTTCAGGATGAGGATGGCGGGGGGGTTTAGGATGAGGATGGGGGGGTAAGGATGTGGGGGGTTGAGGATGAGGAGGGGGGCTGAGGAGAGAGGTTTTGGAGGGGGACTGAGGAGAGAGGTTGAGGAGGTGGTTTAGAATGAGGAGGGGGGTTGAGGATTAGGAGGGGGGTTGAGGTTGAGGAGGGGGGTTGAGGAGGGAGGTTGGGAATGAGGAGGGGGTTGAGGAGGGTGATAAGGGAGCGGGAAGAGACACAGGGAAGGGAGAGGGGGAAGAGACACAGGGAAGGGAGAGGGGTGAAGAGACACAGGGGAGGGAGAGGGGAGAAGAGACACAGGGGAGAGAGAGAGGGGGGACACAAGAAAAGGGCACACAAGAGGGGGATACAGAGGGCACAAGAGGGACACAGGGGGCAGCACATTTCTCACCCTCGGCTTATACTCGAGTCACTCATTTTTCCCAATATTTTTTGGTAAAATAGGTGCCTCGACTTATACTCAGGTCGGCTTATACTCGAGTATATACGGTACTTCTATAACAGCAAAAATAAATTCCTGACGTAATACAATAGTAAATAGCAAACCAATTTTACACATTCTACTGAAGTCAAGACTCATCCCTAATGCAAACATGACATTCATGTTTTAGAATGTGACTGAGTAAATGTATAATCATATTAAATGATGAAGCAATAAAATGATATAGTGAGTATATTTGTAGACGCAGGCTTCAATGTCCATATGCTTTTATATTTTGCATATGACTCAACTCACAAAGTGGTACATCTATTAAGGGCTTAAAGGGATACAGCATATGTTCCAAATCACATATATAGTTGTGAGCATACGAGCTGTTGCTAACGCTTGTGGGCTCGCTATGCGAGCCCGCGGCCCCGCGGCTCCTCGACAGCAACTGCGCACCTCCCAAAATTTACGTAGTTACGAAAGGAAAATACGAGACACGTTACGACCCATTACGACCTCGCAAAAATCAGCCGCAAAGAAAATACAAGACACGTTACCTTGCAAAAATCGGCCGCAACATGCGCACATGAAAACATGAAAAATCTGAATACAAATACACACAACAAATACATAAAAAGCTTACTTACAGGAAGAGGGGGCATCCAGGACCTCAAAAACTAAAGTTACACCTCAATTTAACTCAAACTAAAAGAGTTTAGACACTAAAAAATTCTCTAAGCGAGAAAAAAAATGGCCGCCGAAAAAAACGAAAACGAGGCTACAGCAGTCTAAAGACGCAAAACAACACCAAACACCTACGGATTTGCCGAAAAACAAATACGAGATTAAAAAACAAGGACGCAACGTGCGCAACCCCAAAAACATTACAAACACAATAAATACAAACAACAAACACATAAAAAGGTTACTCACAGCAAGGGGGGGGCACCAAGGACCTCTGCAAGTAAAATTACACCTCGATTCAAGTACAAATTTCGGAGTTTAGACACCCGAAAACCACCTAAGCGAGAGAAAAAATGCCCGAAAACGAGGCTAAAGGACCCTAAACACGCAAAACACCACCATAAATACGCAAAACACCACAAAACAGCTACGGATATTACGAAAAAGTTGGACGACATAGAAAAGAAGGACGCTAAATCAGCCACAGCCGCATACCACATATTAGCCGCCATTTTAGAACAATAACTTTTACAATGCGGTACACAGTACACAGCTACCTTAACGGATTTGTCTAGCGCACGCACACTATTACACTGCACACATTCATCACGCTTACACAGCAGCTCAACACCACTAATGCTGCAGCAACTTAAAAACAGATTGTCAGCTCTTCAACACAATGCTTCCTGCATATATTACTTCAAAATAGGTAAAGTATATTAATTTATTAATCTATTATTTATTTTATTATTATACACCAAACAGCATTAGCTCACTTACAATTTCATTGCCGTCATTTTTTGACGGGCAATTCGCTAGTATAGTATAATGTAAAGTTATTGGTAATAAGTACAACTGAATGTTATTTAAAAGAATGTATTTTCCTACAGTAAAGTTGCATTGGAATTTACAATATCAATCAGTCTTTCTTATGAACCTATTATGCATAGACTGATATATATTTCTAATGGGTGATTATTGTGAATACTTGATAATTACCCTTGTGAGGTGTATTGTTTCCACTATAAAGCTATAATAAACTGCAATGGCGTGCTATACTCAGGCCCACCCCAGAGATATCAGCTCAATTTAATTTAGTTACATATTACATTTTTCATAGGTTGACACCTATGTTTAATAACTTGTGTATATAGCAACTGCTGTAATATAACACTAATATACTTTGTCATCAACATGTGTAGCTTTTCATAGGAGGAGATCTATTTCAATTATGTATTTTTTTTTATTAGTTACATTTTTATTTAACTGGCCCATTTATAAGGGTACACAATGAGGATTTTAGGGCATCAACTGACAACCCTGGAACCTGGATGGTTAATAATAAACTTTACTTATCCATGCATATTTTTTTCTTTTGTACAGAATAGCCAATACCCATCAAAACCTGTATTAGATGAGATTTGGGGATATGTGTCTGGGTAGGGGAGGGAGGAAACACTCTAATTAAACTAGTAGTCCTTACGGTTGAAGCCAGTGGTGGGGTTACTCATGGACCTCCATTATAGGGTGGGAGGAAACCCTTCCATTTATGAAGAGATCAAATGGACCACTATTGTTTTTTTAAATTCTAGTATGCCCATCCCCTCACAATAAACAAGGGGGTGGGTGCAAGGGAGGGTCACAATATACTTCTGGTAAATAAAGGGGTCAGCTCAATTCTAAAAACATTTTTTATACCACATGATAAATAGATAGGCTTTCAGAAGCCTCTTAAACTCCTCTGTATGCAACGGTACTAAACCACATTATTAGCACAGATAAAAGCGTATTTGAATTTGTTCAGTACTGAAAAATATGCTAATGACTCAATACTAATTCTATAATAACAACACTATTAAACTAATCACATTAGTATACATAATACTGCCTTGCATGCTTTGTCTGTTGGTGGGCATAGCATGGATGAGCTGAAGCGGGTCACACTTGTCTTCAAAACTGAGTGAACGAGCATTTGCCACCCCAACCCTAGATAATGACCACTTCTACAATTTTGAGTTACTGCGATCTGCTGTGAAAATAATACAATTGACAAGTTTTTTTATGGAAAGGATTAGAAGGCAGCCATAATAAAACATGGTGGGCAAGCAAATATATCCGCTTTTTTTACATTAAAAATAACGTTTTAAATACCAATACAAAAAAAAAACTGCATGCTCAAAAGCAGGATCTTTAGCATCTTTTGTACGCTTAATAAAGAAGTGGTAAAAAAAATCCATATGTATCTAAGTAGCCAATCAAAAGTTATAGAAGCTAGATTATCAAAATTGCCTTGTAGATAAGATCCAGGATTCGTGGAATTCATCTAGCAGTGTTGTAAGCTCATTATAAATGCTTAAAATACTTAATATTATTAATAATAATGCTGTCTGGCCACTTATAATATATAAAATGTTAGTGCCATGCAAAATCTGTTATGATATACACTGTAAATACCGTATAATATATATTGTGACATACCAAGAAAATAAAATAGTTAATAAACGTACATCAAAGTCTTGCACAGCATGAAGCCTCGGGCTAGAAAATATTATACTTGTTGCTATTGTCTTGAGGTGCGGCCTGTCAAAACGTCACAAACCCAATGCGATAAGAACAGCTAATGTTTGGTCTGTGAGATGTGTCTGCTGTATGTTTTGCTGTACAGACGTGTTGAATGAGAGCTATTTGTGGTACAGAGTCCATGCAGTAAGTACAGATAACAATCTAACAACACCTGCTCTGCAACTGATCTCCTCCACGTATGAGCGGAGCTGCGGCCCGGACCAGAACACAGAAATCACTGACTTTGACAATGGATCTTGCAAGCTCCTGGAGCATGACATTCTTGCACAGTAAAGCATAGACACTTGAAGGTTTGTGGTTTAGAAATGAGAGCAAGCCTGTCGACAGCATATTACATCCTGTACATTACAGGATCTTCAGAAATCCTACTCTCAGGCTTCTTTACTAAGTAAACTGTAGCAGCAAAAAAAAAGGAAATGGATTACAAACATACATATTATATATAGAGAGAAATTATTATTATTATTGTTCAGTCATTCAGTCGTGTCCGACTCTCTGTGACCATATGGACGAAGCACACCAGGTACATCTGTCCATGTTTCTGGTTGTGCTCCATATGGTTTTCACGGCAAAGATATTGGAGTGAGTTCCTTCTCCAGTGGACCACGATTTGTCTGACGTCTCTGCTATGACAAGCCCATCTTGGGTGACCCTACATGGTATAACTCACAGCTTCATTGAAGGACACAAGCCCCTTCATCACGATAGGGTGGCGATCCAATAGGGGATTATTTAATGTTTATTTATAAAGTACCAACATTTTACCCAGCACTGTATACGAGGGAAAACACTTTAGATACAGAGGATATGTGACACATAACAGTAGAATAACACATGGTGATACAAAAAGAGGAGAGATTCTTTCTCCTTAGCGCTTATATTCTAAAAGAAATGACAAGTGATACAAAGGGATGCGTAACTAGTAGTATGAAGACGGTGACTGTGTCATGGGAAAGAGTGAATAAGCAGGTCAGTTAAAATCAGTAAGCAGTAAAGGTGAGTTTTAAAGATTTCTTAAAGAGTCTAACAGAGTGAGGTATGGAGTTCTACGGAGCAGGATCTGAATGAGAAGACTCCTGTAGTTCATGCATGCAAGATGACTCTGCAGATAGAGGCACTGCCCTAGAGGCTGTACTGCAGAAGAAACATTTCTGCATGTGTTTTGGCAGTGCCCTTTTGCCCAGGATCTGTTGGATAGTTTAGCTGATGAACTTGAGGACTGTGTGCTGTGTTAATGATGCCCTTTGGTTTGCCAGAAATCGTCCTGATACTTAAGAGGATCACAGTGACCATCCAGGACTGTCGCAGACTTGTTCTCAGCCTGTTAAGAGACTATTCCATCCTTCACAGTCCTGACGAGGAGGTTTAAAAACCTCCTGTTCCTGGCCCAACTTCAGTCCCTTGCTCCATCACCATCACTGCCCCCTTCAGCCCACACTACCCCATGCCCTCCCCAATCCAGCCCCCCTAACTCCATCCCCACATACCCAGGTGTTTATTTCTACGCAAATGTAATAATAAAGGTTATCTCATGAATTGCGCCACAATTTTGCCCGTAATACATGATGATATGTTTTGTATGTATGAATAAAGAATGACTTATGTATTGCGCCATATACCACATATTATAATTGTCAAACTGCCATTCATCTTCATGCATCGATTGATCGCAAGCATGCGAGCCTTGCCTGTGCATTGCGCGACAGTAGCCATGCATTCGCAATGCACTGCGCTCGCCGCGGAGTTAGGGGAGGGGGAAGAGACAAAGAGGAGGGAGAGGGGGGATAGAGACACAGGGGAGGGGGAAAGAGACACAGGGGAGGGGGAAAGAGACATATGGGAGGGAGAAGTGGTGAAGAGACCAAAGGCGCTCATCGTGAGGCCAGTAAAGTAGAGGGGGAGAGGCTCCCAGTGTGTGGCAAACAGCATTGCCAGGCTTCACTTTTTATTGCCGCCACTTTTGACGGGCAAAATGCATAAAATATGTCTGTATGAATAAAGGATGATTTATGTATTACAGCGTGTTTTTTCCGCAGTGATGCTTTGTATTTCGCCGTCAGCACACCTGTGCTGCCTCACAGTACAAACAATGTATTAATGTTTTTATTGAAATTAGATTATTAGATATTTTTCAATAAAAAAAATGAGAAGAGTCCTGTAGGTGGGAGTGGAGGAGAGGAAGGAGAAGGTCCTGAAAAAGGAATCAGTTCAGGGTATAGTTGGAAATCAGAGCAAACGTTTTTGGGACTGTGAGGACACATAGAGGGATTTTAATGTAAGAAGCTTTTCATTTTATTCTGTAAGGTATGAGCGGTCAATGAAGCCAACATTGACCAAAAAATATAAAATAAGTATTGCTTCTAAAATAAAATACAACAAGTTACCTAATTTTTGTGGGATCTAAACTACCCATGAGGGATACAATATTACACATAACCTGATCCATCTTTTACACATGTAAAGCCTTGATACCAAGCTTTTTGTTTACTTGATATGTTGAACCATATTTTACACATTGTTTTTTGACACAAAAATTGTTTGTTAGATCAAATGCCCTTTTTTGATTACTAGGTATGAAGGTGATGTCACCATCAGTAACATTTTTAATTGTCATTTTTTCAACTAAGCCCAGGGCAGAACCAGATTTTTGAAGCAAGTATGTCAACTATTATCTCCAATTTCTGTACACACAGTGTGAATTAACCACTTTACGTGACACATGTCCAGTTTTTCCTTTTTACCCAAAAATCTTTTTATGTATATTTAATAATATCTATTTTATACACAGAATACATTTGTACAATGTTTGATTTATTTTGCTATTTTTCTTGAATAAAATATAAACAAAATAATTATGTTTTAATTTTTTGAAGACGTGATATTTGTTTTTCTCATTCCAAGAAGTGCAGGATTTATTTCTTGGTAGCGCTAATCTAACATTGCAGGTCTGGAGATCACCGCTGTGTAACAATGTTGGCCCAGGTTAACCAGGATGTTGTCAGAAATGTTCTCATATTTGTTCTCTGTCTAATTGTTCAAAAGCATACCCCTGGATTTCGCAATTTATTACACAATAATGTCTAGTTATTTTGTTCTTACACAGGTGCTTCAATTACATCATCACCTTGGTACTTCATATACTAGTACAATGTTTTCAGCAACCATGGAAGACAACTGGTTCATATGCGCCATTATATATCAAATTGTGGCCCTTTAAAAGAATAGATTGTGTCCAGCATATTTAACCCCTTATTAGCTCAATTGTATAGTTAGCAATTATTACTATTTTTTTTTTACTTACTATTTTTCTAATTTTTAGAGGTCTGTCATTTTGTCATCTCTCCTTCTTTCCATCAGAGCTTACATGCTGCAAACTAAATTTTGCAGCTTGACGTGCACATAGCATTGCCTCCCTTTTGGTCTACACATATATGGTTTTAACTCTAGAAACTGTACCCTTCTCCTCAACAAGAAAAGACACCCTGAGAGATGGAAGGGGAGAGTGAGGGGAAAATGGCAACACTGTAGAGGAGAGAAAAGAAAAATTAAAAACATAATGATTTTTATTTAATTAAAAGACGTTTGCTTCTAGGGAGGAAAGTTAGGCAAGCTTGGAAAAGCTAGCAAAAATATAGATATTAAACTATCAACAAACTTCTGCATTGTTTGAACTATGATATTCCCAGTAGTAACATGCAGATGTAAGAGCCGGACATAAAGAAGTCTGAGAGCCATAGAATTGACGCCTTTGAATTGTGGTGTTGGCAAAAACTACTTAGAGTTCCCTAGATTGCAAGAAGATCCAATAAATCCATATTTTAGGAGATAAAGACAATCTGTTCCCTAGAAGGTACGATCATAAGGCTGAAGCTCAACTATTTGGGCCATATCATGAGATGGCAGGATTCCCTAGAAAAGACTCAGATGCTGGAAAAGATTGAAGACACAAGAAAAAGGGGACGACAAAGGCGAAGATGGATAGATGAGGTCACTGAAGCAATGAACATGAACTTAATTGAGCTCATAGGTGCAGTGATTGAGAGATGTACCTGGTATGCTACGGCCCATAGGGTCCCGGAGAGTCAGACGTGACTGAATGACTAAACAACAACAACAATTTTTTATTACTCTGTATAATTGCCTAAAAGGATACACTGCAATACCACAATAAAACATACACTGATAGTAAACTTTAATTCATTGCAGCCACAAAGATTATAACATTCATCAGAGCCTTTAATTGCTTGATGATTATATATTTCTGATCCTATCAGAAAACCATTCAGTGGTACAGACATGTAGATATTGATAGTTTCACAGTGAGATGGTTGGAAGATTAGCTAAATGCAATGAAACCACAGATGTTAGCTGGATTTAATCTCACCCAGCAGCCAAAGCCATGAATTTATTGCTTAGCAATGTAATTTAGAAGCAACAAAAGTTACTGGAAATACGTGTCAGATAACACTGTGTACACTGGTATCAGGATTAATCACGCTGTAGTGGCAAATAATGTTTGTTATATTAAAGATACTGTTCATTCCACTTAATGGTATGTTATATGTTATTGCATTTGTTCTATGACTGTATTATTATAATTATTATTATCTTTATTTATATTGCGCCAACATATTCCGTAGCGCTGTACAGGAGTTGAGTACATGGCAAAAAAACACCTTGTAAAGAATGGGGGGGCCTGTTTTTGAGCATAAAATCAAAGGTACATAGAGCTTGTTTTCAAGGCACTAACACAAGATTGAAAACTTGCAAACTTACAGTCTAACAGCATTATTAAATTGCGATTCAGCCAATTGAAAAAGGCTCTATATAAGCACAGAGCATATTATTTTTTACAGAAGTTTTTAGTTAGTGAATAGCTTGCTTTTGGATAGAAGTTCACTAACTAAAAACTTCTGTAAATAAATATGCTGTGTGCTTATATAGAGCCCTTTTCAATTGGCCAAATCACAATTTAATAAGGCTGTAAGGTTTAGGTACATTTGAGAAGCATGAACCACCATGAATGCACAGGGCGTACATATCATATGTACCACTGCGTGGAAGGCATTGTTGAGGGTTGTGTTTTTGCCATCAATTATTTTGGATAAATTATTGTATCATCCTGTGGGCTGTGGGGTTCCCTGGTTATCCAGTGGTTGGGATTCAGTGCTTTCATCTATGTGACCTGTCTGCAACCTGGATTCGATTCCAGTCAGGGAACCAAGAAGTCACACCACCCTGAAGCCAAGCAAGGTTGTGCCTGGTGAATACTTGAGAGACCACCTAGGAATACAATGAGTTGTTTGATGTGGCCAAGTGGAGAAGGAACTGCCAACCCACTCCAGTATCTCTGCCATGAAAACCAAGTGGATCAGTATGATCATGGGCATAAAGATGTGCCTGGTGTGTTACAGTTCATGAGGTCTCAGAGAGTCCGAAACGACTGAATGACGCAAAAAAATAAAGGGGCTGTGACTTCTGCTACACATCTTATGTACAATAACTGAATGGTTAAATAAGAAAAGCCTCTGTAGTTCTTGATTTACATATCACAAATAATAGCTGTCAAACTGCGAATCGTCGTCACGCTTGCGAGCCTCCAGGAAGTGAGGCGAGCCGTTGAAGCACAGAAGTCTTTCCGAGCTCGGAGCACTTAGCTGATGAGCGCCAAAGGAAAATAAAGTAATGGAAAATAAAAATGTATACTTTCCACTGCACTACATTTTTTTACTTTTTACACTGCACTTATATTTCTGGATTACTGCTCATTGGCTGCCAGCGATAGCACTCTCAAAGCAGTTACATATTTACATCACTTGAGACCTGAAAACATTTTCTAATTTACACTGCGCTAAAAAAAATTATATTTAACACTGTACTTATATATCTGTCTTTGCGATGAGCGCGGAAGATGACCGTTGCAAAGCACGAAACTTGAAGGACACGAGGGGAAAGGCTCGCAATGAGTGCCAAAGGTGCTCAGAGGAGCAAAAGTACACAAGGGGAGAGGCTAGCAATTAGCGCCGAAGGTGCTCAGAGGAGCAAAAGTACACTAGAGAAGAGATTCACAATGAGCGCCAAAGGCACTCAGCGCCAGGCTTGCAATGAGCGCCGAAGGTCCTCATCGAAGCAAAAGCTTTTCATTTGTGGCAAACGGCATTGCCCACCTCTGTACAACAGGATAATACTGAAATTCAGGACTGTGTTTATCACTTCAGGTTTGGCATAACCTGCTTTTCGTGCAGCCCACACCATGCCTTCAAACAAGTCTTCATAAAATGACTTTGTACAGAACAGTTTCAAATACTGGACTGTACATGTTCAGTGTCATATTTTATTACTTCTAAAAAGGAATATGATAATCTTTAAATATTTTGAATATTTATTTCCAATTATAGCGTGGTATTAGGCTAGCAATGACCACTGGAGGAACTCAGATAATGTAGGCTATTTCAACATGGTCCTCCGTGCACCACAGAATATGTGACAATGTACATAATCAAATTACACCATGTTTGCTAATCTCAAATTATGAGAATTTTGGCACTTTTGAAAACAATTAAATAATTGCATTTGTATCTGCTGAGACAACAGCTTTGATAGGAGAGAATATTGAAGTGATGTGCTGTGGTGTTCCAAGTTGCCATGCCAACAGTGGCAGTTACAAAGGGAACTTTCGTTATCTGTGCAAACTAAATGCTGTTTTGAGCTTGGAAAAATGGGAATCCCAAACACCATTACCCAGAAACCCTTATAGGAGAGGACATAATCAGTGTGATGCATTATTTGGTTGGTCCCCCAGTCCCTCCTCTTGACATTGCCTGTTCATCTTTTTCTTCATACAGAATGATGATCATATATTTAAAAGAAATGATGCAACCATTCTAAATATAGATATTAATTAGAGTCAAATAAACAGCTAAATCTCAGATGTATATTATCTTCATATTCCTTGCTATGTCCCCAAATTATAAAATGATAACAAAACAATTATCTGTATTTTATGTTTTTAATGTCTATATTATTTATTGTGATATTATCAACACAATACAGACAATAAATGGCATTTGCATTTTTCAAAGAATTACATTTTCTCTTGTCTGTCGGAGTATTAGATAAATAATAAGCATTGTTCTCATAATGGTACTCCATATATCAGCTGGAGTTCAAACAGCTTTGGATTAATGGAAAGGCAGGTGACAGCTAGCAATACAGGGAGCATAATAACACAAAGGCACAGCCCCATCAAAATGATGCTTTCAGTGGAGGAGTGCCCAAAGCCATTGTAATTACCAGCCTAATAACGATTAGAAAAATACAGGCACTCCCCGAGTAATGAAGAAGCCATGACACACCATCATAGCAGATACCCAGCAGAGGCTAAATCCACGTACATTATGTAATAAGGTAAAGAGTATTTGTGATAATTGTGTTTGACTATTAGGAGCCTTTGTATAATATCCCATATCAGAGGCAACACCTTGCTATGTGTGAACCTGTAGTAGGCACAGAGCTATTAGGCATTAAACAAACACTCTTATGATATCCTCCTAAAGATAGCTTTTAATTTGCTAATTCAACCACAGTCCTTTGCATGGAATGGCCTGTCACAGGATTGGGATTCATCGTGAACCTTACAGAAACAGCTCTACTTGTTATGTTACCTTGGTTTGGTTGTACCACAGTAGTTGAGCAAAAACTTCACCTGTTTGTGAAGAATGCAACAAGCATTAACAAGCTATGTAAACCTTGAGCTTTTCAGAGAAAATATTAATTTTAGCAGATTTTGTTAGTATATGGAAGCTGAAATGAGGGTCACACAACCTTTTCAAGGAACAAGAGGGCAATTAAAGAACATTTTAACGCATTTTTACAAGGAAAAATAGCTAGACACTCGCTGTTTACCTTGGTACTTGTCACGCTTGTATGAGTAAATTTACATTACTCCTCATGTGAACTTGGTACTCGTGCTTTTCGACACTGTACTTTCACACTGACTCTAGGTGAAAAGTGTACAATGTTGAAACCCAGCAACAAAACTCCCTTTTATTAGGATAACTGCTGAGTACATTGGGTAGGCCTTATCCATTGTAAAATGCCATTACTATGTTGTTATTGTTTTATTTATAATTACCAACTTTATACTTAGGATTTGGGACTCTTACACTTTCATATTAAATGAAGAAACCAAATATGTAGGGCTGAGTGATACTTGATTTTGGGAGATTACTATCTAGGGAATCACCTAGGCTCACATCACACAAGACGTGTACGTAACAGTAAATAAGTAAAGTAGCATCATAATCCATTAGCATAGCTAAACTTCAGCCGCATTATAGGATTTACATTCTTTTTGAAGCATTTTGTGTGTCATCATTATCAAAAAGTGTTGTGCATCATTGTGTATACTATGATGTGAAAAACATTAAGCATTTTTAGGTGCCAAATTAATATCATACTAATTACGACATTTTAACTGTGTCTATTATTATGCATCTTGTAGTACAATTAAGCAAATATAACATACTTATATAGCAGATGTTTTGCGAAAATCATATCAATGTATTAAATGCCCAACTCTTTACAGCATGATGTAGTCTGTATTCAAATAAACATCTATTAAAATAATTTATTTTGTGTAGTCTGCTGTTTCCAAAATTCACAAAGGTCTGAATGAAAATGAAGTCAAAGTCGAGAATCCAGAATTTTTTATTGCTATAAATGCAAATATTTAAATCTAATTGCATTCAGAAGGGCTCAGGAAGGAAGTTTGGAGAGTGGAGGGGACTCAGGAAAAGAACATCACAAAACTGCTCCTTTTTAAGCATTGGGAAGCATAATTAGATTTTTAGAATAAAATGAATAATGCAATCAATGTCCAGAAAAAAAATAGGCCGGGGTTCCTTATTTGGACCCAGGTCCACCTGAATTGCCCTGCCTTATTTTATACATTACGACTGGCTTAGTGAAATCATACTTAGAATATTGTTTTTTCTCCCTCTCCAGTCTATTAACTGATATCAATATGTCAAAATGGATGGCATTTTATCAATATGCATGGTATTTTATCAACAACATTGAGATGGCCCTGTCACAGTTTTAAGATTTACCGGTATATCAAGATGATATCACTAGTGCTAACTGATATAGTGATGTTTAGTATTGACCCTCCATTTTTCAGTTGTTAATATTGTATTTTTCCCTGTTCTCTCCCCTTGTACAGTGCTACGGAAAATGTTGGCGCGTTACAAATAAACAATAATAATAATAATATGTTCATAATGCAGCCATGTTAACATTGTGTTTTAAAATAAAAAAAGGTCCAGACATCCAAATTTGACTTTATCTGTAAATATACATATTATAACTAAACCATATACATTTGCTTTGTCTCAAGTCCAATACAAGCAGTCTGCCCAGCATCCCTCCTCCATCCTGACAGCAGGTGCATGTCTTACCTTGGAGGATGATTCTCCCACCATTGCCTCAAGCTGCTCCCATGGTATCAGCACTACAAGTCTCTGATGGCAGCCTGGCACTCCACAGCAGGTACGAGAAAGAAACACAGCCCCAGAAAACAAACAACGACCGAGACAAAACAAACCAGGCGCAAGGTGCAGGTGGCTGCCACCAGAGCACCTTCAGCTCTGAGCCTGCAGCAGTAAATCAGGCAGGATCAGCAGAGTACAAAAGGCAGTTCAAATTACTGCTTAGCAATCATCCAATCCTCAGTAAGCCTGAAGAAGAAACCATGACGTAAGGGGAAGCACTCTTACAGGAAAAAAAACAGGAGGAATTCAGTTTCTGTACAAGGTAGAGGAGTGAACGGAGAGCCAGGCACTGCTATCAAAGTGCTCAATACCTATTCATATAACGTGTGATAGTGTGCTCAGTGGCCCAGTGTTACAGGGATACCAAGTGATTGCTATCAGGAGGCTCTCAGACATCATCACCCCATAGGCAGAAGCCGAGGAGCTAGCCAGAGAAAATACCCCATTATCTGCCGCCAAGGACCACTGTGGTCAGTTTTCTGTTTTATAGTCTTTTAAATAACCAAGTTTGATAAAGGTCAAAACTGGATTCATTTTATTTTCTGACCTGATTCAGGAGGGTGTAAACTAATGAGCTGTCCATTACCCCAGTACTTGTAGTTTTAGCTGCCGCATTCCTGTTTTGAGGATACAAGCTTCTTCGGCATTCAAAGTTCGTGTCAAGCTCAGGAACTTCTTCCGAAGGAACCAAAATGGTAGCTTCCACAGCAGCATAATAACATATAAAATGGAAAAACTTAGAGGTTGAATAATATTACACTCAAAAACATTCTGCCATTTTCAAGTGCAGTTCTTCAAATGAGTTTATAGAACTACAGTGGTCTTGTAAAGGGGAACTGCCTTGTTTGATGTTCCAGATACAGTACTTTTTAAAAAAGGATTAAAACTAAACATACATTGTGTTAGCAATTTTGTTAAACTTGTGACCAAGAGTTATCCAGTGTGCTAATCAAATGCCACTATACACTAAAGGCACAATCTGAAAATTAGTTATTCTGGTTACTGTGGTAAATTTTTTCAGATGTACCGAACAGAATCAGAACATCCTAAAGAACAAAAGGAAAGCAAAGAATACCCTATCCAAATCACTATCAAGTACCCACAATTATTGAAATAGCTCTGTTTTTAAAACTGAATTTTATTTTACTCAAATAAAAATACAAACAGTTAAAATATAGCTCTTATTGCTCTTTTTTCTAATGATGTCACTGTCAGTAGGCCTCTATATGTCAGATAATAAATGTCTTTATCTTTTATAGAATGTATTTACTGTATACATTCTATAAAAGATATAGACATTTATTATATGAGATATAAGGGTCTACTGACAGTAATTAGGAAAACAGATCAATAGGAGCTCTCTTTTAACCGTTTGTATTTTAAATCTTACAAAATTAACCACAGTAAATTTATGTGTGCACCCTTAGAAAACTAAAACAAGAGAATCAAATTTGTAAAGTATTTATTCTGGTTGCCAAAAGATCTACCTCCTGTGATACAAATGGTACTGTGACAGAAAGCACACAGTCAAATTAACACTGGAACTCTGCTAGGCTCTGTTAACAGCCACCAGGATTTCTCCTTTACATCAGCCTGGTGGAGCTACCTGCAGATCTAAGCATCCTCAGGATCCAGGACAATACAGCCCATTAGAACCAGGGTTACAACACTTGGTAAATTATCCTTAGAGATGAAGGAGTACAACTTGCAAACATGTCTTCTCCAGCATTCTTCTTTACTGAATGAGACACATTTTCTGAAGGTGAAATTAGACAAAACAAAACATATCTAAACCCCCACAGATAACCAATCAGGATAGCTCTATTTAGCACCAGCTTTAGGAGCCTTATTGAAGTCCAAAGGAAACCCCTGTTGAGCTAGAGCCTCCTAATCTAATTACATGAACATAAGCCTCCCCCTAAGCCACAGAACAAACAGTAAACAACAACCTCTTCCAGACCCACAATATTATCCACTAATATATTGCATTCACATCATGCCAACAACAGATGAAAACCCTGAAATTAACTGACATTTTGGGTAGGAGGGTTTCACATTCATCACATGTACATATCTTAATAATGATTTATATTACTCTAGAAAAAAGAACTGCAAGTGCAATGTATAACCATGTCTTAATAATGTTTAAAGTATAATATGACACTTCTACTTGACATCTAAGACATGGTTGTAAAACTCAAGTACAGTGGATATAAAAAGTCTACACAACCCTGTTAAAATGTCAGGTTTCTGTGCTGTAAAAAAATGAGACAAGGATAAATAATTTCAGAACTTTTTCCACCTTTAATATGACCTATAAACTGTACAACTCAATTGAGAAACAAACTGAAATCTTTTAGGGGAAGGGAAGAAAAAAAAATAATGTGGTTGCATAAGTATGCACACCCTAGTAATAACTGGGGATGTAGCTGCGTTCAGAATTAGGCAATCACATTCCAAATTGTTTTAAATAGGAGTCAAGCATACGCCTGCCATCATTTAAAGTGCCTCTGATTAACCCCAAATACATTTCTGCTGCTCTAGTTGGTCTTTCCTGAAATTTTCTTAGTCACATCCCACAGCAAAAGCCATGGTCCACAGAGAGCTTCCAAAGCATCAGAGGGATCTCATTGTTAAAAGGTGTCAGTCAGGAGAAGGGTACAAAAGAATTTCCAAGGCATTAGATATACCATGGAACAGTGAAGAAAATATGGCACAACAGTGACATTACCAAGAACTGGAGCTCCCTCCAAAATTGATGAAAAGACGAGAAGAAAACTGGTCTGAGAGGCTACCAAGAGGCCTACAGCAACATTAAAGGAGCTGCAGGAATATCTGGCAAGTACTGGCTGTGTGGTACATGTGACAACAATCTCCCATATTCTTCATATGTCTGGGCTATGGGGTAGAGTGGCAAGACGAAAGCCTTTTCTTAGGAAGAAAAACATCCAAGCCAGGCTACATTTTGCAAAAATACATCTGAAGTCTCCCAAAAGCATGTGGGAAAAGGTGTTATGGTCTGATGAAACCAAGGTTCAACTTTTTGGCCATAATTCCAAAAGATATGTTTGGTGCAAAAACAATACTGCACATCACCAAAAGAACACCATACCCACAGTGAAGCATGGTGGTGGCAGCATCATGCTTTGGGGCTGTTTTTCTTCAGCTGGAACTGGGGCCTTATTTAAGATCGAGGGAATTATGAACAGTTCCAAATACCAGTCAATATTGGCACAAAACCTTCAGGCTTCTGCTAGAAAGCTGAACATGAAGAGGAACTTCATCTTTCAGCATGACAACGACCCAAAGCATACATCCAAATCAACAAAGGAATGGCTTCACCAGAAGAAGATTACATTTTAGGAATGGCCCAGCCAAAGCCCAGACCTGAATCTGATTGAAAATCTGTGGGGTGATCTGAAGAGGGCTGTGCACAGGAGATACCCTCGCAATCTGACAGATTTGGAGTGTTTTTACAAAGAGTGGGCAAATCTTGCCAAGTCAAAATGTGCCATGCTGATAGACTCATACCCAAAAAGACTGAGTGCTGTAATAAAATCAAAAGGTGCTTCAACAAAGTATTAGTTTAAGGGTGTGCATACTTATGCAAGATTTCAGTGTGTTTTTC
This sequence comes from Discoglossus pictus, assembly GCA_027410445.1. Lineage (NCBI taxonomy): Eukaryota > Metazoa > Chordata > Amphibia > Anura > Alytidae > Discoglossus > Discoglossus pictus. The sequence continues at coordinate 216,026,951 of CM050163.1, read as the reverse complement.
AATTGAGTTGTACAGTTTATAGGTCACATTAAAGGTGGAAAAAGTTCTGAAATGATTTATCTTTGTCATTTTTTTACAGCACAGAAACCTGATATTTTAAGAGGGGTGTGTAGACTTTTTATATCCACTGTACTTGGAGGGTCCCCCACTCCAGCATTTTCAAGTTGGCACTGATGAAATCACCATGAAATCACCAGTGTACAAGCAGAGAGACCAATAAAGCCTGTACTTATTTGCAGCCATTAAGGAGTGTAGTTAGCAACTGCAACTGTGTGAACTACAAGTGGGGTGAGCACTAATGGCATTTATTTTATTTGTATGCCAAGAGTTTATGATTAGGTTTGGCTCCCTGCACCACCCTTGGATAAACAATTTATGTTATGATAGAGGGGAGTGTTTAAGACTAACTGGCAGAGGTAAAGATTGTCTTTGGTTCTAAGAGGTAATTCAAACTAATTATTATTGTAAGGTGAGATGTGAGGTGGAGAAAATAGAGGGGATGGGAAAAAGGGATGTGCACACATATAACAGTATTAAGGCCACAGGCTCTAAATGTTGTTACCCAAATACTATTGTTATATTTGTGATAAAAGCATTAAGGTTTTTTTTTACGAGTATTTATGGTTAACTGTACAGTCCAATATTTATAGTTTGCTCTTTATGAAAATAACTAAAATGGATAACAAATTTGACGTAAGTTGGCATCTTCTTGCGGGCTCCGACCGGGTTACGGGCTCCGGACTCCGATTCCATGCAATGGTTAACAACACACGTCACAGCCCGTCCAAGCCTTTGATTTTTCATGGCCGAAAGAGTTACGATCGCTAAAATCGCAAATTGCTATTCAATTGCTGCAATGCCTCAAACCCGCAAATGTTTTCACACCCGTAAATGGCACAAATCCTACGAGTACCAGATAGGACCCGCAAAGGGGTTAAAGACATGTCCGGAGCACTGTAAATGCAAATATACATTCTATACTGCACTGTAAATGACGGGGAACACGATGGAATTAATTGCACAACAGTCTCAAGTCCGTAATTCTGCAATAATAAATATTATTTTATATGTGTAATTTCATGGTTAAATCAATCTTGGGAATCAATAAATTAATACATACCAGGTCACCCACATGGACTAGAACATTGACTTCATTAATATGTATTATTTTGTACTTAGCAGGTTTGCGGGTCCAATCACATATCGGACCCTACAACGCTAGTTGATTGACATGTAACCTCCATGTTTTAATGACTTCATGATGACGGGCTCCTTTTCTATTGGCTGTTTCTGCATCGGGAGTTATGGTCTTGCTTAATTGATCATGTTCACGCCCCGAAATGCTACATAGCACTGTAAGTATAGCACTCTGCAGGGCCACGGCAGGCCTGCAGATATACGACCTACTGTATATCCCATGACTTGTGGCCTCCAAATTGAATGAGGCCCATATTATGCTAAATTCTATAGATAAAGGGAAATTTTAAAGCAGAACTTTACTAGAAATTTTATTAAAACATGTATTACATTTAAAAATAACACTCTATGTAATAGTGCTTGTGTAATAGTTTTCAATAATGCTAATCTAGCATAATTATCTGGCTGAAAAAATAACTCCCCATATTACTTTAGACAGTATATTTTGTCTTTGTACTCTACATCTGGGACATCTCTCACCACAGTCCAACAGTAGTGTCCCAAAATAGCAGAACTGCATTGATACCTATTTTCCATCACCAACATGTCCTGGTGGAAACTTTCACCATGTTTACGACTAACTGCACACCAGTTCTCAGGGAGAAAGTGGATCGTCAAAGAAAAGCAAAAGTCATTTCTGGTGAACTGAGATAATTTTACTCACAAGTTTGAGGGGTACTGTTGCTTTAAGGGACTAGATAGATAGAACCTGACGCTTGTCCTGAGATCCACCTGTACCTCGCCCGTCCAGACCCCACCAAGACTCCTGGGACATTGTTGCTGTGGCTGTGGCAAGAAACATCTCCCTGAGCTAGCTGATTGAGGCGAGAAACTAATCACACCTTGGGTTAACCGCACAAATACTTCAAAGGGGGGACCTTAATTAAAACCATTCCCATTATGCAGCATCACTGCACAGGTTTCTGCTCAATATTGAGTGATTTCATCACTGATCTTATGATAGACAATAAGGCAATCTTCCATAGTGAAGAACTGAGTTAAGTCCTTCTGGCAGTCATGATATATACTGACATTTTCCTCATGCAGATTCCATTGTTGTAATAAAGAATCTGCCTTATTGTTTTGCCAAATCTAGATCTCTAGATTTGGAACAAAATAAAGTTCTTTTGATTTTCAAAGCTCAGGTGATTTATCTCATTCATGATCTGATTCTTCATCTTCAGATTGCAGTCAACATTCTGCTGATAGCTCAGGAATGGGAAGTCCTTCTCTATGAGGTATTAAGCAAATTGAAGATGGCATATCAAGATAGTTGACAGTCCATTTTTTTCTTCTTGGAGCTTCCCTGCTGAACGGGTGGCATCATATAAAAATAGCATCCAGTCACACAATTAGTTGGCTATCTCCATATCACAGGCGCAGCAAAAAGCACATTGTGGCCTTATCAATTTAACCAGTTTTGGAGGTTAGAAGTGCAATTATTGCAACAAATATGTGGAGTCCAATTTTAAACCCAAAATTACAGTGATAAGCTTTCCTAATAACTGTAGTAACATAAAGTTTCTGTAAGGAAATGACTCTACACCACACACATAACAAAGGATATCTGCACTATTATATAATAACTAGCGCATTGCCCGTCAAAAAATGACGGCAATCAGATGTGTATGTTTTAAAAGTTGTTTAGTTATTAATATACATATGGAATTGTAAGGTAGCTAATGTTGTTTTCTGTGTACTACTGAAATATAGAATTCAAATTAATAAATGAATTTACGTATTTTTATGCATTGTGTTGAAGAGCTGGTAATCTGTGTTGATGTTGCTGCAGCATTAGTGGTGTGGGGGTGCTGTGTAAGCGTGCTGAACGTGTGCAGTGTAATAGTGTGCGTGCGCGAGCCAAAACCGTTAACGTAGCTGTGTACTTCCGCATTATCTTAAAATGGCGCATAATGTGTGGTATGCGTCTTAGCGGATTTTCGGTACGTGTTTTCCGTGGTAATAGTGCTGTAGCCGCTTTTTCTTTTTGTTCGTCCGGCATTTTTTCTGCAGCGCTCATTGCACAGTACTACGGTTTAACGGCTCGCCGCGCTGCGCGAGGCTCGCCAGGCGATGATCGCCTGCGGTGCTCATCGCTAAGCCCGCTAAAGTACTACGGTTTAACAGTAAATATGGTAAAACGGTCAAATGACGGTCAATAAAAGTTAAATGTTGTGAAATTTGTTTGCCACACAACATGACGCTACATTTGTCCCTTTTTTTTTTTCTTAAAATAAATACAAATTTTTTTTTTTTATTTTTTTTTTTTAACTTGCAACTTATATTTCATCAAATGCGTTGCTTTAGGCGGGAAATCCGATGTTGTGCGAGACAAAGGCGTTAAATCTGTGTTAATGCGTAAATCTGTAATTGGGTTTCGTAAAATGTACTCGCTACTGTCTTTTTACTCATTGCGCTGTTCATCCGCATCCTTTATCTTGTTGTTTTTCCAACACATACGTCTGTGGCTGTGTTTTACGCAGTTCGTAGTAGTATAGCCTCCTTTTCATTTTTTTCGGCGGCCATTTTTTTCTCACTTAGCCGATTTTCGATCTTTGTAACTCGGCTAAATCGCTGTAAATTGGAGTTCCAACTCACTTCCAGATGTCCTGCCTGGTTCCCCATGCTGTAAGTGACCTTTATTTTATTTTTTAGTGTGTATTTAGTGTTTTTTTTTAGTGTTTTGGTTTCGCCGCTTATCTCGTATTTTTTTTCATCTCGTATTTTTTTTCTAAGTGCTACGGTTTAACGGCTCGCCTTGCTACGCGAGGCTCGTCTGCAATGAGCGCCTGTGGCGCTCATTGCCGAAGTGCTACAATTTAATGGCTCACCTCGCTGCAATGAGCACCAAAGTGCTAAGATTTGCGGCACTCATCGCTAAGTCGTACGCACTACGCAACGCAGCGTGACGACGAATCGTAGTTAGACAATTATAATATGTGATGATTACTTGGCTCTGGCTGATTCCTAACACAGAAAGAGACAGTAACAGTTTTACTGTTTAGACCAGTGCTAGTCAACCTGGTCCCTACCGCCCACTAGTGGGCGATTCAAGCTTTCATGGTGGACGCGGGGTAATCGATAGGTTTCGTCCCTGACAAGTGACGTCACACGCTGGAGACCTGCAGCACCATGGTTGGATGGTTGGAGAGCTGGTGAGAGAGACTATGGACAGGAGTCAGGATCACTATTTAGTAAGTACAGGGCAATACATAGCTAGGGTCATATGATTTAGGTAACCAGATGCACCGGTGGGTGGTATGAAAAGGTTAACAACCCCTAGTTTAGACAGTAAAAATAATTACTCAGCACAAAAATCATGCAGGGCTGTGACACTAACTAAACCTGACCTGAAAACATATCTAATAATAAATATATTAATATTAAAAATCCCTTTATTAATGGGATATGGAAGGCTCCTGGGTTTTACAAGATATGTAACACACCTGTGTACCTATGTACGTTTATGCATGTTACTTTATTAAGAAGTGCTTATAAACGCATACAAAACATAACCTGCATGTCTCTAAGAGAAGAATATTTCAAACTTAATCAAAGAGGGTATTTAACACCAAATAAAATAGATAAATAAATCAATGCTGGAGAGGCTGTAAAGAACTTGGGACACAGAAACATACAGTGCCTTGCAAAAGAATTAACCCCCTTGGCATTTTTCGTGTTTGCCTCACAACCTGGAATTAACATGGATTGTTTGAGGATTTGTATCATTTAATTTACAGAACATGCCCACAACTTTGAAGAGTTTTTTTTATTTTTCATTGTGAAGCAAACAACAAATAGGACACAATAACAGAAAAAGTCAATGTGCATAACTATTCACCCCCCTATAGTCAATACTTTGTAGAGCCAGCTTTTGTGGCAATCACAGCTCCAAGTTGCTTGGGATAAGTCTCTATGAGCTTGCCGCATCTTACCACTGGGATTTCTGCCCATTCCTCCTTGCAAAACTGATCCAGCTCCTCCACAGATTTTCTATTGGATTGAGGTCTGGGCTTTGACTAGGCCATTCCAACACATTTACATGTTTCCCCTTAAACCACTCAAGTGTTGCTTTAGCAGTGTGTTTGGGGTCATTGTCCTGCTGGAAGGTGAACCTCCGTCCTAGCCTGAAATCACGCACAGAGTGGTACAGTTTTTGCTAAAGAATATCCCTGTATTTAGCACCAGTTTCCCAGTCCCGGCTGCTGAAAAACATCCCTACAACATGATACTGCCACCACCATGTTTTACTGTGGGGAAGGTGTTCTTTGGGTGATGTGATGTGTTGGGTTTGCGCCAGACATAGCGTTTTCTTTGATGGCTGAAAAGTTCAATTTTAGTCTCATCAGACCAGAGCACCTTCCTCCATACATTTTGGGAGTCTCCCACATGACATTTTGCAAACTCAAAATGTGCCATTTTGTTTTTTGCTGAAAGTAATGGCTTTCTTCTGGCCACTCTGCCATAAAGCCCAACTCTATGAAGCGTACGGCTTATTGTCGTCCTATGTACAGATACTCCAGTCTCTGCTGTGGAACTCTGCAGCTCCTTCAGGGTTACGTTAGGTCTCTGTGCTGCCTCTCTGATTAATGCCCTCCTTGCCCGGTCCATGAGTTTGTGGGCGTCTGTCTCTTGGCAGGTATGCTGTTGTGCCATGTTCTTTCCATTTGGTTATGATAGATTTGATGGTGCTCCTGGGGATGATCAAACATTTGGATATTTTTTTATAACCTAACCCTGACTTGTGCTTCTCAACAACATTGTTCCTTACTTGTTTGGAGAGTTCCTTGGTCTTCATGGCAGTGTTTGGTTAGTGGTGCCTCTTGCTTAGGTGTTGCAGCCTCTGGGGCCTTTCAAAAAAGGTGTGTATATGTAATGACAGATCATGTAACACTTAGATTGCACACAGGTGGACATCATTCCACTAATTATGTGACTTATGAAGGTAATTGGTTGCACCAGAGCTTTTTATGGGCTTCATAACAAAGGGGGTGAATACATATGCACATGCCAATTTTCTGTTTTCTATTTCTAAACAATAGTTTTATGTATATATTTTTCTCATTTCACTTCACCAACTTAGACTATTGTGTTCTGATCCATTACATCAAATTCAGATTAACAAAACATTGAACTTAAGGCTGTAATGTAACAAAATAGGTAAAAAGTCAAGGGGAGTGAAAACTTTTGCAAGGCACTGTATGTAGTGGAGTTGTCCTAAGATAAAACATTTCAGATTTCAAATTTTTTGATTATATTGAATTGGAAAAAAATATACTCCCCTCCTGGACCAAAATAAAAAAAACACGGTTTATAGAAATAAAATAATTGAACAAGACTTCCTAGTCTCAGATCCTAATAGATTTAATAAAAAAAAAAAAAAAAAAAAAAAGGGAATTATGGTAACAAAATATAGTGAGATGTTACAAATAAGAAATGTGGTTTCCCTCTCCAACCCTCCCTCCTTAAATTCTAAATCTCCCTACAAATGTAATTTAACTGTTTTCATTTCTACTGGTGTTTGAATGAACGTAATGTCTTAAATGTTTTATAAAAAGAGATTTTATGCAGAGATAAGATATAATGTATGTACGGTTTTAAATTGAAAAGATTAATGAAAAGATAAAAAAAAAAAAGAAGAAGTGCTTATTCCCTATATGGGTCTGTGCAATTCAGATACACACTCTGTAGTGATGGATGTTCTGTGTAGTGTCCTAGCCTATCAGGGACCACATCTCATGTTGCAGTATGTTGCTGAGAGATGGACACTGATTGGTTAGTATGAGCCACAGTACAGCAAAGTCTGTGTCTTTGAGAGCTGCAAAGGGCAGACCCAAGAAGGGACTATTTGTTTGGTTTTATGCAGTAAAAACATAGCCTATAGGCACTTCTTAATAAAATAAAATAAATAAAAGTAAACAGAAACTTTTTTTGCATTAAACAATACCAAAATAAACATTATTATACTTACCCCAAAGTTTTCTAAATCTCTTGAGTTGGCATGCCTTTGATTTTCAGAATTAACACCCCTTAAAATCCCTGTTAAAATTAGCATACAATTCATAATTTATTTTGGCCAATCAAAGGCAGCTAATACATTGTATCAATCTGTGATAGCAGTTTGTGCAGGAAGGAATCATTTGATGTGTAGTCCCCTGCACAAGTGAGCAGGAGGAGCTAAGATTCATTGTAACGGTCATATTCTTATTCAGCACAGTAAAACTGTTTAAAATGTCATCACCAAAACATTTAGGCTTTTGACCAGTGAAAGTACATCAGGCAGTTTCCAGTGAAAGTACATCGGGCTTGTAAAAAAACTGCAATGGCAGCACCCAGTAGCATATTTACTAGGTATTTTTTGTTACTTTTTAAAGCTTTCCACCCTTTATCAATTCTAGTTCTTAGAGGATAATGTAAAATGGAACTACATCGTGCCTTTGTTAATGAAATGGAAATCCTTTTAAATGACCCTCTTTAATCTCCTATAATGCCGGCAAAATATACAGTGGTAATCTCGTCAGACGATTCCACACTGCAGATGTCTAGGAAGATTTTTCTGGGACTTCACTGCAACGAGAGACCGCTAAAATATGGAACACATTTTCCCATTAAATATTAATTTTATTGTTACATAAAGCCAAAGGAACACAGCAAAAAAAAAAAAAAAAAAAAGAAGAAACAGAGACTGAACAGTATATTGTAATCCAAAATATGCAAATCTACAGGGGAGTGTTGGTCAGCTACTTATATTAGATATACAAACTAAATAGGATATTTATTTAACTGTTGTTTCCAAGGTAGCCAGATCTTAACAAAACATTTTCATAGTGTCTATTTCCATATTTCCACTGGTTTTCTAATAATCACAGCTTCATTCATCCTAGTACATAAAAAACTAGAAGGGAGAATAGATATAATTCATTGGGTAGTGAAAATAATGGTCTTTGTTCAATAGCAATCAAACATTTCAATACCCAGCACTGCTCATGAATGTTAAACGGATCCAGTGGAAATGCTCCAATCAGTAATACTTATAGCAATATTTAAAGAAATGTATTAAAAATCATGGATAATCATGTGATCTGCCTTATCTCATACACTACAAGTAAGGGACTCACGTGAATGTGAGGATTTAAAGTGGAGTACAAAACTTTCTTAAAAAGAGTATGTTTTATATAAGCTAGCACTAAGGGTCTTTTTTATTTTTGTAATCATCATTTTTACAAACAAGTACTCCTGCAATTGTATATTATTTCAAAATAATAAAGTCCAAGCTTTTTGGTCCACCTCTGCCTGGCAAGTTATCTGCTAATGATCAATGTCATTCCAAGTTCTTTTATCATGAAGTTAATGATAATGTTTATTAGTAGTAGGTTCAATTATGTTGATTCATGGACCTAAGATAGTACATCAACTCTATATTCTAGGCTACTATTTTGTTTTCTTAAAGGGACCCAGTCATCCTACAAGCAACTTTTTTTTAATAGAGAGGCACTCCCCACATTGATATACAAGACACTTTGAAATATAGTTTAATGGTATTGGTAGTATTTTGGCTTACCTGTGACGTCACACTGTGGTTCAGTGCGGCTCTCTCACTCTCATTTATTTTATAAGGATCCTATCCCTGTCAAATATTCAGAGACTATGGGTTGCCCTTTAATGCTGAACATGATAAACCTTAAGATCTACATTTGTACATTCTACACAATTATTTTTATTATCATTTATTTATCACACAGCAACATACTCTGTAGCGCTGTACAAGCTTTAAGTTCCAGGCAAAACAATATTAACATATTGCAAATAATTGAGGTCCTAGTCTTTGAGCTTCGAATATATTGTGCATGCTGCTTTCCTAAAGCACCATGCAAGATTAAAAACTTGCACGCTTACAATCTAAAGGGTTTGGGTGTGGTACAGGTTTGTAGTAAAAGTGATGTGCATGTTAAGGCGGAAGGTGCTAGGCATCTTTAAACAGATGCGTTTTTAGTGAGGTTTTGAGACTGGAGAATAGTCTAGTGGAGCGAGGCAAGGAGTTCTGAGAAAATGGGTCAGCACAAGAAACGTCCTGAAGGCAGGAGTGAGAGAAAGTGATAAGAGAGGAGCAAAGAAGAAGTTCATTAGCAGACGGCAGGTGGGGGAGACAAGTGCAGAGATACAAGGGGGTGCAGTGTTGTTGAGGGATTTGTAAGTTAGGGTCATGATTGAAAATGTTATTCTGGAGGCTACAGAAAGCCAGTGGAGTGACTGACAGTGAAGTGCTGCAGACACGGAGCATTGAGTACAGTAGATGAGTCTAGCGGAGGCGTTCATTATGGATTGAAGTAGTGACAAGCGGGTGATGGGGAGGCCAACAAAAAGTGAGTTGTAGTAGTCAAGACAAGATATGATAAAAGAATATATCAGAATCCTAGTTGTGTCTTGTGTAAGGTAGTGACAAATTTTGGAAAAGTGAGGAAAAGAGAGGGCAGGGTCCAGTAGAAGCCCAAGACAATGGGCATGGAAAGTGGGAGTGATGATGGCATTGTTGACATGTGAGTAATTGATGCTGTAGTAGATAATGGGAAGATTCAGAGTTCAGTCTGTGGCGTTTTAGCTGGGTGGACATCCAGGAGGATATGCTCGAGAGGCAGTTAGAAACACGTGCTAAAAGAGAGGGGGATAGATCTGGCGCTAAAAATATAGATTTCAGTGTTGTCTGCATAGAGATTGTCATGATCCCCCTACCAGTCCTTAGGACACATATGATCCACCCAGAATGATTAGTATTTTGAGGCTGGCCATTACGCTAGCTGCATAATGACTCCTATCAGAATAGCCTCCTGGGAATGTGTGGTTATGGGACTGGGCTCAGTAGTTTTACAGTATGTTTTGTATGTTAATTACTGTATGTTATGTTGCTTCTCTATGTGGTGTTTACTTATGATGTTAGAATCTGTATGTTGCATATTCGGTTCATGAAGAGTTAACTGACTTAGAATGTGATGACGTAATCTGTATCTGTCATGTTGGGAGTCAGTTAGGTAATCTGTCAGTTATGTAATCCTACTCTATGGTAAAGTCTGTTCTGATTGAAGTGTGTATGCTTCTTACTGGAATAATATATATATTTAATAAGATATGTGGAAGATGTATATATATATATATATATATATATATATATATTCTGTGTTCTGTGTGTGCGAACACTGAAGAAAGCCCTTGTACCAGACGAAACGCATCTGAATTAGCATTTTTTGGTGTATTTTGTACGTATACATTTACAGGTGGATGGTTGTTTTCCACACTGTTTTAACCCTTTTGTCTTGTTTATCTGGACATAAACTGTGCAATAAATAGCAAGGAACACACTTTCATGCCCTAGTGTGTGTTTATTGCCTTCTGCAGTGCCAGCTTTAGCACATCCAGAGGATTTGAAGTATACTGGCAGTACCAAGTTTCTGTAAAGTATTAATTGGTATTCTTTTATATGGCCTAATATACACTACATAGTAGTAGCTCCAGCAGCATTGTCTGCAACCTAATTAGGAGGCGGACATCCCGTGGATTACAACACTTCCCCAGAAGTGGCATAGTGGGGCACGTTGTGAGTAATATACTATACATCTTTTGTGCCTATGTGTCTATAAAGTGTTCATATTACACTAGGAGGTGGTGCACTTTTCTCACCCCCATCCTTCTTCTCATATATATATATATATATATATGTGTGTCAGAATCCATAGTGAACATTATAGCTGCCCTGGTCCTGTACAACTAGTGAAGTGAATATTATGATGCCTGCATATGAAACATTGTTAGTGACTGTATTAGCAATTTATACAAAACCCATAAGACTCACAGACTGTTACAGAATGTTATAATTTCAAGTTTAAATATGCATCTATTGAACCTGCCATGAATTTTAAAAGCAATAAAATAATTTCCTCATTCTATTTATATGCTGATCCTGTATTCATATTTTTAAATGCTGTATTACTGCAAGGGGATTTCATAGACATCTGTTTGCCTTGATGAAGGGATCAAAAGAACCTCAATGATCCACTGGATAGCTTTGCCCTTAACAGCCATATCAAGCCCAACTGAAGAAAGGAGATTGTAACAGAAGTGAAACTGAAATCAAAAATATTTCATTTGGGTACCAAGCGAGGACGTATAGATGGAGAACAGGAGGGGGCATAGGACTGAACCTTGGGGTACACAAACAGACAGAGGGCGAGGAGAGGAAGAGGTGTCAGAGGAGGAGACACTGAATGTTCAATCTTGTAGGTATGATGAGAACCATGAGAGAGCAGTATCTCTGATTCCAAGGGAAGGGAGAATTTGGATTAGAAGAGAGTGGTTAACTGTATCAAAAGGCAGCAGAGAGATCCAGAAGAAGTAGAATAGAAAAGTGACTTTGACTTTGTGGTGAGCAAGTCATTAGTGATTTTTGTGAGAGCTGTCTTACTGGAGTGGAGGGTCCGGAAGCAAGATTGGAAGGTGAATTTTAATTGGGGTAAAGCAATTGTAGACAAGCCGCTCAAGCAGTTTGGAAGTCAGGCGAAGTAGAGAAATAGCGTGATAGTTGCAGAATCAGTGTCAGATGAGGGTTTCCTAAGAATGGGTGTAATTAGGCATGTTTTAAAGATAATGGAAACGTGCCAGTGTTTAGGGAAAGGTTGAAGAGATGTGTGAGAGCAGGTATAGGTGTGGTAGAGAGGGGAGGGATGAGCTGTGATGGAATAGGATCTAGAGGACAGGTAGTAAGGTGAGAGGATGATAGTTGGCTGGAGACTTCATCCTCTGTTACAAGGTCAAAGGAATGCATAATGGCTGTGGAAATGGGGAAGAATGAAGGCTGGGTGTTGTCGGTTAGTTGAGAGGATGGAGTGTATGATCCACGTTGAGAGGAGAATAGGGGCAACTTTCCTAGTTCAACAACCTTTTCTAACACAAATTGTAACAAAAATAAGAACTACACTAAAATAAGCCACTACACTAACCATCAAATTTTAATTTCAGAGTCTTTGATGTCAAAATGTTTCCTTTAGATCCCACTCAATGGGCTCAAAGGTCAGTGCAGAGCAGAGGGAGAGACATGTAGACGGTTGAGAAAAGAAATAAGGGGAAAAAAAGAAAACTACTATAAAAAAGATTATAGTCCAAACACACTGGTACAATACAATATTAAATTGTCATATTCTGTATAGCTAATTATACTGTATATACAAATATTACTACTTGACGACACTATATAGTGTACATGAATGATTGCTGTACGTTGCTTCACATGCACAAGTGCAATAAGTGATCACACACAAAGTATTCTTATGAAAAACATGCAGAGTGGCAAGACTAGATTATTTCCATGTGCATGTCAGTGCAATTTGTTTTCAATATCAACCCTTATCATTTTAAATCTTAGTGTGTAGTTTAAAGTGTGTAGGCCACTTAACATTATGTGGTCCTACTTACATAATTCAGGAGCTTCATTCTGGTGGCTAATGGCATCTGGCAAATCTTTGAGGAGTAAAACACATTGCAAAGGTGTGGACTGCTAGCAGAACCGGAACATAAAGCAGAGGAGTAATTCCACGACACTAGTCAATAGAGGAGATGTTCTAGCAACACACCAACAGAGGACCCTACCACTGCAACTGAACCGCTTTCATACTTTTTGTTAATCTTATGCATGAGGAACATTTTCTGTGCAAACTAAGATTATGAAGATATGCTCTAAACCTTTTTTTTATATTTTACTGTTATTCCAAATTTAATCTATTTAACTATTTGGTATCTTTGTCACTTTTATTGCATACCTGTGTAACTGGAAGATTTTCCCAACCGGATTGTTATGAGAGATTTTATTCACTGATGAGTGGTATATCTGGAGCACATCTATGCTCCAGAAAGATGTAAATTACAGTTACATAGTAACGGAGGTTGAAAAAGGCCTTTAGTCCATCAAGTTCAACCTTTTCAGATATCCTCTGATCCTTGTAATATGTGGATTAATTGCTAATTGATACAGAGGAAGGCAAACAAAAAATCCCATTGAAACATCAGCAAATGTTTTATAAGGGGAAACAATTCCTTCCTGAGATACTGGCAGATTTCTTCCTAGTTTAATACACCTCCATCTCTAGTTATCCAGGATAACCCTGAATGTCCTTTTTATTCAAAAATATGTCCAACCCTGTTTTAAACGCATTTATTGAATTTATTGTCACAACTTCCTTTGGTAGAGAATTCCACAGTTTATCCACCCTTACTGTGACTCCTTTTCTTTCTTTAAGGTGGAATCGTTTTCTTCTAAACTCAAGGGATGTACTCTTGTCAGTTGAAAACCTTTTGGATCAAAACGTTCACTTGACAAATGCTTATATTGACATTGGATGGAGACATTACATTTCAGTCCTACTTCCAATTCCTTAAAAGATATGTCAAATAGGTCAAAAAGCAGCGGACCTAATACTGAATCCTGAGGAATCCCGCTTACCTTATTAGTCCAATCAGTTTGTTCTATTTACAACAACTGTTTGAGACAGTTCTCAATCCATGAGCATATATTTAGTGCAATTCCTGCATCCCTTAGTTTGCTTAATAGTCCTCCACTTGGCACTGTATCAAACGCCTTCACAAAAAAACAAAAAGACTACATCTACTTATTTTACTTGATCCAAGTTCATGGTTACCTCCTCATAGAAACTAAAATGTGTTTGACATGAACCAGTTTTCATAAATCAGTGTTGACTCCTACTAATTATCTTGTTCAAATGGACATATTCTTTTTTTATTATTATTCTTTTTTTTTATTCAAACATATAGCAAAAATAACACAAATTACATATCAATGTTGAGAAGAAAGTACATAACATATAGCAATCATACAATCATTCAAAATGAAGGTTCCACATTTTTACTGGAACAAACTTTATTCATATTTTAGCAGAAAGTAGGTAAATATCCCACTTAGTCCAGTTAATATAAGAGGCTTGTTTCAAAGAGACTGAGGAATTAAAGTTATGTGTCAAATCCCTATTCAGGCTAATGGCATTAATTAATTCTTTCATTGTAGGAACTGAAGGTAAGTTCCAGTGTTTCGCCATAAGCCATGTAGCATCTAATAGGATATGACTAATCAAGTATCTATAGGGCAAGTTGTCCAAATCTAAATGAAAAAGAACCAGTTGTGGAGTACAAGGAATACGTTTATCAATCACCTTAGATAATAGCTGGCATATTTCCGCCCACATCTCGCAATTTTTGTTGCACTCCCACCAAGCATGGGCTTCAGTACCAATACAATGGTTTGGCTTATATAGACTCCAGATCCCCCAGTACCACTGGATGGAGTGGTCTACGCAGTTTGAACTATGCACTAAGGTGGATAAATATAAGGACTGAAATTGAAAAATATTTTGTTTTTCCCTTATCTCTTTTCTCAACTGTTTACATGTCACTACTTTGCACTGATCTTTAAGAAAATTGGGTGGAATTTAAAGGAACAATTGTAACATCAAATACACTGAAATTAGGGTTTGTTAGATAAAGTGTTGGTACTTTCTTATTTTTTGTTATAAAATGTTTGAATTTGTTAATCCCACTGCTGCATATGAAGGGAGAATGAAATTACAAAAATATGTGCAATGGAGCTTGAAATCTGTGCAATGGAGCTGGTACAAAGTGTGCAGTATGGACTAGGGAACATGTCAAATGTTAGTCCTAGTAGCCCGATTCAGGCCACATTTTCAAGATACCTTTCTTTGAGCACAGATGGATCCTTTTGACACAGGGATATCCTGAAAATGTGGCCTAGATCACCCCTCAATGACTAACGGTGGACATGTTTGTATTAAAACCACCTGACATTGTCAAACCAGTACAATTACAGTTTATTTCCCTCCTCTATGTTATATGATAATGGGCCCTATTAAATTGTCAAAATCGAGATTACTGAAGCCCATAAAGTAGCCCGCAAAAGTTACTGCTATTTAATTGGCCTCTTCCAACTACGCGATTTGCGGGTTACAGGCTGAAAATTCCTGCAGTTGTCAAAAACGTAACTCTGACCCATCTAAGCCTTTGATCTGTCAAGCCAGCAAATGTAACAACCACTAAAGTCGCAAATCGCTATTTAATTGCTACAATTCCTGAAGCCTGCAATTGCCTTCAAACCCATAAAATGGCAAATGTAGCCAGATAGGACTCACAAGCGTGTTAAACACCTGTTTGTAACACTGCAAAAGCAAATAAAAACACACTACTGTACTTAAAAATACGTGGAAAGCAACAGACATTAGAATTAATTGCACAACAGTCTCAAGCTCGCAAGTCTGCAATTGAAAAATATTTTTTTCAAGTTTTATTTCTGTGTTATATCAATCTGGGGAATCAAGGAGTTAATACATATCAGGCCACCGACATGAACTAGATCAGTATCTTCATTAATTTTTATTGATTTTTACATCACTGGATTGCAAGCCGATTGCATATCGGACGTCTAAACACTAATTGATTGACGTTTAAACGCCATGTTTTACTGACATGATGATGACAATCTCAATTACTATTGTCTCTTTCTAAATTGTAACTTGCGGCCTTGCTTAATTGATCATGCCCTGAAATGCTACTTACGATTGCATGGTTTACGGTTTAGGCTTTCGGCCATGTACTTGCGGGCCTATTCAATTAAATAAGTATATGTAAATACTGTACATTTTCAACTGCTAAATTGCCAGGTATTAAAGGTAGTATCAAAAGATGTTTTTTTTTGTTTTTTTTTAAATAATACCCTTATCTCTTTAACTATGTGTTTATATTTATGGATTAAAGATAGTATCAAAAGATGTTTTTTTTTTAAACAATACCCTTATTTCTTTAATTATGTCTTTATATTTATGGATTAAAGGTAGCATATAAAGATGCTTTTTTAAAGTGTTTATATTTATGGATGTATGTACACTGAATCTCATTACATATTTATATATACACACACTGTATGCATACAACTTCTAGAAGCATTATGCTGAACGTTTCAAAGATGAATATATAACTTTTTTAGGTATTAATAATTTAATCCTTTCAAAGACAAGGTGCAAATTACTTGCATGTCAATATAAATGTTTTTAAAACAAAGACCATTGGGTTACAAAGCCTCTGTCACAAAAAGCTTACAATCTATTTTCTGGAGAAAGATGCATACAAACACATTTTGGCAAAAGAGTGAGTTCATAAGGAAGGGATGGTGCTACTAAATGTCTAGAACAGTGGTGCACAAGTTTGGTCCTGGAGGGCCACACACAGGCCTGCATCTGAAGATATCCTTGCTGAGCACAGGTGAGTCAATAGCTTCTTCACTCATCCTGATTGACTCATAGGCTTGTGTGTGGCCCTCCAGGGACAACTGAACTTGTGCACCCCTGGTCAAGAAGAACCTTTGCCAAGGGAGGTGTTGGAAAGTCTTTAAAGAAGTGATTTTTAAGCTAAGCAGTGAATTTAGTGATTCTTCTAATGCTGTGTGGCACAGAGATACTAGTGAGAAAGATTTAGGCTCTAAAACTATATGGGGCAGTGAGGAGACATCCTGAGCGGAGTGAAGAAGGGATCTGGGATATAGGTATAAATGAGAGATATAAGGAGGAGCTGAGGATGTAATAACCTTGAAGCAACAGAAGAGA
Organism: Discoglossus pictus; assembly: GCA_027410445.1. NCBI lineage: Eukaryota > Metazoa > Chordata > Amphibia > Anura > Alytidae > Discoglossus > Discoglossus pictus. The sequence continues at coordinate 216,010,089 of CM050163.1, read as the reverse complement.
GTTCCATAGGCTATTATTGACATTTTTGGAATCCAGACATTTTGGAGAAAAGGAGAAAAAATTGACTGAAGAGTAGACACATGAAATAGGAAGAGCAAAGAGTAAGATGTTACAGTAATCTAGTATTTACGGACGTACACCTACATTGTGCTTTTGCACCCAGAAATGGACCAATACTATATTAGAACGGCACTCTATAATCTTGGCTCAGTAAGTACTGTAAGCTGATAAAACTTGCTGAATTGCAAGACTTAGTCTTACTAAAATACTACTATAATTATGGCTAACAGCCAATAAGGATTTAAAACTAATATAATAAGTTTAACTTGAGACTAGAGAGACAGTGTTGTCTTTTCCATGAATAGTGTGCAAGCATGTCATCATACTTAATGGCCATGACCATTAAAAAAATGAAAGTCTCTGATCTTGTCACAAATGATCAGAAGAAAAAATAAAAAGATCTCAGGGAGGCAGTGTTGAAGTTGATAGTGCTCTCGCTTGAATGGACATTGCTAGGCAGCATCCTGCAGGACGAGGGAGGCTAATGGCATGTGCTAAACAAAGGGAGGAATGCAGAGATAAAGAAATTATTTTACTACAAATCTATTCTGATCTGTGGCCACACGCAAACATAGAAGCCAGGACTTCAAAAGAATATCATAAAAGTGTGAATAAATGCTCGGGGGGGGTACAGCTTATTCTTTAGATTGGGCAGATTTACTGTATGCCATTTCAAAACCCAAGAAGTGGGACAAGTTCTATAAGCTGGGCTTGCAAGATTTAGATGAGAATAGCTTTATATAAATAATATAAAATCGCTGCTGTAGTTTAAGTAAAATTTCATGTGTTTATGAAGAATATAACAAACTAATAATATTGGCAGCTGTGTATGCTAGGCACAAAATGTCTTTATGAAGCTTTTTGTCTGGTTTTAAAACTTCCTGATAGTTCCAATGAACCTGAGCAGTTATGGATATCTTATCTATGAGTAAGGGAGGATGGGGAGAAGGAAAGAAGCATTGTTTCTAATTAAAACAGGCTTTATGACATTTTTTAACATTGCAAATTAGGAAAAGCACATAATTAGTGATTTCCAAAAAGTACTGTCCTTATTTGTAGACGGTTGCCCCTTCTTTGTTGTTTTTTAGTCGCGTCCGACTCTCTGTGACTCTATGGACCACAGCACACAAGGTACATCTCTCACTCACTGCCCCTCTGGGCTCAACAAGTTCATTCTCATTGCTTCAGTGACCTCATCTATTCATCTCCGCCTTTGTTGTCCCCTTCTTCTTGTGCCTTCAATCCTTCCCAGCATATAAGTATTTTCTAGGGAATCCTGTCGTCTCATGATATGGCCATAATATTTGAGCTTCAGCGTCATGTTCATACCTTCTAGTGAACATTTCATCTTGATTTCCTGAGGTACTGATTTATTGGATCTTCTTGCAGTCCAAGGGACTCTAAGAAGTCTTCTCCAACATCACAATTCAAAGGTGTCAATTCTGCGGCGCTCAGACTTCTTAATGGTCAAGCTCTCACATCCGTAAGTTACTAAGGGAATACCATATTTCGAACTATGGGGACCTTTGTTGATAGTTTCATATCTTTACTTTTTACTAGCTTGTCCAAGCTTGCCATAGCTTTCCTCCCCAGAAGCAAACAAGGCTTTAGAGTAGTTTATGAAGCAGAAGTAAATGTTTTTTTGGAACTATCTATTATCCAGCGGACATTGGCAATTTGATCTCTTGTGCCTCTTCCTCTGTAGAACCCGGCTTGCACATCTGGTAGTTCCTGGTCCATATATTGTTGGAGTAAAGCTTGTAGAATCTTAAGCATTACCTTATTGGCATGTGAAATTAGTGCAATTGTTTGATAATTGGAGCACTCTTTAGCACTGCCTTATTTTGAGATTGCGATCTAGACTGACCTTTTCCAGTCTATTGGCCGTTGCCAAGTTTTCTAATGTGTTGGCATAAGGTAAGCAACACTTTCACAGCATCATCCTGTAGCATTTTGAATAGTTCAATTGGGATTCCATCAGCTCCTACAGCCTGGTTATTAGCAATACATCCTACAGCCTAGTTATTAGCAAGACATCCATCTCACTTCGGTCTCCAAGATGCCTGGCTCCAGCTCATTGGGGAAACTTTTGAGGTCATCACTGCTGTTAAGATCCCTCCTGTATAGATCTTCAGTGTATTCCTGCCACCTCTTCTTTATCTGATCTTCTTCTGTTAAGTCCCTACCATTTTTGTATTTTATCACGCCCACTTTGGCATGAAAGGAGCCCTTTAGGTTCCCAATATTCATAAATAAATCTTTTGACTTTCCCATTCTGTTATCTTCTGTCTCTTTACATCGCTCATTGTAGAATGGCTCCTTGTCTCTTCTTGTTATCCTCTGGAATTCTGCATTCAGTTGGACAAATCTTTTCCTATCTCAACTACCTTTCGCTTTCCTTCTTTCCTGAGCTACTTTTAAAGCCTTATCAGATAGCCAGTTTGACTTCTTACTCATGCCCCTTCTTAGCTACCTTCATAAAAACTTTTTTTGAGGTAATAATTATAAAAACAAAAAAGAAGTATAAATAAGTAAATAAAAATGTGATATGTTAAAATGAACAATTAAAACGAAAAATGTAAAAAGAAAAAAGCAATCCGAGGCCCTGGCATTGAAAGTCTTATAAAAAATATAACATGCCCAATTATCAAAATCTATTTTTCTAAGTTAAAGGAATAGAGTTTATTGGAAATACAGCGTTGTTACTTTATAATCATATTGCACTTGCTAACTTTTAACATGTGAATATAACGCATTATAAATGAATATTATTATTATTATTATCCATTATTGGTAGCATATTCTGTTGTGCTAAACAGGGCTTAAGTGCAAAGCAAAATAATGGAGTGCCATGTCTTTGAGCATAACATCAAACGTACAAAGTGCTTTTCCTAAAGCATGGACACAAGATCGAAAACTTGCAAACTTACAATCTAAAAATAAATATCAAATACAATTTAGTAAATATCTCTGTATGAATTTCAAGAACAAACAAGCTAAAAGAAAAGAAAATTTATTTTAACTTAAAATATTGAATGGAAAGTAGGAGTGTTGTATCTGCCAGTTGTGTGCTTAGCCCATAATTCGGTCTGGAATGCACTGTATTCACCAAAGTAAGACATCTCTAGTCATTATTAATCTGGGGGATCCTATCCAGTTATATGTTTAGCACCGAATACTAACCACTGGACCAACAGGGAACCCAAAATGCAGTATATAAATACTAAAACTCAACAACAATAAAATGGGTGTGTTGGGGGCTGGGGACATGAAAACTATCTATGCTCCTCTACAACATCAAACTGGAAAGTAAGTCAAAATACTGTTAACAATGTAATAAATATATGCTTATTTATTATTATCTTGATTTGTAACGTGCCAACATATTCCATAGGCTATACAGGGGTTAAGTACATGGCAAAAGGCAAAATGAACTCCTTATAATGAATGGAGGGCCCTGATTTTGAGCTTAAAATCAAATGTACATATTGCTTGTTTCCAATACATCAACACATGATTGAAAACTCGCAAACTTCTAATTTCACTATTTTATAAAAGTTATTCTTCCTCCAGCTGCTCTCCGTCACTGCTGCCTGGCACATATACCCACATTACTTTTTTCTACTACAAAAAAATAAAAATAATAAGGACTGTACCATTTAGAAATCATTATAAAACAGTGAAAAGAGCATCAATAATTTTACTTAGATTTGTCTGCTCTTTATGATTCATTTTATAGAATTATGCATATTGTTGAACAATAATTATACCAGTTTATACTTGTGTATATGTCTTTGTTTTGCTAATGAAGATTATATATTGCAACATGTATCTTCTGAGGTCTGGTATAACCAGCAGGTGTTATGCTATGCGGTGATATAAACATTAACCTGCAGAAACTGAGTATTGTTCTTATATTCAATCATATACACAAGTGGCAATTTACGAAACCTACGTGTGTACACTGGAAAATATCCAGGCTACTTGTATTTCTTATAAGGAAGACACTTAGATCTGGTAAAGATAAGCTCTTATTAACATAATCACTGCTATATTACATACATCATATTTGCATATTAGCAGAAATAATACTTTTATTGCGTATTATTGCTTATATTTCTTGAAGGGTCGCTGTAATTGCCCAGCTATATAGTATACTACTCAGCTTTCCCTGCACTAATTCATACCTGAGATAGTCAACTAGCTTTGTGTGGCTCAATTATGCTAATATGTGTATGGTAAATGTTGGCTCATTGTTCTTGATTAGGTTAGATTGTTACTCGAACTGTTCACTGGAAGGTATGATCATAAGGCTGAAGCTCAATTATTTTTGGCCATATCATGAGACGGATGAAATATTTAATGCACACGAAGAAGGGGGCAATGGAGGCGGAGATGGATAGATGAGGTCACTGAAACAATGAAAATAAGTTTGATTGAATTCAGAGGGGCAGTGGCTGACAGATGTGTCTAGTGTGCTGTGGTCCATATGGTCACAGAGAGTCGAACACAACTGAACAACCAAATAACAAGATTGTTACTGCTGAAAATAATTAAACATACATAGTGGATTTGAAGGAGTCAAATGAAAAGTTTACTAAACCTCAATGTGAAAGAGAAAATCTGGGGTTTTCAAAAGCATTTGTCTAGGAATACTTTTTTAGATGGTCCTACAAAAGTTACCCAACTTGTGATGGAGAGAAAGAGTTAACCACAAAACTGCTCATGCAAGCTTCAGTTACATACAATAACTGCAGCAAGCCTTCAAATGGTCAACTATACTACATACAGTATCTATAAAAAAATGCTGTACCACCAAGGCAATTTAAGATACAACTACCTATGGGAGCCTTAAGTTGTGCAAAAGTATAAAACTCCTGTTCTAACACGTGAAGCACTTCTTCAGAGTATAGGAAAGATTTACACAGCTTATTGGTAATTTTAAACCAATATGAAAATGAAATACACAGGCAAGCCAAAAGAGTGTTGCTTTCTAAGTAGGTTACCATACCAATAGACTAATTAGGGTTTGTTCTTTCTCAGATCGTGTATGTGGCACCTTAAGGAACCTTGATACAATTTACAATTTCTCATCCCTCACTTAGAAAGGATGTTGTGTGACTTGCCTCTCAGCCTAGTGGTGCGAGGTGGGAATGATACGGAGGCCAGAGGGTGTGGGCCTCACTGTAGGAGTTTTTTCTTTTTTTTCCTTTTTCAAATGTTGTTGATATACATACATACAAAAATGTATTTGTTCTTTTAAATATGTTTTCAGAACACTAACATGATAAATCAAACAAATAATAAATAATAAAGAGGAACAGTGCGGTAATTTAAGAAATTATTAACTTTCTCTTTCTTCAAAATCATTTAGGTTCTTATGTTATTAATTCATTTATTTGTATCTATTTTCAGTGTCCAAATGTTCCAGCTGGCAATGCAGAGAGAATATTTTTGTCTGTAGATCTCCTGGCAGGTAGAGGACAAGCCCCAAGAGCTGTTAAGTTTTTGTGCTTTTTGAAAAAAGGAAACACACTGTGATACACTATCACATATTCTCTTTCTGAAGCAATAAAGAAAAAATATATTTTATAAAGGGACAGATACCTCACTCTAGGTGATATTCATTGTGTGAAAGAGCACAAGTTTCTATAATAAAGTGATCTATTGCTTTTTTGTAATTAAACTACGAACAGTTAAAAATATGCAGTCTCAGGTTTGTTTACAGACATATTCTTATTTACAGACTCTGCGGAAACAGACGTTCCAAGCTCTGGTGAACAGAAATAATTATGGTTTTACTGTTTTAAGGAATGTAATCAGCCAGTAGTTTATCCCCCAAGTAACATGGACTCTTGTGCTCTCTCAAACAATAAAGAGCACTTATAGTTAGGTAAATGGCCCTTTAAACTCCTCACACCCTGCTCGTAATACTCCTCATATATATATATATATATATATATATACAGTAAACTCCCCGTTATCCAGCACCCACAGGGACTCCCTATTGCCGGATAAGTGTAGTTGCCTGTTAAATCGTGAATCCCCGAAAAAAAGGGTCTAAACGACCCTTAAAACCCCCAGTCTCGAACTGCTGGATAGTGCCAGTTATGCCGGTTTAGCAGGAGTATTTTGAAAATGGGGAATTGATGCCGGTGCCGGTTGCTTGATAGTGCCGGATTTTACTATATATATATATATATATATATATATATATATATATATATATATATATATATCCTCTTTCAGTTGACAAAGAAGATAGAATGGATATTAACTGACCAATTAAACATAAAAAATTTAAGCATTTGAAAAGTATAAAAAATTATATGAAAGACAACAAAAACTCAGTCTCCTAGTATTTTTCTAAGTCTACGGTACACTCCTCTCTCATCCAGAGAAACCATAATTTACACAGCACAACATACAGTAATCTAGCAGAGTAAGTTCCATATATGAAATAGAACTCAAACTTACAGCCATTGAAAATGGAGCCTGGGAAAATAAAGCCTCAAGCAGCCCAAAAGGAAGTCAATTAAACTAAGAATGCTAATAGCTCACAAAGAAATCCAAAGTACAGAGAATTATTTTAATCACTAATATTTCATTTATGATTTTGAGATACTAATCTGTACATGTAGACCTTTAACACAATATTGATCATTAACAGTTAATATGAATGAATTAAATTTTGATCTATACATGAAAGCCCATAGGTGTATAGTAAAGGGACATTGTGTTCTCAAATGTACTCACATACTGTATTTAAAGACTACGATAGAAAATATGCATAAAAAATTATAATTTATTTTTGCATGAAAAAATTATAAAACCTTGTTTTTTATATTATAAAAGTTGTTTATTTGCATGAAAAGAGAGGGAGTGTTTATACCAGCGTAGCTGTTTAACATTAAAATATTCAATTAACCGAGTTCTTGCCTTATGAAATTTCCAACAGCATCAACATCACAATAATTTTTAAGGGTTGTTAATGCACTAATGAATTGTTGACTGTCAGCCATTAGCATAGCTAAGGGTACGGTATAGCATGGATTAGCTGCATTCGGTTAAATTTATTAGCAGGGATTTTCCATAAATAGTATTTAAGGCCATTGATTTAGCTGATATTTTGGAGGAACTTTGTAATTTTGGAGCTCTTTTTACTTAACGTGAATCTTTTGTCATCCTACAACTAATTTGATTGCTTTGGCTGTGAGATGAGATACCATGAATGAATTAATTTTGAGGATCTTGCCACTCAAAAGCACCATGTCAATAAAGTGTTGAAAAGTCTTAGGTCCCATAGTCTCTATGCCAAACTAGAGAGGAGGATATTGGATATACCTATGGGCTTTTCCTTGCATTCAATTTCTCTGTCCAGGGATTCTCCATGGACCCAGTGAAAGTTTCAGCTGTTAAGAACAGGTCTGCGTCCTCTGACCTTAAAGGAACCCAAAGGTTAACTGGATTCACAAATTTCTATTGAAGGTTCATAAAGGGATCTAGTACTATCACCAACAAAGGAGGTAACCCAAAGAGATGGAATTCTCAGATGCTCAAGGCATTTCAAGAGTACTTTCACCTCCATTTGAATACTCCTCCATCCTGACCCATTCTTCATAGAGGTGGATGCATCAGAGTACAGGGCAAGTGTTGTACTCTTCCAACTTCAGTGTCCTAGTGGTCATCCCTGTGCATTCTATTCCTGAAAATGCACCCGGTGCAGAAAGAAACTAGGACATTGGCGACAGGGAATTGCAAGCCTTTAAGATAACATTTAAAGTATACTGGAGGTAGCTAAGCATTTCATTCAAGTCTTCACAGGAACATCTGACATCAGAGCATCCTGGTACATGGAAGACTATGGAGTTACTCTCATGTATTTATGGGTGGCCCTATTATACCAGAGAGGTTAAGAGCTATTTAACCACATGTGTGGTCTGTGCCCTGACAAAGACAACTCAAGATTTACTTTTTGGGTTGCTGCAGACATTGGCAATCCCACATTGCCTTGGTCTCATCAGTCAACTTCATTCCAAGGGCAATACTAAGGTATGGTATCACTTTATTCTGCTGCCTAAACTAACTACTGCTTATGAGTTGATGGATACTTTTCTAAGAGAGATCTACGTCACCACCACGGAATCCCTGAAAAGATCCTCTCGGATAGCGGGGTAAAATTTGTGTCCAGATTCTGGTGGGCAATCGTAACATGGCATGGGATCTCTCTCCCTTTCTCTTCTAAATACCACCTGCAGACTAAGTAGTATTGAGGAATTTGACATGGAAAGGATCTTGGATTCCAGATTCTTTAGGGCGAGCCTCCAGTACCTCGTAGAGTTGAGACATTTTGGATCTGATGAGCACACATTGGTACTCTCCTCCGAGGTGCATGCTCCAGACTTGATTGGAGAGTTCCATCACTTGCACCCTTTTCGGAGCAAGGGACACAGAAAGTCTGTCTGCTACCAAGCCATACCAAGAGACACATACATGTTCTGTTTGCACCCAAGCCAAGAGACACAGAAAGTATCTGTTAGCGATCAAGGCTCAGCATGGGACACAGAAAGAGTCTGTCTTTGACCAAGCCTCGCCAAGGGACACAGAAAGAGTCTGCCTGCGACCAAGTAACGCCAAGGAACACAGAAGTGCAATTGCCAAATTCGGTGCCATCGCAAAGTCCAGTGCCATTGCCAAGTCAAGTTCCTATACTTAAGTCTAGCCTCTGAGATCAGATCCCAGTGTTCACTCCTGACAGTATGCTTCTAATAGGCTACATAAGCAATTATGAAAAGTAAACACAAATAAAAAGGCTGGGTCAGAACCAAAGAATCTCATTGACTAAAGTAAAAAAACAAAACCATGTATATTTTTTAAATTAATGTTAAACACTAAGGGCCTCATTCAAATGTGATTCGGCCAATTGAATAGGGCTCTATATAAGCACAGATCATATTTTTTTACAGAAGTTTTTAGTTAGTGAACTTCTATCCAAAAGAAAGGACTTCACTAACTGAAACCTTCTGTAAAGAAATATGATCTGTGCTTATATAGAGCCCTATTCAATTGGCCAAATCGCAATTGAATGAGGCCTTAATTGGACCCTAAGTGAATGTGGAGTTTAAATGGAAGTGTTATATAACTATGCTTGAAAGTTTTGTATTTTTAAAGCATAAATTGCATGAAAAAAACCTCCCTACCTACTAATGACTTTATCTGATTAAAAAGATACTGTCACCTTAACAGCAAGATTGTTTCATATTAGAATTAATAACTGGTTATACACTTTACTAGCCTTTTTTCTCTACATTAAATCAATCCTGAGAAATAATTGTGGCGGATGTGCATCTCAATATGCTAATTTGTGGCTCATAGTTCTTGATATGTATGGGGTGGAGATTTGACTAAACAACAATATTGGGGGCCATTGTTTTGACCAACACAGACTTTGAATTGAATTAGCACATGAAAGCAGCTAATTAGCTTTCAGGCAATGGTGCATTTGCATAAAATGCAGCACCCGTATCATGGATATCTCAGGAATGATTTATTTTAGAAAAAATGCTAATGCAATTTATATCCCGTTTTCATGCTCTTTAAGAATAATTTACAAAACAGCTTTAGGATGACAAGAGTCCCTTTAGTTATCTCTCATGGGGGGGATGAAACACAAGATCCTTATCAGTTGACTACATAATGATAGTCACAGAACCAATTTAATGTAAAAGGCTTATCATTACTCTGACATATACAAAAAAAAAAAAATAGAGTGGTACTTTTTCAAACATAATTTTTCAGATGCAATAAAAACAAAAAGCCTTTCAATGTCCCTTTAAAATACCCAACTTTCAAGATCAATTATCTAATACTTCCATTCAAATGTTTTAATAGATTGTAAATCTATTATTTACACATGGACTCTTGGTTTCTGCAGTAACTGGGGCTGGGCTCTGTCACTTTAAAGCATGACGGCACAGTTTCCAGGTCCAATACCTACTCTGGTAAAAGTCCCCAGTTGCATAGACACTAAGTGACGATACTGTTGCTCCAGCCAGACCTGCACTCACTGTGACTCACAGCTTTAATTGTTTTTCTTATGAAAGAGTTGAATGTAAGACTTTTGTAAACAGCTTAATACTTTGACGGACCATTCTGGTTTAATGGTGTGTGCAAATAGGTTTATTTTTAGCTGTTGCTGTAGTCCGGCAGTGATAAACATGGTTAAGCTTGTGTAAGTTGGGAAATGGTGGTTTGCTCAAAAAAAGATTTCCCCTAAGGAAAGGAAAAAAATCTAAAAACAATGCTGTACTTGAAAACACAAATTAGTGCAAGACAACTGGATATAACCTGACAAACATATTAACTTGTAATGCTTCTGGTACACATTATAGGTATGCTAGTAGTACATATGCTTCCTTTTTAGGATCTATTAGTTAAAGGAACCTGTTAGGCATACATTTTTTGTTATATATATATATATATATATATATATATATAATAGTTGTCAAACTGCAAATCGTCGTAACTCTTTGCGAGCTCGTGAAGCGAGGGGCCGCATTTGCGGAGGTGGAGGCTCCGACGTCAGGTGCAATAAGCCAAAGGCTCATTACAGGCCGCAAAAGCGTACCCTCGCAAAGCAAGAGGCCACATGTGCGGAGGTGGAGGCTCCAACGTCGGCTGCAATGAGCCGAAGGCTCATTGAAGCCCGCAAATGCGGACCCTCGCAAAGGGGCTCAACGCCGCCTCACTCCCGGGACAAATAAACCCCCCCCAAAAAAAAACACGCCGCTGGACTTATGAAAAAAAAATCCAAACCTGTAGGACTTAGAAAAAAAAAAGAATACGAGGTCACAAAAATACAAACTTAACGTCCGAAACGCGTACAGCAAAAAACACAAAAAACTATGATAATTAAAAAAAAATCACACACAGCATGGGGGGACAGCCAGGACCTCTGGGTGTGAGGTTGCACGCGAATTAAAGTCGATTTAACACAGTTTCGCCACATGAAATTCGGCTAATCAAGAAAAAAAAATTGGCAGAAAAAAAATGAAAACGAGGCTGAGCGACCTCAAAGCGCATAAAACACTGACAAGGACATACGACTTTTGATTACGAGCCGCGAAACTTAGAAAAAAATAATACAAGGTCGCAAAAATACGAGGTTAACAGACAAAATGCGTACATTCAATAACAACACAAAAGAATACAAAATACAACAACAACAAAAAAAACACACAGAGCATAAGGGGACAGCCATGATATCTGCCAGTAAGGTTGAACGCTAATTAAAGTCCAATTTAACAAGTTTTGACATTTGAAATTGCCTAAGCAAGGAAAAAAATTGCGGACAAATAAAAATGAAAGCGAGGCTACACGACCCGGAAATGAGCAAATCACCGCCAGACACGTACAAACTTTGACAGGGACGTACGAGCTACTAAAATGCACACTTAGGCAGCACGGAAAATGCTCGCTACAAACAACGCCATTTTACAACACTAACACTACGAATCTAAAATGGCGATTTACACAACTAAAGCAACTGTTTGCCCTCGCGCATTCAGCATATTTCTAAGACACAGCTGGGACATTGATAACACTTTCTCCTCATACCAGCAACAGGCCAACTGTACATTGAATGCTGCAGGAAAATAAATATGGATATTTAGCTATTCAGGCTAATTATTGCTGCATATATCAATTACAAATAGGTAAAGTATATTATTTTAAGTTAATAATTATAATAAAAACATTGACATATATATCTGTCTTCGTCATTAGAGCACAAGTCGCTAATAAGAACAAAAGTAAACGAGAGGAGCGGATCGCTATGAACGCCGAAGGTCCTCAGAGTAGAAAAAGATTTACATTGTGTGTCAAACAGCATTGCCATGGCTTAAAATTTTATTGCCCCGTCATTTTTGACAGGCAAGTCGCTAGTAGATCGATATATGTTCGATGGAGGGCTTCTATCATTCTTCAACCAACCATAAGTGAAATGATTGCTACTATATATATATATATATATACTGGTAACTTGCCTGTCAACAATGACGAGAAGAAGATTTTAAGGCTGGCAATGGTTTTGATCCTCTAAGCACCTTCGGTGCTCATTGCGAGCCTCTACCGCCGTGTACTTCAACTTTCCTGTTTTTAAATGATCATGTTCAGTGCACATCGCAAGCCCCACGATGAGCGCCTTCGCTCATTGCAAGTCTCTCCCGCTCATCGCGTGGCTCTCAATGAGTGCCTTTGGTGCTTATTGCGAGCCTTTCCTTTTGCCTACTGTACGGGACGCTCATTGCAGGGTTCGTAAACCTGCAAGTTTAGTGCTTGAGAATACCATGTGTCTCTTTCCAGCATCTCTCTCCCTGTGTCTTTCTCCTCTGTGTTTGCGTGGCGCGCAGTGACTGCCGTTGTTTTTATTTTCAAAGTCCTGCATGCCTGGCATTGTTGGTGTAAGTGTTAGTGTGTTCGGTGTGGTGCATTTTTTAAGTCCTGCGTGCCTGGTGTTGTTCGTGTAAGTGTTACTGTCCTTGGCGTAGTTTATTTTGTTGGTGGGCCTCATTTTCATGCTGTTTCAGAAATTTTATGTTTTTTGTCCGCCATTTTTCTCCTTGCTTAGGCGATTTTCAAGTGACGAAAAATGCCAAATATGGGTCTAATTCGTTTGCAACCTCACTCCCAGGCTTCCTGTCTCTCCCCCTGTGCTGTGTGTGAGTGTGGTATAATGTTTTGTACCTGATTTCTTTATTTTTGGGGGGTTTTATAGTTATGCAGTTGCGTGCCCATCTCTCTCATTGCAGCCTAAGTGCTGCGTCGCTGGCGAGCCTCGCTTTGCAAGACTCGCCTAAGTACTGCGCCGATGACTGCAATGAGTGCCTCTGGCGCTCATTGCAGCCTAAGTACTGCGCCAATGTCTTGCTTCGCTTTTCGAGGCTTGCAAGTGCGTTACCAACATCGCAAACATCCCCAACACTGATAACTTTTATAGTGATAAATATATATATATATATATATATATATATATATATATATATATAGGAATGTTCTTAACTCGGATTTGTATGTAAGTTGGATGATCTCTGAATAATAATAATAACAATACTATAATGGCTCATATGTGGTAATAATAGTACAGTGTAATAATTATAATACCCTGTACTGTAATAACTTACATAAACTATTGTTCTTTTTCTTTTAATACAAATAAAGAGAACATAAAAAAAACTCATACAAAAATCTTTGGGAGCCCATTCTTAAAGACATATCTAAGTTTCCCTGTTCTTACCTTTCTCTAATCTAACACATGCTGCTTATATCACACACACACATTACTTTGAGTCATTCTATACACACAGACTTGTTTTATTTAAAAATAAATCTTGTTTTCCACACCCCCAGAGCTGCTTACATAGGCAAAGTGTACTTACCAATAGAAACACTGTATTTGGGTATGGATTTTAACTCTTTACTAACCATCAAGTCAACAGCAGCTCAATGCAGATATCATACACATAGCTGGCTCATCCTGCTTCCTGCTGCAGAGGACTACACATATCCCATGATTCCTTCCTGCACAAACTGCTGTTACAGATTGCTACAATGTATTAAAATGTATAGCTGCCTGTGAATGGCCAAAACAAATTATGAATTTTAATCTAATTTTAGCTTGGATATGCAGGGATGTTAACGCACAAAACCAACTGCTTGCAAACTCAAGATCTTTAGCAAACGTCAGGGTGAGTTTGTTAATCTTTATTTTGCAATTTCTGCATGTACTACTGATTCTCATCTATCAGTTGCATTCATAATCCAGGAAACGTAAACATGCCTTTAAGTAGGGGTTGTTTGTAAGTCAGGTAATTTGTAACCCAGGGACCTCCTGTATATACACATACATATATATGTGTGTATATGTGTGTGTGCGTGTGTGCTCAAAAACAGGGCCCTCCATTCTTTACAAGGTGTTAAGTTTGTTTTTTGCCATGTACTCAACCCCTGTACAGCGCTACGGAATATGTTGGCGCAATATAAATAAAGATAATAATAATAATAATTCTAACTAGGTGACTTATTTAATTTTATGTTCCTCAAAGTATGTATCATATAAAATCTAAACTTCACTTACTTAAAAGAAGCACCCAGTGTAACAAAGTTTCACTTTCTGGAAGCTGTCACTGTCTTCCTGTACTGTATTATGAAGGGGGTGCCATGTTTCACAGCTATGATCATTTATCCCTCCTGAAGACTCCAATTTATAAAATAGAATATCAATTAAACTGGGTATTTTGTCTCAGTATATTACAATATGTAAACATCTTTCACATTCCCTTCAGAATGTCATTATATGAAAATATCTATGTATATGTAAAAATAGTTGTATTCTGGAACTTGCTGTTATTTTTTTAAATTCTCTGAGGGAAATCCTATGAAACATAATTGAATAGCCATGGCTTAAATATATATATATATTTTTATAAGCGGTTCTAGTAATGCTGCAAAATCAGATTTGATAAGGATTAAAATACAAAATACAATAACACCTTTTCAAAAGATTTTTCTTTTATACATGATAGAAAAAATGTGCCTTAGTAAAAATGATAGATAACTGAGTTTGAAAGTTAGGATAAATAACCGGACAAGATCCTCCTTCGATGCTTCCTTCATCTCAGATGATTAATTATTCGGCTCATGAGGGAATGTGGATGTAAAGAAATACATTTTCCAAAATACGTTTGAATTCACTATTTTTTTAATCTACAGGATATTTACCTGCTATATACTATTGTTCCGAGATGTAATTAAAAATGCTTTTCATATACATGTGCAACTATTAATTACACTGAAGGCCTATTCTGGCATGGTGCCGTGATATTGCACAAACCTCTAACAGGTGTGTCACAGGATAATGCCAAACAAAGCACCTTAAATAATACAGTGCATATAAAAAGAAATTCTATAATGATCACATTATGGGCAGGGATCTCCTTTTAAGTATGCACACGCTAACGCAGACAGTGTTACCCTAAATTAATATGATAATTGAAGACATTTTTCAACATATTCAATAATATTGTATGTTTATATTTGTGTCCGATCTTTGGATTAATGATGCAGCCCTAACATGTATAGCGAGGCCCACGCACTGGGGCAGATTCTCACGCTCGCAGTTAGTGAGTAAAACTCATTGATTGTGTGGGACTCACACAAGGTAGCACTGCCTTATCCAGGATATTGACTGTGGGAGGGTGAGCACGGAGTGATTGTTGCTAATGTTTTTCTTATCCTGCATTTTCACTGCATGACTGAGACTTGAGTTTAGATTTATCAAATACTAATATTTTATATCAAGTGAGAAAATATAACTGGAGCTGATTTATCACTTATTTTTACATATATTTATTTTTTGTTAGACACATTAATCATTAAACCCAAATTAGCTAAATAGGAACTTTGGTCATTCTGTCCACTTTGAATATTTTGTATTCAGTTTCAGCCTCCCATAGAGGAAAAGTAGGATCTTTCCCGTTGTGTATGTGCAAGGAATCGCCAGCACTGGCAGCTGCAGTGCCAGCAAGTAGCCGCTAGATGGCACCATCAGGTTTAAGGGAAGGCCTATAATTATTTCACCATCCGACGTGGTGCAACTCGACAACGCTGAATCGGCAGCTAGGCCATCGCTATGTTTGGCGCGGGCACTTGGTCGTAGAAGGCCTCAGGCGCGCCACTCAAAGCTCAATGCCTCTTCTGTCGGAGCACCTTATATGCAATGTGCAGCAGTATTCCGAAAATTGCCACCACCATCTAGCGGTTGGCGGCGGCACTGCTGCTGCCAATCTTTTGCATAGAGGAAGAGGGTAAGGACCGAATAGTAAATCATAAACATTTTTTTTTGGGAAAGTACTAAATAATTACTAGCGTTTGATTCATTTCCCTTTTTTTCCGTCAATTGATTATACCAATAATGTCACTCTCTATGATGTTTTCATAATATGGTGTTATCTGTTAGGTAAATTATGGAAGTTGTATGGTTTACCTGTGGGACAGTGTACTGTAGGAGGCTTTAATGCTTTTCCAAAGTTTTATATAGAATATTTTTGCCAGTGCTATAATACATTCCTTACTAACAGAGCTTCCATCCAGCTGAACCGGGATGGAAAAAAAAACAAAAAACATAAACAGTCCAATAGTTAGTTTCTAATCACTGGCCTGTATCCTTGAGAAGTCCAGCTTTTTATTATGCTGTGAGTCGCTCCGCAGCTACACAGTGCTGTGTGTTTGTGTCTTTTTCAAGCCTCGGAAAACACATTTTCCTTTCTCTCTCCAGCACAGATTGACTATACACCAGGGGTGTCCAAACTAGGTCCTGGAGGGCCGCACCCAGGCCTGGATTTGAATATATCCTTTCTGTGCACAGGTGAGTCAATCAGGATGACTGAAAAAGTGATTGACTCGCCTGTGCACAGCAGGGATATCATCAAATCCAGGCATGTGTGTGGCCTCCAGGACTGAGTTTGGACACCACTGCTATACACTTAGGTAATTAGCGGCTCCCTCACAAACTCTACTAATAGTCTTTTTAAAGCTAAACTTCAGCTGGGACTAGTCAACTCCTACAGGGGTTGACTCTCTGTCACAAATGAAAATATAATAGCCTAGCTTTAAAGAAGTACAAATCTGCATAATCAATTATTTATTGTAATGAAAAAAAATAATTTTCATGAGAATACTTAAACTGAAAACTGCTGTTTCCATGTGACCAGTAGATTTGAGCACATTTCCTCAGTCTATGCCAGTAAAGTTGTGTAGGCAGGTGCATGGAAGTTAGTTGCAGGTTGTGTAAGAGACTAATAGGTGTAGCTCCAGTTTAAATATGATGGGAAAACAGCTAAACTTAGTATCAGGTTTCTATCAGCAAAGACCACACTTTTTTTCAATCATAATAATTGTTTAATTGTTTATACTACAATTTGTTTACACTGATCATTACTACTTAAAAATGACTAAAGCTGGAACCATAAACGGGTCCCACGATGTATATAGGAGCAGTTCAGACCATCCTAAAAGTAGGGAAGTCAGAATTTAAGGCAGCCTCCTCTTACCTTATGGTACATCACTGGTTATCAACCCTCTAATATCTACTATCCATCCGTCTTTTGATGAAAAATTGCCTTACTGCCCACCGGTGTCACAGCAACACAGTTTAGCAAAAGTGCAGAGTAAGTTTTAGATACTTAACTAAAATAATCACTTAATATTCACTTTATCTACTTAAATCAGCTCTGATTCATCCGTGTGAATGATTTAATCTGTTTGTGTAGGATATAATGTATTTGTAATGGCCTATTGCACACAAGTTAATAAAGTTTAGTGCAGGCCTGGTTTTGTAGATAATGATTGCATGGTATGGAGGTTCTGGCACTATTATTGAAGAGGATAAATAAGAGTGAGCAAGCACACACTTTGCTTGGACAGGGCAGATCATGTGACCTGCTTCTCCGTAGCCCACTGCACATCCACCAATTAGGATGGAGCATTGTCGGACGGGAGAGCTGGCTTTTACACGGGACAATGCACACAGGCTGCGATGCCACCTAGCGATTACCCCGCCATACACCATGAAAGCTTGAATCACCTACTAGTGGGCTGTAGAGACTACCCATGTGCTACATGATAATCATAAAGTAGCTAAATGACAATCACATCCTGTGAAGGCATATTTCTCACCCCTACCAATTACAACTTTGCTGAATCATTCCTCACATCATTTACCTCATGTTTCCCATTCTACTCACTATTATGTACCATCTATGTAGCTCATTGTTGCACCATTTTTTCATACCCTAATTTCATGTTCCTCCCTCTGGTTTCTGTCCATCCTGCCTTACTTTTCTTACTCCCAACATAGGCCCCATTCAATTCCAAGCTTGTAATTACCTTCATAGAGCCCATATCTTCTGTGAGTTAGAAATGTTCTACATTTACAGATTTATTTATTTAAATTAAGTCCGCAATTCCAGCCTCACATCCCCAACATGCAAACCATGAACCCGTACATAGCATTTCAGGGCATGATCATGATCAATTAAGCAAGCCGTAAGTTACATTTTAGACAAAGCCAATAGTAAATGAGACCATCATCATGACCTCAGTAAAACATGGAGTTTAAATTAGAATCAGCTAGCGTTTAGAAGTATGATTTGCAATTGGACTTGTAATCCAGAAATATAGAAATCCATAAAAAATACTAAACCATCTGTTCTAGACCATGTGGGTGGCCTGATATACTTCCTGGGATCGATATAACACGGAAATAAAACATGAAACAAAAAAAAATGTATTGCAGATTTGTGACCATGAGACTGTTGTGCAATTAAATCCAATGCCTTCCATTGCTTTCCCAGTATTTTAAAGTACAGTAGTGTGTTTATATTTGCTTTTCCAGTGTTAAGAAAAGGTGTTTAACCCACTTGCGAGTCCTATCTAGTACTTGTAGAATTTTTTGATACTTTTGCCATTTACGGGTTTGAAGGCAATTGTGGGCTTGTTGAATTGTTGCAATTGAATATGGATTTTGTATCTTTAGCACTGGTAACATTTGAGTGCGGAGGTGGAGATAGGACGAAGTTAAGTTTTGAAAACCTGCAGTTATTTTGAGCCTGTAACTCACAAATAGAATTCGAGTAGCAAAATGTAGCCAATTAAATATCAGTAACATTTACGGTCTTCATTACGGCCTTCTGTAATTGTGATTTGGACAACTGAATACGGGGCACATTCTGTAGCACTATACAGGGGTTAAATCAAGTCATAACAATATTAACACAATACAAAAAAAAAATGGAGAGCCCTGTGCTTTTCCTAAATCACTTAGCAAGATTGCAAACTCACAAACTTACACTTTATTGCCCTATATTTCACTTCCCCCAACTTTCTTATACCTCCCCAACACCATCCTAAATTTTGCCCAGTTTTTCTTTCTCCACCTTTCTCAATATTTCCATTAATCAGCCCTCCTGCTTCCATCTTCTGCTATATCACATCATCCCTCCCCTGGGTGTACTAGTAAATAAACCCTTTTTCATCTGGGTTACAGGGAGTTCAACCTATAGCTCCCGGGTGACAAACAGGATAATTTGCTATTGTTTCAGATAAGTAGATAACAATCACCCTAACACAATAAAACTCCTGTCATATGAGATAAATAAGACAACATTGTACAAACAGTATTTACCTGAACCTGCACTATGAAATGAGTCAAATACTGTGAAGGGGAGGACATAAGACACAAGTTTAGCATTTCACAAGCAATTACAATAGAGATCAGCATACCTATACACCACAGTAATACAAAAATAGCCGTAATGAACAGATGTCATGATTTCTGCAAGGTTTACATGCAAGATCATTTTACAATTTGTTATGTACCAAAAGGTGAATATGATGCAAACTGACTATTGCAACAGTATAGCAATAATTAGCAGGTTAGCAATGCAATACTCTGCAGACCCATTATATCACTAAAACAAGGGTACTCAACCTTTTTGAAATGAGGTATTAAAGATATATGCAAGTGAGCTGGGTTGTGAATGCATCTGATAGAGGGGAATTAGTAGTGTATGAAAACATCTATTTGCATGCACTATGTTTTCAAGCTGTGCATTAAAAAAACTGTTGCAGGTGATGTGTTCACTGCCAGGATTGAGCAAGGCTCCTGAGAGGGTTAATTTTTGTAAAAGTGTACCCTGTCCATCAGAGCATGCCCAGCTTTGCAGCCAATCATCAATGCTGTATGCAGCCAGCTAGATGAGTCTGTTACATTGGGTCCTTAAAGGACCATAAATCGACATTCAAGTAAAAATGCTTGAGCGGTTACACGGTTGTTCTTTAGACATAAACCCTCTGCTTGATAAATTCTGACAAATTATAATTGTACTGAAACCAAACATTTCAGCTTCTTCTTCCTATTCTTAATTGTTTTTTAGGCGAATTAGCATTTCTGCTTGATTTATGATCCTGCAATGATCTGCAACGTTTTCTGTTCATGTGTCTCTGTGTGAGTGATTGAGTGAGTGCATGCAATTCACTGGGGTTGGGAGAGATCTTGGGGGCAATTCACTGCAGCTGGGGGAAGTAATGGGGCAATTCACTGGGGCTGGGAAAGAAGCAAGTTTAGTAAAGAAAACAGAAGCCTGCAGTAAAGGATAACTGCATATGAAAGTGAAAAATATAAAGGCTATGGATTTGAGGATTTCCTTTCTGTGCAGAGGTGAGTCAATCAGCATGACTGAAGAAGTAATAGTCTCACCTGGGTGCAGCAGGGATATCCTAAAATCCAGGCTTGTGTGCGGCCCACCAGGACCAAATAATTTCCTATACTTACAATATTGTTATATGTTAAGTAAAAAGCATAAAATGTAGACTTCACCTTTTCGCACAGCATTGCTTTTCCTTATTGTGGTTTCCAATGTTCAAGCTATGTCTGGATACTTTAAGAGATGCTCATCCCATCTTATCCAATCAGTAACATTACAATTACAACCCATTAAATAAACCATGTTACATTTTGGCTAAACCTTACGTCCACCACTGTATCAAATGCCCCCTATTAGATCACCCTTCATCACTTGCCCCTGATACAATAGGTTGCTGTATACGCTGTATACAATAAAAGGAACAGTATGAAAAAAAGGACCGCATAGCCTCACTCTGGTCTCCCGCTGGAGCACAGGACATGGGATTTACATTTTCATTCATTTTCCGTAATTATGCAAAAAAATAATATTTTCTGACTAGGGAATTGCCTGTCAAAAATGATGGCAATACAATTTTAAGCCTGGCAATGCTGTTTGCCACACAATGCAAAGCTCTCCCCCATCTAATTTACGTGACTCGTGATGAGCGCCTTTGGCACTCATTGCGAGCCCCAAAATGAGCGACTTTGCCATATCATCCAACCATCAACTTTCAGGCCTCAAACTGAGAACATTCGGGAATCATTGCAAGCCTCTCCCCACTCTCTCATCCCTGTGTCTCTTTCCCACCTCTCCCTCCCCTGAGTCTTTTCCCCCTCTCTCACTCCCGCTGTCTCTTTCCCCCCTCTCCACACCCTGTAATTTTTTCCCCTTATCTCCCTCCTTTCTGTCTCTTTCCCTCCCTCTCTCCCCCTGTGTCTCTCCCCCCCCCCCCCCCCCCCCCCTCCCTGCCCTGTTTCTTTCCCCTCTCTCTCCCTGCTCTGTGCTGTACGGGTCTGAAAACATTTGCATTTTCTCTCTCGCGTAGACGGTTTGAGAACTCAAAAAAACACCAATGGAAGAACAAATTAGCTTTCAGCCTAACTTGCATGCTTCCTGCCTCTCCCCCGTACTGTGTGTGAGGTTGTCAGTTAATTTTTTTAATCAATTGTCGACTTTTGGGGTCTTTAGATTTTAGAAGTTGTGCAGTCCTGGTGATGAGCCTTTGGCGATCATTGCAAGCCTTTTTCTAAACCTTCCGTGCCTTGCGATGAGTGCCAAAAGCTTTTGGAATTTGCCGGTCATCGTGGGCTTTGCAATGAGCTCCTTTGGCGCTAATTGCAAGCCTTTTTCTAAGTTGTGCGGGCCTCGTGATGAGGCCCTTCGGCGCTTATAGCACATGCGCAAGCCCGTAACTTTTAACATAGCGTTACCAACAAACTCGCAATTACGACAACTATTATATGTAATAAGAAGTGTCAGCTGTCCCTCACATGTGGACATGCTATAACACATACGCAGGCAACCATTTTATTTCATACTAGTATATTACAGCCAATGGGGCGTGCTGCTCACCTTGGACTGTCGGATCTGAATCTTTTAAATTCTGAACATGCTATGCTACCTGTCCTACCTCTTTGATACCACTGTCTGATAAACCTAGAACACTGGGTCACAGGTAGCAAAGCAATTGCCTCATCAAAGTGAAACAACATTGATATAGTTAATTATTAAGCTCTTGCTAACAACTGGCTTGTTACATGATGCTTACCTGAGAATATCAGCCTGCCCTCTCCTCAAGCCTGCCCTGACCACAGATAGTTACATAGTTACATAGTAATTTAGGTTGAAAAAATACTTTAGTCCGTCAAGTTCAACCTTTTTAGATCTCCTCTGAGCAGCAATATGCGTATTTATTGTTAATTGATCCAGAGGAAGGCAAACAGACAAAAAAAAAACAGTGAAACATTGCCAATTGTCTCAACAGGGAAAAAAATATAAAATTCCTTCCTGACCCCAGATATTGGCGATCGGATTCATCCCTGGATCAATACTCCCTCTCTATTTATCCAGGATAGCCCTTAATGCCCTGTTAATTTAAACATATATCAAATCCCTTTTTAAAGCTATCTATTGAATCCGCTGTCACCACCTCCTTTGGTAGAGAATTGCACAGATTAACCACCCTTACTGTGAAGAACCCTTTTCTTTCTATAAGGTGAAATCTTTTTACTTCTAATCTCAAAGGATGTCCTCTCGTCAGTTGAAAACCTCTTGGCACAAAAAGTTCCCTTGACAAAGCCTTGTATTGACCCTGGATGTATTTATATAACGTAATCATATCTCCTCTTAGACGCCTTTTTTCTAGAGTAAATAAGCTTAATTTGATTAGTATTTCTTCATAACTTAGCCCCTCAATTCCCTTTATTGTCTTTGTTGCCCATCTCTGTACTTTTTCCAGCTCTAAAATGTTTTTTTTATGTAGTGGTGCCCAAAATTGTACTCCATATTCCAAATGAGGGCTTACTAGAGATTTGTATAGTAGGAGAATTATATTTGCTTCCCTTGCTTCTATACCCTTCCTAATACATGCTAATATTTTGCCTTTGCAGATGCTGCTTGGCATTGAGCACTGTTACCTAGGTGGTTGTCCACAAGCATCTGGTAGAGACCCTGTGTTGAGTGAACCTTGAAAAAATAGATATAACGGTTTGCTATTAGAGAGCCCAGTATATATATATATATATATATATATATATATATATATATATACATATACTGTATATACAAGAAGAGAAGAAAAAGAAAGGTAACCCACTCTAACACCCAGAGCACACATTCCCCACTCAAAGGAAATCGACACCCTCCACAAACACAAAAGATCCTACTAAGAATTGTTTCTATAATGTTTAGTGTTCAGGTAGGGTATGACACTGTTATGCTAAGCCCCTTTAAAAAGTACCAACGTATCGAGTAATGGTATAATGTTTATATAATAGTGATCTCATTTAGTAGGGTGATTTGGGTCATTGTATAAAGTTTAAAGAATGTATTTGCGCACAGAAGTAGGCCCTTGGACATAATATGATAAGTGACTTCAGAGGTCACAGGACAAAGATAGATCATTACCCCCTGGAATGTTTGTTCTGTCAGAGAGGGCACTATGGGGAAATGTGGTTTAATACATTAAGCAGAATCTTTTGGTGCTGATGTATAAATGTGGAAATTATTTGATGTGTGTTTCTCGTTGATCCTGTTTATATCACATTGGTTTATATGATATGTTAAGCATTATGATATTAGGAATTCCATTCCCCACCTCCCAGGTTGGCATATAGGATAGATACCAGGCCTTGTAGTTTATGTAGGATAGATACCAGACCCTGCAGTTTATTTCTCCCCCCGTGGTTGTCAAGAGTGGATGAACAATATCAATTAAACCGCATATTGCAGATCAGAGGAGATCTAAAGAGGTTGAACTTGATGGACTAAAAGTCTTTTTTTCAACCTGGATAGAGAGTGTTGAAAAGAAATGTGGAATCAAAACCAGGGAACTTTCCAGACCCCCCTCCCCTCCCAACCTACACGATCAATGGCGTCCCAGAGGTGGGAGTAAGGCCATGTGGGTGGATTCTTTTGTGCGGTTTTAAAATATGTGTGTAAGAAGAATAAAGAATCAGTCTGTCTCTGCAATAAGCAGAGGGTGCATGTGTATTTTTTGTATGATGTCAAACCCTAATTAAAGGGATCTGATTTTCCTGCTTCTCTATAAATGAGTTTCTGATGTGTATTGGTATGCTGGGCGCTGAAATGAACAAAAAGACCGCATCTCGCGGTATACAGGCTGTATGTCTGCGGGCTTGCTGCGGGCTTGAACTCTGCTACTATTACGGTGCTATACAATTGAACAAGCCCGCAAGTTACCGGCTGAAAGTCGAAACCGTAAACCATGCAATCATATGTAGCATTTCAACATGATCAATTAAGCAAGTCTATAACTACTTATTTAAAAATAGCCAATAGAAAATGAGACCATCAATATGGCAGTATAAGATGGAGGTTACGTGTCAATCAGTTAGCGTTTAGAGGTCCGATATGCGATCAGACTCGCAAACCCGCAAAATACAACATAATAAAAATTACTGTTCTAGTCCGTCTGGCTAACCTTATGTGATATGTATTAACTCATCGATTCCTGAGATCGATATAACTCCAAAATGAAAAATAAAAATAAATTATTTGTAATTGCTGATTTGTGAGCTTGAGACTGTTGTTCAATTAATTATAATGTCTTTCATTGCTTTCCCCGTCATTTACAGTGCAGTATTGATATTTTATTTGCATTTACAATGCTACGGACATGTCTTTAACCCCTTTGCAAGTCCCATCTGGAAGGATTTTCTTCCACATTTGTCAATTATGGGTGTGAAAACATTTGCCAGCTTGAGGAATTGTAGCAATTGAATAGCGATTTTAGCAATCGTAACTCTTGCGGACGTGAAGAGGCTTGTAACAACCGCAGGGATTTTCAGCCAGTAGCCCATAGACCGTTTGCAGCTTGCAAAAAGACGCCAATTGAATAGCAAATTTGGCAATGGGCTCCATTACGGGCTCCAGTAACTTACAATTGCTCAATTGAATGAGGCTCAAAATCTTACCACTCTTAGCACTTTGTATGTTGGATTGGAATGGCTTGGAGTGAAATTTGAATGTGACAGCTTCACCTAACTTGCCAAAGTACATAATTTTACACTATTCAGCAGTGCCTTCACACATCTCTGGGTTTCTGATTGATTGGGATATCTAGGTAGTGATTTATGTGTCTACTTGACATGTAATTCAGCTAAACAAAAATTGGAATGGGGCCCTGAGTCTTTTTTCAGACTGATGTTACCTTTCTGGGGATATCTGTCTGTAAATAGGATTTCAATATGCCCGGTTCAGCTTATGTGGTAAAGGGGCCATGGCTTGTTTTACCATTATAATGTTCCAAGGCAAGTTATTTTATTGGTATAAAAGGGTCATTGCTTATAGTATAGTAATGACATATAGTCTGTAATGTATTAACTATTGTTTTTAATTATTCTTTACTGTTTGAGATGCTTGTTGTTATCAGCAGTGGGGTCCTGCAAAACTACTGCAATTTCTACCAGTTCTAAAAACCACCTGTAGAGGTAAATCAGGTTCCCGCTAAGGAATTATTTACATAGAATAGTTAATAGATAAAAGGCTGCATTACTACATTTTTTAAAACATATTGCTCATCAACAGGAGAAGTCCCTCAAAGGAGCATAATGTAAAGTTAGAACTACATTTTGGTTTGTTAAGGTAATAACACCAGAAAAGAGAGTTTATAAGCATTTAAATATAACCTGCATTTTATGCCCCTTCAGGACTTGAGAGCAATTTTGCCCTATAAGCTCTTTATATCGGCCGGTGCAGCTAAAAGTAACACATCTAGTTCTTAATTAAAGATAAAACACATTTTAATGCATCTGCTGGAGCCTAGAGAATACCATGATATATTGGTAGAAGTTGTGTTTATATTTCTGGAGAGCTGTTGTTGCAGTGAATGATGCAAGAATTCTGCATCTGAGCCAATAAGTGGCCATTTCAATCAGATTTAATTATCTTCATAAAGGATCTCTGTTCCCTGCTTCTCCACCCCTCTCTTTAATGATAGCCAAAACACACACACTCATGATTCAAAACTGGGGAAGTGATACAATAAACACAAAATGCTTATAAATTATGGGCCCCATTCAATTGGCCGAATTTGAGATCCAGAGGCCCGTAACTAAGCTCGCAGGCAAATTTGCTATTCAATTGGTGTTTTTTTGCGGGTTCGGATCGGGTTGAGTTACGAGCTTGAAGAGATGGCGTCCGTCAAACTAGTAAATTACAGCCTTCAGAAGCCTTTGATCTGTCACTTTCGCAGGGCTAAAATCGCAAATCGCTATTCAATTGCTCCAATTCCCCAAGCTCGCAAAAATAATAACACTCGTAAACTGCAAATGGAGTAGAAAATCCTAGGTGTACTCGAGAGGACCAGCAAAGGGGTTAAACACCATTTCGTAGCACTGTAAATGCAAATAAGACTGCAATCCTGCACTGTAAATTACGGGGAAAGCGATGAAAGACATTAGAATTAATTGCACAACAGTCTCAAGCCCGCAAAACTGCAGGAAATTAAATTTATATTTATGTGTCACATGGACTAGAACAGTATTGGCATTCATTTTCGTAATTCTTTTTTTTCAAAGTTGTGCGAGCCTGATCTCATATCAAACCCCCGAACCTGATTGATTGACATGTAACCTCCATGTTTTACTGCCGTAATTATGACAGTCTCATATTCTATTGGCCGATTCAAAATGGGCGGTAACGGGCTTGGTGAATTGATACGGTTCTCCACCCACAACTGCCCCGAAACAGTGCATGGTTTATAAAGCTGGCTTCAAGATCGCAACTCGCGATCTGCAGCAATTGAATAGCCTCTCAAACGGAGATCAACGGGAGCCCGCAACTCACTCACAGAAATTCCGATTTTCCCAAAAAATGCTGTATGTACATGGCTTAAACAGCTGTTAATGTTAGTTTGGTATGTACTTGATAAACAAATGTACTTTTTCTTGAACTGTGGTGGTCCTTGAACAAGATAACAACAGGGTAATAATACACTTTGAAAGCTTTAAAAGCTAGAACTGCAATATTTGAAAAATAATTAAAAAATATTGAAAACAGTGTTACAGTTTCTAAACTTGATTGTGACTGCTCTAAATAATGGCGCAGATCAGTATAAATGCCTTCATGATTCCTTTACTACTTCCTCAAGATCTAAAGCCTGTACTTCATAAGGTGTCCCAGTACCTGCCATTGCATGCCAATGAAACATACAAAGCACCATAAAACAAACAATAAATATACAGTATTACCGGATAAAATGTCTATTCCTATTGCTATTACTTAATTCCTGGAATTCCTCTGTACTATTTAAAGCATGATTCTCAGTCTGTCACATCATCCTTTATATAATTACAGTAAATAACGATGTGTTCTTTGGATAGTCATTGCGCAAATTCAGATGCAGTTTTGGATCGGAATACTTATTCTGTTCTAAACTAATTAACTGTCACTGTAAACTTCCTCATTCCTTAGGCCAGTATTTAATTTGTTTGCTTAGTCGTCATTATATAACCCCTTCATTTCCAACTTTTATGTGCAGTACAATGCAAGCCAATATGGGAAGTTCCAGTGAATAAATTATTAGATTAAAGTCATGCTCCAATGCTTAATGTTCTCTCAAATGCTCCATTATAAACTCCTTTTTTTTTCACAAACTTATAACTTTGTGTTGGTTTGACATATTTGTTTGAAATGTTGTATTTTAGGAGGGGTTAATAGACTGGTTTTCTTCTGGCATTTTTTTATGAAATTCTGTCCATCCAAAAAAAAAAGTTTATTTATTTTGAATTTTGCGGTGATGACCCAGTGTTTTTCCCATAGGAATTTCTTGAAATGGCTGAATGGATTTGTTTGAAATTTGGCAATGTAATCTACATATATTACGTTTTTGAGATGTAATAGTTTAACATTATAATGTAATGAGCATGCTCAGTAAAGACTTTTGCACTTGAGCTACTGTCAGATTACATTAATTTTGATTTTTCATTTTGGTTTTATAGTTATGGCTTGTCTGCAATGGCGCACGTTCTCCAGAGGGGGCAAGCAAACAAAATGTCAAATGCTTTAAATGTACGTTTGAGCGAGCAATTCAAATGTTAAATGCTTTAAAAGTATGTTGGCTAGCCTGCAATGGTGGACATTCTCCAGTGGGAGCAACAAATTAAATGTCAAATGCTTTAAAAAGTGGATGAACGTCCGCCTGCGATGGGGGATGTTCATATAGTTACATAGTTATTGAGGTTGAAAAAAGACTTTTAGTCCATCAAGTTTAACCTTTAATATCTTGTCTGATCCTTGTAGATTCATTGTTAATTGATCCAGAGGAAGGCAAAAAGATAAACCTGTCAAAACATACCAAATGCTCATAAGAGGAGGAAAAAAAGTTGTTCCTGACCCAAGATACTGGCAATTAGATTCCTCCCTGGATCAATACTCCTTCTCTAGTTATCCAGGATAACCCTGACTTAGCTTTTTCTTCAAAAATATATTAAACCCATTTTTAAAGTTATCTATTGATTTTGCTGCCACAACCTCCTTTGGGAGAAAAGTCCACAGATTCTCTGGCCAGTGTGAAAAACCCTTTTCTTTCTTTAAGGTGGAATCTTTTTTCTTCTAAACTCAGTTGTCATTTGAAAAACACTTGGCACAAAAAGTCCCCCCAACAAAGCCTTAGATTGGTTGTATTTATTTAAGGTAATCATTTCACGTCTTAGGTGCCTTTTCACTAGAGAAAATGAGTTTAATTTCGTTATTAGTTGTGTTACCATTCTCTGTACTTTTTCCAGCTCTAAAATGTTCTTTTTATGAAGTGGTGCCCAAAATTGTACTCCATATTCCAAATGAAGGCGTACTATGGATTTATATAGTGGCAGAATTATGTTTTCTTCCCTTGCTTCTATACCCTTCTTAATACATGCTAATATTTTACTTGTCTTTGCGGATTCTGCTTTGCATTGAGCACTGTTACCTAGGTGGTTGTCCACAAGTACTCCCAAATCCCTTTCTATATGATACCCCTAGATTTGTAACATTTAGATTATAATTTGCATGCTTATTTTTCCTTCCCAAATGCATAACTTTACATTTATTTGTGTTAAATCTGACATGCCATTTAATTGCCCATTCCTCTAATTTATGTAAGTCCCTTTGGAGGAATATCATTTTCTGACTTTACTACCTTACACAACTAATAATTCTTCTAGAAGCTTTCCCACTACAGAAGTGAGACTTACAGGTCTATAGTTCCCTGGATTTGCTCTTGCTCCCTTTTTAAATAAAGGTATCACATCTGCTTTCCTCTAGTCATCTGGTAGAGACCCTGTGTTGAGTGAATCTTGAAAAATTAGATATAATGGTTTGGCTATTACAGAGCCCAGTTCCCTCAGTATCCTTGGATGTATTCCATCAGGACCTGGGGCTTTATTAACAGTTATTTTTTTCCAGCCTCTTTTGGATTTCTTTCTGCATTAACCAATTAGTTTGCCATGTGTCTGAGAGCATGAAATGTCATATGCTTGAAAAGTATGTTGGCTCGCCTGCAATTGCGGACTCCTATGGGGCTTTTTACCATAAAAACGTGGGTCCCTATGGACCCCCGTGGCACCTACCTTTAACCTGTTACCATGTGTGTCCCTATGGTAAACGAAGGCAAAATCATAGGGGTTCTTTTAGACCCCATGGCACCTAATATTAACTCCTTTTAAACCAATCAGAATGGGGTGGGAGTAATTCAAATACTCAGTCCTCATTGTCTGACATATGACTGACACCTATTTAAGCCAATCGGTATTCGCAAAAATAAGGTGTGAATGCTGTAAAAAAAACTGTTTGTATACGTGGCAGCTCCTTGAAGGAGGAGCTACATTAGTTGATTTTTTATTATAGAACAGCATATTTTTAGGCTGAGGCCAATTTCTACAGGCTGAAGATGAGAAATAAGGGCCTCAATTAAGCAAGAAGAGGACAGATTGAAGTGTCCGCTTATCCAGGACTGAAGAGTAACGGACCAGGGCTTTGTAGATCATCACAGGAGGGTAACTATAATTTCCCCCTCATAGGTAATGTTTTTTTAAGTCTCTTTTTATTTTATTTTTTGGGAATTTGTTTTATTTTTGGTTATTGTATTTTTATTTTCTGAATTTGTTTTTATTATTATTTTTAGGAGATTGTTATGCTATGGGTAGGTGCTATGGACTATGGCGGTCCTTGTAGACCTCCAAGGGAGATATGGTCCATAGGGGTCTATAACGATCTCTATGGTAGGGGTTAGGGTGTCATGGGAGTCCATACGGTCCACCATGGTAGGGAATTAATATTAGGTGCCATGGAGGTCCATACTTCAGTATACCATGGGGGTCCAAAGGGACCCTTGTGGTACAGGGATTCATTTTAGGTACCATAATGACCCCTGTGGTAATAGAGTTTATATTGGGGGACACGAGGATCCAAAATGTATACTTTAGATGGACAGAGATCAAACCATGCAGAAGCAATCCTAGAGTGAACTGGTTGAGCTGTTAAATAGGTTGCTGGGGTAAGAGTGCTGATGTATTTTTTTATTTCACACTAGGTGTACTGTTTATCACATGGGCTTTAACACTATGCAGAGCAGTTGTCATGAGTTAAGTTGTCCTTTAATGACCTGTGGACATAGTTATTCAGAGGGAGAAAGAAAGAGAGAGAAACTTCATGATCGAACATATGCTAATATTCTCTCCTCCTGTCTGGCGAATGTTCGCCTTTAGAGGTGAGCAAACATTGTAGCAACTTTATATTTCAAATCTCAATTTCATTGATGTAAATCATCATGCACATATTGGTTTACACAATGTTACATTTCAATTACTATAAATTAACATTTGCTTTATGTGCGTAAAGGTATCCATTACTGAACCCTTTACCTTCTAATATATATCAAACACTTATATTTTAACAGGAAAGATAATGCACAAAAAAGCAGTATATGAACATATGGTGGTAATGTGGTACTACTTTATAAAACATTCGTACATAACTGCCCCATCCTTACAGTGCATATGGCGACTAGATATGGTTTCTAACAAAGGAACATATCTGCAGCCAATGCACTAGTTTTAAAAGAAAGGCTACATTTATTTCAGTCTTTCTAAAAACATGTTTGTATGTTATCAATATTTTCATAAGGTCCAAATATGACAGCTCAGTGGTTGTTTGATTCAAAATTCAAATACAATTTTTTATGACTGCTCTGTTTGTGCATGTATACTGCTCACTTGTTATACTTATAGTTTATGTCAGGAGCTGAGAAACCAGATCAAATTGCAGTCTATGGGGTTCAATTACATGTTTTCCACAAGAAATTTTACAAGTAAACATTCCAAACAGGGAGCTACGTAGCCATGGTTGTGGTTCTGCCTAGGCCATGAGGCCCAGGCCTAGGACAGCATATTTTCATGTGGCAGCAAACTGCCTTAAGATGCAGTGCAGTACATTGAAATATGTCTGTATAAGCACTAAATGACTATATACAGTGATATTTCAGTCTTTAAGTCTATTTGACACTTTTGACATACCATATATACACATAAACTCACATAAACCTGAAATACAGAAAGGGGAAAGGAGGGGCTGCAAGTGGAGGCACACAACGGCCTAAGGAAGCATAAAAACCTAAATACATAGCTATTATATTCCTCCCACAGCAAACACTCATGGGTCAGTCCTAATGAGTGATCTATATGTGGGATATATTCCCAGATTTTAACTAAAGTGCAATTACAGGGCTACAATAATCCTACACATTCTGGTAAAGCTGTGCAGGAGATCACAGTGAGACTAAACCCTACATGTAAGTTCAACCTTCCGCAGGACCAGCTAAACCCCTACCAAGAGCTGTTACATGATAAGTAACAGCCCTCACTACAATTAAAGCTATACTCTTCCTTGACACAATAAAGTCAGGGAAGGTTAAATCTAATTAACTATGCATTTACGTATTAAAATGTGGTCTTGTAGGCTTCAGACATGTCAACCATCAATCAGAATGGAATACAGTATTTGACTTGCCTAACTTTAATAGATTACTCAGTAACCAGAGACAGCTACTGTCCCATTTCTGGGATTGTAATCAGCCATAGAGCTTTATTTTCCCCTGTTCTGAGTGGCTAAAATAACAGCAAATCAGAAAGAGCCAATCAATCAATATGGTAGTAGTTAGGGTGCTATGGGGGTTCATAAGGACCCCTATGGTAATAGTTAGGGTATCATGTACTATTAGGTGCTATGGGGTCCTTATGGAACCCCATTGAGATAAGTAGAAGTCCCATGGGGCATCAGAGACCAAATGCAATTGATTAGATATAGGGTGTCATTGGGGTCCATAAGGACCACTATGGTAGTGGTTAGGATGCCATGAGGGTCCATAAAAAGTTGATGAGATATAGAGGTCATGGGGGTCTATAGTGATCCCTATAGGAGCTATCTACAGGGCCTTAGGGGGTCTGCAGGAAACCCCATGGGGGAGAAGGGCTACTGGGGTCTAATTCGACCACCATGGGGGACTTTCACTTTATTTAGGGTATGTAATGGCATCTTAGTCGCCCATGCTAAAGCACAAGGGGCTGAGAGGAAGGGGAGTAGCGAGACATAAGTAGAGGGGTCATAAAGCCCCTCCCCCCATGATAGTCTCAATGTCATTGCTATGGAGACTATTGAGATTCGGACTCAAAGTCTCCTATGGATATATTTTAGGCAGCCCACATTCGAGCTAGAGCTTGCCGGAGTTCCTACAGGAGCCATGTAATCGGACATTTAGTTGACAACATGCAGGAACTTTATCTAAAATAATGTATTTTATTTCCAATAACTATTAGCAGTTTTTTTGCAACTCTATACAACATTTTCAAGAACTCTTTAAAAAGTACCACCCCTTTCTAAGTAAAAAGCTCATTGATTTTATGATTTTATAACGAATGTTCCTCTTTTTCTTGATGGACTATTTCTATTACCAGGTCAAGATAGATGAGGTATTGACATTACACTCTCTACAATTTGTCAGTGTTGCTTTTAAAGGGCCACATTGTTTTAGGACACAACAATAGCAGCTGTGTATGCCATGGCAATAAAAGGATTTATAAGGAAGATCTTCATTTTTGAAACTTTTCATCTTGTCCGACTTGAGCACTATGACACCTACCCCCTTCTCCCACACATACTCAGAATAGGTTGCCCTGTATATGCAACCTTCACCAAAGTATCCAGAGTCTTCTAAATAAACTAGCTATTTAATATATTCCTTGTCTACTTATACTCTTAGCCATTTACTCTTAAAGGTTTTACTATGTTTGCCTGTTCTTAACGAATCTAACACATACTGCTTAAATCTGAGACGTACATTACATTGAATCTTTCTATACACATAAAGATTTATTTTATAGAATTAAAAAAAATCTGGTTTCCACTCCCCCAGAGGGGCCTACATAGGCATCTGGTACTAACTAATAGAAACACTGAATTCAAGTATGTGTTTTAACCCTATACTAACCTTTAAACAAACAGCAGAAATTCAGAGCTGCACCATTCAAGGGAGGAAAGAGCGGTCTGGTTTTGGGAACTAAGCCTGTAAATCTCACGATGCTTTGCTGCAGAGACTGTTGTATCTGCCTCTGATTGGCCAAAAGGAATTATGAATTTTATGCTAATTTTAGAAGGGATTTTCAGCGGGTGCTAACTCTCAAAATCAACTGCTAGCAAACGCAACATATTTAGTAAACTTTATGGTAAGTTTAATAATATTTATTTTGGTATGCAAAAAAAAGTTTTCATACACTGATTCTCCTCTATCATATGCATTCATAATCCAGGAAACTTAAATATGCCTTTAACTCAAAATTTTCAAACATATATTTTTTTAGCAAACTGTGTTCTTTTATGCTTTCACAATTTCAGTTCAATCATTTTCCATTTCAGTATTTGTGCTGCCCTTTAATTATTACTATTGCACATTTTAACCTTTGCACTGCAAGTGTTTCCTAAGATTGAAGTATTTAGGGTCGACATTCAACTGTCATATTTAATCAGCAGAGATCTGATCCCTTTTCTGCTGTCTGCATTCTTGTGACAGCTTCCTGGTCAGTCATGTGCTTTGACCTGCTGCCTTGTTTATGGGTCAGCTGACTTTACAAACGTAAGCTCCATCTCTCAGAAAGTTGGATTTCATTGTTCCCTGATACTGTACTGACATATACTTATAAAGACAATATTATGTTATATTCGATTTTAACTGCAACAACATTATTCAGGCCTTACCAAGAGCCTAATCAATGTTATCACAGTTGATAACTTCAACTTCCTTTCCCTAGTGCTCAGGACAATAAAAGAGGTGGAGGGGGGTATAACATTGGCTGTTAACAAGTTAAACTGTGTTTTTAATTTATATTTTCTGGCTAAAGGTTTACTTCTCTACTGTTTGTACATTTTTAATGTTAAAGGGCCATTTACCTCACTATAAGTGCTCTTCATTATGTGAAAGAGCCCAAGATTCTATGTTAAAGTGATCTATTGTTTTTTTTTTTATTAAACTGAGAACAGTTACAAATTTGAAGTCTTAGGTTTGTTTACAGACACACTGCTGACTGCCCCATGATTTACTGCATCTGCCAACAACGCAGTTCCAAGCTCCGTGAACAGCAAGAATTATAGTTTTAGTCTATTTCAGGAAAGTAATAAGCCATCAGTTAAACAACAAAAACATATTTGTGAGTTTCTAGGAGTCATTCCCCTGCACAGATGAATTTGGGTAGGGTTAACACTATTTCTGATCTGCTCTCTGCATACAGCTCTTGCTGTCAGTCTCTCTAGAGGCATGCCTAATTCTCAGGTAAACAGAACTTTATTTGTGATTTTTTTTTCTGTGGAAAAGGCACCTATCTCAAAAATTCAAAAAGTATTTCAACATATTTTCAGGAGTACATTACAGTGGTGTGCTCCAAGTTATGCTGAATTAACTGTAACTGTCTCTTGAATGAAAGAAGATTTAACATGAAAAGTTGGCTCTTTAAATAGCTAATGTAGTGCCACATTTTCTATCATGATTTAGAAGAGAAAATTAACACCAAAATAATACAGAAATAGATGCAAAGCAAATAGTTGCCTTAGACTGACTAGTGATTTTGAAACAAACTTGGGAGGAAGTGTTACTTGTGTTTTATCACAATTCTTTTAAATGTAAAACCAGCTAAGCAAGCAAACACACTTGGCCATTTACAGCCTTATTAAATTGCGATTTGGTCAATTCTAAAAGGCTCTATATAAGCACAGAGCATATTTTTTTTACAGAAGTATTTAGTTAGTGAAGACCTTACTTTTGGACAGAAGTTCACTAACTAAAAACTTCTGTAAAATAAATATGTTATGTGCTTATATAGAGCCCTTTAGAATTGCCCGAATCGCAATTTAATAAGGCTGTAAATGGCCAAGTGTGTTTGCTTGCTTAGCTGGTTTTACATTTAAAAGAATTGTGATAAAACACAAGTTTGTGGATGTGTAATAGATTCCCAAACTTACCTAACACTCTTTATCAGGTCAGGACAGAACGGAGGAGAAAACAATCCCACCAATGTGTCACATTAATATTCACTATGACATATATAAAAAATTATAGTGTTTTATGTGCATGAATGAAGGATTAAAATATAAATTCAAAATCAAAAGGTGGAGCTCTTATTTTTTAAAGTTAGCATAAATAGATGGGACAAATTAAACCTTTAGATCAGTGGTTTTCAACAGCCAGTCCACGGCCGGTGCTAGCTGCAGAAATATTCTGCAGGTGCGCTAAAAAGTTATTGCTGCTTAACACATGGTATCCCTGGATCATGGAACGTAATGGAGCGGGGCAGCGCTTACTGGCAGCACGTGGAGGCATGTAATCAGAGTTTCATACATCGTCTTGCCACTATTGCATACCGCGCACCTTGCCTTCCCCAAACGTTTTTAAATTTGCTGCCCCTGTGCTTATTGTTTGCTAATACTATATTGTGGTATTTCGGAAAGCATTTTAAAATATTAGATTTAAAAACGAATAAACAAAATTCTTTCTAAATAATGTTTTTTATTTCTTCCTTAGGGTCCCGCATAATATTTGTCCTATTTTCACCAGTTTGCAGATGTAAAAAGGTTGAAAACCACTGCTTTAGATAGTTTTCTCAACATTTTTAAATTAAATAAAATGTATTGTTAAAGTCATCACACATTCATTGTGTGGCACTGTAATTAAAGTAGTGGCAACTAATACAAATCCGATACACTCTGAACTTCTATTTACATCCCTTAGAATCAGGGTCGGATTAACCATTAAGCAAAATAAGCACGTGCTTAGGGCATCAAGGGAAGGGGGAACCACAACAAGTTTCCATTGCCAGATTTACCATATGCTGCAAAACTGCAAATGGTGCAGCTGAACCAGGTTCCACAAAATGTGACCTTTAATGTGACCTATAAAATGTACAACTCAATTAAAAAACAAACTGAAATCTTTTAGGTAGAGGGAAGAAAAAATATAAAAATAAAATAATATGGTTGCACACCCTTAAACTAATACTTTGTTGAAGCACCTTTTGATTTTATTACAGCACTCAGTCTTTTTGGGTATGGCACATTTTGACTTGGCAAGATTTGCCCACTCTTCTTTGCAAAAACACTCCAAATCTGTCAGATTGCGAGGGCATCTCCTGTGCACAGCCCTCTTCAGATCACCCCACAGATTTTCAATCGGATTCAGGTCTGGGCTCTGGCTGGGCCATTCCAAAACTTTAATCTTCTTCTGGTGAAGCCATTCCTTTGTTAATTTTAATGTATGCTTTGGGTCGTTGTCATGCTGAAAGATGAAGTTTCTCTTCATGTTCAGCTTTCTAGCAGAAGCCTGAAGGTTTTGTGCCAATATTGACTGGTATTTGGAACTGTTCATAATTCCCTCTATCTTAACTTAAGGCCCCAGTTCCAGCTGAAGAAAAACAGCCCAAAAGCATGATGCTGCCACCACCATGCATCACTGTGGGTATGGTGTTATTTTCGTGACGTGCAGTGTTGTTTTGGCGCCAAACATGTCTTTTGGAATTATGGCCAAAAAGTTCAACCTTGGTTTCATCAGACCATAACACCTTTTCCCACATGCTTTTGGGAGACTTCAGATGTGTTTTTGCAAAATGTAGCCTGGCTTGGATATTTTTCTTCGTAAGAAAAGGCTTTCATCTTGCCACTCTACCCCATAGCCCAGACATATGAAGAATACGGGAGATTGTTGTCACATGTACCACACAGCCAGTACTTGCCAGATATTCCTGCAGCTCCTTTAATGTTGCTTAAGGCCTCTTGGTAGCCTCCCAGACCAGTTTTCTTTTCGTCTTTTCATCAATTTTGGAGGGAGCTCCAGTTCTTGGTAATGTCACTATTGTGCCATATTTTCTCCACTTGATGATGACTGTCTTCACTGTGTTCCATGGTATATCTAATGCCTTGGAAATTCTTTTGTACCCTTCTCCTGACTGATACCTTTTAACAATGAGATCCCTCTGATGCTTTGGAAGCTCTCTGTGGACCATGGCTTTTGCTGTGGGATGCGACCAAGAAAATTTCAACTAGAGCAGCTGAACTTTATTTGGGGTTAATCAGAGGCACTTTAAATGATGGCAAGTGTATGCTGACTCCTATTTAAAACGATTTGGAATGTGATTGCTCAATTCTGAACACAGCTACATCTCCAGTTATAAGAGGGTGTGTAGACTTATGCAACCACATTATTTTTATTTTTTATTTTTATTCCCTCCACCTAAAAGATTTCAGTTTGTTTTTCAATTGAGTTGTACAGTTTATAGGTCACATTAAAGGTGGAAAAAGTTCTGAAATAATTTTTTTTTGTTTGATTTTTTTACAGCACAGAAACCTGACATTTTAACAGGGGTGTGTAGACTTTTTATATCCACTGTACATACATATATAAATAATTATAATAATAATAATAATACAATAGGAAAATAGAGGTTAATGATATACATTGTAACATATTATTATTAATGTTTTGAAATATATATGGAGGCACCAACATCTTTTAAGTGCTTAGGGCCTCTAAAGATCTTAATCCGGCCCTGCTTAAAATTACATATAGACTTAAATATTTCATCCAGTGTGAAAGGGGAATTATAAAATAGGGCTGGTGCAGTTATGTCAGCTATTTTGATAATGGAGAGAACACGGTTCTCAGATTCTTTTGCGTCATAGAGCCCTTTTTTTAACAAATTAATTTATATAAAACTAGTTTTTGCATCTTCCACTCATTAGTATTATTATAACTATTGTCAAGATTGTTGTACATTTCTTTTACAATTAAATTATTTTGTTCCTTTTTTCTACTTAGACTGGACGTAATTGTAATTGCATAAAAACAAACAACTTTTATTCTTAATCTTCCAATTTTTTTACATTCACAGAGTCTACATCACCAGTTCTCAACAACTTGTCCTAGGACTGGTGCTAGTCCCTGAGACCTTATCTGTTGGGCCTTGGGAACAAAAAGACAGAGGAGGAGAGCCTAACACTTTAAACTGCTGCTGCTATTATTCTATTCTATTCTATTATTATTATAGATTATTATACAATTAAAATGTATTCTCTTCAAATAATGTAAGAAATAAATGAAATTTTAACATGCCAAGTGTTGTGGATCTCAAAGGTCCCAGGACCATTGGAGGGTAACAAGCTGGTGCCTAACACAAAAAAAAGGTTGAGAGTCACTAATCTGGGTCACTTCAGTTGCTGGTAATGATGTCACAACTGTGTTCATCTTTACTAGGATTCTATTTACATTATTGGTTTATGATTGCCTGTACAAAGATTGGCAACTTTCCCAAGAAAGAAAAAAACCTGTGTGTTTTCTGATTTACTTATCAAATAACACACAATTACAGTTCTTATGCTATCACTGTAGTTCACACTCTATGTATTCATGAGCTGCACAAGCTACAGAGAGCAAACCAAAACAGGTAAAAATTGTATGATTTTAGACAGCATAAACAGAATTTGTAAGTATTTCTTAAGTAAATAGATACATAAGTATATTATAATTCTAGTGAAATCTAGAAACCTTAAATGTCCCTTTAATAAAGGTTTTTTTTTTTTTTTTTTACTACATGCTTTATTTCTTGTGTCTTTCATTTTTTATTGTCTATGTTGTTTTTTTTATTTTTTTATTTTTTATTTATTTTTATCTTTTTTTATAAACATATTTATAATTACACCATACAAGAGAGAGTAATAAACAATACACGGATATACACATATCCTCTTTACATTTTTGGTATCTCTCAAGTTTAAAATTTTACAATCAGCAGAAAACAGAGGGGGGGGGGGGGGGGGAGAAAAGGAGGAGGGAGAAAAGAAAAAGAAAAAGGAAAAAAAAGAAGAAATTTCACTCTCTCTCTCCTTACCTCTCCCTTGGTGTTCATCGTGGGAACATTATCAATAGATATCTCATCGCCCCCATTTTTCTAGCTTGGTATTAAATATTGGTCCCAGAGCTGCCATTTTATTATACGAGTGGCCTTAGGGATATTATCTCGGGAGTTAACCAACGGTTCTAATTTCATAATTTCTCTATTTTTTGAGATAGTATTCTCTAATTCTTTCCAGGAGGGTACTTGTGGTTGTTTCCAATATTTCAATAATAACCATTTAGCAACTAGACATATGTGTGATATTAATAATCTTTCCCCTAATGGGAAGATTTCCATTTGCGAGTGTAAAATAAGTATTAACGGAGTACAAGGAATTTGTTTACCAATGAGAGCCGAAAGTTCTTTACTTACTTTCGTCCAGAATATTTTAATTTTTTTGCAATCCCACCACATATGAATAGTTGTGCCTGATAGACCGCATTGTTTCCAACATAGGCCATCTAGGTCATTATATATTGTTTTTAGTCTATAGGGGACGTAGTACCATCTATGGATTAACTTGACCATCATTTCATTGTATGAAGAGTTGATTGATGATTTCTTAACAATACTAAAAATTTTAGTCCAATCTTCCTCCAATGTTATGATTTTCAAGTCATTTTCCCAGGCTAATATACCCAAACTCTTTTCAAAGGGAGTGTTTTCATCAATTATATTACTAAATTTGGAAATGATGTGTGACGATTCATCTTTGATTAAATATTCTTCCATTTTCCAGATTTTGTTCATATTAATATTTTTGTATCCTAGGGAAGTGAGGTGTCTTTGTAGACCTTCATAGTCTAACCAAGTGATTTTATCTACATTAAATTTCTCTTTGAGTCTTTTCAGTTCCATTAAGTTTCCTTTTTTCAAATAGATCTCCTACCTTTCTAATATTATGTAGTTTTAGTGAAGACAGAAATAATCCATTCGATTTATTTTTAAGCGAATCTATTGGTGCTGCCAAAGATGGAGACTGCACTATTGATAGTTTTGTTTTATTTTTATGCCATATGTTGATAATATATTTAATATTAGGAGGCAATTCTAAATTCCCTTTCTGTTTATACTCGGAAATCCATAATATATTATCTATTGGGATTCTACCTGATAGGGAATCCTCTAATGTTAACCATCTTGGACTATTTTGTTTATAGTTATATCCGGCTGCTTGTGTAAGTATAATTTACGGGCTTGAAAGATGAAAGGTTTAGATAGGTTGGAGTTACGATTTTGACAACCGCAGGGATTTTCAACCTGCAACCCGCAAATCGTTTGCGGGCAGTTAATGGAAGCCAATTAAATAGCAAATTAGTTTACGGGCTCCATTACGGTCTCCTGTAACCAACAATTGTTCAATTGAATAGGAGCCAAAGCATGCTCTTTTAAATGAAGGATAAAACAATTGTGTTTTATTTTCAATCTTGTTTTGATGAAACAATTACTGAATAAGTTAAATAAAATGATTGGAATGAAGTACTCCTCCACCAGACCTGTAAAAG
Source organism: Discoglossus pictus (assembly GCA_027410445.1). Lineage (NCBI taxonomy): Eukaryota > Metazoa > Chordata > Amphibia > Anura > Alytidae > Discoglossus > Discoglossus pictus. The sequence continues at coordinate 215,969,136 of CM050163.1, read as the reverse complement.
AGGTCGTGCTTGAAAGGGAAAGTTGGTGGCAGTATATCTCAGAAAAAAAGAGGATAGACACTCCACTTAATTGTTGAACCCTTATCCATTAGTTTAAGGAAGATACAATAATAATAATTACAAATAAATTTATTATCAATGTTAAAATTAACAACAGCACTTAAAATATTTAAAACATAATTATCTTATACTGTTCCACCATATCGTCCATAAGTTAGAAAATGTGGTAATTGCACTGGATAATAGAGATATAGATATCTAATGTGGAAAACAATATGATATGTACAAATATACAATTACTCATCCAAAAGCATTGAATGTCTTGAATGAATATCTCTATGTCAGTCAAACTAGAAAACATAGAACCATGTCCAACTGTTATGACTAATTTATCTTCCTCAAAATTAAATAAACATGTACACATATCCCAATATTTCACTGACTCCATCAAATCCTCCTTACGTACAAGATAGTCACAGGCAAAGTGGATTGACAAAGGGGTTTTGTAGTCACAATTTAAATTGTATCAAACCTTTGCTTTAATATCTAAGAAATTACATTAACAATTCATTTATACAGATCTGTTCTTTTTAAAACTATTCCGTTGTAAGTCAAGTCAGCAAGATGCCAGTTCCACATAATGCTGGTTGCAAGGGCACTAAGCACAATAAATTACTCATTACATACTTACAATTAATACATATTTTACTCCTGTAAGTAAAGGGCCATGAAATTACCACAATTATACCAATACCAAAAAAGCGCAGTGGTAAAGAGTGCTCCAATTATTGAACATTTGCACTCATTTCACGTGCCAGCAAAGTAATGCTTAGGGTCCAGAAAGCTCTGCTCCAACAATATATGGGCCAAGAACTAAAAGATGTCCCAGAGGCACAAGAGATCAAATTGCCAATGTCCACTGGATCATGGAGAAAGCAAGAGAGTTCTAAAGCCTTTGACTGTATGGATCGCAGCAACATGTGTCATGTCCTTAAAGAGATGGCAGTACCAGATCATCTCATCCTTCTCCTGAGCAATCTCTATGTGGACCAAGAAGCCACGGTCAGAGCCGAACATGGGACAACAGAATGATTCAAGATCAGAAAAGGTGTGCAGCAAGCCTGTAAGCTGTCACCTTATTTCTTCAACTCATATGTAGAGTATATCATGCGTCACGCCGGACTGGATGAACCCAAAGCCGGAATTAATATTGCTGGAAGAATTATCAACAACCTCAGATACGCTGATGAAACTACTTTGAAAACTGAAAATGAGGAAGAACCTGTAAGAAGAAAGTGCAAAACTGGTCTGCTGCTCAACATTAAAAAGACGAAGATCACGGCAAACAGCAATCTCAGTTCCTGGCAAATAGATGTTGAAGAAGAAGAGGCAGTGACAGATTCTATTTTCCAGGGCTCCGTGATCTCTCCATGTTGACTGCAGCCAAAAAATTAAAAGATGTTTGCTACTTGGGAGGAAAGCTATGTCAAACTATTCAAAAGTGAATATGTTATACTATCAACAAAGGTCCACATAGTTAGAACTATGGTATTCCCAGTAGTAACATATGGATGCTTGAGAGCCGTAGAACGGACGCCATTGAATTGTGGTCTTGAAGAAAACTGCTTAGAGTGCTATGGACTTCAAGAAGATCCAAACAATCCATACTAAAGGATATCAGGCCAAACTGTTCACTGGAAGGTATGATCATGATGGTAAAGCAAAAATACTTTGCCCATATCAGGATTTTTTATAGAAGACTCTAATGAATGGGGCAGCAGAGGGCGAGATAGATAGATGATGTTATTGAAACAATGAACACAAGCTTGATGGAGCTCAGACGAGCAGTGGATGACAGATGTGCCTTGTATGCTGCAGTCCATAGGGAAAGTCGGTGACTGAACGACTAAACAACAACATCAATGAGGGTACTGGACACATTTTGTTAAAAATGTCTTCTTATCAGAATGTCCTGCACCCTAGCACATATGTTTGTCCAACAAGATTAGTTTCTAGGTTAGTTTTCAGGAGGTGTAAATATTTTAAGACATGTCTAAAACTTCAATAGTAATTTTAGGTGCATGCATACTTTATACCTGTGTTATCACTTTTTGTGTGTGTTTTGTTTTGAGAAAATCGTCATAAGCACAGAAGAATGGAGGGATTAATGGAGGAATTTAATAATGTATGCAAATATAATACTTGTTACACTGAATAGGGCTTTGTGCAGTATAGTATTACGTCGTTATCTCTAAACGGCTAAATTCTGTTTACTTTATGTGATATAAGTAGCTTAATTACATAGTGACTCAAAACTGGGCACTGAGAAAAAATATCTAATCTAAAAAAAAAATAAGTTTTTCAAAGAAAGAAAAATAGAATTGCCCAAAACATTAGCTGATCTCAAAATAGTAACTTGTATATAAAAAAACAATCAAACACACAATTTTCCATTTTCCATGAATATGAAACCATTTTTTTAATTAGAATATTATATGTTTGATTGATAGATTATCTCAGAGTCCACTTGTTGGCATTAAATACACTGAAATATACATTAAGGGGGAAAGCAAAACAGGATTTAGGCCTTTTTCTAAACTAGCCACGATTGGATGCATATGCCTCCTATTGTCTGCTCTGATTGGCTACTTATTTAACAAAAATCTATATTATGGAATATACAACAGTGATTGTACATATTTGTAGCAAGAGGGTTTTTTGTGCAAATTAAATAGGCGGCTCTAGGATTGGGCCTTCTTGACATAGGCCTAAATGCTTCTGACAAAATGATGGTTCAACCATCAGGTTGTGCTTATATATTTTATGATAGCTATAACATTATTTTCCTTCAATGTCTAAGGTCCTGCTTAAGGTCTCTTGACTCATTTTCTAGCTGTGTAGTTGCAGGGCAAATTAAATCTACATGTAAGTATAACAATTTGTCTAGGACTACCAATATGAAGCAACAGTTATTCCATATTTAATTTTGACGCTCATAATCACTTGTCCACATCTCAGACATGTGGTAACACTTGCCTTGTTCTGACTGCATATATATATATATATATTATATCTATATTATATAAATTTATATATATATAATTATACTATATATACTATATATATTATATATATATATTATGTGCAAAATGGCTACCACCATATCACATGCTTGCCTAAATGCTATTGGAATGCTGCATAATTGTCCCAATACAAAGGACCACAGAGGCTTTTTTCCTCACAATAAATGTTCAGAACAGCCAAACTAAGTCTCACTTTTCATATGACACAAGAGTCCAGGAGGTTTGGTGTCTGGTAAACACAGAGTCCAATTATAACTGGGCAAACCAGTTATTGAACACACAGTACTGTTTGAAAGTCTTTTCAACAATCATAAAATCAAACAAACAAGGCGTGAAAAAAATAGGGGAAAAGAGATCACTTTTATATTCCAGTATTTTTTCTTTTTTTCAAGTTGAAATTGATGTTACAATAGCAATCATGGAAGACGGAAATAAATAATGGATGGAATAGATAAATCATAATAAACCTTCACAGAATGATGCCCAGATGCAATTTATAGTTGTGTTGAATTGTACGAAATACAAAGACACGTTTATATCTAGTCCAAGGAAAACAGTTGCTACCTGTGTTAATATGGGTGTGGATATGCAACTGCAATTCATCTGATCTGAGAGCTCTTAAACACATGTATTATTAATGGAATACTTTAATGTTTACCTAACTTGCCTTTTTAAACTTACAGATAGAAAAGTCTATATAATGTAAAATACAATATATATATATTGTAAGTTTGCGAGTTTTCAATCTTCAAAGGTACGCTGGGAACAAGCACTATACAGTAAACTCCCCATTATCCGTCACCTACGGGGACTCCCTATTGCTGGATACTTGTAGTTTCCCATTTAACCGGGCCCCCGAATTAAAGGGTCTAAACAACCCTTAAACACCCCAAACACTCCTTAAAAAAGGCATTCACACCTAAACTGGGCCATTTAGGCTCAGAAAAAATAATTAGAAAAAAGTTAGCTTTTTTTTTTTGCAGTCTCAACCTCTGGATAGTGTCGGTTATGCCGGTTTAGCGGGAGGAAATTTAAGATGGGCAATTGCTGCCGGTGCCGGTTGCTTGAGAGTGCCAGTTGGTTAGGTGCCGGATAACCTGGAGTTTACTGTATATGTTTGATTTTAGACTCAAAAGCAGGGCTCTCCATTCGTTTGTAATGTGTTAAAATTGTTTATTCCCTTGTACTTAACCCCTGAATAGCACTATGGAATACGTAGGCATGCTACAATTAGATGATATACACCATATATTTTACATACACATATAGACTAGATAAAGGGGAGGTCAAACCTCTTGATAAGTCATCCTTCAAATACAATTAAAAAGGTACCACTTTATACTGCAGCCTCAATTATTAATCTGGAATTCACGCTACTACACTTTTCATTTCAATTTTATAGAGATGTTAAAGAGACAGATACGATATGATTGATGGATAACTCTGAAAAGCTACACAGACAAAAAAGAGATCTATACATTACAGAGTCCTCCAGAATTATGGCACCCCGTGTTTATTCATGAGCAAATAAGGTCTATACAAAATGTATTTTGGCTAATTCAGCTTAAATTAATCAGAAACAAAAATCCTCTTAATAAATAATTAATATTTTTCTCATACCATTCAGATATTAAGGATAGACAGTTGACAAACAGAGATAGATAGATAGATAGATAGATAGATAGATATAAATAGATATAGATAGATAGATAGATAGATAGATAGACAGACAGATAGATAGATATATAGATTATGCTTCTTCCACTAGTACATTTTCTGTTATAACTAGACATGTTTTCCTTTACTTAGATAATAGTTGAATAATTCTAAGAATGTGCACTATCATCTCTACTAATGTTTGCCAATAAAACCACTTGATCAATGGCTGTAGCATTCAGTGCTATAAATTATGTTGGTTACAGAGGTCATAGCAGCTCCTTGTCACAGTTAGATAAAAACTTGCACTTTGTTAGTTAGGTGTAAGGGGCTAAAGTCCAAAAGATGAAAAGATGGAGAAAGCTTAGGCAGTCAGTTACTGAGGAAGATAAGTTCAGGCAAAAGATTTGGTAAACCAGGAAAGTCCAAGACGCCACTCTAACACTGGGTTCACCACTCTTACAGGTAACACTGGGGTCTGGCTCCCCAAAACTCAGGGGTAAATCCAAGATGCCACTGTAAGACTGGGGTAACTACTACTACACTAGAATCCACCATAATAGTATCAATAATGGAAGTAGGAGAAGAGCTCTTGGCAATCCAACCAGGGAAGGTAAAGGAGCAATACAGAAAACTAGCAGCAATACTATGGAAAGCTATGCTGGTTACCAGACAGCAGTGCAGGTATCACAGGAGGGAGTACTCAAGTACACTGTAATGTCAGGATACCCAATTAATGCTGTTGTATTAAATTGTATATGTAGTCAAAAAGGCTGAGACACAGACGCACCCAACTGTGCTACATCAACGTAGCTAGAAATATAATATAAATTACATGAAATGTATGGAAATTGCCTACAATAAATCTGTTTAGGAGGGGCAGGTTATGTGAGCAGCCAAGAATTCTAGACAAAAAAAGCAAACTGATATTAATTTGATCCACAGCTATATTCTCTAGGCCTTTGGAACTAATCAGTATGTCATTTGAATCTGTAGCAGAAAAATAATTCAACCTTCACATAGAGAATTGTTGGATTAATTAAAGGCAAATAAACACATGCTCGTATTGTTTATATACTGTACATAATGTATCATCTGAATTCACTATTTCATATGAGCATATCATATGTTCAGGCTTCCCCTTTGATGTTCACAGCGGCAGATATGACCATTTCTAATCCACCTACACATTGGCATGTCTTATTGTATCAGTGACGTGCTTCTGAAAAAACTAAACAAACATATAGCACTCACACGGCTTCTGCTTCAACATGACAATCCACGGAAATTGCACAAAAAGAAGCTTTACACAATTCTATCATTATTCATATTTGCACATGTAATGCTATAGACATGCTGGGATAATTTGTCATGAACGTGTTTTTGTAATAAAAGACTTGCCTCAGGCACTGCAAGTTATTACATTTACCCAATTAATCCAAATAAAAATGCCCCAATCTCTTATTTATTATTGGCAGGAATAAAGACTTACATAGTGAGGCAAGAAGTGCCACAGAGTAGGGACCGCTTGTGAAAAGCCCTGAAGGCAGGAGTGAGAGGAGGTGACAAGAGAGGAGGAAAGAAAAAGGTCATTAGAAGAGTGAAGAGTGGGGTTTAGGGGTCTTTTGAGATAAGGACAGATATATAAAGTGGTGCACTTTATATAATAGGATCCGGATTTTAAATTTTGCATTGACAAGGTTTATTTTCCACAGGAGGCAAATAAAAAAATAAAATATCACAATTATAAGTATAACAATGTTGACTGGTGTTTAAAATAGCACCAACAATTCCCCTTCCTGTGTTCAAGCTGCTTCACTAGTTTAAAGGGATTCTCCAGTCAAGAAAAATATACACTACTAGTAAATTGCCCATCAAACATTATGGTTTAATTTTTCTCTCCCTCCCCCCTTCCCTGTGTGTCTCCCTCCCTTCCCTCCCCTGTGTCTCTTTTCCCCCTCCCCTGTGTCTCTTCCCCACTCTCCTCTCCCCTGTGTCTATCCCCCCTCACTTCCCCTGTGTCTCTTCCCCCTCTCCCATCCCCTGTGTCTCTTCCCCCTCTCCCCTGTGTCTCTTTCCCCCACCTGTCCCCTCCCCTGTGTCTCTTTCCTCCCTCTCCCCTCCCCTGTGTCTTTTCCCCCACCTCCCCTCCAGTGTCTCCCCCCTCTCCTGTGTCTTCCTCCCCCTCTCCCGTGTGCTCCTTCCGCTCTCCCCTGTGTCTTCCTCCCCCTATCCTGTGTCTTTCTCCCCCCTATCCCATGTATTCCCCCCCCTATCCTATGTCTTCCTCACCCTCTCCCCTGTGTCTTCCTCCCCCTATCCTGTGTCTTTCTCCCCCCTATCCCATGTATTCCCCCCCCTATCCCATGTCTTTCTCCCCCTTTCCCCTGTGTCTTTCTCCCCCATCTCCTCTGTGTTTTCCTCCCCCTTACCTTGTGTATTCTTCTGTGCAAGCTTGCAGTGTCTGTACAGAGCTGCCCATGCACGCAGCTCTGTACGGACTTAGGTAGTAGTGGTAAGTTTCTGTGGAAAGGGGCGAGGAAGACACAGGGTCTAGGGGGAGGAAGACACAGGGTCTAGGGGGGAGGAAGACACAGGGAAGACACAGTTTTGAAATGTCAGAAGGTTTTGCTGTGTTATTTTGTTAAATGTCCTGTGCGTTTAAACAACAAAATGATGCATATAAAATCTTATTTTTTCATTTACTCACAAAAAACAATTGAATATAAAACAAATGATTAACACAGAGACTAGGTACATAGGCCCAAGATATATCTTCAGAAACAATTATTTCGCACAAGTCTTTTTGTAAATAGTGTGTTAACGTAGGGGTGTTGTCCTTGAGGGAGGAAACAGACCAGGATATAAGGATCTTTCTGTTCAGATACAATTGTCTCATTTAATAAAACTGATGACCACGACTGTGCTTAAACAGAAATCCTTCAAATCCCAGACATTGGGAGATTGATACGCCCGTCTTAAATGTTCAACTACAAACCTTACTCCCAAATGTAACACTTTAATATCTAAGTATAGCATTAGGCACCTGTTGCTGATTATTTTTTTACGTAATTATGAAAAATGGAAGATGCTTTTTAAATAACCATTTTTTACCCACACACATTTTTGGGGCCAAACACAAAGCTGGCATAAAATGTTTCCATATAAACACCAGAAGCTAGTTAAGATGTTTGCTGTATATATTCTGTGATTATGAGACTTTAGACTATCCAGCTTCCCATTATGCTTTTAATATGCTAAAGTGCCAATGTGATGACATTTTCATGAAGTACAGCACATAAATGTAGTTTAAAATATATTTTCATATCTAATGTGGAAGAAATTGAACAAAATATATTTTTAAACAGTGTGAAACAATTGAAAAAAAAAAGGAAATTGCAAAGTAAGCCTGACTATTACTTACAGTTTGAACTAGAGGATCAGTGCATAGTGGCACGCCTGTCAGTAAGCAATTACGTATTCTGTTAGTCATGTGTGCACCTGTAAAGTGTTTAATGCTCCCGTCCCTGGGAGAAAGATATATCAGATGATCAATAAACACAAAGCACTGAACCATGTAACACCTGTTACAAAAATGCATTGTATGTACATAGCTTTTATGAAAGCTACTGCACGGCTAGTTTAACTCCACAACGCAAAGTATTTCATCAAACTATCATTTTTCAGTGAAGGTTCCAGTTCATTCTGGGACTGAACTCAAATCATATAGTTAGAAAATAATATAATGGTTTAAAAAATCATCATGTAAACATACTGTACATGCTTACTTGATAGACATTCTGTATAAAATCATGTTAGGCTTTATAGAAAATATTATGCTTATTTAAAAGCATCACTAATATTGTTGTTGTACTGTGAGTTTGTGTGTAAAGCTGAAAAAGTTGCGGGTTGCAATGGGCGCCGAAAGTTGCAAGTTGGGCATGTGTGGAGTGCATGGCGAGGTTCGCAGCACATGGCGAGGCTCGCAATCAGCACCTTTGGTGCGAGACTCGCAGAAGGGAGAGAGAAGGAGAGGGGTGAAAAGGTAGGGGAGAAGAGGCAGGGAGAGGACACAAAAGGAGGGAAGGAGAGAGAGAAGACGCACATATCGAGGGGAGGGAGCGGGGTGAAGATACACGGGGGAAAGAGAAACAGGGCAAGGAGAGGCATGGAAAGAGACATGGGGGCAAGAGACACAGGGGAGGGAGAGGGGGGAAGAGACAGGGGGGAAGAGACACAGGGGAGGGAGAGGGGGAAGAGATAAAATGGAGGGAGAGGGGGCAAGAGACAGGGTGGTAAGAGACACAGGGGAGGGAGAGGGGGAAGAGACATAGGGAAGGCGGAGGGGGAAGAGACACTGGGAAGGGAGGGGAGAGATACCGGGGAGGGAGGGGAGAAAGAGACACAGGGGAGGAAGAGACACAAAGGAGGGAGAGGGGGAGAGAGACAGGGGGAAAGAAACACAGGGGAGGCAAAGGGGGAGAAGAGACAGGGGAAAGAGACACAGGGGAGGGAGAGGGGGTAGAGACATAGGGGAGGAAGAGAAGAGACACGGGGGAGAGGGGAGGGAAGAAATACAGGGGAGGGAGAGGGGGGAAGAGACACAGGGGAAAGAGACACAGGGGAAATAGACACAGGGGAGGGAGGGGGAAAGAGACAGGGGAGGGAGAGGGGAGGGAAGAGACACAGGGGAGGGAGAGGGGGTAAGAGACGCAGGGGAAGGAGAGGGGGAGAAGAGACACAGGGGAGGGGGGAAAGAGATACATCACATATTATACTGTCATTTATGATCTGAGTCATGGATATGCTTGTAATCTAATTACATCTTGATGAAATGAGTGGCACATTAAGCTGGCAAATGCCTAGATTCAAGTGTATTTTTGTATTGTTTAATCAGAACTGCAATGCTCCTTTAAGGTTGTAAAAGAGAATATACAGTAAAATGGCCCAATTTACATATACTTGCTCAGGTGTCCAAATACACCAGAAAAAATATTCCTAAAATTGTGAATGTTATTTGTATTTTGTTAGAAATAGATATTTTTATGACATTATCAATTTGTCCTGGATAAAGATAAGTTTGTGTACTTGCAAGCCTACCGTCGTACAACCAATTGGAGGATTTTGTATGAAGCTTTCACCAAAGAGATGGCTTCACTTCGGGAACCGCTCAGCTCCACCTCATTGATTCTCACAACTTCGTCTCCTACTTGAAGATTGCACTCCAACGCATCCACTTTTCCTCCTTGTTCAATCTAGAGCAAGAAAACAACACAAAAGAAAATTAATTAATTGTTGCACAAAGTGGAACTGACAATTTTCAGTGAATTAGTTAAAGAACCACCATGGTCATATTTGTAAAAATTATAATTTTGAAGAACTACAGTTACAAAAATGTGCAAAATAAATAGTGTAATAAAAAAAAGAATACATCCTGTAATTTATTATCTTTTAGAAACTATTATGCAGAAGATCAAATTCCTGAGGCAGGAGGAGACTTCGAATTCATAGGAAGTGTCTGTTTGCACAATGGGAATGTGTCAGTTATATTTGCCACCCGCCTTGGAAGGACTAAATGGAAGTAAATTAATTTACAGGGAACAGCAGGAAGAAAGCAGAATGGAATCACACAGTAAAGTATGGTGCTAATAAACAAAGAGAGACACTGTATGTCTGTGCAGCATGGTAGTTTGAAGGATCTCCAGTGTCTCATGCTGCAAAAAACAGGAAGTACAGGAGTACAGGAAGACAGGGGAAGGCTGCAAAATGTGAGCATCTTTTACTCTTAGTAAAATGAAGTATATATATTTGTGTTAGAATTACATTGAGAGTAATAAATGTAATAGATTAACCTAGGTAAAACATTTATATAAAATAAAAAAAGATAATTGCCTAAAGAGTCCCTTTAATGCATTTTACAAGGATGCTGCTAAGCAACGTAATTTAAGATAATGATTTCACACTTCTTTTGGGTTTTGAATAATGGCACCTATTAAATAGCAAATCATTTTGCATCTATTGGATTGACAAAGTTCATAATGGTTCATGCATGTTAAATAGCAATAATGTTTATACAGACATTACCTTCATATAATCCCAAATTTGCATTGTGTTCCATCAGGAGCAAATCACTGATCAAAAAGAGCCATTCAAGAGGCTCCATGTTCATATTTTATTTTTTTAGTTGCATTTGTTCTCCTCAAAATACGAATGCAATAATATTAAAAAAAACATTATATTACAATTGTAATCAAACATATGTTCTCATCTTTTGCAATGAAATGTTTACTCTTTTAATAAAATATGCCATTATCTATTACACTGTCAACAAAATGTTACATTTCTTTTTGTCTCAGAAGTCAACATAGGTGAACGTTATAGTATTTTTTGTGCTGAATAAAAATATAGTTTTAGAATTTCTCTATCACGTAAGAATTTTTAAAAACAGTGATTTTAAGTTTACAGTATTACATATATTTACAATACGTACATAGTACAGGACTAACTCCCCTAAAAGATAAAGGATTTTCTCCTGTATTTTTTCTCGACCACTATTTCTTTTGTAGTTGTCTGCCTTATGATTCTCTAAGGAGTTTTGGAAAACACTCTTGAAAGATTTCCATACAGCCTATTCAGCCTGGTTCCACTATCAAAGCTCTCATCTTTTATCAGTTGTCTTATTTGAGGTCCTACAAAGATCCCCTCTTTGATCTTTGCACCACTGATCCTCTGGAATTCTTTTTTTTTAAACATGTAAATCCAGGTCCACTTCGATTCATTGCTTTGACAAAGTTCTTCATAAGACCCAGCTTTATATGGAGTGGAGGTAGATACACCTTTTCTGGATCAACGTGTGGTGTATTGACAACATTCTTCTGTCCTGGAGTTAGTGATGTTCGTTTTGGCCATTGTTTCTGAGTGTATATTGATTTATTTGGTCTCTGCTGTCCCTTTCAGAAAGAAAGCAGCTGCTGTGTGTGACCAAGTTTAGTCCAAGCAAAAGAGCGACAACTTTCAAGTCACCACAGATATTCCCTTTGTATTCTTCATATTTGATTTTTTCAAGCACAAGTTTTTTTCTCGTACGTTTCCTTGATATTGGCAGTATGAGTTAGTGGCACTGATGGAAACGTATTTCCTTTGTGGAGAAGCACAGCTTTCAAGCTAACTTTAGAAGAATCAATAAATAAACGTCAATCCTCTGTTTTGTACTTGTGAGCAAGTGCTTCCATGACAGAATAAACATCATTGCAAAAAATAAGTTCATCTTCAAGGGAAAATGTGGTTGTAACGATGAACAGGAAGCCTCTAAAGTTTGACCAAGCCTTATATCATCATCACCATGCTCTACGGGATCTTTCTCTTGTTCATCATCACTAACTATTACTTCTTCTGGAGGCGTTGTCACAGGCAATTCTTCACTATGCAGCACTGGCCTGATGGCAGATGGTGAATTCTGATATGTCACAGTGTGCTTTGATTAAGACCTGATGCCTGAAATGTTTGTAAGACAAATGTAACAATCTGTGGAGTGATCTTTCTGTTTTCGCCAAATCATTGGAACAGCAAAATTCATGTGCCGAGAACCCGTTGATCAAGTCTGACACAGGTACGACAACAAAAATGAGGGGCCCAACTTTTATCTTGGTCACCGACTTGGCATCCAAAGTAAAGCTCATAAACTTCTTAATAAGTGGAGTAAAACCACGTTTATGATTTTTAAATATCACCTCACCGCAAATGTAGCAAAATGAGTTTGTATTATGAACATAAAATGTACATGGAACTACACAAATAACAGATAATCACAGCATTAGATATTTCAAGAAATAACTCTTTCCACCAACTGGCCAGGAGTAAACAAGTAAACACGTGACTCATCATGCCTCAAGAGCATCACGTGACAGAATATGACTCAACTGTTTATTACTCTGGGCCCAAATTTTACATTTAAAACAATTAAAAATAACATGAGGAAGTCTTTGATGACAAGTATTATTGGTATTAAAACAAACTTCGCAATAATATTTTATTTTTTGGCCAAAATCAATTTTTAGAAAATACAGTAATAAAATCAAGCTTTCAAAAAGCAATAATTTTCTCTGTCTTCACAAAATTGCATAACCAAAGGCACTGTCACAATTAGGCCCTACTTTGTGCAATAAAATAAATAGCTTGTTCAATATAAATCTTAACTGCTTACAATTTGTAGTAATGATTGGACATTAGTAAATAAGGTGCAAGTTCTGGTTGAAATTCCATTCCACCTGATCCCTGGGTCTCTACCAGTACCAATGTATTCTAATATAACTTGCTTATTTGTATACATACCTCCCAACTTTCAAATAGCAAAAGAGGGACACTAATATTATAGAAAAAATAAGCACTATAAGGTAGTGTTGCCACCATGCTGTTTAATTAATACATTTGTAATGGGCATCAGAAGTCCAAAGATATCTAGCATGCCTTTTAAAGATAACATTTTAAAGATTATAATTTTTTATGTGAGAATTAATTAATGTACAGAGTAGAAAAAATACACTAAATATACTGTAGACAGTGTGGGATTATTTTCTCCTTCTTTGTTCTGATATTTACAGAAAACAGCAGTGGCGAGCCATGTGGGTGTCTGAACTGCAACATATTGTGAATTTTTTTACTATTGGTTTTTATTGTAAATCAGATACGAAAACACAATCAACAGGGTCCCACTGAGTTTTGAACATCTACTTAGCTCAGTAATAAGATAAAGGGAATCAAACTGTTTTTTTTTTTAATCTGCTTGTCTGTTATTAATTTCCTTTAATTAATATAATTTGTTTTTCATAGGGAAAAATATTGTGTAATATATAAAACATGATCTTTTATCTTTGCATGACAGAAAGTGTTGGACTGCAGTGATCTTTAATGTGTACACAATCCTCCATGTAGACATACATACTTAGAAGTGACCATCCAGGCTTCTAGTATTGCAGTATATAGGGATGCCTTTTCCTTGGACATACACAAAAAGGAATAAAACAAAGAAAAAATTATGTTTTACAATACCTTAAAGATCATCTTTTGAGGAAAAAAAGGTAAATTACATTACCATAAAAACTTGTATTACTTGCCCTAAAAAACAGTGCCTACTTTAAAAAATATTAAAACAAAAAGAGTGACTTTGTGGGACTATTGCCTCTGGGGGGGGGGGCTGGATTAACATGGACTGAATACTTGAACTGTGACAGTTTTTTGTGTGCCCTGAGTTATTGTATGTGTGTTATACACAGGGCAATGTATGTGTGTGTGTATTATACAGGGTAGTGCAGCTTTAACAGGCACAAATTATTGTAGTGGTATGGTCATATATTGATGTATGATGGAAACCCCGGCATATTTGGTATTGGAATGCTGCATTTTGTCCAGGGAGTTCAGTAAAGTGAATTACCAGTTATGAGATGCTTGGTTGTATGGGGATCCAGTGCTGTGGGGGAAGGGCTAGCTGGCACCATGAGACAGTGGACACTTAGGTGTGAGTGGGGAAACCTGCTGGACATAAGGACGGTCCCATACATCAGAGATTGAGTGTTTGCACTCCTGATCTGATCAGATACCCCGCTTTGAGGCCAAGACCAAAGGGCAAATTGGCCTGGATGGTAAGTAACCAGACTGGTGGGTTGAGTAGGGGGGAGTGACATAACTGATGTAAAGGCCTCCTCACATGAAAGTACTGGGTTGTGTATAAATGTGCTATGCACCAATAATAAGTGGTCACTATGAACATACCCAATTTGATGTGTGTGTTTCATTCTGAGGGACATAATAATCCTTATTACTGGGATTATTGCTGCTGGACCCTGTTACAGCCGGTAACATCTGCTGGGTGGCAATTGGTTCCTGTAAATTGCTGGATACTTTGGTGGCAGTAATCTGGGTTGGTTCTGTTCCAGCTATTAGGAAATCACAAATAACCGGACAGTCCATGTGGGTAGGTTTGACCTAGGTTCTTATTAAGCCCAACGGAAGCAGTAGGTTGTCACAATTGTATAACAGATGATAACAAAACCTCTGTCTGTCAGGTAAAATATATATGATAATGTGCTAAAGGGATACTGTGCTTATAAAACAAATACAATGTTAAAGAGGTCTCTCTTTGAATTGTGTAATTCTTTCTTTACACTTATACAAGACTGACAAGACTGCTAGTATCTGTTATCACTTACATGTAGTTTAAAGTGTTATAAAAGTGAGGTGTGAATGCTATTTTGGCACTTCTAAGTTTCCCTTAAGAATAAGTATTATTCTCATAGTTCCCACAATTGCAACAATATAGTGCTTTTCCTGGGCTACTTGTATATCAAGTGAATGGTCATAAATGATATGCCTATTATTTCACTTTACAGTTATATGCATAAGTGAATTAGTCATAAAGGAGTCATACAAGTTTAAATATTCTTACACACATATACTCAGCTGACATGCATATAGTTCACTTTTTAATGTTTTTAAAATTATTTATATACCGGATAATTTTTCTTTTTTACCAATTTAAATTTAAAGTATTGAATTGTTGAATTATTTTTTAAGTTACTATGTACCTTTTTAGTATTGGTACTTTCAATCACACATCACAAAATTACTTTATTTCTCTTGCACTTATTCTTTGCAGCTATATTTTTATTACTATTATTGGAAAAACATTTTAGTTAGAATGACTAAATTGCTCAATAAAAAGCTATCACTATATACTGCAATACTCCTATATACTGCTTCTCCTGGACTAGAGAGAAAACCACAGAGGAAACCAGACAAATCTTTACATGTCCAGTTTTAGAAAACAGGGTATCTCCCTTATATGTTTGACTTTCCTTCCAAAGGCTTATAGATACAGGGAGATTCCTTGGAATAAGGGACAGTTTCTCCAACAGAGGGACAGTTGAGAGATATGTATATGGGCTAATTCTTTCAGAAAGAAAAAAAGAAAAAAAAAGAAAAGACGTGGAACATCTCATCTATCAATACAAAAAACACTTTGCAAATAAACAAAGTTATAAAGTATCGGGGTTCAGCTTTGAAATAGTGTCCCATATTCACAAAGCTTCTCAGAGGTGGTGTAGGGCCACAATTGCTGCTTTCGCTTTCATTTAAAACTAGCTATCACAGCCCCAAGGAATCTGGCTGAGACAATCTAACGCCTACAAAAGGAATTTCCTAGTAAGATTACCCCGGATTATAGCAGCCACACATATACTGTATCTTCTACCACTGCCTCAAAATGTAAATCTGAAAGCTTGTAAGGGAAATTTGTTAAGCCTTTCTGCTCTTTACATCCTAGGCAGATCCCAAAATAAATTATTTTTTAATCCTTTAAACTTTACCCACACCAACATTCCTCTTTAAATTATAAAAGTATCTCTGGAGAGAAACAGGAAAAAATAATACCTCTGCATTTAATTTTTCTGGGGCCAACTATTTGCACCTACTGAGAAATGCGGCACCCGATTGACCAAATCAGCTCAAAATGAAAAAGGACATTGACGTGTAAGGCATTCTGCAAAACACAATAGCAGCAATTGTGTTCAGATTAAACATTGTTACAGCTGATGCTTTATGCCTGTTAAAAATTACACTAAACACTTAAATTTTCTGTCATGCATTAAAAGAGCATTACAGAAAAATGCATGAAAAATTTGTAATTTTAGGTAATTTATTTTTTATCTTTTAGCAGGAGTAATCCACAGCACAATGACTTTGGCAGAGTCAGACTGATATGATAAAGGAGATGTATTCAATGTAAATAAGCAACAACTTTTTTTCCTAGCATTTTGGAGCTGGCTTGTCCTTTTGCACGGGTTTGTATAATATCTCCCTGTCTACATTACACTCAGTGAAAGTAGCTCAGTAACTTTCTCCTCATTCATTGAAAATGAAGTATTACTGTCATGGAAGATTTCATGCACCAGTCGAGTCTGCTAATTTGAAGATTTGCTCCAAAACTGATTTTTATTCCCATGGCTTACATAGCTGCTAATGTTAGTTTGTTGCATACTTCAAAAATATGTGAAGTTTTTGGTAATCTGCAGTGGTCTTTAACTCTCAGCGATCACATAGGGTTACTGCACAGAGGTTTGCTCATCCACTTCAGCTAAGCATGTGGAGGAGGCTGGGGAGTGAAAGGGAGTCGTGTTGCTTGTGCTGGAGCATCCAGCAGTAATGGCAACGCTGTAGATACCCTTCGTATGCGCAGCTAGCATGTTGGGAGCAAGGAGGCAGCAGAGACAGGCAGAAACTATGGGCTGAAACAGCACCATCTAATTGTAGACAGTCAAGCCATGGTACATACTAAAGGGGTAGAAGGTGAGAGTCTGCAAACAGCTGGATCCAGAAGACAGACGAGAAGGGTTCAGGAGAATTCCCAAGACGTTTGAGAATTCGCTTCAGGCCTTTTCGATCATGGCATGTATCATCAGACCAGTGTTCGGCGATGTACGTGTATCTGGACGAGATGGCATGATGGAAGTATGATGAAAATTTCCGTCACCGCACGGCCACCAGGCCGGGTATGTCTTGGAGCAACAAAGTGATTGTTCATTGGCTCATCAAAATGACCCCATGCAACAGATTGTGCGCTCTCCAGGCAGGGCCGGAGGACCCAAACTCCCCACTGCGTCGGGCGGAGCAGTTAGGCGGGTCTGCTATTCCTTCAACAACTAAATGTGTAAATGGGCTCCCAATTGTAGATTCCAGCATGTCTGTTCGAGCTGCGGGGGTGACCACTCAGGGCTCAGGTGCGGGAGGGCAAAAGATGCCAGTAGGACCTCCAAGCCCCCTACCAAAGGGCACGATGCAAATAATGCTGGACACAATGCTGCCGTGGCTAAAATGCTACGGTGCCAGAAAAAAAGCAAGATTACCGATTGAGGGTTTTCATGATGGCTTTGTGATCCCATCAGAGGTGAATCACTCGTTCAACATAGAGGGGGAGTTTCCCAGCGTAGCTGAAGAGATGATCGGCAAGGAAGTTAGGTTGGGTAGGATGGTGGGCCCATTTGCAGAATCTCCTGTACCGTTTTTTAAGGGTATAACCTTTGGGCGTGGTGCCAAAAAAGGAAGTGGGAAATATAAGGCTAATACATCATCTGTCCATTAATGATGGGAGCAAAAAGAAGCTGTCCTCGTTGTCATACTCATTGTTCGATTCTGTCACCGAAATCAGAAGATGGACAAAGGCTGGCAAAAGTGGACATAGAAAGCCCTATTAAATTAGAGCTACAGGTAAAACCGTAGCTTGTATTGTAGAAAGCAGGACCTATGGCTATTAAATTAGCCCATAAAGCGGGCCTCTGCCCACTGCGGGTTTGCTACAAAAAAAGCCTACGAGATGAGCAACGTTGAACTTCGCAGCCGCAAATCCTTTGATCCGTCAAGCCCGTAACTGCTACAATTCCAATCATGCTATTAAATTGCAACAAAGTCACTCGCAAGCAAGCCCGTAACATGCAAATATAGCTTAATAAGTCCTGGGAAAGGACTCGCAAGGTGGGTAAAGTCCTATACATAGCACTTTAACTGTAAATAAAATCACACTACTGTACTTATATTAAAAGTAAAAGTGATGTTAGGTTTTAGAATTAACAGTACAACATTCTCAAGCCCGCAAATCGGGCCAATAAAATATTTTATTTCATGTATATTTTTTGTGTTATATCGATCCCGGCGATCAATGTGTTAATACATATGATGGAACTTGCATGTAAAAGAATATAATATTTGCGGGTTTATTAATATTAAATTATGACTGGAATGTGGGTCCGTGCGTAACTCTAAATTGAAGCCCATAGGACTTTGAAATCCAACCTCCATTTTTCATTGACTTAATGATGACGATCTCTGTTTCCATTGGCTCCATCTAAACCCTTAACTACGGGTTTGCTTAATTGATCACCAACAAAACCGCAAATCTGACGGCCAACAACTGGTTTACAGGTTTGCGTCTAACACAGGAAGACTGTTGGCGCAGCTGTCTCTTCTAAGAATACTGGACCAGGGAAGGTGGTAGATGCAACTCCCTATCGAAGATCAGTCCTATCTTAGAGAGCCTCAACTTGAATTTAAAGAAAAGAAACAGTCTGATGAACTCCCGGGGCCTTCTGGCAAGAATCCTGAAAAGAAGATGAAAAAGTCTTCAAGCCCTAAAGCAGGATTCAATTACACATCCTGGCTTCTTCCAGAAACACAAAGTGGATCACTAGAGAGCACAGCACATTTCATGAGATTTGCTTAGCACTCTGGGTCTGGTCTATCCTATCCTGAGTCAGACTTATTTGCTCTAGGATAATCTCCCATTCTGCCCATGGGTAACACCCTGAGTATACACCATTTTATAAGACTCTAGGCTCTAAACTACAAAGACTTCAGACAGGCAATATGTAACCCATGCCTTTTGAGTCGAATTCCCCCAGATCAGGCCCAGTATCCTCTGAGAGACATATGTATGGTTGGACTGGCTTTGGCCTTATGTTAAGTGAACTGATATTGTCATGTAATTGTTTTGTACTTTGTCTCTATAAAGCACTGTTATTATTATTATCCTTTATTTGTAAGGCGACAACATATTCTGTAGCGCTATAAAGAGGTCAACTACAAGGCAAAACAATATTGCAAAAGAATGTAGGACCCTGTATTTCAACATAAAATCAAACATACACAGTGCTTGATTCATAAGCTGGGCACATTGGTGGAGCAATACAAACAAACAAAAAAAAACATACATATATGCAATACATATAAGGAACCCCAAGGAAAAGTTTTTTATTTTTGTTTTTTTTATATATGTTTTTTTGTTGAACGGTTAACAAGTAAAACATAATATTAGCACTATATTCCACGTTGTAATTCCAGTTACCTAGTTCTGGCAAAATTCCAAAAAAACTTCATGTTACTGGAACTAGAATCTTCCCCAGAACAATAAAATGCCTTCATAAACTTTTTATTGTCGAGGGCGGCTATAAAACCAGCAGATTAAAATAATCCACACACTGATAAACCTCATGCTTTAATTCATAGCGTGTTCAATACAAATCTACTCCATCATTACTATTTGGAGTAATGATTGAATACTAGTAGGTAAGGTTCCAATACAATTGTTTTCAGTTGGCCACTGTGTGTTGTAAAGTGCCAGTTTTTTTTCATGTTATTATGTTCTGATGTGCTTTTTTGAAGAAGTAAAAGCTACAATAGGCCTAATAGTTTAAGGAACTACAAAATTACAGTGTTACAGAATTTATTAACCATTAAATGTAATTATGGTGTAGTAGGTAGGAGCCATCATTTTGTTTGTTTCTCTGTTTCTACAAGTGGGAGGTGGCTAGAGTAGCATCAGTTAAAAGATGCCAATACTAAGGTCTAAATGAAATTGAGCCTGCAAGGACAATCACTGTTAAGATAGCAGCTCAGTCAAGCAGCTTAAACAAACTAATGGCTGCTCATAGTAATGTTTAATACAATTATACATGGGTTGCTGCCCATGAGACTGTCCTATTTTCTTTGACTGGTATAGGTTTGCCTCCAGTGGGCACTGCAGGAAAGGATACAGATAAAGACTTGTATCAGGACATTTGTCTTGGCAGATCCTCTAAGAGACACATGATAGGGCTTAGCTTTATTCTGAAGCTGATCTTATTTAGATAATGAAGGTGTATCTCCTCTATACTGTAAACCTTTTGAGTGAAATTCCCCCAGAACAGGCCCAGCCTCCCACTGAGAGACATATCTATAGTTTTTGGCCAGTATAATCGGCGGTCAGGAGCCTCCCTTTGACACATTACATCAAATATGTTTTTGAAAACATACTCCTAGTTATTTGTTTTCAACTGAAAAACTAACAGAATTTATGAGCTCACAGAGATTATAATAATCCACTAACAATAATTTTCGGTAATATAGGTTCTGCACGAAGGTGTGTATTCATGGACACATCCCTTGTCTGCAATGACCTAATCTTTCATGTCAATACTTAGCTTTGGTGGATGAGATCTGCCTAGAACAAATAAATGCTGATAAAATGCAAACTCATCATCTATCTCTGTTTATCAGGTATATAAGCAGTACAACACCTACATAAGATTAGGTATAAAGGCAAATACAACTTTTTAATGCAACAAATTAATTTAAAAAGGCCTCAGAGCTCAGGTCTTATTCATTTTATTTATATTTGTTGCTAGAACAGAATGAACTGCTTTAGGTGTATAGAGATTCTTATGCTCTTGTCCCTGTCAACCATTGTGCAGAAATATACTGGTCCGCCAGCAAGATCTATATATACAGTTGTGCTCAAAATATTGCATACCCTGGCAGAAATTGTGAAATGTTTGCATTTATTTTGAAAATATGACTGATCAGGGCCTTCCCTCCTTTGCACTGTTTGAAATTGTTCTAGACTTGTACTTAACCCCAGTATAGCGCTACAGAATTTTTGGGCGTGTTATAAATAAAGGAAAATAATAATAATTAAAGGATAGTGATCATATGAAGCCATTTATTATCACATAGTTGGAGGAGTAGGCTCCTTTTTAAATCATAATGATAACAGAAATCACCCAAATGGCCCTGATCAAAAGTGTACATACCCTTGAATGTTATTCCTTGTTACAGACACACAAGGTGACACACACAGGTTAAAATTGCAATTAAAGTTTAATTTCCCACACCTGTGGCTTTTTAAATTGCAATTAGTGTCTGTGTATAAATAGTCAATAAGTTTGTTAGCTCTCATGTGGATGCACTGAGCAGGCTAGATACTGAGCCATGGGGAGCAGAAAAGAACTGTCAAACAAGGTAATAGAACTTCATAAAGATGGAAAAGGATATAAAAAGATATCCAAAACCTTGAAAATGCCTGTCAGTACTGTTCAATCACTTATTACGAAGTGGAAATTTCGGGGATTCTTTTATACCATGCCAAGGTCTGGTAGACGAAGAAAGATTTCAGCCACAACTGCCAGAAGAATTGTTTGGAATACAAAGAAAAACCCACAGGTAACCTCAAGAGAAATGCAGGCTTCTCTGGAAAAAGAAGGTGTGGTTGTTTCAAGGAGCACAATACGACAATACTTTAACAAAAGATGCCAGAAAGAAGCCTTTACTCCGCCAATGACAGAAAAAAAGCCCGGTTACAATATGCCCGACAACACCGTGACACGACTCACAGCTTTTGGCCGACTGTAATTTGGAGTGATGAGAGCAAAATAGAGCTTTATAGTCACAACCATAAGCGCTATGTTTGGAGAGGGTTTAACAAGGCCTATAGTGAAAAGAATACCATCCCCACTGTGAAGCATGGTGATGGCTCACTGATGTTTTGGGGAGGTGAGCTCTAAAGGCACGGAGAATCTTGTGAAAATTGATGGCAAGATGAATGCAGCATGTTATCAGAAAATACTGGCAGACAGTTTGCATTCTTCTGCAAAAAGGCTGCGCATGGGACACTCTTGGACTTTCCAGCATGACAATGACCCTAAGCACAAGGCCAAGTTGACCCCCCAGTGATTACAGCAGGAAAAGGTGAAGGTCACAGTCACTGACCTTAATATCACAGGACCACTTTAGGGAGCTCTCAAATGTGCGGTTCATGCAAGACGAGCAAAGACTTTGCACGACCTGGAGGCATTTGCCAAGACGAATGGGCAGCTATACCACCTGCAAGAATTAGGAATTAGGGGCCTCATAGACAACTATTACAAAAGACTGCACGCTGTCATTGATGCTAAAGGGGCAATACACAGTATTAAGATCTAAGGGTATGTAAACTTTTGAACAGAGTCATTTCATTTTTTTCTTTGTTGCCATGTTTTGTTTTATGATTGTGCCATTCTGTTATAACCTACAGTTGAATATGAATCCCATAAGAAATAAAAGAAATGTGTTTTGCCTGCTCACTCATGTTTTCTTTAAAAATGGTACATATATTACCAATTCGCCAGGTGTATGCAAACTTTTAAGCACAACTGTATATATATATATATATATATATATATATATATATATATATATATATAAATAGTACATTTGTGTTCATATTTGAATGTCTAAAACAAGTTAAAAAAAAACGGTTTCCAGCTAATAATTCCGAGAAAAACAGTGATTACACTGCATTCTTGGAAGCTTAGCAGGGGCATTCAAATGTGCCCACAAATGCCTCGCTCTTCAATCCATAGCCCATTTTAAACATGGCTTCCTTTAAGCTTATGCCTGCTGTATAACACAGATTTTATGCAAAGCCAAGGTTGCATTATACAAAAGCTGGAAATCCTATTCATGTACAGCTGTTTCAAGCTTACTGGCAATCCTCAGAGTGGAGCGGGATCCCAGTTTGTGTTGTGGACCTTATGAGTAGGTAGTTCACCACAACAATCATTTAATATATGGTGGGCAAAAGAGCGATAGAAGCCCTCCACCATACAGTAGTACAGTACATAGATAGTACATCTGTGTTCACATTTGAATGTCTAAAACGAGTAAAAAAAAAGTTTCCAGCTAAGAATTCCGAGAAAAACATTATTACACTGCATTATGGGAAGCTGAGCAGGGAAATTCAAATATACCCACAAATGAACAACTGAATATAAAAAATGGAGCTAAACCTTGTAATAAACGTGCCTGTTAATTATGTCAACACATATGTAATGATGACACAGCCACACAAACAACAGGACCTATAACATCAAAGGATCATATTCATGTACATCGTCCAATGTGGTTTATATAATACAATGCAATTTAAGTGACACAGACTGTTACATTGAAAAACCAGCCAAAAAAATGCACTTAAGGATTAATCTACACAGACATTCAATAAGAAAGCATAATGAAGACAGTTATTGTAGCCCGGTGGGACACCATTTAAGCCAGAATGATCACTCCATCCAAAACTTAAATGTCAGAATACTCAGAGGAAAATCAGAGAGAAAAGCATTTGAAATAAAGATGATCACATCCTTCAACCCTAAAAATACAGGACTTAACATGGATTTGGGTTTTCTAACACATTATCACAATTTCATGTGAATTTTTCTTATTATACCATAACAGGCTTAGCACTCTTAGTGAGATGTTTGTCCAACAGGAAAGATATCACTGTGGACTACAGTGATCTGTTTTTTCGTGTATATATTGCTGTATATGTGTATATATGTTTCCTTTGCTATTTTGTGTTTATTCCCCATATATGTATTTACCTGATGATGTCAGATGCTGTCTCCACTCTCTATGCATCTGCTGTTTTTATCCAAACTGAGGGCTCCATCTCATGTTAGTATTGCTTCAGTTGAACCTCTCAAAAGCTTGTTGCTATAAGACATTTGTCCAGTACAAAAGGTATCATAATATACTGCAATACTCATTATCAATCTACATATATAAATATATATATACAACATAACAAAGTCAGAGGTGCTCATCAGAGAACGAATTAACCTTAATAGGTTAGTTCTATAGCCATGATAAGCTACTCTGAGAGCAACCTCTTTTAGCTCACTTGTGCCCTTCACAGGGAGAAATATCCTGTAGTATATCAGTCTGGTCCCATTCAAAAGAGTGACCCAGCCCCGAAATACAAGGCAATTCTACCCTGAACAGGAGAAACAGCAAACCCCAGACGCGTTTCGGCCTTTATGGGCCTCGTCAGGAAGGTGCAGCTGAACTCCCTAAGGCACAGTGAGCAAGGGCACAAGTGAACTAAAAGAGGTTGCTCTCAGAATAGCTTATCATGGCTATAGAACTAACCTATTAAGGTGCCGTCCTTCCTCCCCAGGGGCAGTGTGTACCCCAGGAAGCAGAAGGTGCCGTCCTTCCTCCCCAGCGACAGTGTGTACCCCAGGGGGTCGAAGGTGCCGTCCTTCCTCCCCAGCGGCAGTCTGTACCCCAGGGGGTCGAAGGTGTCATCCTTCCCCCCCCAGCGGCAGTGTGTATCCCAGGGAGCAGAAGGTGCCGTCCTTCCTCCCCATCGGCAGTGTGTACCCCAGGGAGCAGAAGGGGTCGTCCTTCCTCCACAGCGGCAGTGTGTACCCCAGGGGGGCGAAGGTGTCGTCCTTCCCCCTCAGCGGCAGTGTGTATCCCAGGGAGCAGAAGGTGCCGTCCTTCCACCCCAGCGGCAGTGTGTACCCCAGGGAGCTAAAGGTGTTGTCCTTCCTCCCCAGCGGCAGTGTGTACCTCAGGGGGCCGAAGGTGTCATCCTTCCCCCCCCCAGCGGCAGTGTGTATCCCAGGGAGCAGAAGGTGCCTTCCCCCCCACAGCGGCAGTGTGTACCCCAGGGAGCAGAAGGTGCGTTCCTTCCTCCCCAGCGGCAGTGTGTACCCCAGTGAGCAGAAGGGGCCGTCCTTCCTCCCCAGCGGCAGTGGGTACCCCAGGGGGCCGAAGGTGTCGTCCTTCCCCCCCAGCGGCAGTGTGTATCCCAGGTAGCAGAAGGTGCCGTCCTTCCACCCCAGCGGTAGTGTGTACCCCAGGGAGCTAAAGGTGTCGTCCTTCCTCCCCAGCGGCAGTCTGTACCCCAGGGGGCCGAAGGTGTCATCCTCCCCCCCCCCCCAGCGGCTGTGTGTATCCCAGGGAGCAGAAGGTGCCGTCCTTCCTCCCCAGCGACATGGTGTATCCCAGGGAGCAGAAGGTGCCGTCCTTCCACCCCAGCGGCAGTGTGTACCCCAGGGAGCTAAAGGTGTTGTCCTTCCTCCCCATCGGCAGTGTGTACCCCAGTGAGCAGAAGGGGCCGTCCTTCCTCCCCAGCGGCAGTGTGTACCCCAGGGGGCCGAAGGTGTCGTCCTTCCCCCCCAGCGGCAGTGTGTATCCCAGGGAGCAGAAGGTGCCGTCCTTCCACCC
Organism: Discoglossus pictus; assembly: GCA_027410445.1. Taxonomy (NCBI): domain Eukaryota; kingdom Metazoa; phylum Chordata; class Amphibia; order Anura; family Alytidae; genus Discoglossus; species Discoglossus pictus. Next base: position 215,943,547 of record CM050163.1, on the reverse strand, counting down.
CAGCGGTAGTGTGTACCCCAGAGAGCTAAAGGTGTCGTCCTTCCTCCCCAGCGGCAGTCTGTACCCCAGGGGGCCGAAGGTGTCATCCTTCCCCCCCCCCAGCGGCTGTGTGTATCCCAGGGAGCAGAAGGTGTCGTCCTTCCCCCCAGCGGCAGTGTGTATCCCAGGGAGCAGAAGGTGCCGTCCTTCCTCCCCAGCGACAGTGTTTATCCCAGGGAGCAGAAGGTGCCGTCCTTCCTCCCCATCGGCAGTGTGTACCCCAGGGAGCAGAAGGGGCCGTCCTTCCTCCCCAGCGGCAGTGTGTACCCCAGGGGGCCGAAGGTGTCGTCCTTCCCCCCCAGCGGCAGTGTGTATCCCAGGGAGCAGAAGGTGCTGTCCTTCCACCCCAGCGGCAGTGTGTACCCCGGGGAGCTAAAGGTGTCGTCCGTCCTCCCCAGCGGCAGTTTGTACCCCAGGGGGCCGAAGGTGTCATCCCCCCCCCCCCCAGCGGCAGTGTGTATCCCAGGGAGCAGAAGGTGTCGTCCTCCCCCCCAGCGGCAGTGTGTACCCCAGGGAGCAGAAGGTGCCGTCCTTCCTCCCCAGCGGCAGTGTGTACCCCAGGGAGCAGAAGGTGCCGTCCTTCCTCCCCAGCGGCAGTGTGTACCCCAGGGGGCAGAAGGTGCCGTCCTTCCTCCCCAGCGGCAGTGTGTACCCCAGGGAGCTGAAGGTGTCGCCCTCTCCCCCCAGCGACAGCTTACCCTAACAAGGGGAGACACCAATCTCCCAGACGGCGCAGATGGGACCATGGTCTCTGTGCCTGACCTACCGGGATGCTGGACAGCCTGTCCAGATCCCCAACTACCCTCACTGGGACAACCGGAGGAGGGGGTAAGTACAAATTCCCCTCCCCAGCTAACTCCTAATGTGGCCCCAGGGTTAACAGAGGAAATGTTAACCCCCACTGACCCCCACCTTTCCCTGGCTACTGAGCCGGAATATGTCCCAAGTACCCCAGTAGAAGAGCTGACAGCGGGGCACAGTGCAGTCGGCCTCTGCCCTCCCTTTGTCCCTTGTACAGAGCAGAATGTCCTGCAGGTTATACCAGCCGAAGAGCTGGCATCAGGGCAGAGTGCCGCTGGCCTCTGCCCCTCAAGTCCCCTCAGCGTGTTGCCCCATCACCACAGCGAAATATCCAGGTGCCTGGTTAGACTTCCCCCCAAAGGGGAGATGGGTGACGAAGTGCCTTTTGCCACTTTGTCCTGGAGAGGACTTATTGCCAGCCTCCTGCTCTGCGACTATGGTCCTGGGACATATTGCCCTTTAAAAACAGTATTCGGCCATACCAGAGTGTATGTCCCTCATTCTGGCCCTTTAAATTCAGGGGGGTCATTCGGTACTTGCCCTGTGGGAGCGGTGATACCCCAGATAGCTATGCCATGGAGCCCATTCATATAATGAAAGACTATGGGAAAGACTTTAACTACCTGGCAATTGAACTGTGTTAATAGGATGGAAGCGCTATTCGGTAGTTTTGTGCGCTCAGATCCCAGCTATCTGGGGATATGTGAAATGTCTGTGTGTTATGTGTAAAAGGTGACTTTATGTATTTTAAAGTGGTTTATGTTTTTTTGCAATCATGTGCTCAATGGAGTCTGCCTCAATCCCTGGATAATTGGCATACTTTCCCCATTGTCTCCAGTACAGAGGCCTCTGTAAAACCTGTTTGTAAAATGTATTTTCCCTCTCCTTGAAATGTTTATTGCTGTGAATGCTGTATGAAGTGTGCGTTTGTTTTGTTCTTGAAATGTGAGTAAAGGTGAATAGTAGTACTGCTGATGGGTTGTCAAACTAGAGAATTGACCAACAAATACTTTTGTCTGGACATCCCCAGGCCGATCCGTTGGGATCAGACCGTGTATGCCGGCTTATGGTCACGGGGGAGGTGTGTAAAGGAACCCATCACTGTTTTACCCTGTTTTATGGTTATTTAATTATTATGGTTAAAATATGATCCTACTGTTATACTGTATGTATGTTGGTTTATGCTCTGCAGAATATTAGCCCAGACTATTGCAGACCTTGGCATAATAGATAATCCTATTACAGAGACTCCTCATAAGATAAGGAAGTCTATTGTATAAAGTGTTTTCATTATCAGACATAAGAACAAAGAAGTATAATCTGATCAATGTCTGATTGTATCAAAGTAGCCAGGTAGCCTCAGGGAGGTGTGACCACACCTATTGTCTCTCTATGTGTATTGTGTGGCCAACTATGGGGGATGTGTATTGCCTGTGGGAAGAGATGTGTATATATATTTCTGCACAACAAAATAAAGACAGTATTATTTGACTGCCAATTGAGTGTCGTCCAATATGGGAGGTTGGGGATGGTGAGACTGTAGTGCTTCTTGGATATTTTACTGTATACCAGCGGAGATATCGGATTCGTGTTCCAACTCCTTTACAGTGCCTTCATGCACCTGCATGCGGCTACTACCAGTACTGACCCCCCCTATCCCAGCTGATACCTATCTAGGTTGAAAGGGATCAAATGATATCATTGATGATATCAGAGAAGCACATGACATCACATGATCTCCTCGGATCCAGATTTGCATCAGCAGGGTCAGTACCAGCAGGGGTCATCATTGAAATCCCATGTAGGGGTAGGGCCTCAATTTACATAGAGGCATTTCAAAATAGCCCGAACCAGATGTGGTAGCAGTTATTTCAAATACGGAAATCAAAAAATGTTGAGGATTTAAACAACCCTGAGCATAGTTTAAATGCTAGGACCAAATAACGGCTGGGCTTTCACGCTCCTGCTCAGTGCCGGGATATGCCCAATGCGCTGTGCTGGATAATCCGGCGTGTTCATGTAATTGGTGAACTGAGTGCTGACAGGCTAAAGGGATGAGTGGGAATCTTTCTTAGTAGAGGCAATTTCTGTCTGTCAATGAGCGGGCCGACTAGATTCCCTCGGGTTAGCCCTCTAACGGGCCCCCTCTTCTACCCCTAACTGCTCTGCATTTACAGATTCAGCAGAAGGGGGAGAGATTTGGTGGAGTAACACTTTCTGGAGTCTCTGTACACCTGACGCGCGTTTCCCCGTTTACACGGATTCTTCATGGGATCTTCATTACCAAACAGGATTATATGGTGACCAATAAAAACATTGACATTTAAAGAAGAAACTTGATTTTTAAACGTTATCTATTAACTTACAAGTTATCTCATTTCATTTCTAAAACAAAAATATAATTTTTTAATCAAGCGGTCAAGCAAGGTAGCAGATTGTGACAACTAGATTTCACAAAATGCTGGCAACACAGTATTGTAGGATGCTATAACAATATTTCAGAAAAAGCAAACAAGACAAAATAATAAACACTGCAAATTTGTTTTTATTAATTCAGACACTTTCATCAAATAAATTATATGTTGTAATATAGTCCCTTTACTTGAACCAGTCAGGCATTACAGTGTGATGTTAAACACTGGCCATGTATGATGTGCCTACACAATATCTTCATGCTGAGTACTTGGCTTATGTTCCTGATAAATGTAACAATTGTGATAAATTGCACTATACGGGTCATTTATGCTTCTTAACTCTTGGCACCAGTATCGTCAACTGGTGATGGAGGTAACAAAACCCCACCCCACAGCACCATATTTTTGAAATAAAAACTTAAAAGCCCAATTGTGTTAGAAATGGTTACAGCTTCTTTATTAATATACCCATTAAATAATGATCCAATAAGAGCCAGTAGTGCTTGACCACATGCACAATAACCATACAAATCTCCCCAGTGCACCTAGAGGATAAACATTTTATAATAGCCTCTGAGTTGCCTATATAATGCCGTTACAGTCTGACCTGGTGGCTGACTATACCCAGGCAAAACTTCTTAATGTCTAATGAATACATGTTGTTTTATATGCATCATATAACATTTTTGACTAACATTCCTCTTTAACATAATTTATAAAGATGTCTAAGGATGGTTTTTACATGATGCCTATTAACAGTGTGCTATTTCCGGCTTGTTCTTGGGGGTGGATTCATAGGACATTTTCAAGATATCGCAGTATCAGCATAGCCACATGAATTAAAACAAGATATCCTAAAAATGCAGCCTGAACCTTGGAATTATACACCAAGGGCCATATTAAATTTCAAGCCCATAGCAGCACCGTTACACCCGCAAAGCCTGCAGGCTTGAAAATCGACGAAGTAACAGAGCCCGCCAAGCCCGCAACAGACGTGGCCGACATCCAGACCCATTACCCATTCTTACACACGTTTCATGTGCGGCGGTTAACATGATCAATTAATCAGAACCGTAGCTACAGATTCTGACAAAGCCAATGGTCATAACCTCACTGAAAAATGGAGGTTAGATTTCAATCACTTACGGGTTTGAAGTATGAGTTACGATCAGACCCCACATTCCAGAAATAATGCAATATTAATAAATCAGTAAATATGATATTCTAGTCCATGCGAGTTCCATTATATGTATTAACACATTAATTGCCGTGATCGATAAAACACGGAAAATAAACAGAAAAAAAAGTATTTTATATGGCAGATTTGCAAGCTCGAGAATGTTGTGTGTGACGATCCGAGGGTAGTGGCTATACAAACCCAGAGCCACCTGCTATAGACTAAAGGTTATCTACCCACAAGGACCGTTGGGTTCTTTGAAATCTCGGCACCAGCACCCTGATATCTGGCTTCTGTATCAGTTAAGAGTCTCTCCATCAGTAATCAGCGCTTCCAGGAGTGCCAGTAACCTTCCTGTGTTAGTGACCAGGAAAGGTTACTTGTAGGGTGGAGATAGGTTCAGTATCACAGCCACTAGGAACATAATCAGAGATACACAATTTCTATATAGCTCCAAGTGAACTGATTTTTTTTTTTTAAATGACAGCAGTATTTAAAGGGGATAGATACAGAGGGGGTGTACACAATGTAACAATGAGAGGGGGTGGCAGGCAAATACAGGAGATAAACACAAGTGGTCTAACAGTAGCTTCCTGAGAGCAAATAGGATTAATCTCTAATACACATCCTGCCGTCTCTAGCACATATCAGATGGTATTAACTTAATCTTCCAAACAATGGAACAAAGCAGATTTACAAAGACAATGGAGGTGTTTATGCAGATAATCCAGTGACTGGAGCCAAGCAGTCTGTGCTATGATGAGCGTAATGGGCCAACACCCAGGCTGAGAAAAAAGGGGTCCGTGACATAGTGCTATTATATGTGATATTTTAATACCTAACAACACTTTCTCCCTAATGAAAAATACAGTAGAGTGTTAATATTTGCATTTACAGAGCAACGGATAGGACTTTAACCCCCTTGCAGGTTCTCTGAAGTACCTGTAGGGTTTTTGGCTCCATTTAAAGTTTACAGATTTGAACGCCAGTGGATTTGTAGCAATTTAATAGCGATTTGCGAACGCGAACATTTACGCACAGATCAAAGGCTTTGCGGCAACGGAAGGTTTTTCCGCCTGTCACCCGCAGATCGTTAGCTGTATGAGGCCAATTCAATAACCGTAAGTTTAGCAGGCTCTGTTACAGGCTACGGGTTTTCACGTTGGGGGAATTTAATAGGTCTGCATGTCTGTTTTATCTGACTAGCTGACAATGTTATTCTGTAGTTTGTTAATCAGTATGACAGATTAGTAAACAGCAAGTGGGTTGTAAACCTTATTTAAAGTAATGCTATTTTAAAGGGATTCTTTTGGGCATATGTTTTATATATATTTTAACTACGTTTCATTAGTTACATATATCCTACTGAATGTAATTGTATATAGAATTTACACTCGTTTACCTATTAGAGGCCCACAGAGCTAACCGTTTCTCAGTTTCTGTGACCTCAAATGAGTGGGAGTGTCCTTAACTCACATAAACGTCACAAGTGAAGAAGATGGCAGCATACAGGAGAGAAAAGAGGAAAACTGTCGAGGTCCCAAAAACTGAGAAACACCAATGTGTGCTAATCATTCCGGTTGAGCGGATTGGAAAAATGTCCCTGCAATTTAAATTAAGATTCTTGACTCTAGGGGCCTCATTCTATTATCGGCCGTAGGAGATGCGGGGCCGCAAGGACTGGCCGCAAGCTATTCTGCTATTCTATTCCCCTCCGGCCGGGGATTCCGGCAGGCTTGCGGCCGGCGCCTTGCTATCCCTTGCCCCGCACGCGCCGGAGGAAAGCCTTTGATCTAAAATGGCCGCAAGAGTTTCGGCCGCAAGAAAAGCCCGGTTGCTATTCTATTGCTCCGGGAACCCTCTCTGCAAGGCTAAAAGCGAGCCGCAGCTTACTTGCAGGAAAAAGGTCCTGCTAGCACCAATTAAGCACATTATAAAGCAGAAATAAAGCCATCCTGCACTCTGAGGAGACTATAAAGTGATTGTAGGTGTTAGCAAAAATAGCACAACATTCCCCTACACTCAAATCTGTAAATAATTTTTTTTATTATATATGTCAAATATCCATGTAAAAAGTCCAGAGTGCTTGGAGCACCTCAGACCTGGCCACGCTGCGGCCGGAAAATAAACAGTTAATGTAAACTCGGATTTGGGCTGATGTGCAAGCTTGAGAGGGGGTTACTATTAATCCTCATGTCCCCCAATATGATCCCTAGCATTTACAGAGCTGTACAGTGCCGTCTTGAATTTATTTTTGACTTTAAAGATTTCTGAGCTTACGGCCGGTTGCAAGATATACGGCCGGCCGTAAGAGGAGATCCTTGCGGGGCCGTTTAATAGAATTGCAAGGTAACAGGAGCCCCGCAAGGAATCGCAGCCTTGCAGCCGTTTTACGGCCGATAATAGAATGAGGCCCTAGGAGTCTAGTGAAGTATGTTAATTTAATGTGTTTGGCACGCTAAGGGTTAAAGCAATTAGATTTTAAGTTTCACACAGAGCAATTTCTTGACAATTGCATCATTATTCCTGTTATGATTTCAGTTCTGTGTGACTGTTTATTGGTGTTGAAGACAAAGTCCATCTCCACAGATTTTACAACTATGTATTAATTATCTCATTAGAAATAGCATTAGCCAGACATTACATCTGCAATTGTAGTGATAAGAATTGATTGTGCTTACATAACTGTTACAAAAGTTACACATTAATAATAAATATAGAAAAAGGACAGTTAAAAGCTATAATAACTAATGGGCTGTTTATTGTTGATTAGTAATGTTTCCCTAAACTCCTCTTAAGTCATCACATATTATAAATGTCGAACTACGAGTCGTCATCACGCTTTGCATGGTGCAGGCGATGACAGCCTGCCTGCAAGCCTCGCATTGCGAGGCGAGCCCTTAAGGCACTGCAACTCACAGCACTTGGCCGATGAGCGCCGTAGGCAATTCACACAATTGAATAGAGCTCTAAATAAACACATAGCATCTTTTTTTTAAATAACTTTTTACTTACTGAAGAGCTTGCTTTTGCTTAGAAGTTCACTAACTAAATACTTCTGTAAAAAAAATATCCTATGTGCTTATATACGGCCATAATCAATTGCCCCATTCGCAATTCAATAAGGCTGTTAGGCTGCAAGCAGTTGACGAGACACGGGACTTAGGAAAAAAAAAATCCGAAACGCCGGCCTTTGAAAAAAAAATATCAGAGGTAGGAAAAATACAAAGTTAATTGCCGAACCGCGAAAATCAAAATACACAAAAAACACAAAGAAGATAAAAAACAAAAAAACAACAAAAACATCACACACAGCACGAGGGAACAGCCAGGACGTCTGGAAGTGAGGTGGAACGCGAATTTAAGTTGATTTTAAATAGTTTCGGTATTCGAAAATCAGCTAAGCAAGAAAAAAAATGGCGGCCCAAAAAAATGAAAACAAGGTTACAGGACCCTGGACCGCGCAACACACCGCCAACCGCATACCACTTTCACACAGGAACGCACAAAGTACAAAATACACTACTACAAAGGACGCCAAATACTTGCGAACCGCGTTGCACATACACAAACGACGATACTTTACACTCTAAACTTGCACATCACAAAATGACGCATCTACATTAGCGACTTACACAAATAAACCAACGGTTTGCCCTCGCGCACGCATCCTACTTCTAAAAAAATCTCCAAGGGCCAGCAACAGTCCAACTGGACATCAGATGCTGCAGGAAAATTAAAAAAGATTGTTAGCTCTTCAGCCTATTGATTGATGGATATATTAATTACAAATAGGTAAAGTATATTAATTAAGTAACTAATGAATTGATTATTATTTACACAAATAGAGATATATGTATCTGTCTTTGTGATGAGCGCAGAGGCTGCTCAGAGGAGCAAAAGTACACCAGAGGAGAGGCTCTAAATGAGCGCTGAATGTCCTCACAGAACAAAAAAATTCACATTGTGTGGCAAACAGCATTGCCATGGCTTCAAATTTTATTGACCGTCATTTTTTGACGGGCAAGTCGCTAGTCTAGAAATAACAAGCCTGCAACATACAGCATCTGGCCTTAAGAAGGGTATTTAAAGCACAATTTTCACTTAAACCTATGTTTCTTTATTACCGTACTTTCGTTTTCATTTCTTTAAAGAGCCCACCTAAAGAAAATTATCTATTTAAAAGTTATGGAAGTTGCCTTGTTTGCCAGTTACTGCTCCATGTTTGAGGATGTGGGAGGCTCCACTAGAAACAAAAAATGACTTCCGTTTCAGTCACTGACCAATCAAGCTCTAAACCGTGACAGTTCCATTCATGTTCTATGTTCTTCTATGTTCTTCAGCAGTTCACATCACATAACACACAGAGGTCTTCTAGCAAAAGGCAAGTGCTATAACTCTCACACATGTATTCTTTCATATAAGAGAAGCTAGATTCCTCTTATAATAGCAGTTTTGTGCCAAACAAAGGTTGAAGCAATGGAGATTGAGCTCCTTCTAAATAACGGCCATACGTAATTGTGTGTAGATACAGAGACTTGACTAGACGAGCAAAGACGTCAGTAGTGGCATCACAGACTTCATTAGGCATTTAAGGAGTCCAGAAATTGCCAAGGTGTAGGATTTTGGTAGGAGGTAACGGATCACAGGCCTAGCAGGTGAACAGCAGGAGGTACTATTGAATGCACTGTTTTATACTGAAATTTAGTTTGGCACAGACCAACATGCTGGCAGCTTCTCCAGGTAACCTTATACCCACCTGAAAAGCTTATATAGAGCTTGAATGCAAAAATGTAATAATAATGAAAATAGAAAATAATCTCAGATCTACGCACTCATGAATTAATGGCACAAAATCTGTTTGTGGAAACTGATTGAGAACAGGAAGACTCTGTTGCTGGAAGCTCCGGAAAACATACAGTGTATTTGGAAGAGCTACAATATACTTTGTATATAGAAATCTCCTGCAAGCTTCAAGTGATGGGATAGGATCTATACGTTTATTTAGAAATAATACATTATCACAAGCAAAATGAAGAGAAGAAAATGTTTTTATATTAAAGATCAATCTTAGAGAATCATATATGTAAATGTTATAGAAGTTGTCTTGTTTGCAGTTACTCCTCCATGTTTCTGAAGAGCGGAGGTTGCCATTTTCAGATGCATCTCTGTCAATGTAGCTGAGCTCTGTGAGGTGATTGGATCAAATGTTCCAAAGCTATCTCCGGAGCCAATCAGAGTACAGCTGTCACAGTTCCTTTAGTCGCTGAATAAACTGCTTTTGAAACAAGGACTTGACCAAGATGTTTTAGCTATATCAAGTTCAACCAGTAGAAGGAGTGATATATCTATAGAGCTCCATAACTCACTGTTGCAGTGCCTGACCCACCCCAATTACAGTTAGTCAAAAGGAGGTCATAACATTGTTGCAAAGACTTTTGCAGAATGGATAACATTTTAGTTTTTTTTCCATTGTGGAGCACTCATTTTTTAAGTAAAAATAAAGCTTTGTATTGTTTTAATAACATTATTATTAACTCATCTTGCTTCTGATGATGGTTTTAGGATGTGTCCCCGGGCTCTTCATGTATGAATCACGTGTTTCTAGATTGAAAATAAGGATGGAATTTGACTGTTAATGTTAATGAGCTATGTCCCCACTTGGGAGGATGTTTCATCTCACCGCTGTCCGCCAAAGGGTGAGGATTCTGGCAAACAGTTCTCTAAAATAACTTGTATTTTTTCCCCTCAATTAGGGATTTATTTATTAAATCTCTTCCTGCTGCCCTCTTGTGGCTGATGAAAATTACCATTATTACCCTTATTCTTTCTATTAGCTTACTCAAGGTGCAGTGTCTCAAGTGTTTTCTCACTTTTGCCATTACAGAGTAGAAAGTTCCTGAAGCATATTAATGTGGTGCCGAAAATGCCAGGCAAGTCTCTTCTGCATGAGAGAAGCAGCAACCCCCAGACTTAAATTTAAGCTAAAAATATATATTTTTTAGTGGGAAAATACTGAACTTTCTAAGCACAGTTATCTTGTTGTTCTGTTTGCCTGGGCCCCCTCAGTACACCATTCCTCATTATCCTCCTCCTCCCTCCTACCCCCTTCTCCTCCTCCTCACTTTCCCCCTCTCCTTCCCCTGCAGGACGTCTTCTGGCTGTGACAGGCAAACGCTAATGACATGACGTGCATGTGACGTCACATCATTCGCATTTGCCGGTCCCGGTCATAGCCAGATGTGGTGCAGGGGAAGGATCATCATCAGATCATCAAGTCATAGTAAGGAGAGAGGGTAAAGGGAGGTGATTGGAGAGGGGGAAAGGGAGGAGGAGGAGGATAAGAGGGGAAAGGAGGAGGAGGAGGGGAAGGGGGAAAGAGAGGAGGAGGATAAGGGGAAACGGAGGAGTAGGATAAGGGGAAAGGGAGGAGGAGTAGGATAAGGGGGAAGGTGGGGAAGGGAAGAGGAGGAGGATAAGGGGGGAAAGGGAGGAGGGGAAGGGGGAAGAGAGGAGGAGGAGGATAAGAGGGAAAGGGAGGAGGAAAGGGGGGAAGGGGTAATGGTGCTCTGCAGGGGCTAGGGTGGGGGATGGTCCAGAATATAGAAAAAGTTTAAGTGTATATTTTTTATATATATATATATATATATATATATATATATACTTTAACTTTTTTCTATATTCTTTTTCCATATATATATATATATATGACTAAATAATAACTATGATTGCCGCAAAAGGGCGTGTGTGCACATTGCGCAGCGTAAGCCGAACATGCGCATTGTGGCGCACCGAGACAGAGGAGGAGAGAGAGAGGAGGAGGAGGGGAGACACACAGGGAAGGAGGGGGAAGACACAGAGGAGAGGGGGGAGACACAGAGGAGAGAGGGGAGACACAGAGGAGGGGGGAAGAGTTACAGGGGAATGAGATGGGGGGAGAAACACAGAGGCCAGGATACACAGGGGAGTGAGAGGAGGGGAGGAGAGACGCAGGGGAGGGAGAGGAGGGGGAGACACAAAGGAGTGAGAGGAGGGGGGAGAAACACAGGGGAGTGAGAGGAGGGGGGAGAGACACAGGGGAGGGAGAGGAGGGGGGAAGAGACACAGGGGAGGGGGAGACACACAGGGGAGGGAGAGGAGGGGGGAGAGACACAGAGGGGGGGACACAGGGGAATGAGAGGACGGGGGAGAGACACAGGGGAGTGAGAGGAGGGGGGAGACACAAAAGAGTGAGAGGAGGGGGGGGAGACACAGGGGAGTGAGAGGAGGGGGAGACCCCCAGGGGAGGAAGAGGAGGGGGTAGAGACACAGGGGAGGGAGAGGAGGGGGGAAGAGACACAGGGGAGGGGGGGTAGACACACAAGGGAGGGAGAGGAGGGGGAGAGACACAGGGGAGGGAGAGGAGGGGGAAGAGACACAGGGGAGGGAAATGGAGGGAACAGACACGAGGGAGGGGGGAAGAGACACGGGGCGAGACACTGGGGGTAAGTGACACAGGGGGGAAAAGAGACACAGGGCAGTGAGAGGGGGGCAAGAGACACAGGGGAGGAAGAGGTGGCGAAAGAGACACAGTGGGGGGACAGTGGGGGAAAGACACAGGGGGGAGAGGGGGTAAAAACACAGGGGGGGGAGGAGACACAAGGGAGGGAGAGGACCGGGGAAAGGAGACACAAGGGAGGAAGAGGAGGGGGAAATGAGACACAAGGCAGGAAGTAGACAGAGGGAGAGACTCGCAATGAGCGCCATAGGTGCTCATCACGAGGCCAGTAAAGTAGAGGGGGAAAGGCTCCCATTGTGTGGCTAACAGCATTGCCAGGAGTCACATTTTATTGCCATCATTTTTTACAGGCAGGTTGCTAGTCACATATAATAGTTGTCAAACTGCAATTGGTCGTCAGGCTTGCATCAAATCGCAGTTTGACAACTGTGCATTGCGCAACGGGCTGTGTAAGCGCATTGCATGGCGTAAGCGGCGCATGCGCATTGAGCACCGCCGCGCTCATGGGGGAGGGAAAGTAGGGGGAAGAGACACAGGGGAGGGAAATGGGGGGAACAGACACGAGGGAAGGGGGAAGAGAAATAGTGAAAGAGACACAGGGGGGAAAAGAGACACAGGGATGGAGAGGGGGGAAAGAGACACAGGGGAGGGAGAGGGGGGGGCAAGAGACACAGGGGAGGGACTGGTGGGGAAAGAGACACGGGGGCAGGGGGAAAGACACAGGAGGGAGAGGGGCTAAAAACACAGGGGGGGGGACACAAGGGAGGGAGTGGAGGGGGGAAATGAGACACAAGGGAGGATGTAGACAGAGGGAGAGACTTCGGCGCTCATTGCAAGGCCAGTGATGAGCACCAAAGGCACTCATCACAAGGCCAGTAAAGTAGAGGGGGAGAGGCTCACATTGTGTGGCAAACAGCATTGCAAGGATTCACATTTTATATTATCCCTTCCCTGAGAGCATAGGCGATATGATTATGTCAGTATTTTTGCATGTACCGCTTTAACATTCTAAATACTGACATAATCATACTGCCAGGAGGGTAATGCCGTTTATAGCTTGAATGCATATCTAGGGATTCCTGTTTCTCCCATTTGGCATGGCATTTTAAGTCTGGTCTGCTCTTAGAGTTGGGTATAGACTGATCTACTTCAGGGCATTATCCCACAGCATACACAGATTAAGTGTTCATTTCTCTCTTTATTATTTTTTTTTTTATTAAATACTTTTTCAGAGTGCAATAGTGACATTTACATATACGAATAGACTGTTTCTTTTCTGTTTCTTTTCAGTTTTATTTTGAATTCTCAGACATATTGATCTACATTCTGTTGATGAATTGTGTCTTATACTCCACTGTATTTTTAATGTTACCCATATTATTCTTATTTTACTTTTAAACCACATCAGCCAGTGTAATCTTTCACTAGTTTCTTATTTTCCCTTAATTCTATCTCATGTTCATAATAAATGCTTAAATACTTTTCTCAAATTAAAATTTGTAATGTTTTTCTTCGCTTTCTCATAACAGTAATCACTGGCTCTCACAGCGAACCTCAGCGAGTTTGGTGCATTGTCTCACAGAGTAGCCGTTGCAATAAATTTACATTCTTCATGGCTGAGAACACAGTTTCTTGACCTTTCTCTGCCAGAGACAGAAATAATAGGTGTTTTATTTACTATAAAATGAAACATACCTCTTCCATGTAAGTACTATAATTTGAGCAGGGGATTATATATGTAATAATGGTGAGCATGCATTACCAACCCAGGCCTTGTAAAATGTAATATGCCTCAGTAACCAAGTATGTTTGTAAAATGATGTTTGCAATGCTCTGTTTATACAGACCACACATAATGTTAGAGCAGCAAAGGTGAGTTACAGAATGATTACATTGCACGCAATATTAATATTTGTTTTAACATACAAAGCTATTATCTTGGATTTTTTCCACATTTTAAGTGTTAAAATGTATTTGATTCAGAGTTTTACCATTAGATTTATAAACCATACTTAACACTTTAAAGGTGCAAAATATTTTTTACTGTGACACAAAAGTTAATTAAACAGAATCCAATCAAACAGACATTGGCCATTTGTATAAGTATTTACCCCGAGTCAATACTTAGTAGAACCACCTTTAGGTGCAGTTACAGTTATGGATCTTTTGGGATGCCTTTACCGGACTTGCTCATCTGGATCCTGAAATTCTGCTCATACATCTTTTCAAATTCTCTGTCAGATTGGTGTCTGGACTTTGACATTCTTGGTTTTAAAGCAGTGTTTATGGTCATTACCCCGCTGAACGTTGAACCTCTGCCCCAGTCTCAGAGTTCCTAAAACAGGTTTTTCTCTCGATTTGCCTTGTATTTGACTCCTTCCAAACTTGCCCCCAATCTAGTTTCAAGTCCGTTCAGATTAAAAGTATTCACAAAACATGATGCTACCACCGCCATGCTTCACTATGGGATGACAATCAGCATTGGCTTTGTGCCACACATAGCGCTAAGGCCAAAATGTTCAATTTTGGTCTAATCAGACCAGAGTACCTTTTTTCCCACATGTTTGCAGTATCTCCGAACTCCAAAAATGATTTTGTATATTTGTTAAGCAATGGCTTTCTTCTCACCAGCTTTACGGAGATTCTGGGGTATAGTTGTCGAAAAGACACATTCTCCCATCTCAGCTGTGAATCTCTCCAGCTACTTCAGTCACCACTGGGTTGTTAGTTACTTTTATGACTGAAGTCTTCTATATCCTATCACTACGTTTTGGTGGGCCACCTTCTCTAGACATAGTCACAGTACATATGCTTTCCAATTTTTTATAATGGATTTAACCAGCATGTTCAAAGTATGGGATAGTTCTGTATGACCTAGCTCTTCTCCACAATTTTATTCCAGACTTATCTTGATAGCACCTTGGTCCCTATGCTACAGTTTAAATATGCTTTCTAAAAAACTCTGGAGCCTTCCAGAAGCAGATGGAGATCTATGACCCTTTAATTACAAACTGGAAGATTTCACACAACTAACTATATCATGTCTGAGGGCAATTTGTCGCACAAGATCTTATTTAAGGGTAGGGTTAAAAGAATTTTCTATTTGAAAAATTATTTTGGATATGTACATTTGGTTTTGTTATTCGACATTATGGACTATTTTGCGTACATCAGTGATATAAATAAATCAATTTTAATCCCAGATTTGGGTAATTATAGAAGATACAATACACAGAGGGCTTCAGTGGTCTTTTAAAAAGACATTGAAGTCATAAGTCCTTTATATCATGTTTTAAATTAAACATGTAAAAACCACAGCAGAACAATATTATGTTAAAATGTGGATGCATGTCTACAAACTGGAGGCTTGTAACTGTGAGCTGCAATTGTGTACATTGGCTAACAAGAAAAATGCGTAAGCCAAAGAAAACCAGGGGCGCTAAGTCTGAGAACGGACAACACCTAAGTAGATTTGTCCTACAGCATGGTCACCTGCTCAGAGAGAGTACAATGCCTAAAGCATAACCCCCATAAATCTACACATTCATAACTCCAGTGGGGCAAACCTAAAGAGAAAACATAAATTAATAAAAATAAAATTCATTTTAAAGGAATATTAATATGAAACCATAGCCTTTTTAAGATACTTCCCTTATAGGGCTGACATATCTTCAGGAGCTGGGAGCTAAATTTAACTTGATAAGCATAAATTGTTATAAGAAACAACCTATCATTGTATCAATGTACATGCAGAACATCACTTTAAAAAAAAAACTGTTTGCTTTATATTTTTTAGGATCCCAAGCAAACAGAATTGATGTTGTGGTTTATTGACTTCTGTTCATGTTCTTTTCTGGAACAGACAAATAAACAATAAAACATTGAAGCTATTATTTCTTTGCAGATGCTTAATAACTGTGTTAATGATGCAGCAGTTGGAAGCATGGATATTGGCACAATGGCCCAGGTTTATCAAAGGGCGATTCACTTTGGTGTATTGAATTGCCTCAAATCACCTTAATACGCCACAAACATTCAGCATTGAAATTTATCAAATTCGGTAGCGAATGTATTTGTATTTATGTGGTGTATTGCATGTTCTAATGGATGATAAATGTGATAGGTTTGCAGTACACAGAGTATCTTGAAATGGTTTTCAATGGGAAACGTACTTCATAATAGTAAAGGGCCATTTTACATATATATCTCAAAGTCTATGTAATTTTACATATAAATGTCAATGTCCTTTATGCCATACCTACCACAAGAACTGACTTATAGCTATGAAAATCTGATTTTTGGAGCCATGGAATGGAGACCATTGACATACATAAGTAATTTTGCTCCACAAAAAAGAATCCCATAAATCTTGTCTCAAAAAATTGTCTCACACCGAGTCTTTATAAACCATTATGGCACCTTATATTATGATAGTCTCCACAGCCCCCCTTGTATACTAAACTATGAGCATGGGGGTCCTAATGGCATGCAAAATGAATAACTATACAATGGGGGGTCCTGAAGTTTCCCCATGGCACCCTTCCTACCATCGCAGGGTCCATATTGGCCTATATGACTAAATCAATGTTTATCAGTGGCAATTCCTGGCAGTGCTGCAAAGATGCAAGCTTTTCAATACAAGGTAGACAAATATATGAGTTCCAAATGTATTTAAAGGTTCACTTTACAATACAATACATTTGAATTTCATTTGTTTATTTGATGATTGCCAATAAATCCAATATTTGCATAAAAAATCTATGTAGCTTTAAATCTTACAATTGAAGTTCAGCTCTACACCATCTATCATGTGTCCAGGGGAAGGGAAAGGATTTGCCCAGGGGGCTGTCCCAATAATATTCTTTACTTTCTTACTTCCCTGCAGTGGCTATTACCTGCAAATCTACACTGGTCAGAACAAAATTAGGACAGGTTTCTGGGCAGATCTTATTTCAACTCGCCGAAACCTAATATGTGGTGGAGGCAAATCTGCTGAAAGCTCAAATTCTAATTTTTAAAATTTAATTTTTAAAAGCTTTACTGTTTTTTTTTTTTGCAAATACTAATTTTAGTGGCAATGGCTAACTACATGAACAAGTGAAACCCTACTATAGTAGCCCCTTAACTCGGGGTGATGGGTTTGGTATGGCATTGGAGGTTATGCAAATCAAACAACATTTCATCTATCAGCTAATGTAGTAGATAAAGATATCACTGTCAGGCCTTTCGCTTATAATAAATGGATGTCGTAGAACACAAGAAGCCGATGGATGCATAGCACTGCTTTACATATTGCTACAGTCAAGCTTCATGTCATATCTCAGGTGCACAAAGAACACTCCTTGTTTGTTTCTGACGGGAACCTTTTGTTCAGTGGTCATTCCATTCACAAACAATCCATTCCATAAATTCCATTCAAGCTTCACTACCAGGTGCTGCAAACACAAGGAATAACTGACAGCCAATATGCTCATGTTTTGTCTGCTGTGGTTATCGCGAGCTGTCAACTAGAGGCATTGCTGCAACCCACTAACAACTGTTTTTCCATTACACAACAGAATGAAACCCACTTAGTACACAGCCATGTGCGATAATTACACTGATAACGCCAAACAGTGCGTCAATGCCATTATTCACAATAGGTTTTCTTACTAAATAATAATGAGATGTTTAATAATGTTTTCTCTATAGAAATGTGGTATACTTTTGCATGTAAAGTTTACAGAAATATAATGCTACTCACTTTGAACATGAACTGATTTTGCAGCGCCATTCCTATTGTGAAGACTGCAAATTAAAACTAGCACAACTGTCACGACCTAGGTTGAGGGGATCAGGTACACCCCCAAAACCTCCTGCTTTCAGCTTAAAGGACACTCCTGAATTGTGAGATTTTGTGTTTATATCATTGCCCAGCATGCCTCAGGACCATTGCGCAGGATCTCAGGAAACCACAGGTTACAGGCTCTTACTAGCTTATTAAAAAATAATAAAACATTCTCCCTAATCCCTTGTATTTAGGAGCAAGAACAAGCACATACCATTTGATTAGTGTATCAGACAGAGACTAACTTTATTCTTCTTTCAGACACTTCAGAAATCAAACAAAAAACTCACATGGCCCTCTCCCCACTTTCTTTAGCCAAACTCCCTCTGGGTCATCCTACAGCTCTTTTTTGATCGATCCCTCTGGTATTATTCTCACTGTCTCCAGACCCCAGGCCTGGGTTTTGCTGTTAGGTGAAGTGTATCACTTTATGACTATACTTTGATCACACATGGGAGGTTTGCAAGGTGGGTTGGAGGGCATTTTTATTCCTGGGTCAGAGGCCAGGTGTCTTCCTGGTGCCATTAAGCCTGGAGCAATATAAAGTGACTTTTGTCTTGCAAAATGCTGTGGAAGTTAAATGTTCACTCTTTCTTTCCCCTAACCGGAGGAGGGAAACTTCCACCATATTTCACACAACAACGTTAGGAAATAAATGCACAAATTAAATAAGCAACAAAAAAATGTAATGTCCATTTTGATAGCTTTTTGATGTTAACAATAGGATGCGCTAAGGTCCCAAGTCCATGGCTTCAGGGGCTATGACAGTTTGTCCTTGGGTCATAAAAAGAGCCCTTACTTCTGGGGTTCAGGGTAGTCCCATCCTGACTCATGTCAACAATGTATCGCAGGGGTAGGCCAAATACTTTCCTGTGTCTCCTGTCCACTTTTCAGCACATCATGCCCCATAACAGATTTTGTATTTTCCTCCAACAACCCACATTCAGGACCTGCTTTCAAAAAAGATCAGCAGGGCCATGGCATAGTGTGGGCAAGAGGCAAACATCCACAATTATATTTTTCCTCCCCATATACATATCTCTCTTCCATTCCTCTTCCATCTCCCTCTCTTAATTTTCTAAGTTTTCCCTTTCTCTCATTCTATAGCCTTCTATTTCTCTTTAAAAGGGGCGTTGGAAGCATTTTTTTCTTTGTTGCATCATAAAGAGGGTATTTGATTATGTACCACTGTGTGATTTAATTTTTCAATTCATTCCCTCAAAAGAGAAAAAAAATGATCTGGGGACTTGCCCCTCCCTGTCAGCCAATGAGCAGTAAAATAAATGTATGAGTCATACCTGTCTACCAATGAAATCTACAGATATATTTATGCACTGTGAAGATTTTGCTTAATATTTGTTCATTCAAAACACAACTTTGGTAATGATTAAAGCAAGCTCTTTTAAATGCATGAAAGTAAGAATTTTGTTGCATGTACCTTTAAGTTTCTTCACTCTATATTTCCCTCATCCACTTCTTTTTCCCCCCTACTATTGTACCATTGTTCCCTTTCCCACTATCTCTTATATCCCTTCCTCTTTCACTCTCCATCATCTTTATTTCCCCTCTCTTCCTTATCCCAATAACTTCTTATTTTCTCCATCTACTGTAACTTCCCTTAACTACCATACAATCAACTCTTTCACAACAAAGATCTGCGGTTTCATTTTGTAATAAGGAGGTTCCATGTTGCTTTACCAGGAGTTGTACCTCAGAAGTTTTAGAATTGTGTCTTGATCTCGTGGGAGTCTAAGAAATTAGTTTTGGTGGAAGTGGAAGGGATTATGATGTCATGTGGACCCATTTCATTACTGGTGGTTTTTGAGGCTAAGGGAACAGCTATATCATACCGCAAAAAAGGTCTGTGGCTCAACAAGAATAATGATGAGAACCCAGGGTCCATCATTACTTTGGTATCCCAACAAGAGTTCTTTGGCCTAACTGGTTTGATAAACTTAGACCTAATCATCTCACTGCCATTTAATTTTCTCCTTGTACCGTGTTTAGTATGACATTGTTTGTATTAACATGTTCATTAAAATTACATTGAAATCAAATAATTGCCTAGTTGTGCAAAGAACTGTCAGGACTTGCCTGTGAAAAATTCACATTTTGGGTATCAGATGCAGCAATAAGTCTATTATTTCTTCAAATAGACTTCAATAACTCAGGTGGTGTTGTGACCTCCACACCTAATTTTTTTATTTGAACAAAAATATTACTTTTATAGTATATTGTATTTTCCACTGTCTCTTTTTCAATTAAATTATTTTTTATACATTAAACACATAGCTGATTTGCAACAAAAATTCACAGAGACATTTACATCGTTAAAATCCCACTGAGCCAATTGTTATTTTCATTTTAAAAACAGTCATTTTAACAAATGGAAATTATTATAATAATCAGTTTTAAATAGTCACCGCTTGATTTGCAGTGAGGAAATAATTACTAGAATTGATTAAAAGCTTGTATCAAAATGTGCTAAATCTCAACAGGGAGGAAGTCCTTAAATGTTTTAATAGCTGCCCTTAATGGGCAACTGGGGAGAGCTTCAGTTGTAACATAGTACAGTAAAGCCTTGTACATAATTCATCAGTTTCAGAGAGCAGTTTTATTTCCAATGTATAAAGTGCTGAGAATGCATTACCCCTAATCCTCCATCTCCTCCATGCATTCACCCTATAGCATGGGTCAGCAACCTACATCTCTAATGTGTCAAGTGGCACTTTTTCATCATTAATTTGTTTATTGAGATTGTAAGAGAATACATTCAAAGTTTGCCAAACTATGGTAAAAAATATATGAATGCAAAATGCATGTTTGCTAGGAAATATATATACACCTCAGGTTTTGTATTAAAGAAAAACTGACATGCACTTTTCCTGTTTAATGAATATCTCCTATTTTATATTAAATACTAGTAACTTGACTGTTATAAATGATGGTGTCATATATAATATGTTTAATTGTCTGTATTGTTTCTCTCTGTGCTGTTTATGTGTGCCCTCTCACTCTCTCTGTGCCCTCTGTCTCTCTCTTTGCACTCTCCCTCCTCTCTCTACCCCACCCTCTCTCTCTCTGCCCCCTCCATCTTTCTTTTCTACCCTACCCTCTCTCTCCCCCCTCTCCCTTCCTCCTCTCTCTCCTCCCCTTCTCTTCCTCTCTCTCCCCCCTCTCTCTCTCTCCCCACTCTTCCCCCTTCCCTCCCTGTTCCCCCTCCCTCTCTCTTCCTCCTCCCCCCTCACTTCCCCCTCGCCTATCTCTTCTCCCTCTCTCCTCTCTCTTCCCCCTATTCCTGCTCTCTCTTCCCCCTTTTGCCTCTCTCTCTTCCCCTTCTCTCCTCTCTCTCTTCCCCATCTCGCCGCCGCCGATCCACACTGCGCCGCAACTGCGCATGCTCAACATAGCCTTGCATTCACAGTTGCCAGATTCCCCAAGACTGTACCGGCAAGTAGATGTGAGGAAAACCTGCGTAGTAGGCATTGCGCAGGCATTACTCACATCTACTAACTATTATAGTGATACATGTTTTTCATTCTGAATATATATCATATATATAGTTGTTGTAATTGCAAGTTTGTTGGCAATGCTCATAAAGTTATAGGCTTGCGTGTGCGCATAGCGCAATCCGTGGCCTGCAATAAGCGGCAAGGCCCGTAAAGTAGAGGGGGGAGAGGCTCACAATGAGCGCCGAAGGCACTCATCGAGAGGCCCGCAAGTTAGAGTGGGAGGCTCACAATGAGCGCCGAAGGTGCTCATCTTGAGGCCCACAAGGTAGAGGGGGAGAGAGGTTTCCAAACGGCTTCTGAGTTACGGGCTTGAAAAAAAATGGTGGTGTTAAACCTGTAACTTTTTTCCAGCCTGCAAGGCTTTGCGCAATAGCGATTTTTGATTTAAACCTTGCCGGCTTGAAAAAAAGTCATGGGTTTAGCCGCTGCCAAGCCCGATGTTTTCAAACCAGTAAACACCAATTGAGAGACAGAGGGAGAGGGGGCCAAAGAGAGACAGGTGAGGGAGTGGCGGAAGATACACGGTGGGGAGAGAAAAATTAAATATTAGCCCGTCATTTGTGACAGGAGGCCTGCAATGGGCACCAAGGATGCTCATTGCGAGGCCTGCAATGGGTGCTGAAGGCGCTCATTGCAAGGCTCGCAGAGAAGAGAGCGAAGCCGTGCATAGCGCAGCTCGCATTGCCCGGCTTTGCATTGTGTGGCAAATAACAGCATTGCAAGGCTTCAAATTTTTATGCCGTCATTTTTGATGGATAAGTCGCTTGTTAATACATATTTTTAAGAAGACTAAAATCTATCTTAACCAGCAACATTGCCGTCTTGAGTAATTCTCTCTATGAAGCAGGCAGGTCATTTTTTACTATATGTGTGTAAAGTGCTTGTGGCAGCCATAGTTGTTTCTGGCAGTGATTGTACCATGGGTGTGCGGCCATATTTGTTATGGCACAGTAATTGTTACATATATGCATGATGACGTCAAGCTTGAACTAGTTGCATCATCAAACTGCCTGCAAGTACTGCTGCACTGCAGCACTTACATATGTGCAGCTGGAGTATTTTTTATAGTGTACATACATTTATGCACATATTTAAATTAATAATGTGTTTTGATGCTATGGTCCTTTAACATTTTTACAATAATAGTATTACAAGCTGGTCTTGTATAGCACCATCACGTCTTGTATTTGACCAAGAAAAAATGCTAGGCAAATGATAGAGTGCGTTATATGAATCCTGTTCATTGACCAACATTTAGTATGACCCTCGGAGCAACTTTAGTAAGACAGTTACTAGGGTGTATAATCCCATCATAAAAATATAATAGGAAGATAAATTCATGAATGCTAAATAGCAAAGAAAAAAACAATACCATTGAGATTGCCGAGTCAGCTATATAACTACTAATGTTAGATATAGGTCCATTACATGAAAACAACCACATGGCCACATGTACTAAACTTGACCACAACACATCTATGATTTTATATGCTGCAGGTGAGTTTGTAGGTTGTTCTATCTCCTGGGAGAACCTCATTGTTTCCATGAAGTATTTTAAAATGTATAAATTTGTTGTTGAACTGTGGGGTAAGTATTATAATACAGGATTAATCTGCCTCCTTAACATCCACAATACTTCTTTCACCCTCCTGTACCACACCCAAACCCTTTAGATTGTACGTTTGCCAGTTTTCAATCTTGCATGGTGCTTTGGGAAAGCCCAAATGGACACTGGATTGTAAGCTCAAAGACAGGGCACTCCATCTTTCTAATGTGTTAATATTGTTTTGCTTTGAACACAATCCATGTTTAGTGCTACGGAATACGTTGGCGTGTTAGAAAAAAACATTAATAATATATAATAATAATAAAAAAGAAATTAACCCCAAATCGAAAACAGAAGTAGAAAAGAAGATAAGGGAAAATAGAGGTTTCTCGAAATCCTGATCACCAACAAACAAACAATTCCATAACTTATTATTCCTTCCTTTTCCATTTACGTTGGTTGCTGACCACTTATGACCATGTATAGGAAAATGGGGCAAGTGTCAAATACCGAAAGCGTCAATGATTTAACAAATCCTCCCCCACCATTCCTGGAGAAGGAACTGACAACCCACTCCAGTATATTTGCCAAGAGAATCTTATGGATAAGCACAACCAGAGACATAATCATAGATATGCCTGGCATGTTGCTGCCCATAGGGTCACTGAGAGATGGAAACGACTGAATGACTAAACGATAACCCCCTCCATTTGCTAAATACAATCAATCGGCAAGCCCTGGAATCACTCAAGATGGAACTTTATTTATCTAGGGGCTCTAAAATGGTTTTATGCTCATGTTCACAAATATGCTATTGCTGTCAGTTGGTTACCTACTTCTCAAAAATGTGAGCTTTTTTCTTTAGACTGCAATAGTTCATTAAAGCAACAGTACTACAAGACCAGGGTAGGAGCATGGTGCTATGCTGTTTTTGGCTGCACTGATTAATATCATAGTCCTGTGCATATCTAAGTCAACTGTCCCAGGGATCTTTAAAACATTCAGCCATCCCGGGGGTGAATACATAAAAGAGAAGCACCATGAGTGAACTCCAACCCATAGAGCTCCCTATTAAATATTGTCCACTATCAGGTTTATGGTCAGAAGCAAGATCCTATCATTTAAAGGAACACTGTAGATTACCAAAACTTCACATGTTTGTGAAGCATGAAATAAACTAACAAAATTAGCAACTATGGCCCCTATTTAATTCCAAGCTTGTAATTACCTTCACACTTCCCGTATGTCTGCGGGTTGGAAATTTGTCACAGTTACAGATGTATTTAATTGACTCAAGCCCGCAAGTACAGGCTCACAGCCCCAACACGCAAACCATGAACCCTTACATAGCGTTTCAGGGCATAATCAATTAAGCAAGCCCGTAAATTATAATTTAGACAGAGCCAATAGTAAATGAGAACGTCATCATGACGTCAGTAAAACATGGAGTTTAAACTACAATCAGTTAGTGTTAAGAAGTCCGATCTGTGAGGGGATTAGCAATCCAGAAATGTAGAAATGAATAAAAATCAATAAAGCTACTGCTCTAGTCCATGCGGGTTCAATGTTATTATTAACTCCTTAATTCCCGGGATAGATATAACACAAAAATAAAACGTAACAAAAATGTTTTTTTATTGCAAATTTGCAAGCTTGAGACTATTGTTCAATTAAATCTAATGCCTTTCATTGCTTTGTCATTGTTATTAAGTACAGTAGTGTGTGTTTATTTGCTTTTGCATTGTTATGAACAGGTGTTTAACCCACTTGCGAGTCCTATCTAGTACTCGTAGAGTTTTTTGATACATTTGCCATTTACGGATTTGAAGGCAATTGCGGGCTTGTAGAATTGTTGTAATTGAACATGTATTTTGCATCTTTAGTACTGGTAATAATTACCGTATGTTAGTCAAATTAGTTGAGTATAGTTGCAAACTGCCTCTACTGAGTCTGTGGGAGGGAAGGTGAAAACTTATCTGAATCCAAAATAAATCAAAAATCACACTTACTACTCCCCACTATTTCCATTCTGGTGAAAAAATAATTAGAAGTATATTTTCATTCAGTCTATAAACCAGTACACAGTGTGGAAGTCACAAACATGGTATCCTTCAAGCAATGTCTACTAAAACAAAAATGTTACAGGGATAACTCGATTTGTGCTACCCCACTGAGTGCTGATTCGCAGTAATGCTGTTTTTAGTCCCTAGAAAGCGCAAAATCTCGTAATAGCACTTTAAATCACGTTGCAGGCATTTAAATCCCAGCTTTGCACGCCTATTCCGCTATATCACTGTTCAGTGCTATGGCGATAAAATGCCCAGCTATGGTTTTCGTATAGCGCTCCTGCATGCAGGAATGCATATACAGCACTAAACAGGGTATTCCTTTATCTAAAACTGCCTTTGGCTGCTTATATAGTTATTTTTTAAACATTTCACAAACATATGATGCTTTTCCAAATATATAGTGATCCTTGAATATAGAATGTGCTTTTTTCAATTCTTCAATAGCGATGCATAAATGTTATAATTCCCATAATCCTTTTTTCTCTTAAAATGCATACCTTCATAACAACATATTTTGAATGAAATTCTTACATTAAAAAAAAACAACAAATAAACATTTGAATAAAAAAAGAACTCCAGGCATATGTTTGCTTTCAAATGCGTTTTCAAAACATACATGCATGCACACGTAAGCATTAACCAGAAAAGCAATATATCCGATATAATTATTATTATGATATGTGTGGGTTTTATGGACTGAAAAGAGCGAGTCACTGCAGGATGCTGATAAACAAATGTGAATATCTCTTAATTCAAGAGAATTACTTGAGGCTCCAGAGGTGTCAACTGCTCCTGAACAAGCATATTAATGTCATAGAAGACAAATATGTGTTAAAAGGTACATGAAAGATTTCTGGATTTCACTAGGAATATAATATACCTATATATCGCTTTACTTTTATGTAATTTATTTTATTATGAAATACTTAAAAGCGCTGCTTAAAATCTTACAAAAAGTTCCTAACTGGATTTCCCCTCTGCAGCTAATGAAGACCAATCAGTGACAACATTCTGTGTATTTATAAGCTGCATGAGCTAAAAAGGGCAGGCCCAAACAGGTAACAATTGTATGTTTTCAGGCAGAAAAAATAGAGCTTCTAAGCACTTATTAATAAAATAAAGTACAATGTGACAATCCAGGGATAGGGGTTATTAATGCCCAGGTCCACCTGCTATAGACTACAGGTTAACTACCCACAAGGACCGTTGGGTTCTTGGAAATCTCTGCGCCAGCACCCTGATTTCTGGCTTCTGTATCAGTCAGGGTCTCTCCATCAGGAAACAGCACTTCCAGGAGTCTCAGTAACTTTCCTGTGGTAGTGACCAGGACAAGTTACTTGCAGGGTGGAGATAGGATCAGTATGACAGCCACCAGGAGCAAATATAAGAGAACATACAATTTCTATATGTCTCTGCAGGGAACTGATTTATTTTCGGAAAGTCAACAATATATATAGAGGTTAGATACAGGGGGGTGTATACAACACAACAATGACAGGGAGTGACAGACAAACACTCCACATGGGGGTCCAACATTAGCATTTTGTCTGGCACCTGGGAACAATAGGCCAACAACCAATACACACATGTTGTCTGTAGGTGTCTAGCATATCAGAGATGTAATTAGCATATCTGGCAAACAATGGGACAAAACAGATTACAATATAATCACTGGTTCAAGTCTGTCTACAATAGACCTATTTTTTTAACTGTTTCATGACCATTTAGTTTAAACATAACACAGAACACAGTAATATTACATGAGGAATTACATATAGTATACAGGATAAGGCAGAGACATATGCAACAAGACCATACGAAGCATGGTGGTATACTGTGGCACTATGTTTTGGGGCCATTCACTCCACCACCCACCTGCCCACATTTTCCAGGTGGCAATACAATTACCCTACCCATTTTCCAATGGGGCGGTATGTCCTCTATCGTGGCTCAATGCACCAGGATCCAGGCCCTGGAAAGGGGTCCATGACATACATAAAAGCAAATAGATATATAAGCACATTGTATTCCTATTGAAATCCAGAAATCTTCCATATACCTTTAATGAAGTACTTTAAAACTTGTAGCAAGCTTGTTTTATGTATTACAGCTATTACAAAACAGGGCAGGGTAGGACAGCACAGGGCATTTGCAAATATGTATCTAGGGCATAATCAATTTTGTTTGGATCTTGAAAAGAGCAAATATTACCTGACATAGGGAAACTTAAATTATTTGCTGAGCAGTAGGAAGATGGCTCTATTGCTAACTTTATAAACAAACTAATAAGTGGTGAACTGGATACTCACAGTACTTTAGCTAGTGTTGATACTGATCTTTTAATGCCACTTAGATACTCTTTCCCAATCATATCAGACACAATATATAAGTTTAATAATCCATATAATGGGGAAAATATAGTAATATTATTATTATTATGCTTTATTTGCAACGCGCCAACAGATTCTGTAGCGCTATATATGGGTTAAGTTTAAGGCAAAATACAATTTCAATATAAAACACATTGCAAGAAATGGAGGTCCCTGTCTTTGATCTTATAATTCAGTGTCCATAGTGCTTTCCCAAAGCACCATGCAAGATTGAAAACTCGTAGACTTACACACCTGCTCACAAACGTGGTTATAAAGCTATACATGTTTGTTTATTATAAATACTGTTCTACGTTGCAGTACATTCTTAAAAAAGCACATCTACATCACCAATGCAAATTGTGCACTCATTTGAATGATGGTGTTATGCATATAAATTCAGCTGACTTCTATAAATTTAAATATTCCTAGATATTTCTGCTTGACATGGCAACATCCACACTATATGCAAATATCAGAAACACAATAGCAAAAGCAGTCTAATTTTAAAGTCTTACAAACTTCACCTCCCTCAAATTTTCCTAAACCAATCAACAAATTCAGCTGGAAAATAGCCTGGGAAAATTCCTTTTGCTATAACATTGTAACATATTGCCATCTTGTGGTGAGAATAAGAAGCAGCACATATATGTAAAGTAGTAGCTAATTACAGTGGACCCATTCTATTAGCTGCTCGCAAATGCCTCAAACTCGTTATTTTGGCTGCAGTGTTTTTAGAAATGTTTAGACGTATTCTATTGACTCCAGCTCACAAATTCTATCCTCAAGGCTGAACTCGTAAACCATGCCTTTTAAAGTCTGATTTCAGGGGGAGTGAACATATGATCGGAAAATATTTAAGAAAGCCCGTAATTTACTTCTTAGACACAGCCAATTGTAAATGAGACCGTCAGCAAAACATGGAAGTTACACATAATCTGCAATTGGAGGCTAAGAATTAATTAGTGCCAATAAGTCATATTTGCCGATCTGGACCCCGATTCAGTTGAGCAAGCTCGAAAGTGAGGCTGCAAGTAATTTTGCTATTCAATTGGCCATTTTTGCAGGTTCTGAACGGGTTACGGATATGGGCTTGAAATCTGTGCGATGGTTAAACCCATAACTTACAGCCTCCCGGAGCCTTTGATCTTTCTTTGATCACTTTCTCAAGAGTTACAATCGCTAAAATCACAAATCGCTATACAATTGCTACAATTCTGCAAGCCCGCAAATGTTTCCACACCCGTAAATAGCAAATGTAGAAGAAAATCCCACTAGACAGGTCCCGCAAGGGGGTTAAACACCTATTCAGGGCACTGTAAATGCAAATAAAAAATCAATACTGCACTGTAAATAACGGGGAAAGCTATGATAGGCATTAGAATTAATTGCACAACAGTCTCAAGCCCGCAAATCGTCAATAACATTTTTATTGTTATATGTGTCATTTTGGGGTTATATCGATCTTGGGAATCAATTGGTTAATACATATCAGGCAACCCACATGGACTAGAAAAGTATTGGCAATTAATTTTAATTTTCATAATTCTTTATTTTGCGGGTTTGCAAGTCTGATCTCATATCGACCTCCGAAAAATAATTGATTGACATGTAACCTCCATGTTTTTCTATTGGCTGTTCCGAAATGGGAGGTTACGGTCTTGCATAATTGATCATATTCCCGCCCTGAACTGCTACGAACCAGTGCATGGTTTACGGAGCCGGCTTTGAGCCAGTAACTTGCGGCCTTGATCAATTGAATAGCTGCGGAATCGCAGACGAATGGGAGCCAGCAACACACCCGCAGACATATGGCCTCTATCCCGCAAGATGCAGACTTGTAATTGAATTGAATTGTCTCTCTATGAGTATAGGAATCAGTTTGTGTTTGTTAAATCACACCCTGACAGTTAGATGATGGTGATATGTGTTTGTATTTGAGTGTAGGGATGGGATGGGGAGGAGTATAAAACAGGCAGGAATTCTGAGCTTTTGTTGATAACTGGATAAGATTGAAATTTACACCCCTTCCACTTCATTTGGACCAAAAGCAGGATGTTGCATTAAAACATGCAACCATACCTCTCTTTAGAGATGTAAATGTCACACACACCATGATCTCAAGGCAGCTGGGACCATAATCACCAAGAAAACAATTGATAACACACTACTCCGTGACAGACTGAAATCCTGCAGCTCCCGCAAGGTCCCCCTGCTCAAGAAAGCACATGTACAGGCCCGTCTGAAGTTTGCCAATGAACATCTGAATGATTCAGAGGAGAACTGGGTGAAAGTGTTGTGGTAAGGTGAGACCAAAATCGAGCTCTTTGGCATCAACTCGCTGTGTTTGGAGGAGGAAACATTATGCTTTGGGGGTGTTTTTCTGCTAAGGGGACAGGACAACTGAAACGCATCAAAGGGACGATGGACGGGGCCATGTACCATCCCTCAGCCAGGGCATTGAAAATGGGTCATGGATGGGTATTCCAGCATGAAAATGACCCAAAACACACAGCCAAGGCAACAAAGGACTGGCTCAAGAAGAAGCACATTAAGGTCCTGGAGTGGCCTGGCCAGTCTCTACACCTTAATCCCATAGAAAATCTGTGGAGGGAGCTGAAGGATCGAGCTGCCAAACATCAGCCTCAAAACCTTAATCACTTGGAGAGAATATGAAAAGAGGAGTGGGACAAAATCCCTCCTGAGATGTGTGCAAACCTGGTGGCCAACTACAAGAAAAGTCTGACCTCTGTGATTACCAACGAGGGTTTAGCCCACATAGTACTAAGTCGAAGGGGTCAAATACTTATTTCACTCATTGACCTGCAAATCAATTTATAACTTTTTTGACATGCGTTTTTCTTGTTTGTTTTCTTGCTATTCTGTCTCTCACTGTTAAAATACACCTACCATTAAAATTATAGACTGATCATTTCTTTGTCAGTGGACAAACGTTCAAAATCAGCAGGGGATCAAATACTTTTTCCTCTCATTGTACTTGACAAACAAGTGTCTTTTATCTTGAACTGCAATGGTTCTTTAAAATACTAACATGTCCTGTATCTAGTTTCTGTTTTATCTCTTCTTCATCTGCTATCCATATGATAGTTTTCCTGAAGATAAATGGGGTGACTAGGATTCCACAGCTAGCTGTTTGACATTCTTTATTTTGTTCAGCACAAAGATATAGTATGTGCACAATGTTTTTCATGCTATCAAGGCTTTGTCTTATATGTATATGCAAGATATCTTGTTATTGTAAATTATATATTTTTTTGTTTCAAATTAAAATTAGTAGTTATGTAAAAAATGTGTCAAAAGCAATATAATAGTAATATATCCGGGTAACACAAAATCATGTGAATTAGGGATGTGTTGCAAATTTTGTGAAGCTAATTTTTGTAAACAAAAAATTGCTTAAAAAAATGTGCTAGTGATAAACCATAATACTAAGCATAGCACATGCAACTACAGCCTATAGTTTTGGAGCCTATATGGTACAGTACAGACTAACATGCTGCTCTTTTGTTATTATTTTTTCATCCTGACATACTTAAATATGGTCTACACAAGATTAGAGTAGTAGATTTTGTCCTCTGACAAAATAACGAGCAACAGCTCTGAATACAAATCAGTATTAATTCACTTGTCTTCTGCCACTTAAATTACTTGCTTCCTGAAAAGCATATACTTCTTGGAACTTTGTATATATAAATACAAAGGTGGACAAAAAAATATCTAAATCTTACCAGCCACATTTTTTAGGAGCCAAACTGTAGAGAGAAAGAGATTCATTATATATATATATATGTATATATATATATATATATATATATATATATATATATTGTGACAAGGATGGCAGTTTACCACAGGAAATCTTTGCGACAAAAGGTTCAGCAATACAGATTTAAGATGCAGAAGACTTGTTTATTAGTAGGGCTCATAAACAAGGATGAGAAGTAGAAAAATGAAAATAAAAATCTACATATACGTTCTTACTTAACATACGGGAACACCCTGACTACACCCGGGAAGCTTCTCTGCTCCGGAGAAATTATGATACAAAAAAAGAAAACAAATTAATCCAGTTTTACTTCCAGCAGAAGTCTCTTCTGTGAGGGATAGGGCCACCTTGTGGCCAGGATACAAATAGTCTCTTACAGTTGGTGCAGTGCCACCTTGTGGCCAGGATACAAATAGTCACTTATAGGTGGTGTAGTGCCACCTTGTGGCCAGGATACAAATAGTCTCTTATAGGTGGTGTAGTGCCACCTTGTGGCCAGGATACAAATAGTCTCTTATAGGTGGTGTAGTGCCACCGTGTGGCCAGGATAAAAATAGTCTCTTATAGGTGGTGTAGTGCCACCTTGTGGCCAGGATACAAATAGTCTCTTATAGTGCCAGCTTTTGGCCAGGATACCAATAGTCTCTTATTTTATCAGAAGTCTTTTCCACGTCTTTAAATAAGTAACCGTGATTGAAGCATAGGGCCCGCCCGTCTCTCTCATATGCTTCACCCCAGGGACTCTTTTATATGCAAAACTAACCTACAGCAAATTAACCACTAAAGCACTCAGCCTCTTCCCTGGGGTATGAAGAACAAAAGTAATTTCTGACCTCATAGTAATTCTATTCGGCCTTGCAGGAGGCTTCAGTCTGCAGCACCGGTCCTCACCAGATTGGACATGTTTCCAAACAGTAGCTTCCTTGGCTTGTCTCTCACGGCTTCCAGCACCGACGCTTCCTGTGTCTGTCCTCTTACTTCCCCCAGACTCCCTTTCTTTGGCTGTTAGTTCCTGGGGATTAAATAGTGTGCTCCACTTCAGGTGCATCCAATTTCTTTACTTCTGTCAGCACTGGACTAATGGACCTAATCAGCCTAGTGCTGACATATCTTCCTTCTAAAATATATCCGTGGGTCAGCCTGACTTTGTGACCCCCCCCTCCCCCAGCTCAAAACCAGGGGGTTGAGTGTCTGCCGAGAGGCAGTGGAACCGGGATAGGGCATCCGCATTACCATGGAGACTCCCTTGTCTGTAAACCACATCAAAACAGAAGGGTTGCAGGGACAGGAACCACCTCATCACTCTGGCATTGGTTCCTTTGTTGCAGTGCATCCACTGTAGCGGGGCGTGGTCTGTGATCAGTGTGAATCGATGACCCAAGAGGTTGTGTGGCCAAACATTCCTTCTCTATCACAGAGTACTTCCTTTCCCTTGGTAACAGTTTTCGACTTAAATAAAGCACCGGGTGTTCATTTCCCTGCTGTATTTGGGACAATACTGCCCCAAGCCCGACTTCAGAGGCATCAGTCTGGAGAAGAAATGGCTTGTCGAAAACAGGAGCCACCAACACCGGTTCACGGCACAAGGCTAACCGCAGGGCTTCAAAGGATGCGTCAGCTTCCAGATTCCATTTGACCATGTCTGGAGCTTAAAACTTGGTCAACTCAGTTAATGGGGCTGCTATTGGAGCAAAATCTTGAACGAATCGTCGGTAGTAGCCCACCAAGCCCAGGAAAGCACGTATCTGTCTCTTCCTGTATGGCCTCGACTTTTTGTAATTGAGGTCAGACTAATCCACGATCTACTACGTACCTCAAGTATTTCACCTCATTCTGTCCCAGGTTACACTTGGCAGGCTTTACTGTCAGACCAGCTTTCCTAAAGCTTTCTAAGACTCTCTCTAGCTTCTCCACATCCGTATCCCAGTCAGGGGTATATACCACGATATCGTCCATGTATGCGGCAGCGTAGTCTCGGTGCGGTCGCAAAATTTTATCCATGAGTCGCTGAAAGGTGGTTGGGGCCCCATGTAACCCAAACGGCATTACCTTATAGCCTTCCGGCGTACAAAAGGAAGTCTTCTCTTTGGAGGATTGGGACAATGGTACCTGCCAACAACCCTTGGTAAGGTCCAACGTTGAGAGGAAACGGGCTTTTCCTAGGTTATCCACCAATTCGTCAATCCGCGGAAGTGGATAGGCATCAAACTGGGAAATGGCGTTTAACTTCCGAAAATCACTGCAAAACCGTGTGGTGCCATCGGGCTTTGGGGCTACACCAGTCGCTAGAGGATTCTTCGATGATTCCCGCTTTTAGCATGCTTTTCACTTCCTCCCGTACTTCTGCCCTCTTTGCTTCCGGGATCCGATATGGTCTGATCCGTACTTTCATACCAGGCTCGGTAGTAATGTGGTGACTGATTTCCGTTGTTCGCCCTGGAAGTGCTGAAAAGACGTTGCGGTTTCGGTTGATCATCTGCAGCATTTCGGTTCTCTGCTGTGGGGACGACCCTTCAGATATCTGTATCTCGTGTATTGGTTCCTCCAAACTAGAAACCGGAGAGGCAAAATTCACTGCGACTTCCCTGTCCCGCCATGGCTTCAACAAGTTTATGTGGTATATTTGTTCCTGTTTCCGGCGATCCGGTTGTCTTATTTTATAGTTTACATTGCCCAGAGCTTCTATAATTTCATACTGCCCTTGCCATTTAGCCAGTAGTTTGCTATTGGCTGTAGGAACTAACACCATCACACGATCTCCCGGCTGGAATTTTCGTACTTGCGCAGTTTAGTCATAATATGTCTTCTGTTTAGCTTGGGCTTTTTCCAGGTGCTCTCTTACCAGAGGTCTCACTTGGTCCATCCTCACTTTCAAGCTTTGCACATATTCTATGACATTCTGGCCCGGCATTTCTAGGTCTTCCCAAGCTTCACGAACGGTGTCCAGGATTCCCCGGGGATGGCGTCCGTATAACAGCTGGAAGGGTGAAAATCCATTTGAGGCCTGGGGTACCTCTCTTATGGTAAACAGGAGGCAGGGTAATAGCAAATCCCAATTTTTCCAATTCCGGTCGACGACTTTTCGGATCATGCCCTTCAGGGTGCGCTTAAACCGTTCCAATAACCCGTCCGTTTGGGGATGATACACGGAAGTCCATAGCGTCCGGATTTGCAATAATTTACACATCTCGGGCATTAACTTGGAGAAGAACGGGGTACCCTGGTCAGTAAGGATTTCCCGGGGGATCCCTACCCTTGAGAACAGGAGTACCAGCTCTTTGGACACACTTCTGGAGCTTGCAGTCCGGAAGGGAAATGCCTCAGGGTATCTGGTCGCGTAATCCAAAATAACCAGAATATACTGATGACCCCTAACCGTTTTTTCCAGTGGTCCTACCAGATCCATTGCAATCCTGTCAAAAGGTTCATCTATGATTGGCAATGGGACGAGGGCAGCCCTCAGTCTGGGTCTTGGACTCGTAAGTTGCCATTCGAGACATGAAAGACAGTGTCTCTTTACTTCGGCGAATATCCCGGGCAAATAGAACCTTTTTAGTATACAATCCAAAGTTTTATCCACTCCCAGGTAGCCCGATATAAGAGGCCTTTTCTGGTCATAAAATACGCATTGGGTGGGTTTTCTGTTCCCGTTACTGAGATACCATTTACCTCCACCACCTCTTCTTGTATTCTCTGCAAAAGGTGGTCATTTGCTTGATCCCTACCAAAATTCCTTGTATCCCCTAGTCTGGGAAGTTGCTCTGCCATGGGGTCTCATTCCCCTGAGAGGTTTTGGACGTTGGAAGTTTCTGCTTCATCTTCGGGATTGTCTTGGGAGGCAGCTAGGGCTTCCTCATGGGGCTGTTTTGGCTTATATCCAGGTCCCAATCTTTTCACTTTCCGTCTTTGTTTTCTCGTTTTCTTTTGTTTTCCCCGGGTGGAGAAAAATTCGGGGGCCACAAAGGGAAATATTTCTCCAAGTTCTACCATGGAACTGGGCTGGAGATTCTGTCTGCACTCCGCATTCTCAGCGGGTTTCCATTTTAGAAGCGTTTTCAAATATGGGAAGTCCAGTCCCACTACCACAGGATACGGAAGCCTAGGAACTTCAGGGCCTATCATCTTTGCCCGGAACCCCTGTACTTCTATCCAAATGACTGGGTAGGATAGGTCATTACTGTGCCATGCACACATGCTATGTCCATTTGCTTCCCCGTTCTCGTACTTTTAGAGACCTATGTCTTTACTGATATTAGAGTAACAGCACTCCCTGAGTCAATCAGACCTACGACACTCCTACCGTTTAGTAGCACTTTTGTCGTAAATGGGTGCGGAGTCTCGGTTAGTCCCACTAGAGTGATCAAGTCACATCGGGGGATTTCAATCCCCATCTCACATTGCATGGGCTCTTCGGGACTCAGGCATTGGGCAGCAATATGGCCATACTCTCCACACTGAAAGCATTTTATCCGACTCCCCATCATTTTCTGTTTTCCTCTGGGGCTAACAGGGTGTCTGTCTTCTCCCCTCCGCCCTCCGGGTTACTTTCTTACGGTCCTCCGAAATTCAGGTTGAGGTCTCCAAATACTGCCAGTGTTTCTTTCAGGAAGACTCTTTCTCTCCATTCGGAACCTCCCTTCTTCACAGGGTACCTCAGGCCTAGGACTCTCAGGCACTGCCCCATTTATCATTTCATCTAGGGTTGTAGGTCCCCCTTGTCCTACCCAATCTCTCATCTCCTTGTGTAGGGCCCTCCAATAACGGTCCATGACTAATGTTTCCACTATCTGGACCGTTGACTTGTTTTCAGGACAGAGCCACTTGCGGGTGACATGGAGGAGATCATACATTTGTTGCCGGGTAGGTTGGTGCCGGCTCTACTTCCACTGATGATATCTGTGAGACCTTACTGCTGGGTTTACTCCTTCCCGGGCGAGAATCTCTCTTTTTAGTACCGTGTAGTTAGAGGCTTGGAAGGCCGGAAGGTCATAGTAGGCTTGCTGGGCAGTACCAACCAGGAAGGGAGCAAGTATCTCAGTCCATTGAGTAGGAGGCCAAGCCGTACTCACCACAATCCTTTCAAATGTCATCAGATAGGTCTCTATATCGTCTTCCTTACTCATCTTTGGTAACCGGTGACTGGCTCTAACTCCGGCCACAGGTTCCTCGGTCTGGTTCACTTGGGTGGCCAACAAACGGTTAAATTCCTGCTGCTGCCGGATTGTCTCTTGTTGTTGCCGGTTAGTTTCTTGTTAGGCTGCTGTCGTCATCATTAAGGCTTTCATCATCTCTTCCATATTGGCGGCGGGGTAGTCCTCTAAACCAAGACTATAGCAAATCCCTCTTCTGACACCAGTGTGACAAGGATGGCCGTTTACCACAGGAAATCTTTGCGACAAAAGGTTCAGCAATACAGATTTAAGATGCAGAAGACTTGTTTATTATTAGGGCTCATAAACAAGGATGAGAAGTAGAAAAATGAAAATAAAAATCTACATATACGATCTTACTTAAGATACAGGAACACCCTGACTACACCCGGGAAGCTTCTCTGCTCCGGAGAAATTATGATACAAACAAAAGAAAACAAATGAATCCAGTTTTACTTCCAGCAGAAGTCTCTGCTGTGAGGGATAGGGCCACCTTGTGGCCAGGATACAAATAGTCTCTTATAGTTGTGTAGTGCCACCTTGTGGCCAGGATACAAATAGTCTCTTATAGGTGGTGTAGTGCCACCTTGTGGCCAGGATACAAATAGTCTCTTATAGGTGGTGTAGTGCCACCTTGTGGCCAGGATAAAAATAGTCTCTTATAGGTCCAGCTTTTGGCCAGGATACCAATAGTCTCTTATTTTATCAGAAGTCTTTTCCACGTCTTTAAATAAGTAACCGTGTATGAAGCATAGGGCCCGCCCGTCTCTCCCATATGCTTCAACCCAGGGACCCTTTTATATGCAAAATTAACCTACAGCAAATTAACCGGTAAAGCACTCAGCCTCTTCCCTGGGGTATGAAGAACAAAAGTAATTTCTGACCTTGGTGCTGGTCGAGTAAGGGTAGTACAACAAAAGAAACTTAAACAACAGGTTTGGCAACTTTCGAAAAAATGCATCTTTCAATTCCCGGTCTCAACCGTTTTTGAATGTTGGCATCAACACTTCTGCTATTGGTCCAAGATAGCAACCAGATGACGAATCTGAAGGGAGCTAATGAGTTTGGGAAATTCAATCAGGCCAATTCACACATGGCCTACGCGATCCAGTGTTTACAATGGGGAGGAAAGAGCCATCTTAAATGGGTTTAACAAGGGGACTTCAGGGAACAATGGAGTGGGGATTATTGTGGCCCCCTGGGTACTTGGGATGTTGGAGAGTACCAGGTCTCTTGTAAGAACCATAGCCCTTTTGCTCAATGAGTTTATGTCTCCAGTAAATGTTGGCATTTTCAAATCTGCCCGCTCTTGTTCTGCTGACATCTGGCATCTCTACTGTTGGTGGCTTTTCCTCCGGAGCAGCCTCACGGTGTCCACTTGAATTTACCCCTCTAGGTGTCCAGTCAAAACAGCTCCACAGTGGACAATTTACGGTTGGTTGCTGCAAAGAGTGTTCAACCAATCAGACTGGTGCCCACAATCTTTGGGGAAATGCCTGGATTTGGAGTCCCCAGGCTCGCTAGACTCACTCCCTAGACTCCAGTGTTTAAGCACCTTTATGGAAAAAGTGCTGGCCCTAATGGACCGTGTCTCCACTGTCCTGTTTTGCATATAAATCTGCAACTGCAGTATAAGATGGACATCTTGCTATCTGTTAATAACACAATGCCTGCACAGGTAGTTGGCAATGGAAAACCTAATTCATGAGTAAGTAGTGTTATCTCTTTGTTGAAATAATACATTAATACACTAACATATTTTATAATGTGAAATGTTCACTAAACTTTGGGAAAGCACTCACACACAATGCTCTCTCAAAGATCACAATGATCACTCTGCAAACTAGAAGGCATGGGCCTCTGGTCTGCGGGTTTTTACAACACATCCTAACTAAGGTGAGCTCATCTTACCATCCAACTTGCTAGTGGTGCTGCCCATATACTAAATATGTAAAGTGATGACCGCATTGAGTGATCAAATCATTTATATAATTGTTTTCAGATCTCTTCTAATGGTCCTATCTGCAAATGAGTGTTTGTGTAATTTTATTTTTTGCTGTTTTACATATTTGACTATAGTAATAAATGAAAACACAAAATAGGGTTATCAAAGTTCTCTGAGCTCAATAACAAATTAGTATCTGAGTCTAGGAAAAATAAAATTGTTGAATGAAACTCATCAAATTAAGCAAGTTGTATGTGAAGCTGAAAGACACTAAGACCCCCTATTCAGTTAAGCAATTGGAGCCAGTAATGTAGCCAGTAAACTAATTTGCTATCCAATTGGCGTCTTTTAGCTGCCTGCAAACGATTTGCGGGCTACAGGCTGAAAATCCCTGCAGTTGTCAAAATCATAACTCCAACCCATCTAAGCATTTGATCTTTCAAGCCCGTAAATGTTACAAACGCAAATCGAAATTCAATTGCTACAATTCCTCAAGCCCGTAAATGTTTTCACACCTGTAAATGGCATATATAGAAGAAAATCATACGAGTACAAGATAGGACTCGCAAGGGGGTTTAACCCCTGTCCGTAGCACTGTAAATGCAAATAAAAAATCTAAACTGCACTTTAAAAGATGGGGAAAGTGATGAAAGACATTAGAATTAATTGCCCAACAGTATAAAATCT
The DNA here is from genome assembly GCA_027410445.1 of Discoglossus pictus. Taxonomy (NCBI): domain Eukaryota; kingdom Metazoa; phylum Chordata; class Amphibia; order Anura; family Alytidae; genus Discoglossus; species Discoglossus pictus. The sequence goes on along the minus strand of CM050163.1, from coordinate 215,904,726 downwards.
GCAATCAAAAATTATTTTTTTAATGTTTTTTTACGTGTTATATCAATCTTGGGAATCAAGGAGTTAATACATATCAGGCCACCCAAATGAACTAGAACAATATCGCCATTCACTTTTATTATTTTACTAGCGGCTTGCCCGTCAAAAAATGACAGCAATAGAATTGTAAGGCAGGTAATGCTGTAAGTAAGTCTTTTGGTTGTTTGAGTACCTTCGGCGCTCATTGCGAGCCTCTAGGTTGCTGTATTTTTGGTCATCAGTGCTCCTTTTGTGCTCATTGCAAGGTTTGCGCTGATGGCCTTTTGGCGGGCATTGCGAGCCTCTCCCCTGGTGTAGTTGTGCTACTCTAAACACTGTTGGCGCTCCGTGTGAGACGCGAGCTGATCGCCTTTAGCGTTTATTGTGATTCAGTCGTCTGTTTTTGTTTTTTTTTCTGTCTATGTATTTTGTAATGTTAATTAATTAATTAGTAAAGTTATAAATTAATATACTTTACCTTTTTGTAATTAATATATGCAGGAAGCAATGTGCTGAAGAGCTAACAATCTGTTTTGATGTTCCGGCAGCATACGATGTAGGTTTGCACTGTTGGGAAGCCATTTGTTTAGCTGTGTAGTTCAGCATTCTGTAATGGTAATGTTATTAGTTTGCAGTTAGTGACGTAAAATGGCTGCAATTGTGTATGTGGTACGCGGGTGTGGAGCATTTAGCTTCCTTCCTAATAGTGTATTTAGTAGCTCGTACGGTTCTGTGTAAAAGGTGTATAGTAAATTAATAGTCATATAAAAATACTAATAATATCAAAAAAAATAATATACTAAATGCTAATAAATATTAATAATTTGTTAATAGGTTGACAATATATATAAATATATATATATATATATATATATATAAATTTGTATTTCATTGTAATTTATTGTCATGTTATATATTATTACAAAAGTATTCTTAATATCTATTAAAATTGTTGATTATTATGTATGAATCATATTATTACTAGTATTACTGTATTATTACTATTAATAATTACTAATACATAAAAATTATTTTAGTATTTTGAATTATTATTTTTACCATTATTTCTAACCTTAACGCATTGCTCTAATTACAGCAGCTTCAGAAAAGAAATAGCACACATATAAACAAGAATAACACTAATGGTTTATGAAAAGGCAATTTTAAGCTGTTCGCCACCCCTTGTGCTGCTGAATTAGATGCACACGTTTCTATTGTATAGGCGAGTTCGCTACTTGATAAATACTGTTTTGTGCATAGGGTGATGCACTGTCTGCTTTCATGGATGCCATATTTTGATATGCTCCTTGATATATCTTGGCCTATGTGTTTTCTTCTTTCAAGTTATGCTCTCAAAGCATAAAGCAAACTGATTCAAATGTTTAACTGGGGACTTGCCCCTGACAGCCAATGAGCAGTAATATAGATGTATGAGTCATACTTGTCTGCAAATTAAATCTGCAGACATATCTTGGCTCTGTGCATTGCTTGTTAGGTTCAATAACGTGTAAACAGGTTTAACTTAATATCTTTTCAGGCAAAACTTTAGTGATGTTTAAAGCATGTTCTTATAAATGCATGAAAACAAGAATTGAGTTTCATGTTCCTTTTACATTATATCTGTGTAAATGAAAATACGCTTGTATGTGTAGAGATCCATATTTATATGGCTCTTTCTAATTATTGACCTTTTAATTGCCTTTCAAGAATGTTTTCCTCTATTTTCTCATTTAGTATTCTGAGAAATACAAGGCAGGTGCTACCATGTCTGTACATGTTTTGCCTCAATTAAGTGTCTTTGATAAAGATTGTTGTTGTTATTTAGTCGTTGAGTCGTGTCCAATTCTCTGTGACCCCACATCACGCAGTACGCCAGGCACATCCTGTGTCAGGTTCTGCTCAACCATAAGGTTTTCATGGCAAAGATACTGGCATGGGTTGCCAGTTCCTTTTCCAGTGGACCCCGATATGTCTGACTACTCTGATAAGGACCCCGATATGTCTGACATCTCTGATATGGACCGCGATATGTCTGACCTCTCTGATATGACCTGCCCATGTTGGGTGTCCCTACTGAAGTACACAAGCTTCACTGAAGTACACAAGCCCCTTCACCACTACAAGACATCAATCCAGAGCGGGTAGATCCAGTTTATAGATTGATTAATAAGTTATTTTATAGAAAAATGTGATAATGACAATCTGTAGGCCTTTGTTTATTGATGCTGACATGTTGTGACTATTTCTTACTTAACCTTCTATCAGGTGTGGTTTAAGGACCACTGCAGATTGGGAAAAACACATATGTTTGTGATGTTTGTAAAAAGTTAACAGCATTAGCAGTTTTGCAAGCCATGAGCATGAACGTATTTTTAGGTAAAATCTTTGTTTTAGTAGTCACTGTTTGTGCCTGAAGAATGCCATGTTTGTGTCTGCCATACTTTCTGTTGTCTTGGAGCCTGAGTATTCTCCTAATTTTTATTATCTATTCAAAAATAGAAGGAGGAGGAGAGAAACGTGAATGGGTTTTATTGATTCATTGGTTGATCAGATCAATTATCATTACAAAGCAAATGGTTGGCAATACCACCTAAGTGCATGTAACAGTTAATAAAGATTGCATTCATTTTTTTGTTTTAATTTCTTTAAAAGAGCTATTATGGGATTTCAGTTTGCCTTAAAAATGTAAAACTGTATGAGCCATACCAGTCTATTACAGATTAAACAACCCGTTTTGCATACCTTATTTCTCATTTAAAGCCATAATCTTTTTTTAAGTGTATTCAATACAGATAAATTATTATCCTAACTAAAACACCCTATGTAGTAAAGTCTCTTTCTGCGATGCAATATCATATCCTTGGTCATGGCTTGTTACTCAGCACCTTACATGATAGTTTATGCCGTGTCAGTCCAAATGGTGTGTTTTCAGGCCCTGTCACTTGGGTTGTTGTCCTGTTTAGAGCCCTTGTATTCATTACAGCGCTATTTCTTTGTCTAATGTCATGGCCTGGCAGCAGACAGTGCCCCATGCCTGTCACAAATGGTGAACTTCATAGATATATCAGACAATGGAATCTCGTTGATTCATTCTACCCTATTGTCTCCATTCTCCCCCATTGTCTCCATTGTACTTCTTACCACAATAGCAGAAACCCTGTCATCTCAATGTCAGTCTGGTTATACACAGTTACTGGACCTCAGAGGTGCTGTTATAAATTTCAGAATTTATTATGTTCTAGTTTTGCCTGTTTTTTATTCAAGTTCCTAAATTAAAATTTGTTCTGGTTAAAAATACAAAACTTTAAAAAAAATATTATTCTGTTTCAAAGGATTTTTGCATTTTGAATGTAGCAAAAAGTGACAGAGCATCCAAATGTGGTATAATATAAAAACTATAAGTAATAACAAGTACTTTATCAAGTGGATGGTATTAAAACACTGCCCCTTAAAAAGGACACACTTGTGTAAATAGATAAATAATACAGGCTGTGCCGTCAACAGCAGTAGAGGAGGGAAGAGTGATAAATTACAAAGAGAAGAGGGGAAGGTTAAAGAAAGGAGAGATGTAGAGGGACATGTGAAGATAAAGATACTTGTATCCAGGATAAAACTCTGGCACAATTGTCCTCTTAACTCAATAATCAGACTTTAATTATCTCTTGCTGCCACATAAATCTCTCAGTTGTTGTACCAAGGGATCTGTCTTAGGACCACTACTCTATTCTCTATCTGCCCCCTCCCTCTGTATTTCTAGTCTTGACCTTACGCCTTACACCTGCAGTTCAAGAAAAGGTAAAAGAGTTTGCAGATGCACTTGGAACTTGACTAACCCTTCCATGTTTTAAATGTAACCCTTCAATGTTTTAAATGTAACATGGCAAAATTGGAACTGCTAATATCGCCTTCTAAACTCACACCATTATATCCTTCCCTTTCAACATTGGTGACACCATCATCCACACTGTTTAGGTGTCATACCTGATTCATATTTGAGATCTTTATCTCTTAAAGACCTGGGGCCTCATTCTATTAGCGGCCACAGCCGTTGCGGGGCCGCAAGGACCGGCCGCAAGCTATTCGGCTATTCTATTCCCCTCCGGCCGGGGATTCCGGCAGGCTTGCGGCCGGTGCCTTGCTATCTCTTGCGGCTGCTCGCGCCGGAGGAAATCCTTTGATCTTAAACGGCCGCAAGGAAATCGTCCGTAAGAAATTCCTATTTGCAATTCAATTGCTCCGGGAACCCTCTCTGCAAGGCTAAAAGCGAGCCGCAGCTTACTTGCAGGAAAGAGGTCCCGCTAGCACCAATTAAGCACATAAAATAGCCCAAATAAAGCCATCCTGCACTTTGCAGAGTCTATAAAGTGATATTCGGTGTTAGCAAAAATAGCACATAATTATCCTATACTCAAATCCGTAAAATATATATTTTTTAATATCCGTAAAATATCCATGTAAAAAGTCCAGAGTGCTTGGAGCACCTCAGACCCGCCCACGCCGCAGCCGGAAAATAAACAGTTACTTTGAACTCGGGTTCGGGCTGATTTGCAAGCTTGAGAGTGGGTTACTTTTAATCCTCATGTCCCCCAATATGATCCCTAGCATTTACAGAGCTGTACAGTGCAGGCTTGAATTTATTTTTGCGTTTTTAGATTTCTGAGCTTACGGCCGGTTGCAAGATATGCGGCCGGCCGTAAGAGGAGATCCTTGCGGGGCCGTTTAATAGAATCGCGAGTTAACAGAACCCCCGCAAGGAATCGCAGCCTTACGTCCGATTTACGTCCGCTAATAGAATGAGGCCCCTGTTGTTTATTTTCCTCCATAGCATAGCCACGATGTGTGCCTCCACTACTGAGGCAGTTACAAAGGACCCTATGCTCTCATGCCTCAACTACTGAAATCTTCTAACACTGTGTTTTTATCTTCTTGCCTCCCCGCTTCCTCAAACTATACTAAATGCATGCTCAAGTCATCCTATTCTCTTCTTAATTTCCTTTGTTATTCTATCAGGGTAAATTATCTGAACATGTATTTGATTATATCCAGAATAGCCTAAAACCTATCCTCCCAGCTTCAAGGCTATTTACTTCTCATATCTCCTCTATATCTCACTTCTAAAGTCTTGCTACAGTTCAGCTTGTATTCTCTATTTTGCTCAGGAAAATCTCATCACTGTCCCATACAGTTCAAAAACTATTTTTCTTGGGGATAAGACATTCCTTACTCATTATCCCACACATTGTGAATGCATTTACAGTTTTCAATTTAAAGTCTTCATGCATTTTCTACAATCTTCCCTACCATATACATTTAACTCTTCATCCCCAAAAAAGCTTGACTGTAATCTCTTCGGACAGAAACTATGTAACCCATTAACTATTTTTATATAAAACTCACTTATATCTCTAACAAGTTGGTAAATTATCTCTGTGTTGATAAAAGTTACTGTACAAATAAAAATGCGTACACGCCCAGGGATTCTTACTCAAACTCAGCATTTTTTATATTGTGCTACACACGGTTCTAACCATACACTTTTTAAGTGATCATCAGAATCACTGATTGCCTTCTTGAAAGGGCAAACACATCAACTTATACCCACAGCTAGAGAAACCTTGTATCTAGTCGTCTATAGAAGGCACCAAGTAAGACATAAATATTTACCTATTTGGCAAAGGACCAACCAACTTGTGGAAACGCTGTGACAAAATGTAGATAATGTGAAATTACCATTATTAGAAACAAATTTAAAGTGGAGCAAGGCAATTGGAGATTATTACCTATAAACTCTCCTGAATATGATCATTAGGATCCAATCAAGTAACCTACACCAAACTCCTCTCTTTCACCTAGAGAGCCTTACTTCTTAGCTTAAGCTATATATGACCCATTTTGCCTAATTTATCTTGTAAGACAATTACGATAATTTCATAACCACTATGCACTCACAAAAAAATTATTTGTTTGTTCTTTCAGTAAAACGTTCACCAAATACAACCAAAATAATATGGGGAAATCATCCCAATGTATATCTGTAAAAAGAAAAATTCTGAAAATATATTGTACAAAGACCATTTTGCTGATACATAAACCTGCTCACCCGATGCACAAAACTGTATCTAACAAAAGTCCTGGTAAATCAAGGACAAACAAATAATTTCAATAAATACATAAAGCCAACTGGTAAGAATCCAATTGGCCTTGGACAACATGGAAATTTCCAAGCACTGGTGAAGTAATAAGTCAATGACCCAAATAAAGAACAAAAATCATTTTAATGAGTTGAGAGTCATGTCCAATTGGGCTTGTTTATTGTGTAATATGCCTGAGAATAAAACAAGAGTAATGTTTCACATCACATTGTACATCCATGTTCCAGGAAAACACACAAATGTGCCAATTTTGTGCACGTTCTGTGTATATTCTAATAATGATTCTTGTCTTCAACTATTGCAGATGCCCACTTACTACCTGATTAGCACTAATTGTAATTTACCTCAGAAAAAATCAGTTTAACAATAACATTAACATTAGCACATCATTGATATTCTACATTAATGGATCACTGTAATTAGGGAAAATATGCTATGTGCTTATATAGAGCCCTATTCAATTGGCAAAATCACATTTGAATGGGGCCCTTAGAGTGAGTGAAGTAATGATTTATTCAGCTGAACTCAATCCAAAACCATCCTCCAATACTGTCCTGTTCCTGTGCATTGAATATGAGAGTTGGGAAGCACTGCCACAAATATTCTAGCAATTGCAGAATATGTAACAGTCATCACTCCAACCAGGATCCTCAGAGCATTTGGTGAAATATTACGTAATATGCTTTAGTGTATTGTGATATCTAAGCTAGTAAGATTGAAAATGTAGTTGTTCATTGCTTCCCAGAACATCCCGATAAGTGAGCAGAGCCACAAAGAGTGCCAGCAGTTGTGAGAATGAGAAGGGTATTTTTAAGAAGGTGTGGCTTGTAATATCCTCATCAGCTTATTGGCAGTTTCTACTGCATTGGCCAAATGAAAATATTTGAAAAAGGTAGACCTTGCCCCATTGTTGGTTAGTAAAAGTTCACCTAGGTCTTGATGGTACTGGTCTGTGAAGTTAGGAAGATAATCCACTTTGATTTTATATATATTAATGCACAAAGATTAAAAACAGCTTTATGTTTCACTGGAAGTTAGTATGCATTTGATTCAATAGGAAAAAACATATACCCCACCTGTACTTTGTACTTGGATTGTCGGTAGGATAAAAAATGCTGATCTATAAAGAATTCATCTGCAGCTGGGGTAATATAGTGAGAACTAGGAATTATGTGCAGATTTGGTGACTTAGGTGAAGGTGGTTGATACCAAAGTTAGTGAGCCTTAGATAGATAAAATCTTAGTTGAGGAAGTCATTTTTGTTTCTTTGTGTATTAACTGTGTATTAACAAGTAATAAGAATTATGGAGACTGGCTGTCATATGTGGCAACCACCAAGTTGAAGCATCCACAGATCCAATCCATGGAACTAACATGTTTTATTGAGGTGAGGATCACTAAAAGGTGTAAGTTTTGTCAGAATTTATGAACAGCTGATTACATGCACCAACCACCCTTCACTACAAGTGAGAATGTATAAAGCAGGTGTAGTCAATAAGTGGACTTGGGTCAGAATCCAGTCCCAAAGTCTATATATTCTGAACCTCCACATCATCACTTGAATTTTCTATTTATCCATCCTGAAGACTCATATCTTTACAAAGGCTGTTGACTAAAATACATCGTTTTTTCTAGGTATAATCTATATAATTGTTCTTCCTGTGCGTACAGAATTCAAAGTCATAGCAAGGAGGGAGCAATCAGCCCAAATATTTAATACTTTCTGAAAATCATTTGGAAGTATAGGATTTCTTTAGATGCTCAAGGAGTTGCAGGAGCAGATTGATGGTAAGACCTATTGATTTATGGAAATTAATTGTATAATCTGAAAGTTTTCCATAATTTTCTAGTTCAGTCATTACTTAAGACTTGAACATATCCTATTATATACACTCCAAGTCAGAGATCATGAGCATGCAGTCTTCTGCAAAACTAGCTCATTTAAGAATCGAATAAAAGGCTCCAAAGATAATACATACATTATTAGGGATAGAAGGAACCCATGGCAGATGCCATTGGTTATTGGGTACTCAGATGAAAACATGCCTTTGACCTTGACAGTAAGGTTGGCATACAGTGCCCAGGTGTATTTGTCCTGGACATGGCTGATGGCATAACACCTCCAGGTCTGGAAGTAGCATTGAAAGTTGGCCGATGTTTTGGACATACTGTAAGTAGCTTCTCATTTGAAGTTTGTTCATACAGTATCTCACAAAAGTGAGAACACTCCTCATATTTTTGTAAATATTTTATTATATCCTTTTATGTGACAACACTGAAATAATGACACTGCTACAATGTAAAGTAGTAAATGTACAGCCTGTATAACAGTATAAAGGTGCTCTCCCCTCAAAACAACTCAAAACATAGCCATTAATGTGTAAACCGTTGGCAACAAAAGTGAGTACACCCGTAAGTGGAAATGTCCAAGTTGGGCTCAAAGTGTCAATATTTTGTGTGGCCACCATTATTTTCCAGCAGTGCCTTAACCCTCATGGACATGGAGTTCACCAGAGCTTCACAGGTTGCCACTGGAGTCCTCTTCCACTCCTCCATGATGACATCACGGAGCTGGTGGATGTTAGAGACCTTACACTCCCCCACCTTTTGTTTGAGAATGCCCCACAGGTGCTCAATAGTGTTTAGGTTTGGTGACATACTTGGCCAGTCCATCACCTTTACCTTCAGCTTCTTTAGCAAGGCAGTGGTGGTCTTGGAGGTATGTTTGGGGTCGTTATCATGTTGGAATACTGCCCTGCGGCCCAGTCTGCTTCAGTATGTCACAGTACATGTTGGCATTCATGGTTCCCTCAATGAACTGTGATTCCCCAGTATCGGCAGCACTCATAAAGCTGGAGGTACAGGTGATGGACTGGCCAAGCATGTCACCAGACCTAAACCCTATTGAGCATCTGTGGGGCATCCTAAAATGGAAGGTAGTGGAGTGCAAGGTCTCCAACATCCACCAGCTCCGTGATGTCATCATGGAGGAGTGGAAGAGGACTCCAGTGGCAACATGTTTGAAGCTCTGGTGAACTCCATGCCCATGAGTGTTAAGGCAGTGCTGGAAAATAATGGTGTACTCCCTTTTGTTGCCAATGGTTTAGACATTAATGGCTGTGTGTTGAGTTATTTTGAGGGGACAGCAAATTTACACTGTTATACAGGCTGTTCACTTACTACTTTACATTGTAGTCGAGTGTCATTTCTTCAGTGTTGTCAAATGAAAAGATATAATAAAATATTTATAAAAATGTGAGGGGTGTACTCACTTTGATTAAATACTGTATATAAATAGTAATCTTTGCTTTTTTAATATTGTTTCTGGAATGTTCTCTTTATGTGAGATAAAAACAATGTGACTTCTCATATGACAAATCTGTATAACTCTGGCTCTATAATCATGTTTTATATATTATTATATTGGGAGTTAATAAATTAAAGGCTGGCATTTCATCTCATTGGGGTGGAGGAATGCTAAAATCTACATTCTTCAGTATTAAATCCAGTAATCATACAATGATTTTATTTGTAGAAAGTATCCAGTATCTAAATTGCTAAATCCTATTTAACAGAGATGCATCTACACCGGGGGTGGGCAATCAATTTGCCAAAGGGGCCACATGAGAAACTGGGACTGTTCTGGAGGGCCACCCTCCAATGCCAAATATGTACACATTTATATATATATATATATATATATATATATATATATATATATATATATATATATATATATATATATATATATATATATATATATATATATATAAATAAAACTAAATTTTCTTGTCAAACACCCCCAGGCCCCCTCAGCAGCACCATTCACCCCTCCTCCCCCCTCAGCAGCAATATTCACCCCAGGCCCCCTCCGCAGCACCATTCACCCCTCCAACCCCCTCAGCAACAATATTCACCCCCCAGCCCTCCTCAGCAGCAATGCCCACCAGCAGCACCATTCACCCACAAAACCCCAGGACCCCTCAGCAGCACCATTCACCCCAACCACCCCAGGCCCCCTCAGCAGCACCATTCACCCCTCCAACCCCCTCAGCAACAATATTCACCCCAGCCCTCCTCAGCAGCAATGCCCACCAGCAGCACCATTCACCCACAAAACCCCAGGACCCCTCAGCAGCACCATTCACCCCAACCACCCCAGGCCCCCTCAGCAGCACCATTCATGCCTCCAACCCCCTCAGCAGCAATATTCACCCCCAGGGCACCCTCAGCAGCACCATTCACCCCCAAAACCCCCAGGCAACCCAGCACCAATTTTGTTGCTTGTGTTTATGTATCCTGTTGTAAAGGAATTCTAAAAAAAAAAAAAAGTTTTTTTTGTTGGAGAATGTGGCCTTATCTATGTGAGGTCGTGAGGTCACTGTTCGTGGCCGGGCTCCTTCCTCCCCCTGCAATTTATGTAAATAGATATACAGTATTTATGTTATTGTTAATTGGTTATTTATTAATAAAGCTGTGGCCGTGGTTTTCTCCCACTCAGTTGTTGTGTCTATTATTTACCACCTAAGCCTAAATGGATCATGCCTGGGTCATGCGTTAAACCTTTTATTTTAGCAAAATGGTAAAATCATTGTGGAAAATAAGTAGAGCTGAATTCCTTAGGAATAAACAATGATGAGTTGTATTTAGGAGTACAATTGGGTATTATTTGCTAGTTTTAGTTAGATAAAATAGACTTACTGTTGAAGAGGGCCTACTCCAAATAGGCTAGGTCCACATAGGAAATGCCACTGCTTCCCACTCAGGTGATGGCAAGCTTAGGAAAAAACTTACATAAGGAATTGTCTGTTAGTCCATTCATTTTACAAATAAAAATAATCCCTACTACCAAACTAGCAGCCCTATTAAATTCCCCCAACGTGTAAAGCTACTAATCTCCAAATTGCTACGAATCCCCAAAGGCCCACTGGCTTTCAAGCCCGTAACCTGCAAATGGAGGCAAAAATATTACGGACTCCAAATAGGACCCACAAAGGGTTTACAGACAAGTTCTCAGCACTGTAAAAGACAATATAAACACACCAGTGGACTTTAAAATATAGGGGAAAGCATGGAAAGGCATTACAATTACTTGCACAATAATTCCCAAATAAAAAAATAGGCATTTAAAACATTTTTTATTTCATCATGTTGGAATTGTCATTCATATGCTAAGATGAATAGCCATGCTGCAACATGCAGAAAGCAATTAAAGGCACAATCACACAGATCAAGTACTAGGGGAACATTTTATTATTTGTTGCTCAGTCCTTCAGTCGTGTCCAACTCTCTGTGACACTATGGACTGCAGGACATGTAGCTAGGTATCTGCCTGTGCTGTTCCACAAGGTTTGCATGCCAAAGATACTGGAGTAGGTTAACAGTTCCCTCTCAAGTGGACTTGACAGTTACTGGAGTAGGTTGACAGTTCCCTCTCAAGCCCCTTCCCCACCACCACTTAGCAATCCACAAGGGGACCAGGGGAACACACACCACACTAATGTAAATTGATGAATAGCAAAACATAATAGGAGATCACCAAATGGGAATGGCTATACATCTTGGCACATGGCCACCAACAATGACGTTGGACTCTCCATGATGGGTTAGAGTGGATTAGTGTGGTGTATGTTCCCCTGGTCCCCTTCAGCATTGCTAAATGGTGGGGGTGAAGGTGCTTGTGTGCTGCAATGAGGGTGGGTAGGTCACTCTAGGTGGGTAGGTCATAGCAGAGAAGTCAGACAAATCACAGTCCACTAGAGAAGGAACCCATTCCAGTATCACCTGACATATTCCTATCAGGCCCTCAGGGGAATGTTGATACTCCACAGTATCACAAATTGGACTTTGCATGTGTATTAACCCTTTATTTTGATTATATAAGATATATTATTATATGAATCTAATGCCATTATGACTATTATTATTGATATATGTATTGATCTATTGCATAGTAACTAGGGCTCATTAGTTTACATATATAGGAATGTGACACAAATGTAATGTATGTGGATGTCCCATAACCACAACCATTGAAAACACACTGACACAGTAAGAACAGTATAACAAAGATTTATTTCATACACATAGCACAATCAAAAATGGACAAGACTGTGCATTAATCTCATGGGTGTGGTATGGACTGATCCCAGGAGAGCAAGGGGCTTGTGGAAAAAAGGGAATACCTACAGGGGGTAATGTGATAGTCTAGAATAAGCATGATGCATAGCACCTACCAGGGTCACATGTGGTCACTACACCACTGCAACCGGAATCTGATGAAAAAAAGGATCATCAGAAATCACTCCATTTAATTGAAGAAACCATTAATGTGCATAGCACTTACAACTTGTCTGGATCTGCTCAATGAAACAGATGATTAAACCTCTGGACTGTGTAATCAAATCCAGTTTTCACACATACAGTGTGGTGACAAAACAGAAATCTGAAAGAAAGTGGTCAACTAAAAAAAGGTGGAGGAGGATAAAAAAAATATCAACATGCTTGTACAGTACAGTGCTAAATACTGTAACTGTAACAATATACCAACTCACCTGAATTCCTTCTGCAAGCATTACTAACTATTAGCTAGGTCTCTGGATAATCAGCAATATGGGAAAATACCCATTAATACGGAGAGGACACAAGGGTCAGCAGCCAGATTCACTGTTACTTACATCAGACCCAAGGATCTGTTCTCAGACTGATATTGAGGTCAGGATCACATGCTTCACTAGTGCATATATCACTGCTGCCTGTAATTACCATGCCATTGTTAAACTTTGCAAGTCCACCGCCACAGCGGTATTAGTCTACATTTAATCTAACAACAATCATGATTTAGATATCTGTCTATATGATAGCTTTAAGATTGTGGGAGCTACATGTTAAGGGGGGCTGTCATTAAAGGAATGTCTTCCTGAAAGGCACTGGGAAAACCTTACACCTCATACATTTACTTCACAGATGCAGAAGATGCCTTCATGGACCTGAATTGTACCCAAAACAAAACAAAACAAAAACATAACACCTACAAAATAAGGCCTTATAAATATAGAGACTGCAGCATATCTTCTCAACAGCATTCCTCAGTGACCATGAACTGGTGAAATGTTAAACAGAACCCAACGTGTCCACAGACTAGAAGATCATGGACCATGTGAAGGGAGGTAGCCATGTGCATACATAATATCACCATCATATAAGCCAAGATCCAAGACTCTGTAGCCAGGCTAGATTAAGTTAACATTATGACCAAAAGATTGTCACTGAGGAGTGCTGTTGAGAAGGCACAAACATCTGTGCAGTCCCTAAGTCTTGCTCCACTTAGGTTTAGGGCCCCAATCCCTCGTGGCTGGCCGCCGTCTCCCTGCTGGTGGTGGTGGGGGGCAGGGGGAGACAACCCCCCGGGAGGCAGTGGCACCTGCAGGGTAGTGGCGGAGGCATGGTGGGAGGAAAGGACGGGGGGGCTGCGGGTGGCAGCGGGATGAATCCGAGGTGGAGGAGGCGGGACTGGGGACCAGAGTGCGTTGCATGGCTTCTGCGGTTATCCCCTGGAATGTGCTTTGGTCTGCCCCAATCCTGAGCAGCCCGGCCAGGTAGGATTCAGACATCAGGTGGTGCCTCCTCTCCTCCCTATTGCGCCTGGCCAGGCTGCACATTACCTCAGCATGATTGGAGGAGATGCTTTCCTGGATCCCACGAAGACAGTCCACCTGCTGACGCAGCCTGGCCTGATGTTGAGGATAGAGGCCCCTTAAGCTAGCCTGGTGAGAAGGTGGCGGTGGTGGTCCTGGTGGTGGTGACAAGTCCAGCGCACTACTATCAGGGGGGGGGGGGGGGGGGGGGGGGAGCTGGTGGCTGGCTGCTCTGGTCACTCCAGTGGGAAAGCCCTGGTGATACCCTCAGGGCCCTCGGCTCCGCTTTGCTCCGCCTCCCCCTGTGTCGATTCCTGCGGGGCGGGTGCTTGCTCCTCCATTTCCTGCGCCGAAGGAGCCGACACCCCGCCTCTGGCTCGCCACTGGACCAAGACCTCCTTGATGCTGAAAGATAGAAAAGAAAGGTATATTAGTATGATGAATAATACATTGTTTTGTGTGCATTCCTAACTATCTGACATCCAGGCTTGAACCTGGATGATTCTCCTAATTACAATTAAAGTCAGATTAGCTATCATTTCCTAGATACGATCTATTCTTCAGTTCTTGGTCTTGATCGTTCTTGGCTCCTAACTCTATCTTGATTCCGGCTGCGGTCTGTAACTGCAAAGGCTGCAGTGGGCACACCAATAAATGGACTCTCTATTGGTTGATTTTTGTTGTTGTGCCCAGGAATGACTGAAATTTGTCAGCTGCATGGATTTAATGACGCATCCATCTATCCTTTGTTAATTGTCAGTGTCAGTGTCCTTGTTGGTCATCATGTACATGTGTAGTGTGTGTGATGTACATGTGGTGGCATGCTGGTGTATGTGATATTCACCTGACATGGAGGCTGGGTCCTGCTGGGCCACCAAGCCTGAAGCTCCAGCGGCGGGCACCTGGCTCAGAAGTTCCTTGACAACCCTCTCCCGCTCATTATAGCTCACAGTCACGTTCTTGTCCTCCTTGGCCTTTACTCTGATGTCGTCAAAACTGTGCCTATTTCTGTAACCTCAGCCTCTCTACCTCCTTCCATGCTTGAGGTTGGTGTATGGAGCGACCTACCGCTATGTGTCTCTATTTGAGTTCTTTAAATTATGTGTTTTACAATTATGTGTAAACTGTAAATATGTGTAATCAAGGATTAAGTGTAAAATTGTAAATAGTAGAAGATAAATGAACAAAACCGCAAATTACTGCTCTCAAAAACCTCCTACTCCAGGACCTGAGTTACTTCGTCAGAAACTACGCAACTTTATAATCTCCCTCTGTCAATCATCTGCGGCTAGAACACTTTCTATTGGCTGAGAGGCTTGTGTCACACTAAGTTATACTGCAATTGGATCGTAATAGCTGATCGCGTTTCGGCCAGCCCCTTAACAGCTTGCGTGTGCGGAAAGGGTTTATGGGCTTGCGTCTATGGCCCATAGGTCGCGGCATGGTTGAATGTAACAGCTCTGTTCAGCAGAATGTTAAGCCTGCAGGCTTTGCGGGTGTGCCGTTGCTGCTAAGGGCTTGGAATTTAATATGGCCCTACGTCTGGTGGAAGATGTTCATAATATGGAGTCATGAAGACAGTACAGTGTGTATTTGTAGATCAGACCATCCGTCTATTTGATGTGATTTGATATATGATTTTTTTTTACCGCATCTGGTTCACATCACCAGTTGACACATGTTCAGCTAATTAATAATAGCTAATACTATACAAAGCAAAACGGGGTCAGCATCTCCAGGATGACAATCAATTAGCTGATGTCTCTTCTCCCCTCTCCCTTCCCTGTGTCTCTTCCCCCTCCTCATTCTCAACCTCACTCCTCATCCTCAACCTCCCTCCTCATCCTCAACCTCCCTCCTCATCATCCCTCCTCAACCCCCTCATCCTCAACCCCCCATCCTCAACCCCCCATCCTAAACCCCCTCCTCAACCCCCCTCCTCATCCTCAACCTCCCTCCTCAACCTCAACCCCCCTCCTCTACCTCAACCCCCCGCCTCAACCTCAACCCCCCTCCTCATCCTCAACCCCCTCCTCATCCTCAACCCCCTCCTCAACCTCGATCCTCAACCTCAACCCGCCTCCTCAACCTCAACCCCCCTCCTCATCCTCAACCTCCCTCCTCATCCTCAACCTCCCTCCTCTACCTCAACCCCCCCAACCTCAACCCCCATCCTCAACCCCCTCCACAACCTCAATCCCCCTCCTCATCCTCCCTCCTCATCCTCAACCTCCCTCCTCAACCTCCCTATTCAACCTCAACCTCCCTCCTTAACCCCCTTCCTCATCCTCAACCTCCCTCCTCATCCTCAGCCCCCCTCCTCATCCTCAGCCCCCTCCTCAACCTCAACCCCCCTCCTCATCCTCAACCCCCTCCTCAACCACCCTCCTCATCCTCAACCTCCCTCCTCATCCTCAACCTCCCTCCTCTACCTCAACCCCCCCAACCTCAACCCCCATCCTCAACCCCCTCCTCAACCTCAATCCCCCTCCTCATCCTCCCTCCTCGTCCTCAACCTCCCTCCTCAACCTCCCTCTTCAACCTCAACCTCCCTCCTCAAACTCCCTCTTCAACCCCCTTCCTCATCCTCAACCCCCCTCCTCATCCTCAGGCCCCCTCTTCATCCTCAGCCCCCCTCCTCATCCTCAACCCCCTCCTCAACCTCAACCCCCCCATCCTCAACCCCCTTCTCAACCTCCCTCCTCATCCTCAACCTCCCTCCTCATCCTCAACCTCCCTCCTCTACCTCAACCCCCCCAACCTCAACACCCATCCTCAACCCCCTCCTCAACCTCAATCCCCCTCCTCATCCTCCCTCCTCGTCCTCAACCTCCCTCCTCAACCTCCCTCTTCAACCTCAACCTCCCTCCTTAAACTCCCGCCTCAACCCCCTTCCTCATCCTCAACCTCCCTCCTCATCCTCAGCCCCCCTCCTCATCCTCAGGGGGGTGTAACGGAGTTGCAACACAAATCCAATATCTCCGCTGGTATACGGTAAAATATCCAAGAAGCACTACAGTCTCACCATTCCCAACCTCCCATATTGGACGACACTCAATTGGGAGTCAAATAATACTGTCTTTATTTTGTTGTGCAGAAATATATATACACATCTCTTCCCACAGGCAATACACATCCCCCATAGTTGGCCACACAATACACATAGAGAGACAATAGCTGTGGTGGTCACACCCCCCGGATGTTACCTGGCTACTTTGATACAATCAGACATTGATCAGATTATACTTCTTTGTTCTTATGTCTGATAATGAAAACACTTTATACAATAGACTTCCTTATCTTATGAGGAGTCTCTGTAATAGGATTATCTATTATGCCAAGGTCTGCAATAGTCTGGGCTAATATTCTGCAGAGCATAAACCAACGTACATACAGTATAACAGTAGGATCATATTTTAACCATAATAATTAAATAACCATAAAACAGGGTAAAACAGTGATGGGTTCCGTTACAGGGGGGTTGAGGAGGGAGCATGAGGGGAGGGTTGAGGAGGGAGGTTGAGAAGGGGGGTTGAGGATGGGGGGGGTTGAGGAGGGAGGTTGAGGATGAGGAGGGAGGTTTAGGAGGGGGGTTGAGGAGGGAGGTTTAGGAGGGGGGTTGAGGTTGAGGAGGGGTTTGAGGAGGGGGGTTGAGGAAGGGGTTTATAATGGGGGGTTGAGGAGGGAAGATGAGAATGGGGGGTTGAGGAGGGAGGTTGAGGAGGGGGGTTGAGGATGGGGGGTTGAGTTGGGAGGATGGGGAGGGAGGTTGAGGATAAGGAGGGTGGTTGAGGAGGGGGTTGAGGATGAGGAGGGAGGTTGAGGATGAGGAGGGTGGTTGAGGAGGGGGGTTGAGGATGAGGAGGGAGGTTGAGGAGGGGGGTTGAGGATAGGGGGGTTGAGGAGGGGGTTGAGGATGGGGGGTTGAGGAGGGAGGTTGAGGATGAGGCGGGAGGTTGAGGAGGGGGGATGAGGAGGGAGGTTGATGAGGGGTGTTGAGGAGGGGGTTGAGGATGGGGGGGTTGAGGAGCGAGGATGAAGAGGGAGGTTGAGGATGAGGAGGGAGGTTGAGGAGGGGGTTGAGGATGAGGAGGGAGGTTGAGGATGAGGAGGGAGGTTGAGGATGAGGAGGGAGGTTGAGGATAAGGGGTTGAGGAGGGGTTTTGAGGTTGAGGAGGGGTTTTGAGGTTGAGGAGGGGGATGAGGAGGGGGGGGGTTGAGGAGGGAGGTTGAGGAGGGGGGTTGAGGAGGGGGGTTGAGGAGGGGGGTTGAGGAGGGGGGTTGAGGAGGGGGTTGAGGAGGGAGGATGAGGAGGGAGGTTGAGGATGAGGAGGGAGGTTGAGGAGGGGGTTGAGGATGAGGAGGTAGGTTGAGGGTGAGGAGGGGGTTGAGGATGAGGAGGGAGGTTGAGGATGAGGAGGGGGGTTGAAGAGGGGGTTGAGGAGGGGGGTTGAGGATGGGGGGGTTGAGGATGGGGGGTTGAGGATGAGGGGGTTGAGGAGGGAGGTTGAGGATGAGGAGGGAGGATGAGGAGGGAGGTTGAGAATGAGGGCGGGGGTTGAGGAGAGTGCACAAGAGGGACACAGGCGGTAGCACATTTCCCACCCTCGGCTTATACTTGAGTTACTCATTTTACCCAGTATTTTGTGGTAAAATAGGTGTCTCGGCTTATACTCAGGTCGGCTTATACTCGAGTATATACGGTATGATGTACAGTTTACTTCTAATCAGCCTCCAGAGTAACAGATTCTCACCTTCTGGAACCTCCCCCTTTCTTCCTGTTCACCCTCATGAAAGCCGATGTTGTGCACAGCTGTGACATTATGCCATCCCCACAGGGCTTCATGTTACCAGTGTCCTATGCTGCTCAGACACATTTCATGTCACTTTCTATCTGTTATCCATATAACACACTGGCAGTGTGAAGGTAAGAATCTGTTAGTCTGGGGGCTTCATTGGCATAAGTGATGTCTAAATCTTATATCATGCTTTAAATGAGGAGGATATAATTGATTTGCTAATCATGTTGATTCCTTTATATAACATTTTTTTTCTGTCCATTTAAAATTGTCACACACACACACAACACTCATTTTCTGGAGCAGATACATTATTGTGTAATACTTACAGTTTTTTTCCAGGTCAACTACACAATGCCTGCCTGGTACTGCTTCAAGCACAGTTCTTAATATTGCATTCCAATACAATTTGCGGTTTGTAGTTCTTTGTGCCTTGTTTGTCTAATAATCAGGTGGTAGGTTGGTAAACTGATAGCAGCCAACACAGTGTGGGAACAAGATTACAGCCAGGCTTATGTATTTAACATACTGTCCATTAGTGGAGCAGAGAATTGTGCCAATCTAATATCTTGACACCCTTTAAAAAAAAAAGCATGACAACACCCTCTTAGGAATTTGGGCACTCTTCCATTTGCAAACTCAGAAACCACGTAATATCATCTATTGCAGAGTGGCAGGTAGAGTGCAGTAAGTACAATGACTACAAGCAAAACTCATTGTCACCTGACCAATTGCGACAAGCAGTTATCCCACTTTGATACCAAGTGGTATAATACGTTAATAAGAGGAACTACTTGTTTTAATTATGCATTGATCATTAATAAAATTCACAAACACTTAAAGAAAAAATGCACTTGTTTGTAAAGTATGCAACACACAACATTAGCTGATGTGGACAATCTAATGACTGGAGGAGTCCATTTTGTCTTTGTTACAACTCTTCCTGAGAGCTGGATCATGAGGGTTTTTTTATCAGTGGAGGGAGGGGTGTCATAGTGTCTCCCTAATTGCTAAAGGAAACCCTTTACACATGCAATATCCAGCCAATGAAGAGCATTGTGTTGATTTAATCTTATGCCTGACAATATACCACCTCTTGTCTGCCAGAACCTATTTCACCAAAACTGTAGGGGATGGAGACAATAATAAGATATTTTAAAGTTTAATGAATATTGCTTTCCAAATCATTAACTATGTATTGTTTTAGATTCTAATTAAACATATAGTTCATGTTTTAGAGATCTTCTATTGTATGTTTTTGAAAAGAATGTGGGTTATGCTTTTATGCAGTAATATACATGCTTCACCAATAAGTGACATTTTTAATAGTTAGAGTGTTATACATGATTCAATACTGCAAATGCATAAGTGGTATAGAAAGAGAGAGAAAGTATCAAAATGGATATGGTTGAAGAGAAGAGACAAATCAATTGAAGAGGAGCACAAGGGTAATACGGTGCCTTGCAAAAGTATTTACCCCCTTGGCATTTTTTGTGTTTTGTTGCCTCACAACCTGGATTTAACATGGATTGTTTGAGAATTTGCATCATTTAATTTACAGAACATGCCCACAACTTTGAAGATGTTTTTTTTATTATTGTGAAGCAAACAACAAATAGGACAAACAGAAAAAGTTAATATGCATAACTATTCACCCCCAATACTTTGTAGAGACACATTTAGCAGCAATCTCAGCTCCAAGTCCCTTTGGATAAATCTCTATGAGCTTGCCACATCTTACCACTGGTATTTTTTGCCCATTCCTCCTTGCAAAACTGCTCCAGCTCCTTCAAGTTGGATGGTTTACGCTTGTGAACAGCAATCTTTAAGTCTGACCACAGATTTTCTATTGGATTGAGGTCTGGGCTTTGACTAGGTCATTCCAACACATATACATGTTTCTCCTTAAACCACTCAAGTGTTGCTTTAGCAGTGTGTTTGGGGTCATTGTCCTGCTGGTAGGTGAACCTCCGTCCTAGCCTCAAATCACACACAGAGTGGTACAGGTTTTGCTCAAGAATATCCCTGTATTTAGCACTATCCATCTTTCCCTCAACTTTCCCAGTCCCGGCTGCCGAAAAACATCCCCACAGCACGATGCTGCCACCACCATGTTTCACTGTGGGGATGGTGTTCTTTGGATGATGTGATGTGTCGGGTTTGTGCCAGACATATCGTTTTCTTTGATGGCCGAAAAGTTCAATTTTAGTCTCATCAGACCAGAGCACCTTCCTCCATACATTTTGGGAGTCTCCCACATGCCTTTTCTCAAACTCAAAACATGCCATTTTGTTTTTTGCTGAAAGTAATGGCTTTCTTCTGGCCACTCTGCCATAAAGCCCAACTCTATGGAGCAGATGGCTTATTGTTGTCCTATGTACAGATACTCCAGTCTGCTGTGGAACTCTGCAGCTCCTCCAGGGTTACCTTAGGTCTCTGTGCTGCCTCTCTGATTAATACCCTCCTTGCCTGGTCCGTGAGTTTTGGTGGGCGGCCGTCTCTTGGCAGTTTTGCTGTGGTGCCATGTTCTTTCCATTTGGTTATGATAGATGTGATGGTGCTCCTGGGAATCATCAAAGATTTGGATATATTTTTAAAACCTATCCCTGACTTGTACTTCTCAACAGCTTTGTCCCTTACTTGTTTGGAGAGTTCCTTGGTCTTCATGGCAGTGTTTGGTTAGTGGTGCCTCTTGCTTAGGTGTTGCAGCCTCTGGGGCCTTTCAAAAAAGGTGTGTATATGTAATGACAGATCATGTGACACTTAGATTGCACACAGGTGGATATCATTTCACTAATTATGTGACTTCTGAAGGTAATTGGTTGCACCAGAGCTTTTTATGGGCTTTATAATAAAGGGGGTGAATACATTTGCACATGCCAATTTTCTGTTTTCTATTTCCAAAAAATAGTTTTATGTATATATTTTTCTCATTTCATTTCACCAACTTAGACTATTGTGTTCTAATCCATCACATAAAATTCAGATTAACAAAACATTGAACTTAAGGCTGTAATGTAACAAAATAGGTAAAAAATCAAGGGGGTGAATACTTTTGTAAGGCACTATATATGGCTTAGTCTGTGGGTCTGACATCTACAAACACAGGTTCCTTGAGTGCAAGCCACACAGTCTTATCAAAATAATTATTTATACATATATACATACACACAGGCATCTCTGCTTAAAAAGAAGCTGTAAATCACCAGGTTCAAACAATACTGGGTAGGCATGTTTGCAATACACAGAATGACAAACAAAATCTGGGTTATCAAAGCTGTATCTGGAGTTTGGTGTCCCAATACATTTTTTTCTAGCTTGCCCAGCGATACATACAGTCTTGGTCCCAGGGACATGAATGGAAAGATAGATAGATAGATAGATAGATAGATGACAGATAGATCAGATAGATAGATAGAAAGATAGATAGATAGATGACAGATAAATACATAGATGACAGATAGATAGATAGATAGATAGATAGATAGATAGATAGATAGATAGATGTCAGATAGATAGGTATTATTTCAAACAATGTTGTTGTGAATGATTAACCCACGTATGGCGTTCCTTAATCAGAAACATGATAAAATACAAAGATGATGACTGATGAATGGCTGCCACATTCTTGGTGCAGTCATGTGCACATTCAGCCTGAGACTGCTGGCATCACATGTAGACCTCATTATCACACTCACGCATTGGACAGCTTAGCCCTGTTTCAATTGTTCTAATAACCAAGCTCACTTGTTGGCGAAGTATAGACTAACGGAAAGACTGTGCAGCGCCATGCTCATGATGCAGCTGTCCTCACTCAACCCTGCAAGTGTCTTCTCGTCTCGGTCTGCAAAGTACGCTTGGTTATAGCAGGAAACAAATTCCATTCTTTCAGTTAATTAATAAGAGTCCAGCAAATAAATAAAAAATAAACCATGCATGGGTTATGCAGGGGAAACTACGGAGACCAATGCCAGTTTTATTAAACTTGCTTGGATTTTCAGTGCCAGCACAGGAGAAGACGCACACCACTTCTTAAAGTTTACAAAGCCTTCATGGCGTAAGAAAATATTTGGTAGATGATGATTCCTGCCAGGTTTTATTTCAATAATGTGTATGATAGGATGGAAAATGAACAAGGCATAGACAGCAGCGCCTATGTCCACTTAAGAGGAAACCTTGGGGTCTCAACAGCTCAGTAGCTAGAATATGAAATTATTTTCACTTAATTCTGTAAAATCTATGAATTATAGCAATAAACATGGTCAGCTATAGTAATCTGTAGTTTATATGACAGATTATGCATTATAAACCTGTCAAGAATCTTGATGAACTTTTTGTAGATATTTACTATAATGAGTGAGATGTGCTATGGTTGCACATACCACAGGCATTGTATAACTTTCCATAGAGACTTTCCATAATGGGCCTCCACCTACTAATATTTTTTTTCCTCTCAAACCAAGGAATCAGTAAGTTGGGGAAGGTGGACCCTAAGACCCAACATTTAAAGGGACACTGCCACATTCCAAAAGCAAGTTAATTTCACCTTAAATATATAAAAAAAACTGTATATATATTGTACTAACCATTTTACTATACATTACATCATTACTGAGATTTGTGCTTGATCATAGGGTATCTAACTGCATGATAACATTAGGGGGAACTCTTTTGCTAAAACATAGATAGGCAGACAGAGATACAAATTAGCACATTAAAGCAGCTAGCTTATTCACAAACTGCTTATTCGCATCCAAATACAGAAAAAATAACTGACTATTACATAAATGATTCATTTTAGAATCAAGTCACTAATACAAAGTATAGCTCTTTAGGAATAAACTTGAAACAAACTTGATTTTGGAGTGAGAACGTGTGCTTCATTTTATCATAACCCACCCTATAGCAAAGAGGTGAACTTGGTGGAGGGGTCTTGTGCTGCTGGTTAGTAGCATTGTAGGGACTGGATTGTATAGATTTACTTTAGTAAACCATTCAGTTAGGTTTAGACTAGTAATTAACATACAACACACCCTTTAACACGCCCATAATCACATATATAGTTGTGAGCGTACGAGTTGTTGCTAACGCTGCGGGCTCGCGTAGCGAGCCCGCGGCCCTCGCGAAGCGAGGGCCGCGGGCTCGCTACGCGAGTCGCGGCCCTCGCGAAGCGAGCCGCGGCCCTCGCGTAGCGAGGGCCGCGGCTCGCGCAGCGAGCCGAGGCCCTCGCGAAGCGAGGGCACTGCCCGAGGGTCTCAGTTGCTGCAAGGAGCGCCGAAGGCGCTCCTTGCCAGCAACTGAGACCCTCGGGCAGTGCCCTCGCGAAGCGAGGGCACTGCCCGAGGGTCTCAGTTGCTGGCATGGAGCGCCGAAGGCGCTCCATGCCAGCAACTGAGGACCCTCGCGAAGCGAGGGCCTCAGTTGCTGGCATGGAGCGCCGTAGGCGCTCCATGCCAGCACCTGAGGACCTCGCAAAGCGACCCTCGCAAACTTCACCTCGCAACCCAAACAGTACGACACACACATTACGACACTCGCAAACAACATACGACACACGTTCACACACATTACGGACTCGCAACACTCGGACGCAACTCGCGAACATTAGAAAATGTCAAACACAATACATACACACACCACATACATAAAAAACTTACCTACACCAAGAGGGAGCACCCAGCACCTCAAAAATACAACTTACACCTCGATTTTACTTCAAATAAAACAGTTTAGACACTAAAAAAAAAACGAAGCGAGAGAAAAAATGGCCGCCGAACAAAACGAAAACGAGGCTACAGCACTGTAAACTCGCAAAACACCACAAGAAACTCGCAAAACACCACAAAACACCTACGGATATTCCGATACAAACGTATAACACACATTACTCGCCATTTCTCGCCAATGCGGAAGTACACGACTACGCTAACGGTTTGGTCTCGCGCACGCACAGTGTTACACTGCACACATTCAGCACGCTTACACAGCAGATCCACACCACTAATGCTGCAGCAACATCAAAACACATTCACAGCTCTTCCACACAATGCTTTAAAATAGGTAAAGTATATTCATTTATTAATGTATTATATATTTCATTATTACACACTAAACAGCATTAGCTACCTTACAATTTCATTGCCGTCATTTTTTGACGGGCAATTCGCTAGTATATTATATTGGCCAATTCTCAAAGTTACGCTCTGAAAATTGCCACATATTCTATTAGCTACTTGCATTCCAATTGCAAGTTCGCTGCCCACAATCCCTATAGGCCAGCCAAAGATACAAAACCAGTCTGAAAACTCCATTGTTTTTAGCACAGCTCAAGCGCTAAATAATTAAAGTTACACAAAATCAATATTCTATTAGTTTAATAAAATGTATCAAGTTTCTGTCACAAATGTTACAAGTTTTGAATAGGACTCGCAAGGGCTTTTTCAAACACTCAGCTGAGGCAGCAATTTAAAACACACTACTGTCCTTTAAAAGCATGGGGAGGCATATAAAAACATCAGAATTAATTGCACAACAGTCTCAAACCCACAAATATGCAATAAAAAATATTTTTGTTTTATGGGTTTTTTTTGTATCAAATGGATCCCGGGACTTACGGGGTTAATACATATCATGGAACCTGCATGAACTAGAACAGTTGCTTTACTGAATTGTATTGATTTTTACATTGCTCGATTGCGAGTCTGATCGCTACATTTATTTCTCTAATTCTCTAATTAATTCAAAGTCTCTGAGGGAAGTTTAAGTATAAACTCTATGTTTAACAGACGTCATGATGATGGTCTCATTTACTATTGGCTGTGTCTAAAAAGTATTTCAGAAGTAAATTATAGGCTTGCTTTAATATTGTCAGTTCATATGATTACGCCCTTTGAAATCCTACTTAAAAAGGCAACGTTTACAAGTTCAGCCTTGCAGTCGAAATTTGCGAGCTGGAGTCAATAAAATACATCTAAACATTTATTTTAAAAAAAACACCTGCAGCCAAACTTGTGAGCTTGAGGCATTTGCACTCAGCTAATAGAACGGGGCCAAAATGCCCAGACTGTGATCTCCACATCTGTCAGCCACTGCCCTCTGAGTTCCTTCAAGCTCATGTGCATTGCTTAAATTACCTCATATATCCATCTCCAGTTCTGTCATCCACTTCTTCTTGTGCCTTCGATCTTTCACAGCTTCAGAGCCTTCTCTAGGGAATCCTGTTCTCTCATAATATGACCAAAATATGTGAGCTTCAGCCTTATGATCAAACCTTCCAGTGACCAGTATGGCTTGATTTCCTGTTGTATTGATTGACTGGATCTTCTTATTATCCAAGGAGCTCTAACAGTTATCTCTAACACCACAATTCAAAGGCGTCAATTATACAGCACTCAGACTTCTTTATGGTCCAGCACTCACATCCGTATGTTACTACAGGGAATACCATAGTTCTAGCTATGCGGACCTTTGTTGATAATGTAATATCTTTACTTTTTAATAACTTGTCCAAGCTTGCCATAGCTTTCCTCCCCAGAACCAAATGTCTTACTTCACTCTCCAAGATGTCTGGCTCCAGCTCATTGGGCGAACTACTGAGGTGCTGTTAAAAACCTTCTTATATAGATCTTTAGTGTATTCATGTCACCTTTTCTTCATCTAATATGTTTCTGTTAAATGGACATGGAATTTCTGGATTTCCCTTGGAATATAATATACCTATCTTTACTTTTATATGCTTTATTTTATTAAGAAGTGCTTACAAAAATATGTGTTTCTGCCTAAAATAATACAATTTGTACTTGTTTGTGCCTGCCTTCTGTAGCTCATGCAGCTCATGAATACAAAAAGTGAGTGCAGTGTTTCACATTAGCCTGTCAATGACCTCTATCTGTGTAGTTGTTAATTAATTATTAATCAATTTTTTTTTTTTTTTATCAATAATTAATTGATCCAGAGGAAGGCAAACAGAAAAAAAAAAACAAGTGAAACTTAGCCAATCGTCTCAAAGGGAAAAAATTAAAAATTCCTTTCTGACTCCAGATACTGGCAATCAGACTCCTCCCTGGATCATGTTATTACACATCAAACCTTTCTGATGTAGGTACTAAACACTGAAGTCACAAAAAGAAAGTAAAAAAAACAACAAAGCAACAAAGCAATTCAATTGGCACACTTAGGGCCTCATTCTGTTGCAATTTGGCCAATTGAATAGGGCTCTAAATAAGCACATAGCATATT
Source organism: Discoglossus pictus (assembly GCA_027410445.1). Taxonomy (NCBI): domain Eukaryota; kingdom Metazoa; phylum Chordata; class Amphibia; order Anura; family Alytidae; genus Discoglossus; species Discoglossus pictus. Next base: position 215,877,882 of record CM050163.1, on the reverse strand, counting down.
TTTTTTAAAGAAGTTTTTAGTTAGTGAAAAGCTTGCTTTTGGATAGATGTTTACTAACTAAAAACTTCTTTAAAAAAATATGCTGTGTGCTTATTTAGAGCCCATGGGCCTCATTCTATTATCCGCCATAAATCGGCCGTAAGGCTGCGATTCCTTGCGGGGGTTCAGTTAACTCGCGATTCTATTATACGGCCCCGCAAGGATCTCATCTTACGGCCGGCCGCATATCTTGGAATCGGCCGTAAGCTGTGAAATATAAAAACTCAAAAATAAATTCAAGCCTGCACTGTACAGCTCTGTAAATGCTAGGGATCATATTGGGGGACATGAGGATTAAAAGGAACCCACTCTCAAGCTTGCACATCAGCCCAAACCCAAGTTCAAATTAACTGTTTATTTTCCGGCTGCGGCGTGGGCATGTCTGAGGTGCTCCAAGCACTCTGGACTTTTTACATGGATATTTTACGTATATTAAAAATAAAATATTTTACGGATTTGAGTATAGGATAATTATGTGCTATTTTTTCTAACACCTAAAATCCCTTTATAGTCTTCTCAAAGTGCAGGATGGCTTTATTTGAGCTATTTTATGTGCTTAATTGGTGCTAGCGGGACCTCTTTCCTGCAAGTAAGCAGCGGCTCGCTTTTAGCCTTGCAGAGAGGTTTCCCGGAGCAATTGAATTGCAAATAGGAATTTCTTACGGCCGAAACTCTTGCAGCCGTTTTAGATCAAAGGATTTCCTCTGGCGCGAGCGGCCGCAAGAGATAGCAAGGCACCGGCCGCAAGCCTGCCGGAGCCTCCGGCCGTAAGGGAATAGAATAGCCGAATAGCTTGCGGCCGGTCCTTGCGGCCCCGCAACGGCTGCGGCCGCTAATAGAATGAGGCCCCTATTCAATTGGCCAAATCACAATTGAATGAGGCCCTTAGCACTTATCCGAATGATGTAAAACTTAGGGCCATAATCTATCAGCTACTTGCAAATGCCTTGAACTCATAAATTTGGCTTCGGGTGTTCTATTTTTTAAATGTTTATACGCATTCTATTGACTTAAGAATTCATTAGTGCCAATAAGTAATATTTGCCAAATATGTAGCAATATTAAGAGTGATTTTAAGTGTGTATAAATTTACGAATTGAGCAATTAACATTTAATTATGCTGCTCATGGTAAGATATATAAGAGGAACTCACTGCTGCACTACTAATATGTATTTACTGTGTACTAGGTTACCAGCCTTATTACATTGGGATTCGGCCAATTGAATAGTGTTCTATATAAGCACAGAGCATATTTTTTTACAGAAGTTTTTAGTTAGTGAAAACCTTACTTTTGAATAGAAGTTCACTAACTAAAAACTTCTGTAAAAAAAATATGCTCTGTGCTTATATAGAGCCCTATTCAATTGGCCGAATCCCAATTTAATAAAGCTGTAGATTTTTAAATGAAAGCTGTATCCCCCATTGGACAGCTATTGCTTTACAATCAAAGTTTAATTTGGATAACTTCTAAGCATGCCAATTTAATTACCTTACTGTTTCCTTCCTTTTTATGATTTGATATAATTAAGGCATAAAAAAAAACATTTCATGGTTAAATATTAAACAGTTCATAAAAATATTCAATGTCTTGTAAAGAATCTCAGCCCTGTAGAACCGGGAAACATAACCAAGCACATTCACCTCTCTCATATGTGGTGAAGACCTTATAACCACAATGATAATTGACTCAAGGGAAGATGCATAACAGATTTTTTTTCTAAAATAATTTGTAAACACATTCAATTCAAAGTTTCCAATACTATATTGGGACCTCTGCCACATCCTTTTAGCTCCACTCTCTATTCATAATTAACCCCTGTAGTTACTCCATTATTGCTATAATAAACTTATAGATCATTTTAAAAATCTTTCATGAACATACTAAAGTTCACGTCTTGCTTAAGTCGACTGGTAACATTTTTCTTAAATGTTATGCACCATCCTTTATACATAATCATAAAAAGTAGATATCTTACCATTTTTAGTATCCAAGTAATTGTATTCTGAAGCCTACTCCATTTTCTCTGTATCCCATACAGTGAAGACTGAAATCCCAACTGAGCGGCCTGTGGTTTCACCTGTGTACAATACAACCTGTACCCTGACTTTATTAAAAGGGGCCCCATCTATTTTTATCCATACAGTTCTAATTATCTATGTCATATTATCCAGAGTATTTTACTTTTCTGATTTTATCTATCACTATCATCTTTCGAGATCCATTTAAGTAAAAGTAAATTAAAAAATACTTCATACTTCGTTAAATCTTTGCACCGCCTGCTTAGCTTTAAAAAGAAAAAGGGTCATTAATTTAAAGTAATTTGACAAATGGACAATTTATTTCTAGGGTAAAATTTAATTACTGCACATGTAGGGAACGTATTTAATTAGAAAAGATGTTTTATTTAATTTATGTGAACAAAGTTGCCTTGTTTTGAATGCAGAAGAAGAACTTACAGTAGTTGAGGAACTCAGCAGAGAAAAAGACGGGCTAATAACGTTTTATTGCTAAGCTCCAGTAACCCCAGTTCAGACAATCTAAAGTATGGATGTAAAGCCAAAATTGTTATTGAATCCACTGATGCAGATCGCAATGCAAAAATTCATTCTTTCAAAGACAAAAAAATAAATAAAATGCTTTAACAGATCAAGACCCATTTGAAGGTCTGTAAAATTCCCAATATATAGTTAATTTAATGTTTATGTCTTTCATTCAAAAGAGCATGAATTTAAGATTATGTATATAAAACACATACAATGATTTTCTGTAGTGGTTGATAGCTGCCTGTAAGATATGTTTAGAAGAGCTTTCAACTACCGTATATACTCGAGAATAAGCCGAGGCACCTATTTTACCACAAAATACTGGTAAAACGTAGTGACTCGAGTATAAGCCGAGGGTGGGAAATGTGCTGCCCCCTGTGTCCCTCTTGTGCCCTCTGTGTCCCCCACTTGTGCACCCTCTGTGCCCCTTTCTTGTGCCACCCTCTCTCTCCCCTCTGTCTCTTCCCCCCTCTCCCTCCCCTGTGTCTCTTACCCTCCTTTCCCTCCCCTGTGTCTCTCCCTCTCCCTCCCCTGTGTCTCTTCCCCCTCCCTCCCCTTTGTCTCTTTCCCCCTCTCCCTCGCCTCTCTTTCCCTGCCCTTCCTTATCATTCTGCTCATCCTCCCTCCTCAACCCCCCTCTTCAACCGCCCTCCTCATCCTCACTCCTCAACCCCCTCCTCATCCTCAAACCCCCTCCTCAACCCCCCTCAACCTCCTTCCTCAACCTCCCTCCTCAACCCCCCTCCTCATCCTCAACCCCCCTCCTCAACCCCCCTCCTCATCCTCAACCCCCTTACTCAACCTCCCTCTTCAATCCCCCTCCTCATCCTCAACCCCCCTCCTCAACCCCCCTCCTCCTCCTCAACACCCTCCTGAACCCCCTCCTCAATCCTCACTTTACCCCTCTCTAATTACCTCCCCCTCTCCCTTTCCCCTCACTTACCTTCCAACAGCAGCAGCTCTTCCACGCTTCTTCCGGCTGTGTCGGGACCTGGCCAATGCTAATGACGTGACGCGCATGTGCCGGGTCCCGACACAGCCGGAAATTGTGCAGAGGAGCAGCTGCTGTTGGAAGGTAAGTGAGGGGAAATGGAGAGGGGGAGGTAATTAGAGAGGGGTAATGTGAGGAGGGAGGATGAGGAGGGTGGTTGAGGTTGAGGAGGGTGGTTGAGGTTGAGGAGGGGGGTTGAGGAGTGGGGTTGAGGATGAGGAGGGGGGCTGAGGAGGGGGTTGAGGAGGGGGGTTGAGGAGGGAGGATGAGGAGGATGATAAGGGAGGGGGAGGGAAAGAGATACGAGGGAGAGGGGGTGAAAGACACACGGGGGAGGGAGCGGGGGGGAAGAGACACAGGGGTGGAGAGACACGGCGGGGAAAGAGACACAGGGTGACTCGAGTATAAGCCGAGGGGGCCTTTTTCAGCCTTAAAAAAAGGGCTGAAAAACTCAGCTTATACTCAAGTATATACAGTAAATATTCAATCACATTGTAATTGGTAAAAACATATAATAGGCAAACTCTCAACACAAATTCCCCCTCCTACTTACCTTGATTGAGGTATGTAAATATACATCACTAAAATCATAAAACTTAAATTCTAATATATATTACATTCTGCATTACAAGATATAGCCTGACTTATCACCTTATACAAACAAATCAGCCAAGGTCTTGGGGTTCCAAAGCACAGAGACAGAATGGACAGTAGCTTTTAGATCACAAGTTGGAAAGGCCCAACATAAAAAATAGCTATTATAATGTGTTTACCTTTGAAGTATAACTTGTATTAGAATAATAAAATTGAGGTCTTAAAATATTTATATATCATTCCCCAGAAACAGTTTCACTGATAAATCAATATCAGGCCCTTTTTCACATACTTGAAGTGTTGTGGAAATAATACAAATATCCCTACATTATTTAGTATATATATGTATATATATATATATATATATATATATATATATATATATATATATATATATATCATTCATCATTTTTTTTAAACTTGTGAACTTTAGCACCGGAACAGTTCTCAGTCCATTACAGGCCATGAGGTATGCAAACAGTTAATTCTGCTTTCAATTATAAATGCATTGCTTTTATTCTATAAGTGTAAACAAATCCTTCTTCTCATAATAAAAATTGGATTTACAGATAGTAACAACTTCTTACCATAAACAAAATATGTTTTTCAGTCATATACAAGGGCATAGCTCAAGGATGATCAGGATGTCATATCTGACAATGTTTTATGCGCATCTAGTGGCATGCATTCACTGCATGATTTGCACATGCAGATTACTGATTGGATCTGCTAATATCAATAATCTTTCATTGGTTGCTAGTGGGTTATACCATGTTGCTAGATGGGGGAGGATGGATTATCCCATTGTCTTTATGTAAACGAGTATAAAGAGCTATGTTGTTTACTTTTCTGTTCAGTTCAGCCGGTCAGTAGTAGCCATTTTGGATGTTTTGCTACTTATCCACATTGTTGTCTAAATAAACTCTAATAATGAGAAAATTACCAGAGGACTCTATTTTTTGTTATCACGACTGGGGTCGGAGAAAAAAGTGGTATGGGAGTATGTTTTTTTCCCAAACAGAAGTCTGCATAGTAACAAGACAAGCTTCTCCCTCAGTGGCAATCCTTGAGAACAAGTATAAGCTGTTGACTAAATAATATTACCCCTCTCTGTTAGTGAAGATAAAAGGTGATCACAATGGTGTCTGGTGCTGGTGTGGCCAATCTAATAGCTCCCATGTTCTTGTATATTAGTATGTTTTGTGTTTTAAAGTGTCCTGCTAAAAGTCACATAAACCATATTTAATTCTATGCATGGTTGAATCGACAGACATTAAGTTGTTGCCATTAAATATTAAGGATGCCTCCACTAGCAAGGTAACTCACATGCTTATCCCATGTCTATGGAACTGAGATAATGGGAAGTCAGCCTTGTACTGCTAGCCTACAGAATACACTGGAACCATCTTCTTGGTGCCATACTATATTCTAAGGGCCTCATTCTATTACCGGCCGTAAATCGGCCGTAAGGCTGCGATTCCTTGCGGGGGTTCAGTTAACTCGCGATTCTATTATACGGCCCCGCAAGGATCTCCCCTTACGGCCGGCCGCATATCTTGGAACCGGCCGTAAGCTCTGAAATCTAAAATCGCAAAAATAAATTCAAGCCTGCACTGTACAGCTCTGTAAATGCTAGGGATCATATTGGGGGACATGAGGATTAAAAGTAACCCACTCTCAAGCTTGCACATCAGCCCAAACCCGAGTTCAAATTAACTGTTTATTTTCCGGCTGCGGCGTGGGCGGGTCTGAGGTGCTCCAAGCACTCTGGACTTTTTACATGGATATTTTACGTATATTAAAAATAAAATATTTTACGGATTTGAGTATAGGATAATTATGTGCTATTTTTTCTAACACCTAAAATCCCTTTATAGTCTTCTTAAAATGCAGGATGGCTTTATTTGAGCTATTTTATGTGCTTAATTGGTGCTAGCGAGACCTGTTTGCTGCAAGTAAGCTGCGGCTCGTTTTTAGCCTTGCAGACAGGGTTCCCGGAGCAATAGAATCGCAACCAGGCTTTTCTTACGGCCGATTTCCTTGCTGCCGTTTTAGATCAAAGGATTTCCTCCGGCGCGATCGGCCGCAAGGGATAGCAAGGCGCCGGCCGCAAGCCTGCCGGAGTCCCCGGCCGGAGGGGAATAGAATAGCCGTAAAGCTTGCGGCCGGTCCTTGCGGCCCCGCAGCGGCTGCGGCCGTAATAGAATGAGGCCCTAAGTATTGAAATCTCCATGTGCAATATCTAACTATATAACAGATAACTTGGAAGTAGGGTCCTTCAGTATCTTCTTAAATATATTTTGTTATTCCCTCTTTCAAGAATTACAGAAAATGTTCTGATTGCTCTGTCAGACTTCTGTATGCACAACATGAAAAGCCAAGGTACATAGAGATCGACAGTGCAGCAATAGCTGATGTGTATTGTGAGTCAGATATTGTTAGAATTCACTCAGGGTCAGGACTGAGGTGTAGTAATCCGTGTGCTAAATCATAAGAGAGTGTCTTTCACGTGTTAGGGAGAATATTTCTTGGATTATAGAAACATTTTCATCTATGTTTAGTAGCAATGGCGATCACAGTTTGCATTCTAGTTTTTTTATGGAATAATAAAGTTAGATTTGTTTTAAAAGACATACTGGTCAATTGGCATAAAAAATAACTATTATGAATAAAAACAAGCTGTACATTAATTAAGCAAAAGATAATCAAAACTGGACCCTTTATGGACCTGTTAATTGCTTATTATTTGTTTTGTTTTTTGTTTGTTTTTGAATATTTAAAATTAGCCATATAATTCCAGAGATATACAGCCTTTGTACTAAGTAGCACTGTAGGCTAATTAGTGACACAGAATGCAAATTTGTGGCAACAGTTGCTAATTAGTTTTTCTGATGGTCAAACAATTTACCCTTTTGATATCTCATGAGTGCATATCTCAAACGGATTTAATTCAGGAAAAAATAATAGTATGATGTATAGATGATTTGTAATGTTTTTGTTTTTTAAAGAACAAATTATCTGAAACCTGACAGGTTCACTTTAACAATGATAATATTACCATGACACAACAAATATTGTTGATAGGTTAAAAAAAGCTTTATAGGTTGTTACTTAAAGGCATATCTATGTTTTCTGGATTATTACATGTCTGCAATCCTTATACAAAACCCATCCTTGATGTATGCATCACATTTCATAAAACATTTTATTTTTATTAATATCTAAAAATGTTGACACCTACATAGGCACCTGATACCACCCAATCAATGTGGAGCATTTGAGAACCAATTTTAACTATTTACTAACTGGCTCTGGGTTTCTCAGCAAATAGGAGAGCACTGATGTCAGCCCCAAAGTCACTGCTGGGATGTGACCTGACTGGCTGCTTCCTGCTGCAGTCTCTGCCAGGCCCTGCCCCCACCAGAGATCAACAAGACAGAGCTGCTGTGTGTGTGAGAGACCTGCAGCTGCTTTGTGTATGTGAGAGACCTGCAGCATTTAGTAACAAGTGCAGTAACATCCCAAGTGAGACAGTTTTTGCACCGTAAGAGTCTTTCTCTGTAACAGCAGGAAGATGAAGCAGAGGAAATGCTGGCAGAAATCTGCCCTTACAACCTCAGTTCTTGTGCCAAGCATGTCAGAAGCCATTGAGGTGGGGATTGATACAATGTATTAGTTTGCTTCTGATTGGGCACAACTAAATATGGATTTTATGCTAATTTAGCTGGGATTTTCTAGGGGCGTGCACCATCAAATGCAACTGTCAAAAACCATTAGTAATGTCAAGGTAAACTAATTAATATTTATTTGGGGATTTTTTTCATGCAAAAATGTTTTCATACATACTAATTCTCCTCTATCAGATGTATTCATAATACAGATAACTTAGATATGCCATTAATCCTGTAAGAAAAGTCCAAGCACAGTAAATTTTAACCTATCTGTATTGGTATTATCACACTTAAATAAGCAGATAGCCAAACATAAGAGATAGCTGGTCATATTTGAACTTTCTTGCAAATTTTAAACTAAAAGTGAACAGTGTGTTAGTGCCTATTACAGCCTTTTCAATATCATATTGTTCCTGGAGTAGTTTATCATTGACAGGGATGTCAATACATAATTGTGGTGGCTGTGGTGACACAATCCATGGCTTTACAAAAGCTTTTTTTCCTAATAATGATATGAAAAAGCATCTATTGAGCAGCTACAACAACCCATTTTTCACATCCTGTCATGTGAAACAATCATACCAAAGTCTTCCATCGAGCACTTGTCGGATCCTTATTATTATCTTCCACAGAACATGAACAGCATATTGAATTATGAAAAGTACTTGCTGCTTTTTTAACTTGTTTTTGAACAGTGATCTTGATAAATTAATATTACATTTTTCAGAGTATTCCTTCTATGTTGTTTTTCCATTCTCTTGATAAACAATATTTATCCGGGAATGTGAATATTTCACATGCATTGTGAACAAGGTGAAACAATATAAATACATTACACAAAAATGCAGGTCCATCTTTGAGCTTAGAATTATGTGTCCATAGAGCTTTCTCCAAAGCACAGATTAAAAATTGGCAGGACTATGGCTGAAGCTAGGTATATATTAGTTTGGCAACGGAAGAGTATTCCAGTCACCATGTAAAACAAAAGCCAGAGTCAACTGAATATGGAACCACTTTAGCAGAATCAAGTATACAGTGCTTCATTGCTACCAAGCCATTTGCAAACATATCTAAGGTACCACTGGAAGAATGCAACATAAGCTCCATTATATGGACATCCTTTATTTGCTGAATAACTTGTTTGAGACTCAACGTATAAGCCTACCATAATGTTAGAAAGTTAAAAAAATTGAACAGTTTATTTACTGCAGGTATCAAATCTGAACGTTAATGAGGTAGAAGCTATAGAAACAAGATTAGACCAGTTAGGGTAGTCCCACCATATTTAACCTATGGTTCAGCAACCTCTAAAATACACATTACTCAAATGTGCGTTCCATTTGTATAATAGAGTATGTACCTAATCTAAGAACAACTTTAATTGAAGTCTCTAACAATCTATAGCTCAAAGAATTACATGAGGCTTGTATCTAAATCTCATCCCAAGTATGAGCATCAACATTTTCATCTATTTTATGTTCCCATGCTTCAAAATGAGATTTTAAACAAATCGATTTAAACCAAGTCCGGGATAGTAAGATATTATGGAAGGCTTTAGAATTTATGTAATGTAATAATTGCCTCTATATGAAATATTATTTTGGCGGTGGTTCAACATTTTGATCAAGTTCATCCCATGTTATTAGGTTGTCGTTTTTCAGAAGATGGGTTAGGCAATTCAAGCCCTTCTGGGTACACCAAAGAAATGCCCTTGGGAATAAATCTCAATTAAAATTCTGTATTATTGTAAATTGCAGGGCAAGCTGACTGACGCATTATATATCCGCATGTTTTAAAACATCTGAAATAGGAAGGTGACCATTTAAAGAGAGATATGAATGTAGGCTATGCAACCATAATACTCTGTTCCATGATGAACAATTTATAAAAGTAGATTCTAATTCAGCATATAGTGGGATATACTTATAGGGCGAAGATGTGGCATAAATGCTTACTGGGCAGCATAATAATAAGTAACAGATAAACTTCCCATGGGCCTAGAGCAAACATTATTGATTTGGAAAGTCTTGATTTTTTCTTCAGTCATATAACTGGAGAAACAGTAAGGTGAGAGACTATCATTTTTCAATGTCACATACACTGAGGGAGTCGGCAACAATATTAAAAAATATAAAAAATATTTTTGCAAAAATTTCATTTTTAGAGAGTTCATGCAGCTAGTCAGATCTTGTGGATTGTCTGCACAAACTCTATACAAATATAATTGTTACCAAGATTTTTATATCTTTTAAAAATGTTACTGATTTACTCTGTACCTCTAAGTATTTTTAAAACATTAATTATGCGGGACATAATTTGCCTGATATATTTGCTGCCAGACATCTGTAAGGTTAATACTGAGATATTTAATATGTCACTGTTGCCATCTAAATGAAACATTTTCTCTATGTAAATTAGGTTGTTATTGGCATAAAGAGATATTATGAGGCTCAGAATAATCTATATGTATAGCTAAATGTGATGCAATAGATTTAACACATTTGGAATGATTACATGAGGACTGGACACTATAAATAATACATTGTCTGCAAAACATTTAAAAAAGATAATGTGAGAGTAGTCTAAATTGGTACCTGAAATATCCAGATGATCTTAAACTTTCAGTGCCAAAGGCTCGGTGGTTCCAGCAAATAAAAATTGGGGGCAACTGGTTACCCTAGCAAGTGCCATTTTGGATCTGAATCATACTATTTTATGATCTAGGCAGCATAAGAGATGTCATGGGGTTCGATAGGTCATGTAAATGATAGGTCCCTGAAATGCAGTTATTTTAAGTACTGCAAATAGGTAAGGTCATTCAAAAATATAAAATGCATTCACTATAAACAATGCTAATAAGCAGGCTGGAGTTTGTGATTTGTTGGCTACATACAACAGATTTAAAATGTCCCCAATATTGTCCTGGCTTGGCAGTGAGGTATAAAATCAGCTTGATCTTTATAATGTAAGTGTATGTAATATGGGAGGGTCCCTTATGTATGCAAATTCATACCTCATATCTTTGGGGTTAAGTCATGGGAGTGTTAAGTTTTTATTACACTTTATTGCTTTGGTGTGCTCACCAGCGATTATTTTGCACTAGTAGGTCCTTTTCTCCCACACCCTTCTTCTATGTTTTATATATTCCTTGTTGGCACCACTTGGGATGGTGCCTTGTGAAGAAGCAGCACACTCCTGAAATGGCTTTCTACTTGATATATACCATGACCACTGATTGGATCACCTTCCAGAGAGACTGTATCTTTAAGATTAAGTGCATGGACTCTGGTCTGAAAGTATATATATATATATATATATATATATATATATATATATATACATAATTTATTGAATATTTGTTGTATGTTTGTTGTACTTTGATTATACTGTTTGGCTACCTGTCTTTCTGTCTATGTAGGAGTCCGATAAGAACAAATCATTCAGAGGGCCTACATGTAAGGCAGGTGGTTTTAATCTTCTGTGTAACAGTGTGTGAACATTACAAACTTCTATGAGTCCAGCTCTCTCAGCAGGAGGTAATTCATGTCTATGTCAAAGTACTGCTCATGGCCAGATGGTTCATTGTGTCAATAAACGGCCTATACAAATTTCACATCCCCCAAACACTTCATTATCAATTTCCCCCGGCTTCCATATGAGACACAAAAATAACCCAAAGAATATAACAAAATATAAACTACAACTGAACCTCACTAACCTCCATCCTACATCATAGAAGTGCAGTCTTAGGAGTCTGAGGCTAGGTCACTGTCCTTAGTACCGAAAGATCATGGTCTAGGAGCCAAGCTATCTAAGGTCCTGGTGGGGAAACAAATCACTTACACTTGGCACTCATGGGGCACTCCAGGAAAACCTGATGGCTATGGAGTTGACAGTCCTGTGGTCCTGGTTTGGGGATGCACTGCCATGTTTCTATGTAGCACGTCCTGGAAACAGTATGACCCATAGGTTGTCAGGAGACCCAGGCTCCGAATGAGTATAACCATCTTTTGACAACAGGCTTTTTTGTCAAGTGATGACATCAGGTCATTTGTAAAGAAATAAACAGATCAAACTCAGAAAAACTTGAAGCTCATATGTGGAGAGATCAAAACAGCTCACATATGTTAAAATGATGCAACTCAATTCCAGGGGATGTCTTTCTCCATGTGCAGCACTTCTATTCAAAATCATACCTGGCTAGGTTCTTATATGAAAAAAAAGACATAAAGCCCTATCCATGGGGTAGAAAATTATTTTCTGGAATAAAAGTTAAAAGCATCCAAAAGAAAATCACTCACAAGATATGAGCATATGTAAAAGCCGAGCATATGTAAAAGTAGTAAATGTAGTTCTCCTGCTTTTGAAGTTTCTACACACACTCTGAAATCCACATCCATAACTGATGTTATATTAACCAAAGCAGAATGAACCAACAGATTTTATTATAGCTTCCATGTCCACTATATACTTGCGTCTCCAGCATGGGGATCACACCATAAAATTCACCACTTTAAAAGTGTACCCACGGCCGAACGCAGTGGAGGGAAAGAGGGTTTTGACCCTGCCTAGATAAGCACAATTGGAGAGGAGCACACGAGAAGGAAAAGTCCTCACGCTCCTGTGTAAAGGCATAATGGAGGCATTAGCTATGGCAGGAATACTGGAGAAGCTCAAGGAGGCAGCAGTGGTGATGGGCCAGAAATGGCTGGCATCTTTAGTTCCAGGGGAAACCTGGAGGCGCAGTAGATCACCTTGCAGGGGCGTAGCATCACCGGATCACGGAGCAGGTATGGCGAGGTGGAGTTGCCAGGGCTATGAGATAGAAAGAGGATATAGCAGAGGCAGGAGAGACATGCGTAGTCAAGGCATGACGGGAGAGAGCATCGAAGGGTTGAGAGGGAAGGAGAGGAATAGGGATGCTAACAGTGGGAGGAGGAGTTTATCCCATTCCAGGAGATCACAAACGCAACGACAGCAGGAACATCATGACATGGTAACAACTGGTGGCCAGCAGATTGAAGGGCAGGCGGATCATCACTGGACAAGGATGGCAGAGTCGTTGGACAAGGTCGCTGAAAAATGTGCGCCTTCAGAGGGGCCTGCTGTGAGTTCCAAGCATTCAACACTAACACACACAGCAGCAACACACCAATTCATCAATTGGTAGATATGTTAAAGGAAGTTATGGCTAAGATTGAAGTAGGTAGGTATAAGGGGCATGGGTACCTCCTACCATGGCAGCAGTCGGGAGAGAGGGAGGGAAGGATAGCGATAGTAGTGGTGTTCAGAAGGAGGTAGCAAGTACCAGTAAGGGATCATCTGCATCCACCTTTTTAGTCGTAGTGGATACAGCCATGTCTGCCCCAATGTTGTGTAGGATCGGTCCACTAGGGGTAAATGTATCCCAGGAGCTGAAGGAAAAGATATGGAAGAGGGAGTTTCCTGGAGCTATTCTCTATTCTAACGTTAGATCAGTTCATAGAGTTAAAAGTAGTAAGAACGAGGCTAAGAAGGAAGAGAAGGAAGAGGATGAATGGAAATGTGGTCAGGGAGCTAAGCCAAGCCAGCAAGCAACGACGGGGAGAGCAAAAAGAGGTGCTCCCATACCATCGTTAAATGTTTCAAATGACAGAGAGCTGGAGTCAGTCAGGGCGGCGGTGCAGCTAAAAGGGAGGGCACCAGTGCTTTTAGAAAGGATGCTGAAATGGCTAGAGCTGTACGGTAAGCGGAACGGTTATGAGCAAAAGGAGGTTTTGTTGATTGAAGGTTTCAAGTTTGGCTTTTATATCCACTTTAACCCCAATAAGGAATAGTCCACACAGAGATTACTTAACTTAAAGTCTGCAAAGGAATTCTCTCATGTGGTAAAGGAAAAGATTAAGAAAGAGGTTTCACTAGGTAGGATGGCAGGCCCATTTATGGGACCACCAATGAAGCGCATGAGAATTTCCGCATTAGGTGTAGTACCGAAGAAGGAGCCTGGTGAACCCAAAGTGCCACCACCTTCTGGGATGCTACTTTGATAAAAATTATTATGTTGATCTATGTCTTCCAATGGGCTGCTCAATTTCGTGCTCGCATTTTGAGACTTTTAGTTAATTTATCCATTGGGTTACTTGGATGACTTTCTGTTCGTGGGTACCCCTCAGACTGACAATTGTGAGCGGATGCTCAAAGCTTTCAATGAGATAGCTAAGGATTTTGAGATTCTCATAGCCCAGGAAAAGACAATGGGCCCCTGCACATCTCTAAGTTTCCTAGGTATACAAATAGATTCTGAGCAGCTTGAGTGTAGATTGCGGGAGGACAAAGTGGAGGATCTTAGGGGGACGGTGGGATCTCATTATCTCATTGGAGATGGTGGGAATTAGGAGACCACATCTTTTCCTTAGAATAACAAGAGAATTGAATGAGGTCATCCAGGTGTGGTCTGCCTTTTTACAATCCTTTAATGGGCACTCCCTTATTCAGGCGGCTAGGGTAGACAATGAGGAAATCCAACTATACACGGATGCAGCTGTGGGCGTAATTTTTGGAGCCTATTTTAGGGGGCAGTGGTGCGCAGAAAGATGGCCCGCGGAGTGGCAGGAGCGGGATCTGCTGAGGAACCTAGCTTTTCTTGAGTTGTTCCCAATTGTGGTGTCGCTGTTTATTTGGGGGGAGGGGGCAGACTTAGGGATTAGCAGGTTCTTTTCAGTTGTGACAACATGGGGGTAGTGCAAGCTATTAATATATTGAGTGCAACTTCAATACCCGTAGTTAGGTTGTTGAGAAGGCTGATACTGCGGTGTTAGCAATGTAATGAAACATTTTAAGAGTATGATTAGGCGGGACCGGTCCATCCCATTCTTTAGCCTAGAGGCGTTGGTAAATTTTCTGCTGGAGTGTCAAAGTAGCGGACTATCTCCTGCAGTGACTGAATGGAGATTAGCGGCCATCGCCTTTTGGAATAAGATGAGGGGTGTGCAGAACTTAACAAAAGTTTTCATCATTAAACAAGCTTTGAAGGGTATGAGGAGGAGTACAGGGAGTAAGGATAAGAGGAGGGCTATTTCATTTGAAATATTGAGGGCCATGGTGAGGGTTCTGGTAGTTATAGATGACTCTATATACAAGGTAAATGCATTTACACCTGCATTTTGTACAGCTTTTTTGGGGGCGTTTATGGTTGGTAAGCCCCAGTAAAAAAGTGCAAGGTGGTTTGTTTGTTGACGACATTAAGTTTATAAGTTCATCAGTATGGATACATCTTAGGAAGTCTAAAACAAATCAGAGGGGAACAAGGGTATCTTTTTTTTTATACCAATCGATAATGAATGTTGTCCTTGCGAAGCTGTCAGAAGGTTTATTGAGATTAGACCTAAGGGCACTGGTTCCTTTTTTCGGCATAGTAATGGGGTCCCGTTATCACAGTTTAAATTTGAGTACTAAGAAAGTGCCTAACCGACATTGGGCTTAACCCCTCCAATTTTGGAACACATTCCTTCAGGATTGGTGCTGCCACTGAGGCAGCCAGGTTGGGGAAGGGGGAGTCAGTGGTAAAAAGAATAGGAAGGAGGGAGTCTAGTAGGTTTAGGTCCTATATCCGCCTAGAGCATGCTAATATCTGGTAAAACTTTCCTAGGTGCAACGTTAGAACTGTGGTTAATGGGGCATTCTTACATATACTGGGTTCGCGGAGGAGCAGACATTACTAGCAAAGGGAGACAGTTGGGATTCCCTCCAGAAAAAGTTCACCTCCGATGGCTGGGTATAAGGGGAATACGTTGGGATCAGGTTTTACTTATTTTGTTTCTTATGCCAGACTTTTTGGGCCACCGCACATTCTGTTGATACATGTGGGGTGAAACGATTTGGGGACATGCTCACTTAAAGAGTTGATAAGGGATATGAGGAAGGATGTGTTGAGGTTGTTGGCCCTTTGCCCGCACGTATTCATTATTTGGTCACAGATGGTGCCCCGATTGCATTGGCTCTCCAGTATGAAATAGGCGGTGGTGAATAAGTACAGGAAGAAGGTCAACAAGACCATGGCAAGTTTTATAGAAAAAACAGGGGGGTTTAGCAATCAGGCACATAGATTTTGAGGGTCCGGAGAATGTAACATACGTTTGCAAAGATGAGGTCCACTTTAATAATGTGGGGTTGCAATTTTTTATTTATTCGCTGTTAGGTGGAGGTGGGGCAACCTTCAGAGGGGGAAGGTGCACTGGTATCGGGAGTGCTTGCCCACAATTAACTTGTAAGGGACAAGTTATGGAAATGTTATTATTCTCTAGGGGCATGGGGTTTCCTGAGAGGTTAGATCGAGTTAAGGTGGGTGGGCAAGCACTGCCGAGTTGTTTGGTATTAGTTATGTATATATACGTTGGTTATATGTTTGGTTATACATAACTGTTTTTACATTAATAAGGAGAGCTGTGGGCTTTTAACCAGTCAGAACAAAGTCTTATGTAATTTGTACAGAATTGAGTTTAATATCTTGGGGGGGTAGTTTTATTAACAATTCAATCCCAGGTTTGAGGATGCAAGGGTCAAGTGTACCCACGGCTGAACGCAGTGGTGGGATAGAGGGTTTTGACCCTGCCTAGAGACAAGGGATGTAGATTGAGTTGATTGGTACAGAGAGGAGTAGGAGGAGTGGAATATATAACGCAGGGGGAGGAGTAGATAAGCACATTGGAGTGGAGCATATGAGAAGGAAAAGTCCTACCATCACTCCCGTAATGGAAGTGTTGGTGAAGAGGTGGAAGTCAGCGGAAGGAGGCAAGATCGTCACAGCAATGGCTGGAGTGCTTGACCACAATTAACTTGTAAGTGACAAGTTATGGAAATGTTATTATCCTCTAGGCGCACAGGGTTCCTTGAGAGGTTGGATCGAGTGAATGTGGGTCGGCAAGCACTGCCGGGTTCTTTGGTTTTAGTTATCACATATATAGTTGTGAGCGTACGAGTTGTTGCTAACGCTGCGGGCTCGCTACGCGAGTTGCGGCACCCGCGAAGCGAGGGCCGCGACTCGCGTAGCGAGCTGCGGCCCTCGCGTAGCGAGGGCGGCGGCTCGCACAGCGAGCCGAGGCCCTCGCGAAGCGAGGGCACTGCCCGAGGGTCTCAGTTGCTGCAAGGAGCGCCTTCGGCGCTCCATGCCAGCACCTGAGGACCTCGCAAAGCGAGGGCCGCAGTTGCTGGCATGGAGCGCCGAAGGCAGTGCTTCGCGAGGGCACTGCCCGAGGGTCTCAGTTGCTGCAAGGAGCGCCTTCGGCGCTCCTTGCCAGCAACTGAGGACCCTCGCGAAGCGAGGGCCGCAGTTGCTGGCATGGAGCGCCGAAGGCGCTCCATGCCAGCAACTGCGACCATCGCAAACTTCACGTCGCAACCCAAACAGTACGACACACACATTACGACACTCGCAAACAACATACGACACACGTTCACACACATTACGGACTCGCAACACTCGGACGCAACTCGCGAACATTACAAAATGTAAAACACAATACATACACACACCACATACATAAAAAACTTACCTACACCAAGAGGGAGCACCCAGCACCTCAAAAATACAACTTACACCTCAATTTTACTCCAAATAAAACAGTTTAGAGACTAAAAAAAAATCGAAGCGAGAGAAAAAATGGCCGCCGAACAAAACGAAAACGAGGCTACAGCACTCTAAACTCGCAAAACACCACAAGAAACTCGCAAAACACCACAAAACACCTACGGATATTCCGATACAAACGTATACCACACATTACTCGCCATTTTACGCCAATGCGGAAGTACACGACAACGGTTTGGGCTCGCGCACGCACAGTGTTACACTGCACACATTCAGCACGCTTACACAGCAGATCCACACCACTAATGCTGCAGCAACATCAAAACACATTCACAGCTCTTCCACACAATGCTTTAAAATAGGTAAAGTATATTCATTTATTAATGTATTATATATTTCATTATTACACACTAAACAGCATTAGCTCACTTACAATTTCATTGCCGTCATTTTTTGAGGGGCAATTCGCTAGTGTATATATATGTTGGTTATATATGTTTGGTTTATACATAACTGTTTTTGCATTAATAAAGAGAGCTGTTGCCTTTTAACCAACCAGAACAAAGTCTTATGTAATTTGTACAGAATTGGGTTAATTATACCAGATATCCCAGAAATCCCAGGTTTGAGTGTGCAAGGGTCATGAATCCCTATTCAGATGGTCTCTTGGACAAAGTGTTTCTCTGTTTTATTATATTGTTTCAAGTTCATAATCAAGCTTAGAGAGCACCTTCATTTGTAATGAACTCTTCTACTAGACAGTATAAGAAACTTACCACTGGGGTGTATTACGCCAGACTTATGTGCCTTATGTAAATCCCCTCTATCGCAATTACAGGTGCCGTAAGTAAATCCTACCTAGCTAAGCTATTCCCCCATCCTGAAAACAATGCCAGAGAAGTGCTATGAGTGACTGCTGAATGACAAAGCCAAAAAGCATGGCTCAAATATAGATTTTTGCACTGCTAAATCAGTACAAGTTACTCTGTTAGACTTTTACATGCTAATTTGATTTTATGGATCTCTCAAAATAGGGCATATATATATTATTAACACAAAATGCACTATTTTTTAAATATTGAAGCTGTCATAAAAGATAATATATATATATATATATATATATATATATATATATATATATTTATATATATATTAATACACTTTTTTGAAACATGTTTGTGTATTGTATACTTATCTATGCGGTAACATTTTTTGTTAACAAATCTTTTTCATGTCATTGTACACTCTAAAAGATTATAAAGTTTTCTTATTTATTATATTTGCAAAACATACTTTTCTAATGTTTACAACATTTTCTTTAGAATGCAAGGTAAAACATTTTTAATTTCCATGACACAAGAAATAAACTATTGGCACTGTTTTCTTGTGCATCTGCGGTAAAGATTATATCCTAACGACATTCTTATTGCAAATCTTACTAAAATTGGGTCTGAATAGCAGAGAGTGAGATCAGAATGTGAAATAGCATTCCAATGTCACATCAGCACTGAATCTGCAGTGTATTATTACAGCTCTAATAGGCTATTTTCAGTACAAATGTCTCAGCTGGAGATCTCGACTTTGGAAAGAACAATTAGGCGAAAAAGTTGAGAAATGCTCAATACTTGGTCTTTATATTTGTGTCTTCAAGGGCATTAACAGTATATACAATACAGGTGCAACCCTGGCCTACTGGGAGCTTAAAATACTCAATAATTACTGCCACATATGTTTCTCAATATCTTCTACCTCACTATTCAGGATAAAAATAAGTTGTTTTCTGAAAAATAAAGAAGGAGATGAGGGTTGTGCTGAAAATAGCAAGCAGAGAGAAATAATAGTGCAACAAAGCAGAAAGGATTTACACATATAGAACACAATGGGTGCAGCCGTATGAAAGGGCCAAATTACTTTTCTTCTGTAGGAAGACAGTGAGTATTCATAGCGATCTATTGTATTTCTGGTCAGAATGACAAACTCTTACATCCCCTGCTGCGCATAACACATAATGGGGCACTCAGAAGCTTGGTTTACATTATCATATGGTTTGATACAAAATCTGCTTCATTTGCGTTTTTTTCCCCTGATGGTAAACATTTTAAAAGGGCACTGAAACTGCAATGTATGCAGGGTTTAAAGGGCAACTGTTTGATGAATTTATATATATATATATATATATATATATATATATATATATATATATATATTTATTTATACATATGACTTTATATGTGTGTGTGTTTGTTTGAAAAATAAAAATGCAATAAGGCAGGGAAAATAAAACTAGTCATAAAACTGGATACCTCTACTACTCCTTGGAAGTCATGATACTTTAGTGTGAAAGAGGGGTTTATTCTTCTGCAGGAGCTGATTTTCCAGTTTAAATTGCAAGTTGTCATCTTCTGGTGTGTGCAGGGGAGAGGGGTAGGTGTCAAATACCGAATCCTGCAATTATTTAACAAGTCACTCTCCCTCCTTCACCCCTCTCTTAACATGTCAGTAGATAAAAACATGTTCTCAGGCTCTAAGGTATCAGGAAGTTCTCCCTTCAAGCTAAATTAGAGCTTTCTGTACACAAAGCTTATAATTATACATATAGGGAACTAGTATGTCATATCTGTCATAAGGGAAAATGTTCCCAAGGTATTATTATGAATAGTATTTAATAGGTCTTCTGTTAAAGTTCACAAGAGAGGTAGCAATACTTTGCCAAAGGTATCTTACCCTACTGAAGTAATCTGTGTAAAGGCTACTCAAATGTATTTGTATTAAGTTTACTCCAGTGAAGTAGGATAGAATTCAGAGGGCATATGCTGCAAGGTTCAAAAGATTAATGCCCTTCTTGCCCGGTCCGTGAGTTTTGGTGGGCAGCCATCTCTTGCCATGTTCTTTCCATTTGGTTATGATATATTTGATGGTGCTCCTGGGGATCATCAAAGATTTGGATACTTTTTAATAACCTAACCCTGACTTGTACTTCTCAACAACATTGCCCCTTACTTGTTCAGAGAGTTCCTTGGTCTTCATGGCAGTGTTTGGTTAGTGGTGCCTCTTGCTTTGGTGTTGCAGCCTCTGGGGGCTTTCAAAAAAGGTGTGTTTATGCAATGACAAATTATGTGAAACTTAGATTGCACACAGGTGGACATCATTTCACTAATTATGTGACTTCTGAAGGTAATTGGTTGCACCAGAGCTTTTTATGGGCTTCATAACTTAGACTATTGTGTTCTGATCCATCACATAAAATTCAGATGAACAAAACATTGAACTTAAGGCTGTAATGTAACAAAATAGGTAAAAAGGGGGTGAATACTTTTGCAAGGCACTGTATATTACATATTTACATACCGTGACACTAATTGCCAGAAAATGCCATACAGACAAAAAAATAATTGCTGGCAAAAAATTTTGTATAAATGTTCTTTGATCAATAGTAGACCTGTCACCTCCAAAAAGTTGGTTTATTTTTTACATTTCAATGTATGAAAATAACTTTAAAATCACTTTTTTTAAATAAAAAAAAACTTTTATATTAATTCTACTTTAATTAATAACAGAAGCTACAAATGGAAAGTTATTTTGTGTGTACTGTATATATAAAAAAAAACTAGAAAATAAATTATTCCTATTCTATTCCTGGAAGCGACTCCAGATCCCAGGAGTGGAAAAAGCCACTGTAGTCCAAATCTTTTATAATGCACCTACAGGACCACCTCAATATGTTTTAAAAATTTGAGTCTAAGGGTATAATTAAGCAGAAAAAAGTCATACAGCTAGTTTTTAATGATAAAATAAATATTTTTTATTACTTTAGAGGACCCTGGATGGATAATACGTTGGTGGAAGTTGTGTGTGAGACTAACATTTATATTTCTGGAGAGCTATGGTTGCACCCTTTTATGCAGTGTCCTTCCACTGGGCTAGAGAGTAAGAGGGGAAGGGGTGTGGTATCAATTTCAAACTTATCCAGTTGTTTTGTCACCTCCTCTCACTCCTGCCTCTTGCCTCAAAACATTTAAAACCTCACTTAAAATGCATCTCTTTAAAGAAGTGAATCACCTTCCACCCTATCACACTTATCACTTCTCTCTCCCTCTTTTACCACTCACTATACCTTAGATTGTAAGTCTGCGAGTTTCTATCCTAAGTACTTTGGGAATTCACCATGGACATTGGATTCCTAGCTCAAAGACAGGGCCCTCCTTCCTTTGCTAAATGTTTATCTGTATTTATCATTGTCTGAACCTAATTTATGTACATATATGTTGGCGCGTTATAAATAAACTATAATAATAATAATAATCCTGTTTTCAAACAAAGGCTTTGTACCCTCATCCACCACCCCTGCCTTCACAGGCTTCTATGCTGTATTATCTGATCTACTAGCACACTCTGTTTGCAGTTCGGGTGTCCATAAGCCTCACTGCTCATCTGTTTCATAAAATGTCAGGACAGAGAAGGAGAAAAAAATCTCATTGTGTCTTACTTCATTACAATTTGTCTCCAATATAGACCACTTATTTTTTTCATACTAAAATACATGGTGTAATGTTTAAAATACTAAAATTAATTTTAAATATGTATATCAGGTAGCCGAGCAAACAATATTTATGATGATGTATATTAGATGCTTCACCAAATTCTAGACATACAATTATTCTATATAGTCTCTACATAGTTTGTATTCATTTTTAGGAAAGCAGCAGAAAAGTTGTAGTAATGTAAAGGGACATGGAACACAACAGTTTTTAAAAGTATTTGAGAGAGCATGTTTTAAAGTACCATTCACCTCACTGTAAGTGTTCTTCGTGGTGTGTAGGAGTACACGATTGGATACTAAAATTATACATTTTTAATTACACTTATAACACCTTAAAAATCTAAAGTCTGTTTACATGACAAAGTCTATCCTGCCTACTGACTGTTGCATGGGTAATAACAGATAGAAGAGAGCACAATTAAGAAAGTGATTGATAGCAGGTTTTCCATGCACTCAGGAATGCACAGACCAGTTATCCCATAAATGACCTGTTTAGGTGATTCCAGCATTCCATGCTCTGCACAGATGGATCTGTTAAGGGTAAACCTTTTGTTTTTTCTTTTTGCTCACTACACGGAACTGCAGTGTGGGTCTGGCAGTGGGCAGTCGGTGATACATGTAAACAAAGATTTGATTTTGATTTCTCAGTGAAATTCAAAAAATATTTCAACATACTTTTAGGGGATCTTTACTGTTATTTGGTCTGAATTGTGCTGAATTAAGTGTCCCTTTAAATATTGCAAAAGTCATTTTTTTGCATGAAAAGATATTAAAGGTTCATGGAAGGTTTCTGGATTTCACTATGACTATAATATGCCTATGTATATTTTTACTTTTGTGTACTTTATTTTATTAAGAAGTGTATAAAATCTCTTTTTCTTATGCCCAAAATCTTAAAAATATCCTATCTGGTTCTCCCCTCCGCAGCTCATAAAGTATACTTTTAATTACAGGGTGTGGAGTGCCTTATTGTAACTAATCAGTGACAACATTCTGTAACATGCTGCTTGACAGAGGTCACTAACAGGCTAATTTGAAACACTGCACTTAGCAATCTGTGTATTCGTGAGCTGCATGAGATGCAGAAGGCAGACCCACACAGGTACATATGGTATGATTTTAGGCAGAAAAAAACAGGGATTTTATGTCTTAATAAAATAAAGTACATAAAAGTAAATAGATATTCTCTATCTGATGTAATAAATAAAAAAATGATTTCCATGTCCCTTTAACCAAGTACAGAGTGCCAGAATATCCCTTAATTGCACACTCAGTGCCAAGAATGCCACAATGCAGCTATTAATACAAGTCTCAAGTACAAGACGCAGTCTTTTAACCTCTTACTCAGGCCTTTTAGTTAGGTCAGTTGTCAGATTTCTAGTCAACTGGTTAATTTAGCAAACACTTGTGCTGTAAGATTAATTCAATATAAAAAAAAATATATATATATATGCTCTCTTTCTGATGCAACAAAAACAACATTATTTCCATTTTCTTAAGTAAGCAATTTTGTAAAACAATTGATGGTCAGTGTTAGTTTTAGATCAGAATCCTTTCAAGGACCAATATAGTCAGTTGTTGTTTTTTTTCTTTATTGCTTTTTTTCAGTAGCCGTCATTGTATTTTCTTCCATGTTGCTACCTGTTACTTTCTCAGGTGTGACATCCTTGTAAACTAATAAAACTTCCTTTTAGACCTGCAGAGAGCACTGGCAGACATAACTGCCACATTCCCATTAAAAGGCACTTCCTGTGTATTCCATAACAGCATACAAAAGATAATAAATTAGAGGTTGTAATATTTTTTAGATTCTAAAAATGTGTTGCATATTTTTAAGTACAGTTCTTTAGCATAGTAAATTTTAAATATGTAACCACTACTTTAAGTCAATACCAAGACAATATTGTTACAGGGAAGCTGATATATTTAAAGGAGTATATCCATGTAAAAGTGCATTCAAATATTGGTTCACACTTTTTAATAACATTATGTGTGACATATATGTATGGTTAAATGTTTATATTGAAGAAGAGTACAAAGGACATTAGATATATGTATTACTTAAAATCTTAAACATATACAAATATTTATATACAGAAACACACATTGAATCATTCTATACGCATATGGATTTGTTTTCCACCCCCCCCAGAGCTGATTACATAGAGCCACATTAAATTCCAAGGCCCTCATTCAATTGCAATTTGGCCAATTGAATAGGGGTCTAAATAAGCACATAACATATTTTTTTTAAAGAAGTTTTTAGTTAGTAAAAATCTATCCAAAAGCAAGGTTTTCACTAACTAAAAACTTCTTTAAAAAAATCTGTTATGTGCTTATTTAGAGCCTTATTCAATTGGCAAAATTGCAATTGAATGAGGGCCCAAGACCATGGGCCTCATTCAATTGCGATTTGGCCAATTGAATAAGGCTCTAAATAAGCATATAACATATATTTTTTAAAGAAGTTTTTAGTTAGGGCAAACCTTGCTTTTGGATAGATGTTTACTAACTAAAAACTTCTTTAAAAAGTATATGTTATGTGCTTATTTAGCACCCTATTCAATTGGCCAAATCGCAATTGAATGAGGGCCCATATGTCTTACGAGGTTCAATTACAAGTTGCGATTGGACCCACATTCCAGATGTAATGCAATATTGATAAAACATAAATATAATATTCTATTACATGCGAGTTACAGTATATGTATTAACACATTGATTGCCGGGGTCAGTATAACACGAAAATTCAACATGAAATAAAGTATTATTTTGGGCCGTATTGCGGGCTTGAGAATGTTGTGCTATTAATTCTAATACCTAACATTACTTTACCTGTTAATAAAAATACAGTAGTGTGTGTATATATGAATAATTTGGCGCTTTACAAATAAACTTACATTTATGACCTTATCAGGCAGGAGACAAGCAATTAAATGGGGACCGAAACTCTTATCTTGGAAACTTCATTTAATGTTAAATATTGCTATTATAAACTATAAGATAGGAATTTTATGAATGTTCAATGCAGAACTAAAATAGCTAGCTACTCTTAGCAGGACATGAAGATGATTCCAATATGTCTGAAGTGCCTGAAGCTGACTGTTAATGTCTGTCCATTTTACAAATATGTTTATCCTGTTATTCTTAGTAAACAGTAGTTTAAAGACAGCATTTTTTCATATGTATCTGAAAGTGGGTATTTGATAATGTACCACTGTGTGTTTTCTTTTTTCAAATAATGCTCTCAAAGCAGAAGAAAATATTAAAATGTTCATCTGATTTTGGGGCTTGCCCATGCCAGCCAATAAGCAGTAATATAGATGTACGAGTCATACCTGTCTGCCAATGAAACCTATGTTTGCAAACTTCCTGTTAGTTTCAATGAAGTCTAAACAGGTTTTTTTTCATGCAAAATATAATATTAGTAATGTTTAAAACATGATCTTTCAAATGCGTACAAAAACAAATGAGTTCCATGTTCATATAAACACTAAATTATAATAATAAAATAGATTATTTAATTCATAAAGCACAAGCATTTCAATATTTATCTATTTTTGCAGCTAAAGTGGGTTTCTGCTGAATTTGTCAGTATTAAAGCTATTTATGCTGGAAATTATATCTTGCCACCTACTTCTTTCTGGAATACAGCCAAAGGCCATGGTCTGCATTCCACAAATTCACTTCCAAGTTTCCAGGAAACTGATCTGAAAGATGTTTATTTTATCCAGTGCTTCAGATATGGATCCAAGACTTGCTTCTGCCAAATGTTGAAAAGTTTCTGCCACTAAGATACAGAAAAGTCATCTAAGTACTACTGTTATACTCAAAGGCATATTAGATTGTATGCAATTCCCAAATCTCAGTCACTACTTGTGAGGACCCTGAGTTCCTCGTCCCTTAGTAAGAATTCATATGAATAGGATGTTGCATTATATTGCAACATGATTATGCTTTCCCTACTTTGTCATGGTGAAGTGGCTTGTGTATTTCATTGAAGTTGTGAGCTAAACCGTGTAGGGTCATAGCAGAGAGATCAGACAAATCACAGGAGAAGAAATTGGCAACTCACTCCAATATCTTTGCCAAGATAACCTTATGGATAAGCACAACCAGAGACATAACAATTGTGCCTAGCACATTGGGATCCACAGGGTCACGGAGAATTGGACACAACTTAACGACTAATCAACAAGCAGGCATACACAAATGTAAACAAGGATACATGCTGGGTGCATGGCCTAAATTGGTTATAGTTCTTTTAAAGACATATTAATAGTTTGCTTCCTGCAGGAACGGATCTCTCCACTCCTGCAAGGGAGGTTGATGAGGATCCTGTGGCAAGATTTGTGGTGCAGCTGGGCATGTTTTCTGGAATCACACACCCGCTATCATGTATCATAAAAATATCTGTACTTTCCCTTTGCCATGGCCCCATCTGTACAAGTGTGTATTTATATCTACATTTGTACATACAACTCCATGACACCGCACTAGTAACTTGAGTCAGCACCCTAAAAAAATCCTGCCCTATAAATTATGAAGCGATCTACCAACTGCTACAGTCATAAACCCAAAAAAACACCTAGTGTAGGTGCTACCATAACCTGTCAAATAGTAATACAATTTCTAGTTAAAACTCTAAATGTGAAAAAAAAAGAAAAAAAGCTGACATGCGTGGAAATAAAAGAATTATAAAATAAACAAAATGGGAATTTTTTTTGATACCTTCAGATACCTGTATTTGTCCCACCAGTACAGAAAGTTTCTCTTACGACTCCCTAGTAAGACCTGGTGCTTATTACCTATTCACAAACTTACATTAAACCTGTATTGATAAAGTGACTTTACAATTATACTCCCACTGTTCCAAAACCAGACAATATCAGGATACCTTGGCACCGGCAGGGCATAGAAGTAATGTGCGGTGGACAAAACTAATTGCAACTAGGTCAACTGAAGAAATAGGGCGCCCCACTACTGTATCAATGGGGGCCCCTAATTTCTAACACGTTTTGCTGTGTAGGATTTGTTGAAGAAAAATCCAGCTAAAGCGTTGAGTCTCAATTTAAAGCCATAAACCCCACCTCCTTACTGATGTCATCGCCATCACCTCACATAAACACCATCTACAGATATTGATAGTAAATATTTAAATGTCAGATATTTAACCCTAAATATTTGCAATTAATCTATTCCGCTAAAGAGATCGGCTTTATTAATTTTTGTCAGAGAAATAAAGAATTGATACTCATTTAATGTTTCTCTTTCCTGTCCCTCTCTTTTCTGAGTCTATCTCTTCTGTGTCTCTCTCTCCTGTCTTTCTCCCTCTCTCTCTCCCTATGCCCTGTGCCTGTCTCTCTCTTTCTCCTATCTATCTCTCCCTTTGACTTGTTTGTCTCTGTCTTTCCTGTTTCTCTTTCTCTCCCTCTCTCCTGTCTATCTCTCTTGTTTCTCTCTCTCTCCCTATGTTTATTGTGTGTCTCTCTCCTGTCTCTCTCTATTGTCTTTGTCTCTCCCTTCTCTCACTCCTTCCCACCCTCTTCCTCTCTCCCTCCCTTCCCATCCTCTCACTCACTCTCTCCCTTCCCTCACTTCTTCTCACCCTGTCCCTTCCTTCACTCTTTCCCACTCTACCTCCCCATCCTCTCCCTTCCCTCACTTCTTCTCACCCTCCCTTCCCATCCTCTCCCTCTGTCTCACCCTTCCCTCACTCCTTCCCACCCTCTCCTCCCATCCTCTCACCCTTCCCTCACTCCTTCCCACCCTCTCCTCTCATCCTCTCACCCTTCCCTCACTCCTTCCCACCCTCTCCTCCCATCCTCTCCCTCTCTCCCTTCCCTCACGTGTCTCTCTCTTGCGCTCTCTTCCCCCCCACAATTTTTGTGCTCTGCACTGTTGCGCGACACATGCAGCATCGCACGACCCCATTGTGCATGTGCCAGCAACTGCGCATATGAAATTTCCAGGGATTTAGCGCTAGTAGTTTATGAGTAACACCTGCGCAGAACGCATCTCACAGGCCGTTAAAAACTGACAACTATAATCGTGAATTGTATTTTTCTAATTGTGAACTCAGGTTACCTAGATATTGTATTTATTCATAAATACAAATATAATCTCCTTCATAGTTATATTTTTTTATTACCATAGTAACTAGTTAACCGCTATCAACACCATCATACATCTATCTTATATTTTTCATATATTCTTTTAAATGCCTTACTTATCCATTTACAATGTAATAATTTCTGATCTAAATTTGTTAATTCAATAGTATAATACTTCCTCCCTCAATCCTCAAAGAAATCACTCTTGGTGAGCTTGATTATATTTGAACTCATAAATTATTTGTAACCAGACCTATCACTATTGTTACTGTGTTATCAATTTAAATAGTATTATAATCTGCCATTACTGATTTGTATGCAGCACTTAGAAAAAGACCGGTTATTATCACTAGTGCTCACACATCTCAAGACATCCATTCCTTTAGATCTCCATCCTCACATAAAAAGATTAGTAGCACTCACCCTATTGCCTTAGATTCAATTGTGGATACTTCTAGGATCCTGTCTTGGACCATTAAGTTTCTACTGCACAGGAAAAAATGAATCCCTTTAATTTTGTGCATGGTTTGCTATGAATTAGATACTGTCATTTTAACTACAAAACATCACAGACTCGTCACAGTGAATTACATTATTATTTATGAACTTAGGGCATAGTATCATAAATCTATATTATCATCTAGGCAAATTGACATCATATAAATGGTGGCCCCAGATAATCATGAATCTATAAAGATCCCGATCTTATAGTCACAAAGACCAACAATACTCAAGAAATTGTATATACTGAAGTCATTTGGACAATAATGTTTGCAACTCTGATGTCAAATTACCCTTTTAGATCTAATTGTTTATTTTTTTTAAAAATCTAGAATAATACAGTATAATTATTATTTTCATTCAGATTTTTCAGATGCATTAAGCGAATACATCCATCTTGTTCCTTTCGGCAGCAGTAACATTTCAATGTCTCCACGTCCAACATTTGGTTTTGTCATTTCCATTCCCCAACATACAACTTGCATAGAATTGCAATTGTGATATTGTTTAAAATGATTTGCATCTGTAGTTATTTGTTTCTTTTGTGAAATATCCTGTTTTGCTAACATATTGCTCTTATGTTCTTGTATCCTTGTTTTAAGGACCCTGATAGTCATCCACCACTATAAGATATTACATGGACAGGAGATACAGCATTTTACTTTCTCCATTATACAATTAATAAAATCCATAATATAATGAGTTTTACCAAACCGATCTGTCACAAGTTTAGTTTGCACACACTGGATCCCCCACATGCTATAGAGTCTTTAAAAAGCGGTTGTTTCTTTTAACCAGGATATATTTTAAGTTCCTCCCTTATTTTAAACCAAAATGGGGAAAAAATGGTAAAATATTTTTGAACATTTCAACTGTCAATAAAATATTTGCCACAATCTTTATTAAATGGTATGGTAGATTAAATGTTCCGCCATGTGCCTTGGACTGGCAGATATGATAGGGTAGTAATATTACTGGTGAAAGGCAGCACCTTAGACATAGGGCCTCATTAAATTCAAAGCCCGTAATTACAATGCCTAAGGGCTGTAAGTCTGCAGGCTTGAAAATTGCAACAGTTACAGAGCAATTCATTTGTCTCAAGCCCACAAGTACATGGCAGAAAGCCAAAATTGTAAATCATGCTCCTATATGTAGCACTTTAGGACCTGATCATGATCAATTAAGTAAGACCCGTAACTTACTGCTTAGACAGAGCCAATACTAAATGAGACCGTCAGCATGACGTCAATAAAACATGGAGTTTAAACCACAAACTATTAGTGTTTAGATCAAACTCGCAATCCAGAAATGTTGCAATATACAAAAATCAATAAATCTACTATTCTCGTCCATGCGAGTTCAATGATATGTATTAACCAATTAATTGCCGGGATCGATATAACATGGAAATTACACATAACAAAAATCATTTGTTATTTCATATTTGCGAACTAGAGACTGTTGTGCAGTTAATTCTAATGCCTGTCATCGCTCCCCTCATATTTTAAAGTTCAGTATTGTGTTTTTATGTCTTTTATAGTGTTTAACCCCCTTGCGAATCCTCTCTAGTACTCATAGACATTTTTGCCACATTTGCAATTTAGGGGTTTGAAGGCAATTGCGTCCTTGGGGAATTGTAGCAATTTAATAGGGATTTGCGATTTTAGCAATTGTAACATTTGCCGGCTTGATAGATCAAAGGCTCTGGGTCGGAGTTACGATTTTGACAGCCAATAGGGATTTTCAGCGTGTAGCTCGCAAATTGATTGCGGGCAGCTAAAAGAGGCCAATTTAATATCAGTAACTTTTGCGGGCTACATTATGGGCTACAGTAACTACAATTTGGACAATTTAATAGGGTCCTATCTATACTAAAGGGTAAGGTGCTGAAGACTTCTTGGAGAGGACATTAGTACATACACATCAACCTTTAGTACATCTGGCTCCCTGTGAGTTGTTGATGAACATACTGCTCATCCATTGTAATAACAGAAATACGCAGATATACAAACGTAAAGATCAACATCAAACTCTCTGCAAAGTGTAGCAGATGTAAAATGAAAATAAGCCTGATCTATTATTTCATTAAATAGAATAATTGCCTGTATTTGATACATGCATACATGTTAATAATATTGAGAACTTCTTATGATATTTGGTGAGCTCAGTTCTGTAACCCTGAATCTCTTGCATATAGTACAGTAATTTCAGTTGCCTTTAAATGCATTTACAAATATTTTAAGTATATATAAATATCAGTGGAAATACCTTGAGTTGCCCAATCCAACATGTCTATCTATGCACATCACCTTGCACGTTTTCTGTGTACCAGCCTTGCTTTCTATCTACTTGCCAATAACATGTGCCAGTGTTGCTGTATACCATCCATCTACCAGTGCTAGTATTATTGTGTTCCTATCTACAAGTGCTAGTGTTACCATGAAATGAACCTGCCATCTATATTTGCCAGTATTGCCATGTACCTGCCATCTGCATGTGCCAGTGTTGCCATATGCCTGAAGACAGTGACATTCACCTTTGTCTGTTCTGTTTAATGTCTATGTACCAGCTATTGCATGATCACCTGGCTGTGCCTTCCTGCAGGTGCCTATCTGACCCTGCATAAAGCTCTGCCTGCATTACTCTTTGGGTCATATTCAACTGAGGTTTCGGGAGATCCGAAAGCCCGTAATTGAGGTTGCAAGTTAATTTGCTACTCAATTGGCGTCTTTTTGTAGGCTCCAAACAGGTTTCGAGTTACAGCCTTGAAAAGATTGCGATGGTTAAACCCGCAACTTACAGCCTTTGATCTTTCCCTTTCACAAGAGTTACAATGGCTAAAATCGCAAATCGCTATTCAATTGCTCAATTTCCCTAAGCCCACAAATGTTTTCACACCCGTAAATGGCAAAAGGAGGAGAAAATCCCACGAGTGCTAGAGAGGACCCACAAGGAGGTTAAACACCTATTTGTGGCACTGTAAATGCAAATAACAAATCAATTCTGCACTGTAAATAACAGGGAAAGCGATAATAGACATTAGGATTAATTACACAATAGTCTCAAGCTTGCAATTCGGCAGGATTTATTTTTATGTTTATGTTTTATTTCAGGGTTAAATCAATCTCGGGTATCAATGAGTTAATAAACATCAGGCTCCCCATATGGACTAGAACAGTATTGGCATTCATTTTCATAATTCTTTATTTGAGGGTATGCAAGTCTGATCGCATATCAGACCAACTAACTAATTGATTGACCTGTAACCTCCATGTTTTACTGCCATAATAATGACAGTCTAATTTTCTATTGGCTGTTTCGAAATGGGAGGCTACAGGCTTGCTTAATTAATCATGTTCCCTCCCTGAACTGCTACAAACCAGTGCATGGTTTACGGTTTCGGATTTGGGACAGTAACTTGCGGGCTTGAGCAATTGAATAGCAACACACCCGCAGACATTTGGCAGTCTGCAATTTAGTTGCAGGCTTGGAATTGAATATGGCCCTTGGCTTTTGGTTCTCCTTTACTGATTTTGGAGTCAACTGCTACAGTCCTACCCCTAACACTCAGGTCAATGGACCCCAAAGTTACAATAACATTCTGAAATATATGTAATTTCATATTCCTCTATTTTATATTTCATTTAGTCAAAGTGCTTAATTATCTAATGCGAAAATGAGGTTATCTTGAAGAATAATAGATTGCATTCAGAAATATATCCCTTATCCCTTAGTAAATACCTCGGTAAAGCAAAGAATACAGGCTGAACACTACTGCATTAGGATAAAATGGATTACAAATCTCTGGGAATTTTCAGAAGGTCACTTTAGGTGACAAGTGATGGGAAATGTCTATGAATTAAACTTTTTGTATGGATGTCAATAACTATATCCATCTACAGAACAAAATGGGGACATAATACTTCCTTTTCTTCCAAAATTATCACAGAAATTATATATTATCCATGTATTCATTTCAATTTAAATAAATGGCAATTAATAATAAACACTAGTTCTATGCAACTATACCAGATCAAACTAAATACTTTTGATTATATTTTTTAATGATTTGTAGCCTGAATATCTTATTAATAGAACATTTTTGATCAGCTTACATTACTGTCAAAGACTGACCAATAAATATTTTTTTTTTTGTGTGTGTGCTGACAGCCAGTCTTTATATCTGTGGTGTGGACTTTTGAAACTCAGAAGAATACATTTGATGGCACAAAAGAATCAGAATGCCCATCTTGTCTTCCCATTCCATCTACCTAAAATATCTGCCTTATTGTCTAAGTCATGCTTAAAGGAACACTACATTCTGAAACATGTATGTTTACACTGGATCAAAAATCAATCTGTCTTGATAGAGTGTATTGCAAAGGATTGGGGGGCCTTTGCAATACACTCTTTCTGAAAGTCTCTTGGTGGAGCCAATACTAAACGATGAACTCACCGACCAGCCACATTATCTGGCCTTAAAGTGAAGTTCATTGAAGTCCCTTGTAGGTGTAGGCAGCCGCTAACAAATGTAATCCTCAAATCCTGACAGGCCAGTTTTCCAGGAAACCCTTACAAATGCACTGGGGTGTATTTTTGAGGTTTTGTCATTTTAACTGAGCAACCTATGATCAGGTAGGGGCATTTTTCCCTATTAGTGGGACAACTGGAGTATGAAACACAGAAATATGGGTCTATATGTATTACATAAAGCTTTATAAACTCTTATTCTTTAGCTTATAACTCTTCTATGAAGTAGTTAAACCCAGCTCTCCTATTAGTTTACCTAATTGCTTGTAAAGCAATCATTGTCAGTCTTAATAATTTAAACATTCTGAATGGCTATAACACATTACTGGTGACTTAAATAGGTTATTGGTTTTATTATGTATTTTAATTTTAATTTTTTTAAAAGGTAAACATCCAAGTACAAATATAGTAAAATAAAAATGAGTGAGCAGCTTGCAGTGACATTTGTAATTATCCTCAGTGGTTTTATAATTACAATAAAAATAGAACAGTCATATATCATAAAATAAGTACGGTATATGTGATTTTTTTACTTCCCATTTTTTTATTGTTATTGTTGTTCTTCCATCTGTCAATAGCCTGTGGAAAATATGAAATTAATTTAATCTCTGATAAACCTTGTCTTAATGGTTCAAACCTAGTATGGTGTAGGATTGGGAGGACTCTTGAAGTAGTTCCTCCTCATATTGTTGTCTTCTGAGTACCAAGCATGTTTAATACTTTCTGTAAATGAACCAATAGTGCGGAGTGTGCCTTGTGCCTTTTTATAAACAGGTTGCCCAATTTAAAATATTACAAACACACACTGTGCTTGTTCAGTTAAATGTAGCATTGCTGGGCAGTACCCCCAGTATCAAATGTGTTTTCTAAAATGTGCATTGACCTATCAGCTAGTTACTCTCTTTGGTCTGCACATGCTCAAGCTTTTCAATTTCATGAGTTTAAACAGAAAACGACACAGCCATACTCTACAGGGGGTAATTAGCAATAAACACCCATCAGAATGAGATATCAGACTCTGCATGTGGTGGATCAGAAAGGCTGATTGACAAATTCTGCAAACTTCAATGTAAGTTTCTTGTACTAAAATGCAACATTTTGTAATAAATACTTGCTATTAGTTTTCAATAATACCATGAAACATCTTCTGTAATAGACTCATATAGGTGAAAAGGAAGAGTTGTTCTACCTAAGGCCAAGGCACATTTTATGTGGCCCCCCTTGACCCAAACTATTTGCTATAGTGCATGGGTCGGTAACCTATGGCTCTGAACCCAAATATAGATCTACATATGGTAATCCCAAATCCAACATGAATTCAAATAATTGTTTGCACTAAATTAAAATGACTGTTAGTTTGCATCATTGATTTATAAAAGGAAAAACAGAAAAGATCCACACAATGCTGACCATGTATTCTTGTACTATTTCATATAACAGTATATAAATGATGCAGATAATCTTATATGACAGATAGACAGATATCTGATTTACATTGAACTATAGGTAGTTAGGAAATACAGCTGCTTGGTTAGTTAGGTGAGCGCCTACGAATATAACTGACACTTCTTTTTGCATCAACTTTCAAATAATAATTTTATTATAAAATGCCCTTTTCTATTTTTCCAAAAATGTGTAGTGCCCTAAAAGAAAGAAATATCATTGTATAATAAGACTAGATGTTTCAAAAAAATTTGATATTTACCACACTAGGTTCCCTGAGTGAGACATTCTGCTTTACATGGAAATATGGCCCAAAACAGGATTTAAATTGTATATGTACATTTATCTGTGCAGAAGTATGTATATGTATATGTATATGAAATGGTGCAGTGTTTTTTTAAAAACATAAATCTTTAGAGAATAATGTAAAAACTCTGCAGAAGGAAAAAACATTGAACCTTAAAAATAGTTTATTTAATAATAAGGTATATTTGGTATTATGAGGAAGCTTGGGAACTAACATTACCTAGAGTACCATTTGACAACAAAGGGTAAAAACAGTCTTCTAGCATTATGTACATCAATGTATTCATTTTTTTCTTTGCTTTTAAAAAAATCGGTTTTGCATAGTTTTATCATATATATAGAGAGAGAGAGATAGAGAGAGAGTATTATGAATATATATATATATAGAGAGAGAGAGTGAGAGTGAGAGATTATATATATATATATATATATATATATATATATATATATATATATATATAATACAAAATATCAAAAATTTGGGCTGCAGATAGATTTTTTTAGGAGCTGTTTTCTGGAGCCTGGAAGGAAGAGAATGGATTATACTTTGAAAAAAAATATTTAGGAGCCAACAGTACAAATTGTAGGAGCCCTGCTGCCCATGAAGTTTTCTATCCACATTTTGTGTAACTGGCCTACCTTGGAGATGGTGAGAGGCACTCTGTGCTCCAGTCCACCTTTTAGAGAGAATCCCCATGGAGCTCCACCTTGCAGTTCAGATTGCAAGTGTATGTATCTGACAGCTGGCTGTGCTGGGGGGCTCCTCTCCATGTTCTGTGTCCTTGTCACTTACACATCTTCATTCCTCTATGGCACTGGATCCCATTAGATGCTGCAGATACTACAATTTGATGCCCACTCCCACAATCAGCAAGTTCCCATGGGTGACATGCATGCCCTTAGGAGTTGATTAAAAGCTGATTTAGATGCATACCAATCCACTGATTCTCTCTCCTCCTTTACAAGCCATATCCAAAGAGCTGCTTTGCTTGACCCAGGCTGATGAGAGTTTCAGAGCTTGCATGTAAAGTGGGTGACATTCATGTGAGATGTTTGTTTTTGATTGATGATGCTTCTTCTCCAGCTCCCCTGATTTACCATTACAATAGGCTATCTTTTCAGTTCATTGCATCCACAGAATGGCATCTGTTTCCATATTACAAGCTGCCATGGGTCTGTGTGTTTGCTGTAACTGGCTTAGTCCACACTCCAAGGAAGCCTGCTCAGGAGTTATTTAAAATCCAGCAGGATGTATGAGGAAATCAGACTCAGCAGGTGCATGTTACTGCTGGCAGAGGAAGTGCAAGTGATTAGTACTGTACAGGAGATAAGAAAATCCCTCCATTTCTTCAGGGCTTGTCCTGCAGCATCAAGAGAGGGAGGGAAGAGGGAGGAGGGTGTGAGCCAAAGATTGGTACAAAACATGCTCATTCCAGCAAATGCCCAGCTAGGAGAAACTAAAGAGCTTTCATTGGACTGGGCAACTTCTGTTATTGGAGGGAACATTCAATATTGATCATTTTTAGCCAAATGCAAATTAGGGAATCTTGTATATGACATGTATTTACACTTTACACCACAGATAGTCTAGAGCACTGCTTTCTAAACTTTACATGTTGATGACACACTTTTTAGGGATCTATCCTGTTTTATGTGCGCATTTGTTGCAGCGCACCGACGACTGTAGGAATGTGGACGTGCTCACTTCCCCATCTAGCTGTGAAAACTAGGTAGTACACTCCAACCCTCTAACCCTAACCCCCTAAACCTCACTTCTGAACCCTAACCCCATAAACCTCACTTCCTAATCCTAACCCCCTAACCGGGCGTAGTAGCTCATCGCAGCTAGATGGGGACGCAAGCGCACCCTCGTTCCTACAGTCGTCATCGGAGCGCTTCCAGCGATGCAACAAAATTAGGTCCCTTTTTAGACATGCACAATTTTGCGACATAGTAAGACAGTTAACTAAGTTAAACGAATCCCTTATAAGAGATACAAGCACATACATAAATTGCGTTTGCACACCTACTCATTGCAGCCGGCACACTAATGTATCGTGACACACAGTTTGGAAAGCTCTGGCCTAGAGGCTGAGATTTAATTCAGTCAGGCCCTTTTTTTTCACTTCTAAACATAATTTTAAGCATTTTACAACTTACATAAAAAAAAATTTTCCTTCTTATTTCAAACGTTCTGTTACTTCCTTCTCTTTCAAGGTCTTTAGATTGTTAGATCCAGGTCTTCACAAGAGTTTACAGTCTAAATAGGTGCTGAAGATGTTATACACAAAAGGGCAAGACACAAATATATCAATTAAAACTTTTGGAACCATCAAGTACTTTATTAATTGAATTTTATATAAAAACTACATTTACTTACATTAAACATTCATTGAATTTTGCAATTTATACCTGTCCATCAACTATTCTAATACACCAAGTATAGACTGCTATCTCTTTCTTACAAGTGATTATTGCCAACAGTTGTAGTTACTGCTCTGGATTGTTTTTTTTCTAATGTTGTATGGCGTCAACAAGAATAAGTGCATTTAGAGAACAGCTAGACTGATTAGGTTAAGTACCCCCTGGGGTCTACACACAAACAATTTCATTTTTTTTTAAATGATCACAAAATGTACTCTTGAAGAACTACACTTGACAATAGGTAACATGTTTTAACCAACACAGCCTCTAATGTATTACTTTTCATATGCAATTATACTGGTGTGGAATCTATGATTTTTGTTTTAAAAGCACATGAAGTGTCCTTCAGCACAATGGGAATATGGCAGTTACAACTGCTATACCTCTCAGAAGGACTATACTAAAGTTCATTAGTTTACAAGCACAGCAACAGGTAAGAAAATAAAATGGAAGCTTGCAGCAAATCATAATTGCATAAGGTTTTGTTGACCACAGTGGTCGTATAAAGTATATATATATATATATATATATATATATATATATATATACCGTATTGGTCCGAATATAAGCCGCACCTTTTTTCCGATTTTTCAGCTTTCGAGTTACGGGTGCGGCTTATATTCGCAACCATAAAAAAAATCATTGCCAATTTGCAAACTTTGCTTGTTACGTGTGCGACTTCTATTCGCGAACGCAACATGACTGCCGATTTGCGCAATTGCGAGTTAAGGGTGACGATTTTCGTGCTTGAGACTGCGGTATTGAATAGCGATTTACGGTTTTAGTGTTTCTAACATCCTGTAACCTGCAAAAAAAAGCTACAGTGCTAATTAGAAAGCCTGTTTCTTGCAATGGCTGATCACTTTGAGAGTCTTTTTCTCTCCAATTTTATGGGTGCGGCTTATATTTGAGTACTATCTTTTTTCTATTTTTTCCCCTTTAACTTTACGGGTGCGACTTATATGAGGGTGTGTGTATGTATGTATGTATGTGTATATATATATATATATATATATATATATATACAACATAACAAAGTCAGAGGTGCTCATCAGAGAACGAATTAACCTTAATAGGTTAGCTCTATTATAGCCATGATAAGCTACTCTGAGAGCAACCTCTTTTAGCTCACTTGTGCCCTTCACAGGGAGAAATATCCTGTAGTATATCAGTCTGGTCTCATTCACAAGAGTGACCCAGCCCCGAAATACCAGGCAATTCTACCCTGAACAGGAGAAACAGCAAAGCCCAGACGCGTTTCGGCCTTTATGGGCCTCATCAGTGAGGTGCAGCTGAACTCCCTAAGGCACAGTGAGCAAGGGGTCCACGTCTGGAGTCCCCTATTACCTTTAGGGAGACTAAACCCTAAAGGTAATTTGCATATACAACATAACAAAGTCAGAGGTGCTCATCAGAGAACGAATTACCCTTAATAGGTTAGTTCTATGGCCATGATAAGCTACTCTGAGAGCAACCTCATTTAGTTCACTTGTACCCTTCACAGGGAGAAATATCCTGTTGTATATCAGTCTGGTCCCACTCAAAAGAGTGACCCAGCCCCGAAATACCAGGCAATTCTAGCCTGAACAGGAGAAACAGCAAACCCCAGACGCGTTATATATATATACGGTTTAAACATCTACTCTAAACGTAATTATTATATTTGGTTCTATCACATGGAACATTAGTTGGTATCACATTAATATATTAATCCCATACACAATTTAGTATTTCTGTGGTTATATGGAGAGTGGTTTAAACTACATACAAAACAGTGTTCCCTGCTACACAAGTCGGTGGACTGAAAAAAAGTCAATGTTCTGTACTAAAAACCTAACAAAGCTTATTGGCTACACAGTAAGATTCCTATTATAAGTTTTTGCCTGGACAAAATGAAGTGAACCTCCCACAACCTTTTAAATTGAGAGAAAGAGTGAAGCCGTGCTGTAGGAGGTAACAATACTGGACTTTAGGCACTTATTTGTTATACACATAAATGTTTTTAACAGCTTTAAAACATGTTCCAACAAAAGGATAACATTCTTGGACTTTATTCTCCCTTTAAAATACTCTGAGACACTTTGAACTGTTTATCCACAACTAGTAAAATGAGAAGTTCAAATCTGCACACTTTCTTAACTGTTCTTTTCTTCATATAACAAATTGTCCTATTATAGTTACAAATCATAGCTCAACAACAGTTGCGCACAACATACACTTTGTTACAAGTACATACCCTTTTTACCCTCTTTTCCCTTCTTTCCCCTTTTTTAAACATCACACAATTTCCGAGATCTTTTTTTTTTCTTTGACTTCTCACCACCTTTTTGTCAAACACCAATTATTAAGTGCAAACATCTATTAAATTAAGCAAGTTTTGGCCCAAAATACATAACTTTTTTCAGATTTATGGTATCAATTTCCTAGACAATTTCATTGAGGAATAAGAAAAAGGAGAGGCACAGAAAAATCAGATGACGTATCAATGTATCATAAACTATGTTCCATGCTCCCACTGATTTCCCTAGGCTCCAGGCTGAGTAACCAAACCCGTCTCTAACTCTTTAATATTATACATCTATAATGGCCCCATTACAATGCATACAAAATATCAAGTGTTGGGCATTCTTGATATTGGGCATTCTCCATCATTGGGCATTCTCTATCACATATTATACTTGTCGAACTATGAGACGTCATCACGCTTTGCGCGGTGCATACGACTTAGGCGATGAGTCAAAGGAGCTCACTGCTTGCAAGCCTCACAAAGCGAGGCGAGACGTTAACTCGGAGCACTTAGGCGATGAGACTCGCGTAGCGAGCCATTATCTCGCAGCACTTAGGCGAGATGTCATCACGCTTTGCGTGGTGCATACGACTTAGGCATCGCTTGCAAACCTTGCAAAGCGAGGCAAGCCCTTAACTTGAAGCACTTGAGCAGTGGCGGCTGGTGACTTTTCAAGTTGGAGGGGCGACAGGGCGAAACATAGCCACTCCCCCTTTTTCAAACCACACCCATTTTTATAACCCCTCCCCCTGACGTCATAATGACCTGTATAAGCCCCGCCCAATGACCTTATGCTTGTAAAGCCCATTGAAATACATGATCTGCAATGCAGAAATGTCAAGAAGTAAAGTAACAATGTGTTAAATTCATTGGTATACAATATAGATTGAAAAAACTCATGTGACAAGACTACAGCAATATCATAATTGCACCTATACGTATTAACAGAAAAATTAAAGGAGTGACACCTACCATTAGTCGGCTCTTCTTCTCAGGGTATTCACGTTCATTAAGTTGACCAATGAGTAGAAACAAATCTGCAGCCACATAGGGTTTGCACCTGGGGTTGAAAGAAAACAAGCAAATCAATCATACCATTCAAGAACAAAACCATACTTAAAAAACATTAAACGACCAAGTGGAACCATATAGGCCCCAAACATACCTTAGAAGACCAAGTGTGACTATATAGGCCCCAAACATACCTTAGAAGACCAAGTGTGACTATATAGGCCCCAAACATACCTTAGAAGACCAAGTGGGACTATAGGCCCCAAACATACCTTAGAAGACCAAGTGTGACTATATAAGCCCCAAACATACCTTAGAAGACCAAGTGTGACCATAGGCCCCAAACATACCTTAGAAGACCAAGTGGAACTATATAGGCCCCAAACATACCTTAGAAGACCAAGTGTGACCATATAGGCCTCAAACATACCTTAGAAGACCAAGTGGGACTATAGGCCCCAAACATACCTTAGAAGACCAAGTGTGACTATATAAGCCCCAAACATACCTTAGAAGACCAAGTGTGACCATAGGCCCCAAACATACCTTAGAAGACCAAGTGTGACTATATAAGCCCCAAAAATACCTTAGAAGACCAAGTGTGACCATAGGCCCCAAACATACCTTAGAAGACCAAGTGTGACTATATAGGCCCCAAACATACCTTAGAAGACCAAGTGTGACCATATAGGCCTCAAACATACCTTAGAAGACCAAGTGTGACCATAGGCCCCAAACATACCTTAGAAGACCAAGTGGGACCATATAGGCCTCAAAACATACCTTAGAAGACCAATCAGCACTGCATAGGCCCAAACCAGTGGATCTTGGGATTCAAGAAAACAACAACATTTCACTTCTGTTTAGACAACACAATAATCAATGTCAAACAAACACGTTGAATTAGCATATGGATAACGATATGAGCAGTAACGCCACGCCAAGGCTTCAACAATTGTTACTGACCATTCACACACCTTTCATAGCTCCTTCAATATGCACACCCACACACCATTCATACTTTACTTACCACTAGTTATTTTTGGTAGTGAGGTGGTGCCATTTCTGAGAACTTTACGTACCCTTGAAGGTGCCTCCAATTCCTTCAAACCAATGCATTTAACCGCTACAGGGCCATGGTGCTTTTTAATTACTTTTTTGATCATCTTCAATGTGGAGAAGCATCTTTCTGGTTCTTTAGTAGTCTTCGTTGTTGTAAGCAGGATTCCTTATAGCTTCACTCACTCTGTTAAATTATGTAGATTAAATTGATGCTAAAGTTGCTGCAGAGCAACAGCACTTGTACAGACATGGAATTCTTGCTTCCTGTACACAAGTGACAGCTACCCTTGGAAGTGCCTCCAATTCCTTCAAACCACGCCAAGGCTTCAACAATTGTTACTGACCATGCACACACCTTTCATAGCTCCTTCCATATGCACACCCACACACCGTTCATACTTTACTTACCACTAGTTATGTTTGGTAGTGTGAGGTGGTGCTGCTTAACGCAGTTTATCTTTGCACACCTTGGGGGTATGCATTCTTCTTTGCTTCAATCACTTGTATTTTAATTTTGCACGACGATCTTTCAAAGAAGAAAACTTCTCAATGGTTTTTTCATTGAAGTCTGGGATCTCGGAAATCAGTTGCTTTTCCATTGAGAGCATCGCCAATGCATTCAACCGCTCCAGGGACATGGTGCTTCTTAAAAAGGTTTTTATCCTCTTCAATGTTGAGAAGCATCTTTCTGATTCTGCAGTAGTCATTGGTGTTGTAATCAGGATTCTTAATAATTTTACTGTCTCTGTGAAATCATTCTGCAGATTAAATTGATGGAAAAGTTTGTGCAGAGCAACAGCACTTGTACAAGTATGAAACTCTGTCTTCCCATACAGAAGTGACAGCTCAGTGCGTAATTGTTCCTTCTTCAGTATTGGATATGCTTGCACGGTGTCTTCCAGAGCTTGGGTTGGAAAGCAAGTGTCATGGGTTTTATACAAGTCACTTTGAACAAGTTTGGCACTGACTAGGTGATTTGAAAATGAAAAACGTTCTTTTGCATGAACCACCACTATGTCACATACCTCTCTTGAAAGTTGTCTCAAGGTTTAGATCTCCGCACTCCGTCTGTTGACTGTTAGATCGCTCGGCAAACTTGCTTCTATCTCTTCCACAGAATTACGGATTTTCTGGATGCTGGCGACAAAGTCTTCTGTGACTTTTTTGATATAAACAGTATCCGTGTCTCGCTTCTGAAGCTGACTATAGAGGATGTCTACATGTGGCATTATTAAATGAAATAATTTAAGGAAGTAAAGGAACTCCCTGTCTTCCAGCATTCCAATGAAACCTGCGGCTTCCCGTATAGATGTTGGATCAAAGTTTAGACATGCTTCAATTGTCTGGAAACACTCAAGTAGCGCATCTCTGTTCTCGTAGATTACGTTCACGGTCCTAACGTTGAAGTTCCATTGTGTCGGTGCACCTCTTGGAAGTCTTCTACCAACTACCTCATCCAGAACTCCAGTCCTTTTTGGAGAGCATGAAAAAAAAGATGGTATGCCGCCTATGTTGGAAAAAAAAAACTCGAACTCTTCCAATCCTTGAAACTGCTTTCTCCATTATTAGGTTCAGTTGGTGAGCATAGCAATGGACGTAGTGTGCGTTCGGGTACACGTCTTTTATTTTTCTTTGAACTCCTCCTTGATCTCCACGCATCACACTGGCACCATCGTAGCTTTGAGCTATGAGTTTCTTCTTGTCTTCTGGCTCTGGGAGAACAGTATTCAGTGTTTCCAGCACAACAGCAGCAATCGAGTCTGCATCCGTTGATTTCATTTCCGTGAAGCCATCAAATCTTTCCACCACTTGATGCTTCTTGTCAATGTAGCGATAGACAACAACGCACTGTGTCCTAGCGGAAATATCGGTTGTTTCATCCGCTTGGATTGCCACAAACTGGGCTTCCTTAAGCTCTTGGTGAATCACTTCCTTTATAACTTCATGCATGCAGTCCAGTAGCTCATTCTGCACGGTTTTGGAAGTGCCCTTAAACACAGTTGCAGTCTTCAAATGCTGTTCCATTGCACTATCGATACTGCCAACCAAATCCACCAGGCCTCTAAACACTCCTGGATTTAGCGATG
Organism: Discoglossus pictus; assembly: GCA_027410445.1. Classification (NCBI taxonomy): domain Eukaryota; kingdom Metazoa; phylum Chordata; class Amphibia; order Anura; family Alytidae; genus Discoglossus; species Discoglossus pictus. The sequence continues at coordinate 215,834,173 of CM050163.1, read as the reverse complement.
TTTCACTCTCGTCGTGTCCTCTTAATGCCAGTTCAAAAGCGCCACAAAAGCGAACACAATCAATTATCTTCGAAAGGATGTAACGGTTCTTAGCCACTTCTTTGTTGTGTTTTTGAATGCTGACTTGGTATCCTTGGTCCAGTTGAACAGCAATGTTCACCTGTCCAAGCATCTCAAACTTGATCCTGTTATCCAAGTGAGCTTTAGAACTTTTGTGTTTTGCCAATTTGTCAGCTAGATGTTTGACGTCAGTCACTCCAGTTTTGGTCCAAGCAGCGTCACCACCAAATAGGATGCATGGGAAACAATATAAGGACTTCCTAGAAACGCTTCCAGAAAGCCAGTCGTTCTTCTTGTACCATTCAGTATTGAAATTACGGACATATTGCTTCCCTCTATCTCTTGCGATTTGCTGCAGATTTATCTCTGGTTGGTCAGCTCCTAACCGTTTTACTTCCACCTTCTCCTCATAGGTTAGGGTGCCGAAAGGCTTCACAAGTAGAGAGTCAATAGTATTCATTTCTGATATTGATACCAATAAAAGAAAGAGATCACGGTATATTAATTTATATTATGTCACAAAATTACTTTAAAATAACAGTGTGTTGATTTCATTGGTATACATTACAGATTGCAAACCCTCATGTGACAAGACTACATCAACATCAAATTTGCACCTATACACATGGACAGAAAATTAAAGGCAATGATACTCACCAACAGTTGACTCTCCTTCTCGGGGTATTCACGTCCAGTAAGTCAACCAACGAGTCCAAACAAATCTGCTTTCACAGATAGTTTGCACCTGGGGGGTGATAGAAAACAAAAAAAAAAACATTAGAAATCTCAAGACCCAAACCGTAACTTTTAAAACCTTAAAAGACCAAGTGTGACCATATAGGCCCCAACTGCACCTTAAAAACCTTAAAAGTCCAAGTGTGACCATATACTCACCAACAGTTGACTCTCCTTCTCGGGGTATTCACGTCCAGTAAGTCAACCAACGAGTCCAAACAAATCTACTTTCACAGATAGTTTGCACCTGGGGGGTGATAGAAAACAAAAAAAAAAACATTAGAAATCTCAAGACCCAAACCGTAACTTTTAAAACCTTAAAAGACCAAGTGTGACCATATAGGCCCCAACTGCACCTTAAAAACCTTAAAAGTCCAAGTGTGACCATATACTCACCAACAGTTGACTCTCCTTCTCGGGGTATTCACGTCCAGTAAGTCAACCAACGAGTCCAAACAAATCTGATTCCACAGATAGTTTGCACCTGGGAAGTTATAGAAAACAAAAAAAAAACATTAGAACGTTTAAGACCCAAACCGTAACGTTTAAAACCTTAAAAGAGCAAGTGTGACCATATAGGCCCCAACCGCACCTTAAAAACCTTAAATAACAAATTGGGACCATATAGGCCCCAACCGCCCCTTAAAAACCTTAAATAACCAATTTTGACCATATAGGCCCCAACCGCACCTTAAAAACCTTAAATAACAAATTGGGACCATATAGGCCCCAACCGCACCTTAAAAACCTTAAATAACAAATTGGGACCATATAGGCCCCAACCGCCCCTTAAAAACCTTAAATAACCAATTTTGACCATATAGGCCCCAACCGCACCTTAAAAACCTTAAATAACAAATTGGGACCATATAGGCCCCAACCGCACCTTAAAAACCTTAAATAACCAATTTTGACCATATAGGCCCCAACCGCCCCTTAAAAACCTTAAATAACCAATTTTGACCATATAGGCCCCAACCGCACCTTAAAAACCTTAAATAACAAATTGGGACCATATAGGCCCCAACCGCACCTTAAAAACCTTAAATAACCAATTTTGACCATATAGGCCCCAACCGCACCTTAAAAACCTTAAATAACAAATTGGGACCATATAGGCCCCAACCGCCCCTTAAAAACCTTAAATAACCAATTTTGACCATATAGGCCCCAACCGCACCTTAAAAACCTTAAAAAACCAATTTTGACCATATAGGCCCCAACCGCACCTTAAAAACCTTAAATAACATATAGGCCCAAAAAAAAAAAAATAATAATATATAAATATATATAAATATATATATATATATATATATATATATATATATATATATATATATATATATATATATTGATATATATATATATATATATATATATATATTGATAGATATATATATATATATATATTGAAAGATATATATAAAAATTTATATCAATATATCACAATAAATAAATATATATATATATATACATATATATATAAAAATTGATATCAATATATCACAATAAATAAATAAATATATATATATATATATATATATCAAATTGATATATATATATATATATATATTTATTTATTGTGATATATTGATATTAATTTTTATATATATATATATATATATATATATATATATCCAAATATATATATATATATACGCATAAAAAATACACATAAATATACATAAACATATACATACAACAATATATATTAATTGATATTTATTATTTGATTAATTGATGTTCTTTATTACTTGGTATATTTTATTGTTCATGCATTTCTATTACACTTTATTTGTTATACATATTACAGTGCTATTTTTTGGCTATACATGTTACAGGATATTATCCTGTAACATGTATATCACATAAAATAGCCCTGTAATATGTATAATACATACAGGGTCAAACAAGTTCACACTAACCTTTTTTACCCTTACAGGCTTCCATACCTGCTTGCTGATTTGCTAATTTTTTGAAGACTCTCATTGGTTGAAATCGATGTCAATCAAAAATTTCAGCCAATCAGAGTCCTTCAAAAATTAGTATATATAGCAGACCGTGGGAAAAAAACAATTAATCGCGGGAGGGGCTCCTTGTAGGAGGAGCTCTTTTAGTGTGTTGTTTTTTTTTTTTTTAGAGCGTCGGTTTTTTTTTGTGGAGGCCTCTTTCAATGGGCCAGAATGGATGGATGGACAATGGCTTCAATCAAGATTGGATTATATTTGACCATTGGCTTCAATCAACATGGATTATTTTATTTTGACCATTGGCTTCAATCAACATGGATTATTTTATTTGACCATTGGCTTCAATCAACATGGATTATTTTATTTGACCATTGGCTTCAATCAACATGGATTATTTTATTTGACCATTGGCTTCAATCAACATGGATTATTTATTTTTCATGACTATATCCAGAGAGGACAGAAGGCCAACGCTGGAGGGGTCAATTTTACAGGTAAGTATGTGCTGTTGTTTATTTTATTTTTTATTAATGTTTGTTTAAAGCTGTTTATTTTTGTATAAAATGTGTTACTAACTGTACTAACAATGTGTTAGCTTACTGTTTAATTGTAATAATGTTTTTACTGTATTTTTTTTTCCCTTCCCTTATTTTTATTTTATCTTTAGAAGTGACAGGCACATATACATGCCTGTTACTTCTAAAAATGGAATAAAAATAGGGGGGGGGTAGGTAGTTGGTTCATCCAGGGTGGGGTCGGTCACGGTCAGGCGCCCATCGGTCGCCCATAGGCCACGATCAGGGGTGGCACAGGCCTCATGGGGGTGAACATCCACCCCCATGTGGCCTGGTCAAGCCCGCTCACTGCCCGAATACCCGGGGTAGCATAGGCCGCATCGGGGTGGTGCCGGGGGCCCGGTGGTGATCGGGCCTCGGGGGTGGCATAGGGCGGCAACATGGAGGTCATCAGGGATGGCACAGGCCTCATCAAGGGGGTGATCCGATCACCCCCATGTGGGCCTGTGCCACCCCGCTCACCACCCGACTACCCCGATCCCGTGATCGGGGTAATCCGGCGGTGGCATGATGGCATAGCTAGGCTAGCATAGGGCAGGCCTGATCGGGGGTGGCACAGGCCACATGGGGGTGATGGCTGGGGTCGTCGGTGGTAGTTGGTGGGTGGCTGGGTAGGTGGCACTGGCAGGCCAGGCAGGCATAGTGGGGGACTGGGGGTAACTGGTCACCCCTAACTTTTATTAGGGGCTACTAGGGGTTTTGGTTTGGCCAGGGGCAGGGCAGGTGCCAGGCAGAGGCAGGTGTAGACTTACTGTGTTAGGCAGGCAGAGCAGATGAGTAGATTCAGCCAGGGAGGTCTCTCAGTCTCAGCGTGACCAGGGTCAGGAAACAGAAAGGGGGAAGGGACAGGGAACTGGTGGTTTTATTGACTGTATCAGTCAATCAAAATGATAACTCGAGGCCCTATTTGCTGGCGGGCGCTCAGGGCTAACGGTCTGGGTGGGTTTAGATTGATCACTTAGTAACTGGACAGCCTTCCATCATTGATTGGTCAATGATGGAAGACTGTCAGTTATTAATTGATACATTTATGACCGCCCATGCATATCGTCACTGTGATGGTGGGCGGCATGCATTAACGGTCAGGGGGCCAGGCCAGGACTCATTGAAGAGAGAGAAGAGTCTAAAGGTTAGTGTACACAGTGTATAACTATTGTAATTTGATCACACAGGGTGCAGGCAGGGGGCTATATAGATACACAGCATTAGTTAATGTAGCGCAAGGGTTATTTTAAAGTGACAGTGTCCCTTTACTAACTTTACTTCATTTTTAATACTATTTAGACTTGAAATGATGATGTACACCTTATATTTATTTGTTTTTGGGTTATACTAATACATTGTTGTGTTTTTTTTATTGCAGGGTGAAGAAAATATTTGGGGGGGGCGTTTGCCCTGACGCCCCAATGGACGGGCCGCCCCTGCACTTGAGCGCTAAAACTTTCAGTACAGCACTTAGGCCTGCGAGCCTCACATAGTAAGGCAAGCTGTTAAGGCACTATAACTCACAGCACTTGGGCAATGAGCGCCAAAGGCGCTCCTTGCCTGACTTATTAAATTGCCATTCGCACAATTGAATAGGGCTCTATAAAAGCACATATCATCTTTTTTTTACAATAAGTTTTCACTTACTAAAGACCTTGCTTTTGCATAGAAGTTCACTAACTAAATATTTCTAAATGAATGTAAAAAAAATATCCTAAATCCGGGTAAATGAAAAAAGATTGTTAGCTCTTCAGCCTATTGATTGATGGATATATTAATTATAATTAGATAAAGTATATTAATTCATTAAGTGACTAATTAATTGATTATTATTTAAAAAAATATAGACATATGTATCTGTCTTAGTGATGAGCGCAGAGGCTGCTCAGAGGAGCAAAAGTACACCAGAGGAGAGGCTCGAAATGAGCACTGAAGGTCCTCACAGTACAAAAAACTTCACATTGTGTGGCAAACAGCATTGCCATGGCTTAAAAAAAATGTGACATTTTTTGATCGGCAAGTTGCTAGTATATAATAGAATTTATCAAAATGATTGTTTAAAGTGCAGGTTAGTTTCTCCATTGTGTGATTAATTCAGTGTACAAGATGAGAGGAGAAGCCTTTTTGCTGCCATTTAGTAGTTATATTGTTCTTTTTCATCAATGATACACTATTATAAGATCAGCATCCTGGGATTCATATTTTTTAAAATATATTTTCATTCTATCAGCCAATTAAAAATTATTATTTTGGATTTCGAAATTGACTCACTTAAAGAACCACTGTACAATGACATATATAAAAATATATGCTTGAAACCTTTGAGCCAGACTAAGCATAATTAAGCAGGAAAAAGTCATACAGCTAGTTTTTAATGAGAAAAAAAATGTGTTGGATTCTATGATATGTAGACGGAAGCTTTTTATTTCTGTAGAGGTGTTTACATTTCTGGAAAGCTGGTCTATTGATGCAGCTTCCTGGCAAGTCAGGTGGATGGGGATGTGGTGTCAAGTTCCCTAATTCAACGGACAGCCAAAACACACACGCTCATTAAACAGCTCTCAGGATGTGATGTAAAAAAAACAAAATTGACTTCAAATCAAACAGCCTTATTGAATTGCGATTCAGCGAATTTAAAAGGGCTCTATATAAGCACACAGCATATGTTTTTTTACAGAAGTTTTTAGTTAGTGAAGACCTTGCTTTTGGATAGAAGGTCACTAACTAAAAACTTCTGTAAACAAAATATGCTGTGTGCTTAGATAGACCCCTTTTAAATTCGCTGAATCGTAATTTAATAAGGCTGAAAATGTTTTGGTAGTTTTTTGCCCATGGCTTACACAGCCCTAATATTATTTCTGGAACTGCCGTGATCTTTTAATGAATGTCAGAAAGTGCAAGACATGATCTGACTATGTATATAATAATGATGTTTTAACCTGTCGACAGGGTTGTGACTGTAAGACTCCCTGAATCGCCTTGATCTAATAAAACTTATCTGAAAAAAAACTTTTTATGTTAGCTTTATTAATACAGACAAGTAAAAAGCCTCTGTCAGTTGTAGAAAGTATCATTATGGGTTAAAACATATGTTCGTTGTTTTTTCAATATCTTCAAATTCAATAAACATCTCCCAAGTGGGTATTTTGGAAATGTACATCTTAACCCATATTGAATTGATGTTATATGTCCCTTACTAAAAGAAGAAGGGTGGGGGAGAGATAGCCCACCAGATCCTAGTGCAGACAACCAAGGTGTAACAATCCCAAACTTTTTTTTTTTTAAATATATAAGGTTCGACTCTCACCATCTATAACCTCACTTTCCCAACACGTGTTGAACTCTCGGTTGGTACTTCTTCAACTTGGCAACTTGGGCATCTTGTCTTATGCTCCATATAGTGCAATATGAGTATCAGCATAACATATGTGTAAGTTTCCAATGTATGGAAAATGCTATATCACTAATAAAGATGTGTGAGTATAAACAAGTTCAACATCTCAAAGAAAAAATATACCTCTGGTTAATAGGCCACATTGAACATAGTTCAGGATATATATGTGAGTTTATTTAATAATTATAAAAAACACTTTACAAAAATGTAAATAAAAAATAAAAAACATATGAAATGAAAAAAATGAAAAATAAAAGATAAAAACTGATCAGATTTTTCGCCACTCTCAATTTATGGTTTTCTCAATGATCGAAATGCCTATATAAAAAACATATGTATGGTATACATTTATTATATATTCTTAGTCTAAATAATCGCAAATATATTTTTAAAACAGAAATATATGTATATGTCAAGAGCAAATAATTACCAGTACATATTGTTTACATATATATGTCAAACCATACATATACTTAAAAATACACATATACACATGTACACATATCTACGTATACACATATATATACACATACAAGGGCATTGCTGTATTTACCATAGTGCACAAGACAAATAATATATATTTTATAACATATAATTTTATAACCAAGATAAAGGAGTTTATGTATTATGTAAACTGAGGTCCAGATTCCTAGCCTTATTTTTGTATTTCAGTATTTAGATTTTTACATGCTAAAGTCAAATTATTTCAATTTTATATTAAGTCAGTGGTGCAATTCAAGCCCCTGCTGAGCTGTGAGTCCTATTCCCACCCATAATTGCACATTAAGGCCTCCAACAACCACCAACACCACCCTTCATCAACTGCGTATAAGCATCTCATGTCCGACTAATAATTATTTTTCAGTGGACAAGTGCTGCACATGGTCTTGAGGACAACTGTTCAGATGGTGCTGCAGGAAAACAATAACTGAACTGAACAAGAACTGGAGAGGAGCCATAGGAAGAAAAGAGGGACATAGCATTTGTTTTTAAGTGTGGAAAATAGGGACAGTTGTGAGGTATGCTTGCCAACTGTCCTGTTTTTCCCGTTACTACTATTGCAGAGCAAGAAAACATTGCAGAGTTAAAAAAAAATATATATTAAATAGAATAGGGTCAGTATTTGGCCAATGGCTCAGTGCAAAAAGTACCCCTTGACATTTTTTTGGAAATGATTACAGCTATACAAATCCTATCTTGTTGACAAATCCTGAGTTTAGCCTTTTTCCACCTGGATGGACTATTTCTTGGGGAGTTCCTTTTCAGGACTGGAAACATGTCTGATTCAGTGGGCCATTTTATCCTAACATTGCAAACATGTTCCAAAATATAAACATATTTCTATCTGGGAGTAATGCACTTTAACAATCCATTGAGATTACAGATTTACTCTTTTGAAGAACTAAAAGAAAAGTTCTAAGTAGCAAATGCAAATGTTTGGTACCTACAAAGCAAGCACTATCTAAATACTCAGCTCCAAGAATTATAGAAAGAGAAGGAACACAACATCTTTGATTGTTTGTGCAGATAGATTTGATAGCGGAGAGTCTTGAGTGAAGTGCAGTGAATTGTCATGGCAACAGTGACAGTTGAAAAGTGAACATTGAATTTCTGTTGAGCTCAGAGGAATGGGAGCAGAACATTATCCTAACATTAGGGATACATAACAATTCTTATCTACCGTACTTGCTGTGTGCTTAAGACCCAGTAAGGAAATATGATGGATGCTTACTTCCAGAGAAACCCTAGCACCAATACACTGGACAACTGGACCTGTCAATGAATGGACCCCGCCGGTTAAAAGAGATAATTTAACTGGTGGGATCCATTCATTGGCAGGTCTAGCTGGATCCAGCTCTTGACACTGTTACGTTCAGCAACGCTCTACCCTCTCACTCAATACCTTGACACTACAAGAACTACTTTCATCAACTCTGCATGCCTAGGGGTATAGGGAGCTGGACACCTGCTTAAGAGAAGTGCTAACTGCACAAGTTCTTATATTATCTTCCCTTCTTGTAGTGACCACTAAATGTGAAGGTGCTAATTTTGATTGAATTATGTGAAGCAGGGATGGGGCTTGAAAATCCTGGACCAGAATCCAGAGAGCCAAGAATCCAACAGCAATCTTCTGGTCCATAACTATTCAAATTTACAAGATACTAGAAGTGACCTTGGCAACAATGTGAATCCAAGATGTGTTCAACTTCATACCGTCAACCAAGAGAGATGCAGAAAGAACAAACATTGGAAGAAAGCAATATATGAAAAACATTAATGGAGCCCAGAGAATGGGAATTAGAATTCAATGGAATGGGTGCACTGAAGGATATAAAAAAAATAGATGTAGTTGGATGCATCTAGATAGAAACCCAGACTATGTAGCCCACTTTGTAGCTTGGGGAATGTAGACATCCACAAATAGCATATTTATTTTCAGCAGTGGTCCTCAGCGAATCTGAGCTGATTTTTTACCAATAATATTAAGTTATTGCATTTGTTGCGGGCACTCCAGTAGAAGTAGAAGAGGTTCAGAATGTGGTAGAAAGGTGTCATTCCATATGTAACACCAAACATATTGTGCCTTGTATTCAGGAGAATAAACAAGGTGAATTCCAAATCTGGCACTGACCAATCTCCAGAGTCTAGTCATGAACTGCGACCTCCATTCGGAGACAATGTTGGTGGGTGACCCCTGAAATCTGAATATCTACTTGATGAAGGGGTCTTTTAATTATGGTCTGGAAGAATTCAGGTGTCTTAAGGAGAATTAAATGTCACATCTTGCAGAATCAATCAATCGTGATCTATATGGTAGTCCAACCATGTGACACAGGCAGATTCACTAGAAAATGTATCTCTGTATGCTTCCAAACACTATTCAGAAAAAGCTAAATTTGCAGTAATTGATTGGTTTACACCATACACCACATGTACCAAGTATTCATTGGTGTCTTATCTTAGTTCTTGGGTACTAAAATGCCTGGTAATTCAGTTCTCGTATGTATAACTGTGTACGTATTAATATTGCTTTTTTTAAATAATTGAATATGAATTGTATTAATGATCAATGTCTTATGTAGGCATCTGGCTCACATTGTTAGAGCTCTACAGTGGTCCTTTAACCTTCCTTGAATTGGCGGAAGATTTTAGTGATGAGGAATAGTGGGTAGCGATTCTTCCCAGAGATCCTATTAGGGCCTTTATAATCTATATAAGGACAAAGTACTGCATCATTTTTTTCAATGAAAAAAAAAACCCAAGCTGAGTCCCTTTTATTCTTCTATGTAAGCCTTTTTATCTGCCGTTTAGGGCAGGGACTGTGGGTATGTGGATGCCCAAGATGGCATGGTACTATGCAGTAATAAAGGAGCAGTCACAGGAACAATGGGGAAATAATAGTGCCTCTTCCTGTTTAGTGAAGATATCTTAAAACTTGTGAAAGCAATGTGGTATGTCTCTGTATCCCTCTGCATACTGTATAGTAGTTAGGGGGTGAATCATCTTTAAACAACTATCAAGGCACTGGGTTGCCCAAGCAGACCTCTGGCCATATGTCCAGTCAATGCTGGTTTTGTGTATCTTTACCAATGTTAAGCTAACATCAAAGTAATTTTGGTATAATTTTTTTATTTTATTTCATAGGATCTAGCCTTCAAGGCCAAAGAAAGCGAAAAGGAAGAGAGGTGTCAACATTTATCTTTCTAAGAGAGGTGCATACAGTGTACCTGCATGTTATTTTTTTGAGTCATTGTAAACTGTGATGTAAATTTGTGTCCAGTTCCTGGATTCTGGAAACTGGGAGCCAGAAAAGCAGCATGAGGCTTTCAGACATACTCCTAGTCATGTTGCCTCTTCTGTGCAAATACTGGTTCAGAGACAGATATATTAACCCTTCTAGAGATTTGGGAAAATCATGATATGCTAATTTATCCATCATTGTGTCAGACAGACTGTGACACAGAGGGCAATAAAGAAGGCTTTCATGTGGCCAATCTGTTTTAATGGCCTCTTCCAGAAGCATCAAAACACTCGGAAAAGATGTGAAGGAAACACAGACTCAGGGACACAGGGACGGGAGAGAGAACAGAAGCTTCAGTTGGATAGGTGCTGAGACAGGACAAAGAAAAGGAGGACATGCAGATAGATAGATCAAATACGACCATGATGATGACGAGGAAGATGCAGGCCCAGGGTAGCCAGTCAGATGGCGTAATGTGCATATTTACAGGGGTGGATAAAAATATATACATATACTGTATATATATATATATATATATATATATATATATATATATATATATAAAGAGTGAGTGTCCAGTAATCCAGATGAATAATCAGAGTATTGCAGTATATAGTGATACCTTTTATATTGGACAAGCATATTCATAAGTTTCATGACGAGCTTTTGAGAGCGTTCCTCTCTTTGTCGAGTATTGAGGGGGGAAAAATCCCCCCCAGATTTTTCTATGTTTGTAGGTATGTGTATATAAGCTATTTTATGGCCTGTGTATACAATGAGCTGTATCCCCCCCCCCCCCCCCAGATTTATTCGGGACCCTACACCCCTGATGTGGACCCAGGATAGTACTGAAATCAGGGCTATACAACAAGCAGGATAATTAGTGTTGCAGGCTGCGGATTGAGGTTGGCAGCAAACATAAATGTGTTGATCGAAGGCAATTGTTGGTGTCAAACAGAAAAATCACAGGAACAGGAACCATAAGAACATGCAGCAACAAATTACTTTGCATAGATAATCTAAGCTGGGCCAGGCAGAGCCTCAAAGAGAGCAGGGAGATCTTCATATTAGAAGTGGGGACAGTGCAGGACTGCCTTCTTCATAGATGGCAAGAAGAAAGCAAGTGGGAGCAGAGGGTGAAGTTCTTACAGTTGAGCATGCAGTTATTCTGCTTTTTTATAATCTTTTCCGGTTAACCAGCCTAAGAAATATGTAAACAATCCTTTATCATTGCTCACCAAACTTTATTTTACTTTAACTCACTTAAAGACATATCGAAGTTTCATGGATTATTAAATTTCTGTACTCCTTCGGCAAAAAGCATAATTTATATATGCAGCACATTTCATAAAACATTTTATTTTTATTAATATAAAAAAAATCCCTCTAATTATTATTATTATGTTGACACCTGATACCCTCCAATCAGCATGGGGCATTTGGGGACCAATTTTAATCCATTATTCAACTGCTGTGTCTTCCTCAGCCAATAGGAGAGCACTGATGTCAGCCCCAAGTCACTGCTGGGATGTGACTACACGCCTGCTTCCTGCTCTCTGCTCCCCGCTGTGCTGCCTGCCCCTCATCATACCACCTGAAGAAGGACTCTAGTAACACTGAACAGGGGAAGAGCCCCACTTTATATGTTTAACATATTAATGTAGATTTGTTTCTATATATTAGCATACTCTTATGCTAGAGGCTGGAGCATCATCCGCATGTAATAAATGACCACTATGCAGAATATTAAGAAAGTGTTACTTTAATGATTTGTAGTAAAATATACCCTGCAGAAGATCTACATTTGTCCAACTACAAAGCTTGGGGGCCCGGGCCAGTTCAGATATGAATAGATAGTACTGAGTGAGCACAAAGTAAATGAAAGTGATCAAGCCACTGATAAAGCCACCGGTACTCAAACCAGATGTGCTGAAAATCCATCATGACAGCAATCCTTGGGTTACACACCGCTCTTTTGGTAACTCATATAGTTTTAAAAATGGAACAAGTATACCCTAAGACTAATTTGCACATGAAGCAAAAGCAACCTAACCTTTATTATTGACAGCAAAGCTTACTTACATTCCATAGTCAACATGATGCAGGGAATGGGATTTGAAAACATTTAATTGAATTTGCCTCTACTCTCAGCGTTAACTATTACAAACCCATCAACTTATTGTTTCCAACACTTTGCACTCCTTTCTCTTCCATTTATTAACATGCGTTTGGAGTTTTCTATTAGAGGTTATCCTAAAACCCTTGCAAATATTAAATTATGTTGGAATTTATGTTCTTTAATTTAGTGTTTGGGCATTATGCTATTCTTTCATGCCCACACTGCAATATTAAATCTAAGATGTAGTTATGACTGCATCTACATGAAAATAAAGCAGTTGGCTTCATGTGACCCCTAATATCTGTTCTATATCTAGAGAGGACCTATGCCACAGGATTTCATGACAAGTTCTCTCCCTGATATTCACAATAATTTAAAGAGGAGAAAATAGTAATATGTGTGGTTTGATGGGATATTTGTTTGCCATTGTCAAACGACCACCATATTTTTTAAAGTACAGATGTCTTTATAAATTATTGTAAAAAATGCAGTGTTGTTTTATATTTAAAACTAGCAACTTGCCCATCAAAAATGACGGAGCAATAAAATTTGAAGCCATGGGAATGCTGTTTGCCACACAATGTAAACCTTTTTGTACTCTGAGGACCTTCGGTGCTCATTGCGAGCCTCTCCTCTGGTGTACTTTTGCTCCTCTGAGCACTTTTGGCGCTCATCACAAAGACAGATACATATGTCTAGATTTTTTAAATAATAATCAATTAATTAGTTACTTAATAAATGAATATACTTTACCTATTTGTAATTAATATATCCGGCAATCAATAGCCTGATAAGCTAACAATCTATTTTTATTTTCCTGCAGCATATAATAGACAGTTTTCCTGTTGCTGCCCTGAGGAGAAAGTGTCATCAGTGTCCCAACTGTGCATTAGAAATAGGCAGCGTGTGCGAGGGTTGGTTTAGTTGTGTAAAGCGCCCTTGTAGATTCGTAATGTTATTAGTTGCAAGTAGTTGTACGTTCCTGGGTAAAAGTTGTACGTGGCTGGCGGTGTTTTTCGTGGTTCGGGGTTGTGTAGCCTCGTATTCATTTTTTTCGGGCGCAATTTTTTCTTGCTTAGCCGATTTTCGAGTGCCAAAACTCTGCAAATTCCGCTTAAATTAGCGTGCAACCTCACTTGCAGACGTCCTGGCTGTCCCACCGTGCTGTGTGTGATGTTTTTTTTTTTTTTATGTTTTTCGTGTTTTTCGACTTTGCGCGGTTTGGCCGTTAACTTCGTATTTTTCCGACCTTGTATTTATTTATTTTTAAGTCACGCGGCTCGTTATTTATTTATTTTTTATTCCCGCGTCTCGTAATTTTTTTTTACAAGTCCTGCGTTCGTCAACTGCTTGCAGCTTAAGGTGATTCCGCGTTTCCTAAGTGCTTGGAGGCTAAGTTCCGCATTAATCAACGCCTAAGTGCTCCGAGTTTCAATGCCGAGTTTCAATGCCTCCACTGCTCACTTTGCGAGTCACGCAGGCGATGAGTGTCTTTGCGCTCATTACGTAAGTGCTGCGAGTTTTAATGCCTCAACTGCTCGCCTCGCTATGCGAGGCGAGCAAACGTTGTGCGCCTTTGGTGCTCATCGCCTAAGTCGTACGCACAACGCAAGGCGTGACAACGTCTTGTAGTTCGACAATTATAATATGTGATATACTTTTGAAGAATGATATTTGTTTTTAGAAAGGAAAGAAGCCTTTAATTAATTATATGTTACTAGCGTATTGCCCGTCAAGAAATGACGGCAATGAGATGTGTATGTTTGGAAAGTTGTTTAGTTATTAATATACATATGGAATTGTAAGGTAGCTAATGTTGTTTTGTGTGTACTACTGAAATATCGAATTCAAATTAATAAATGAATATACGTATTTTTATGCATTGTGTTCAAGAGCTGGCAATCTGTGTTGATGTTGCTGCAGCATTAGTGGTGTGGAGGTGCTGTGTAAGCGTGATGAACGTGTACAGTGTAATAGTGTGCGTGCGCGAGCCGAAACCGTTAACGTAGCTGTGTACTTCCGCATTATCCTAAAATGGCGGATAATGTGTAGTATGCGTCTTAGCGGATGATCCGTCCATCGTTTAATGGTGGGTAATGTGTGGTATGCGTCTTAGCGGATTATCGGTACGTGTTTTCCGTGGTTATAGTGCTGTAGCCTCGTTTTCGTTTTGTTTGTCCGCCATTTTTTCTGCGGCGCTCTTTGCCAAAGTACTACGGTTTAACGGCGAGCCTCGCGGATCGCCTGCGGCGCTCATCGCTAAGCCCACTAAAGTACTACGGTTTAACAGTAAATATGGTCAAACGGTCAAATGACGGTCAATAAAAATTAAATGTTGTGAAATTTGTTTGCCACACAACATGACTCAGCTACATTTGTCCCTTTTTTTTATTCTTAAAATAAATACACATTTTTTTTAAACTTTTTATTTTTGTATCTTGCAACTTATATTTCATCAAATGCGTTGGTTTAGGCGGGAAATCCGATGTTGCGCGAGACAAAGGCGTTAAATCTGTGTTAATGCGTAAATCTGTAATTGCGTTTCGTAAAATGTACTCGCTACTGTCTTTATACTCATTGATCAGTTAATCCGCATCCTTTATCTCGTTGTTTTTCAAACACATACGTCTGTGGCTGTGTTTTACGCAGTTCGTAGTAGTATAGCCTCGTTTTCATTTTTTTCGGCGGCCATTTTTTTCTCGCTTAGCCGATTTTCAATCTTTGTAACTCGGCTAAATCGATGTAAATTGGAGTTCCAACTCACTTTTTTACACGTCCTGCCTGGTTCCCCATGCTGTAAGTGACCTTTTTTTTTATTTTTGAGTGTGTATTTAGTGTTTTTTTTTATTGTTTTGGTTCCGCCGCTTATCTCTTAATTTTTTTCATCTCGTATTTTTTTTCTAAGTGCTACGGTTTAACGGCTCGCCTCGCTACGTGAGTCTCGCCTGCAATGAGCGCCTGCGGCGCTCATCGCAAAGTTGTACGATCAGCAAAGTGGTACGATTTAACAGCTCGCCTGCGGCGTTCATTGCTAAGTCATACGCACTACGCAACACAGCGTGACGACGAATCGTAGTTAGACAATTATAATATGTGATATACAATTATGCTGCAAGGGAAGCTGACATTTTTTTCCTGATTTGCTACTGCAGCTGGGAGAGGAACCTGCTGAGACAGCAGCTGAATGAAACAATTAAAAAAGGAAATAGACAGCCTCTGTAAATAATAATTGCATTTTAAAATTACAGGCTCTTTTTTTTTTTTTTTACTTCTTAAAAACATTTATATCAAGCTCCTTATTCTATATCGCCTTGAATAAAGAACGGGAGATGTAATCACTGAGTTCCTGGGATATATATGAAGACTTGTGTTTTTAGGTAATAATATGGGTCTACTATATTTACATATTTTATCTAAATTCTTATGGTTATTTCTAGATTATGTATATATATAATTTCATTACTTTAACAAATGCTTCATATAGAGCTGTACTTCTTAAGACCATTTTTACGGTCCTTTAAACTGCTATTACTGTTATATATATATAGGCTTGGCTTCTCGAACAAAGATTTAAGAGGGGTGTCCACATCTATGGGTTCTTGAAAGTTTGCTCTTGGTTGGGTGCTGTAGTGACACCATTTTTTCTTTGTTTCCTCTTGTCCTCAATACCAGCCCTGCATGTGGTCTCGAAAGAGGAGACAGCCTGGTGAATGGTACTTCTCCATGACTTTCGGTCTGAAGCTAAGGTAGAACATCGACGATGGTCAATATGACAGACATCAAGGGACTGTTTCAGTGAGTGATTGTACCAACTTCTTTGGCCCTCCTCTGTCACGATTGCCAGTGGTGAGCTCACCATATAGCACAATATTTGGAAGTCGATCATCCTCCGTCCTAGAGATGAGTCCTGCCCAGCGTAACTGCTTCTTCAACAGTATTGTCTCAATGCGGGTGATTCCTGCCTGTTCTAGGACTTCAGTGTTGCGGTTGTGGTCATTCCAATGAATGTTGAGGATGGTGCGGCGGCAGCGTTGATGAAAGCGCTCAAGAAGTTGTAGGTGGTGGTGGTAGGTAACACAAGACTCGGAAACGCACGGAAGGGTGGTCAGTACAACAGCCCTGTGCACGTTGATCTTAGTGCACTTGTTCAGATGCTTGTTTTTCCAAGCGCTTTTATATAACTTGCCAAATGCACCATTTGCCTTTGCCAGTCTGTTGTCAATTTCCTTGTCAAACTGCCACAGGACCTTTGTGACGCAATCATCATCACCCTGCACAAGAAGAAGGGAGAAAAGTAAGACTGCTCCAATTATCGGGGGATAACTCTGCTCTCTGTCGCAGGGAAAAATCTTGCAAGAGTACTCCTCAACAGACTGGTGCCCACTATCGCAGAAGAACTCCTCCCGGAGAGTCAGTGTGGCTTTAGAGCCAACAGGAGCACCACTGACATGGTTTTTGTTCTCAGACAGCTCCAAGAGAAACGCAGAGACTTTACATAATGTTTGTCAACATTACCAAAGCATTCAACACTGTGAGCAGGAATGGTCTGTCTGTGGCAAATCCTGGAACGTATAGGATGCCCTTCCAAGTTCCTCAACATGATCACCCAGCTACACGAAGACCAGCGTGGCCAAGTTAGGCACAACAATGACCTATCTGAGCCCATCCCAATAAGCAACGGCGTGAAGCAGGGCTGTGTTCTTGCACCCACTCTATTAATGCTATTATTCAGTATGATGCTGCAAAGGGCCACAGTAGACCTTGATGTTGAGATGGGGTCTACATCTGATTCCGCACTGATGGCACTCTGTTCAACCTGAGGCAACTAAAGGTCCACACCAAGATAGTGGAACGACTCGTTTGAGAGCTACTCTTCGCCGACGATGCTGCCCTCATTTCCCATACGGCGACAGCTTTGCAGCAAATGACATCTTGCTTCGCCAGAGGCTGCTGAGCTCTTCGGTCTAAAACTCAGTTTGAAGAAGACTGAAGTTCTCCACCAGCCCGCACCTCAGGAAGACTGTCCTCCTCACATCGCTATTGGCGAGTCTAAGCTGAAAACAGTCCAACAGTTTACCTACTTGGGTTGCATAATCTCCTCTGACGCATTACTGTTATACATACAAACATACATACAACATCTGTGTAACACAACAGAAAATGGGTAGCATATCAAGTATAGTGAAGTTCCATAAAAAAACAGCCATTGCCACTGCATGCCACCACTTCATCATTGAGTGCATTCAAGCCATAGTCTCTATTTAAGGAAGAGATGGTTGTCCTTAAAGCACCACTGGAATTTGGGAAACATTTAATGTTTTTGAAGTATGTAACAAGTTAACAACATTAGGAGCTATGACACTCAAGAGCATAAAATAATTTTAGAGAAAATGTTATTTTTAGTAGATTGTACTTGTGTGTCATTGCTTCCAATTTGAGCTTCTTCAGCACTGTATGCCATTTTTTATCTTTAGGAGAGAGGTGAGGATTTGAGGCCTTAAGCATCTCACACCTATCCCCCCTCCCCTTGTTACAGATGCTCAGAAGCAGACATTTACACTACAAAGTGTAGATCATATTGACAAACCAGACCCTATACAGTAGCAGAGTCTCCTAAATGCAAGATTTTCTCAAACAATGCTTCCATACTCATTGCTTACATGGCTGCTGTGTTGTTTATTTATTGTATACACCACACAAAAAGTGAAGATTTCTTAAAGTACAGTGGTCCTTTAAAGGCCACACATAACATTTCACATCTGATCGCTAAGTGACCATTCTGTTTATTTTTTAATTGATTCTAAATGGAACCTTGGATTATGCTGATTCTTTAGTTCTTTCAGTGTTGTCTCCTTACTGCACAATGCCTTATAGGCCCAAGCCTCTTGAAACTGAGCTTCACTCAAAGTCCAGGTAATACAGGAATATTCAATAAGTGTACAGCACATGCGACTGACAAGACTCACCAGACAGTGACCATCAGGAATTGTTAGCCATTATTGGTCAAAACCAGCTGTTTTGTGCCTCTGACAGGAAAAACGTTTGAGTAAATAGAATAACTAACTTTCCAGTTATTTTGAGGCATCATTAATTTACTGATTTACAATAAATCATATAAAATAATATTCAAAAATTAAAATGTAATACCATATTGGTCCGAATATAAGCCGCACCCGCATATAAGCCACACCTGTAAAATTCAAGGGGAAAAAATAGAAAAAAGATTGAACTTGAATATAAGCTTCACCCTTAAAATTGGAAAGAAAAAGACTCTCCAAGTGATCAGCCATTGCAAGAAACAGGCTTTCTAATTAGTACTGTAATTTCTTTTGCAGGTTACAGGCTTTACAGGATGTTAGAATCACTAAAACCGTAAATCACTATTCAATTGCTACAATACCGCAGCCTCAAGCACGCAAATTAACTTTAACTGGCAATCGCGCCAATTGGCAGTAATTTTATGTTCGCGAATAGAAGTCGTACACGCAACTCGCAGGCTCGCAAACAGGCAGTGATTTTTTTTGCGGTTGGGAATATAAGCCGCACCCGTAACTCGCAAACTCAAAAATCAGAAAAAAGGTGCGGCTTATATTCGGACCAATACGGTACATTTACAGGCTCTAGTTTGTTAACTTATTTTGGCAGGACATTCTCTATAAGCTGAATATGTGTCCTTTAATACTAGTTTTGTTCTTCCGTAGAAACTGTTTGTATTGGTTAAATATAATAATATGTGTGGTCCCCGGGTTATAGACGACCCAACTTACAGATATCCCGTACTTAAGAAAGGCCTTTGTATGAGTTTGTTTTTATCTTCTGTTTGTTTGACATAAAAGAAATAGCACAATAGTTTCTGTAACATATTATTACAGTACAGGGGTATTATTATTACGTTATTACAGTATTACATTGTATTATTATTACCACATATGAGCCAGTATAGCATTGTTGTTAATATTATTATTATTATTATTCATCAGGGATCTGAGCTACATACAAATCTGGTTTACAGACGTTCTAAGAAATGTATCTCGTTCTTACCTAGGGGACTGTCTGTAATAATAATCATATTGATAGTAATGATTTTTGTGCATGAAAATTATTTTTATCATATATCTCAATTACAATTTTCAAAAGCTTAAATAATCTACCCATTAGATGTTGTTCTTATTAAAGTCCCCATCACTATATACACATGCTCTCTGTTGCCTTAATGACAATCTATTTAAATATTTGAATGTGTATCCATAAAAAATATGGATTTTTTAACTTTCATAAAGAAATTTGACAGGGAGACAAGTTTTGACATTATCACCACTCTTTTGAATACAAAACTAGTTGAGCAAACAGAGATAAGATGCCCAAATTACCTCTGAAGTTTTATTTCATTAATTTAACTAGTCAGGCTACAACAGATCAAGCATATTGTTTTATATCTATGTATATGTTGTTTTCATGTCAATGTTCTACATATACACTGGAACCTCTATATTCATCAGCCCGTATATTCGTCAAATCTAGGAAAAAAAAAAAGTTCCTATATTCATCCCAAAATCCAATAATCATCACAAAGTTTAAAAAAAAACAGACAACATTGGACAAGCTCTTTGCTAAATCTGCTGCTAATGAATTGTCAGGAAAGGCACAAAAATACATTGATCACCAGAATTGGAGTTACCTGACGTATTAATGGAAGGTGACTCTCCTTCTAAACAATAATTCCTTTGCTCCTTTTCAGCTTCTGCCATTATTGCTCCTCAGTAAAGGTAAAGTCCTGGTTACATTTTTATATATTTATGTATCAGATTTGTGTCTGGGAACAGATTATTTCTAATTGTAGTTAATTCCTATAGAAAAAATGTCTATATTCATCTGATTCGGTATCCATCCGTCCTTCAGAAACAGATTAATGACAAATAGAGAGGTTTCACTGTAATTACTATTTTCATAATATAATTATTTTTTAGTGTAAAAAAACGTTTATAAAATATCCTTTTGGATCTTTCCTTTTAGCTGGCCGCATGCAGTGCTGGCCATTGGCACGGTTGAGATTTTAGTGAATTTCTTGTCAATGTTAAGCTTATTATCTCCCTAACCCGTAACTCTAACCCTAACCCTAAACCCTAACCATAGGAAATTCACTAAACTCTTATTCACACCACCTAGTGGCTGATGGTTGCCACTAGTGCAGCCAGATAAAAGGAAAGGTCCATCCAAGCGCAAGATAGACAATGCTGGACTACAGTTGCCCTTCATGATCTAGTGTAAGATCATAATACAAATATATATTATAATCAGAGTGTTTATAAAGAATAATTAATAACAATATGATATAAGATGAAGATATGAGAGGGTGACAGAGGTGCTCAAACTAGTGATCTCTGTATAACATAGTATTTGGGTTACTGTATTGAATAAAAACATTAATTAAGAAATAACAGTAAACAAAACATTGTGAGACATAACTAGACAATAGAAATACACAGTAGCTGGTGGGCGTGGCTAGTTCAGGCACATTGCTTGGTCCGTTGTCATGACAACCCCCGGGGCGTCCTCAATAGACCAACGGTGCAGGGAGGAGGGGGAGTGGGCTTTGTGTGTGTGTCCATCCCCCTCTCTTTAGTTCTGGGCAGTACAGTATTTTGCAGGGGGAGGACAGGCTGCATCAGGTAATTTGGGGGTGCAGGGGGAGCAAAGTTACACGGGGTGGGGCCTTATTTCACAGTGCACTATTATTGCATGAGTTAGGAGTGCAAATGGTGTTGCACATCAGTGATTGAAGCTGGATATGTGGGGATCTAAGGACTACAGAGACAACAGGTGCCAAGGTCTGCAGTAATGTGACACTATGGGAGTGCAATGCAGAGAGTGTAGGTAGTCTGTGTGATGGACACTGCAAAGTGATGGCAGCTGCCCTGTGTCCAGGTAACTAAAGCCAAGGAAACCCAAATGCCTCTACTTACACCTGAAGCTGAGAAATGAATGCACTGGATTTATTTTCAAATGTTAGATGAAGCAATTGGAAAAAAAATAATACAAATGTAATGATGATATATGTATATGTGCCACAGAATAACAGAGGAATGGAGGGGTTCTTCAATACTTCACCATTTAGTACATCTTGCTCCATATGACAAACACATTTTGATATCTAAATAGTTTTAAAATCATTCTTTCTTTCCATATGTGCAATTTTCCTGCCATCATTTATTCCTGATACTAGCAGGATCACTTTTTTCTTTTAGCTATAAAGTTTCACTTCTTGAGATTATAAATTTGCAAGTTTTCAATCTTGCAAGATGCTTGAGGAGAGCACTATGGACACTAGATTCAAAACGCAAAGACAGGACCCTCCATTGTTTGCAATGTGTTAATATTGTTTTTGCCTTAAACTTAACCCATGTATAGCGCTACGGAATATGTTGGAGCGTTACAAATAAAAAACAATAATAATAATATCCCTTTTTGTTTCCTAGCTTATAGGATGTATTCTTCCTGAGCCATAACAACCTACATCACATCCCATCTTAAGGTCCACATTCAATTTGAATTTTGGCAATTGAATAGGGCTCTATATAAGCACATAACATATTTTTTGACCAAATTTTTTAGTTCGGGAAAACCTTGGATTTTGGATAGAAGTTCAGTAACTAAAAAGTTCTGTGAAATTTTTTTGTATGTGCTTATATAGAGCCCTATTCAATTGGGCAACTCGGAATTGAATGAGGCTCTAAGTGTGTTCAGGGCTTCTTAATTACATGACCTTGTTTCTATTCCTTAGATCTACTCTTAAACACATTAGATCATTTTCTGTTGTAAGATAAGACATGCTGCAGTTCTTTTATCTAAAAGCATAGAATGGCAGTGAGTGCCAGCTTTTCATTATGGGCAGTGATGCCATCCTGCTCTAGTATATGGCTCTCAACCTTTTTGATCTGGGTGCTGGCTGGTTACCTTACAATTCACATGAGGAGTGAACGTAAGATCCAGAACAGTTTAAATAGGGTAATACCATGTGATACAGTAAATTCCCATCTAGGTTTGTGCTGACTTTAGGAGTACATTTTAACTGCAGATACTTCCTCAATCCTCTCTCTCTATAACAATAACTAATGGCAATGATATGTTTAAAGTTCTCATACCTCTTTGCTCATGAGGACCAGCAGATAAGGTCTCAGGGACCAGTTAAGAACCACTGCTCTAGCTGGTGATACCATACAAATATAGATCTGATCATAAGACCAAGTGACCCATCTAAGCAGGTTTTCTATGTACTTAACAAGCTTTTATCATTTAAACCTCAGAATGTCCTTATGCGTTTCCAAGACATTTTTTAATTAATTTACTATAGCTCTCCCTATCACCCTATGCTGTCAGATTCTGTAGCGCAATGTTAAATAGTAATTGAGGTTAAAAAAAGACAAAAAAAAGTCCATCTAGTTCAACCTTTTTAGATCTCCTCTGATCTGCAATATGTGGATTCATTGTTAATTGATCCAGAGGAAGGCAGAAAGAAGAAAAAAAAATAGTAAGACTTTGCCAATTGTCTCAAAAGGGAAAACATAATAAAATTCCTTCCTGACCCCAGATACTGGCGATCAGACTCCTCCCTGGATCAATACTCCCTCTCTAATTAATTATCCAGGATAACCTGATAACCCTGTTTGATTAGAAATACATCCAGTCCCCTTTTAAAGTTATCTATTGAATCTGCTGTCACCACCTCCCTTGGTAGAGAATTCCACAGATTAACCATCCTAACTGTGAAGAACACTTTTCTTTCTTTAAGGTGAAATCTTTTTACTTCTAACCTCAAAGGATGTCCCCTTGTCAGTTGAAAACCTCTTGGCACAAAAGCTCACTTGACAAAGCCTTATATTGACCCTGCATATATTTATATAAGGTAATCATATCCCCTCTTAGATGCCTTTTTTCTAGAGAAAATGCGTTTAATTTGGTTAGTCTTTCTTCATAACTTAGCCTCTCCATTCCCCTTATTAGTTTTGTAGTCCTTCTCTGTTACTTTTTCCAGCCCTAAAATGTCATTTATATGTAGTGGTGCCCAAAATTGTACTCTGTATTCTAAATGAGGGCGTACTAGAGATTTGTATAGTGGGAGAATTATATTTGCTTACCTGGTTTCTATACCCTTCTTAATACATGCTAATATTTTGCCTTTGCAGCTGCTGCTTGGCATTGAGCACTGTTACCTAGGTGGTTGTCCACAAGCACTCCCAAATCCATTTCAATATCCGATACACCTAGATTTGCTCCATTAAGATTATAAATTGCATGGCTGTTTTTCCTTCCCAGGTGCATAACTTTACATTTATTTGTATTAAATCTCATCTGCAATTTAGTAGCCCATTTCTTTAATTTATGCAAATCTCTTTGGAGGGAAAGTACACCATTATCTAATGTAATTACCTTGCACAACTTAAGCGTCATCAGCAAAAATGGAGGCAATACTTTCCAATCCTACTTCTAAATCAAATATGTTAAAAAGGAGAGGACCTAATACTGAACCCAGAGTAACCACATTAGTCCAATCTGAGTATGTTCCATTTACAACAACCCTTTGCTTCCTGTCTTTTAGCCAGTTCTCAATCCATGAGCAGATATTTACTGCAATTCCTGTATCTCTTAGTTTGCACAATAGTATCCCATGTGGCACTGTATCCAAAGCCTTTGCAAAATCCAAAAAGGCTACATCCACTGAGTTGCGTTGATCATCCAAGTTCCTACTAACCTCTTCATAGAAACTAATTAGGTTTGTTTGACATGACCTATCCCTGTTGGGTAACTTGGTTCTTCAAGGCCACCAGCAGTGCAGGATTTACATTTATGTCTCTGTATTCAGAATCTCTGTGATTTAGTTACTCAGTTCCACTGATGCTCAGAGAAATACTGAAATCTTGGACTGTTGGCGGCTCTTGTAGGACCAAGTTCTCCACTATTGGTGTAGAGTGTAAAAGTAGCACATCAGTTTTTAGTCTATGTTCCCTCCCACACGCGGAGCTGCAAATTGCATCAACTGTATGTGAGAATGTCATAGAGGTATAAAAGCAATAACATGATCAAATTAACTAGACAGGAAATAATTCATTGTAATTTATTTTTTAATTTATTTAAATATGCTTTTTGATGAGTTACTCTGCTACATTATTAATCACATACTGCTAGATATGTAAGTACTCTTGTAACTTCCTTTTCTTTAATCATCATTTTTTTGCAATTACAATGCTGGCTTTGATTTACTACAATTTGTTCTTACAATATATAACTAATTACATTACTGAAGTGCTATATTAACATAATTGTCCCAAACTTCTATCATACATTTAAAAAAGTGTTTCCTTAAATGTTACAAAATTTTATTTTTTAGGCAAAAAATAAATGATTTGAAATATATAAAAAAAAAAAAAAAAAAAAAGATACAGCTAGTGAGGAAAGTGGTTATTTCTCCTCCCTAGTCTAACTTGCTAAAATAAAGTTGTATACCTTGTTTAGTTACTGGAAATCAATTAGCTGTGTTTGCTTAGCCAGTTGTGAGTTCAATTATAAGTTAGCCTTTGAGAAAGCCGTTATTAAGTAGAAACGGCAATCAGGCAGCGTAGAAGGATATTCGCTTTAGATATTGCATATAGCTTGTTGATAACCTATTGTGAGGCTCCTGCATGGACATCTGAGTCTGCTTTTAGTAAGTCAGACCTACAGTTGTTATGGCCTATGACAGGAACATTTAAGCATACCAGCTGCCGTTCTAATCATAACTGTTTTTAAAAGTTTTAATATGGTAACCATTTGAGTACTGTTGGGTACTGTTAGGTGGGGCAACTCCCTTTATTTAGATTTATCTCTTCATGGCAATTGCAGACCATATTGCCAGTTGAGTTATATTGATAGGACATCTCCACTGTTTTAATTATTATTATTTAGGGTGTTTCTTTTTAATCATATCACACAAGCAGCTGACTTCACTAGATTTAGTGAGCCTTCCAGATAGGAGGTACCCTTCGAGGGTCATAGGTCTGTTTCTCTTCCTATCACTCCTACTAGTGGCATTATAGAGTCCTTCTTTATCATTGTGCATGCACATTTTTGTGTGCATGTATTTTATTTTTGTTGCATCTCCTTAGAAATGTATTTTAACATCATATCTCACCATCTGTTATCATTAGGTTTCTTTTTTTGTTAATGTGGCTTATTTGTGTAAATAAAGTTTTTCAAATGTTCTTACATTTATGAAGGTACTACTAATAATACATTCACTGCTTATCTTTTTTATATTGGTATATATACCTGTTGTAACAGAGCACATGCCTTCGTTTTTTGTGCTGTTTAGTGGTGATAAAAAAACATAATTATATTTGGTATATATCAACTATACAAGTATATTAGTGTGTGTGTGTGGGGGGGGGGGGGGGGGGGGGGGGGGGGGGCGGCGGGGGGGGGATTGGGGGGGGCGACAATATCCTATGCGACAAAACAAGAAAAAATGATTTTAGTGATTTAAAGGACTACTTTAGTTTAGCAAAAATGTCAGTCATTTTTGATGTATGAACCAAATTAACAACATTAGCATCTGTGTAAAGGCATAGAAGCTGACATGATAGTCATCATTCATTTTCAGTACACTAGGAAGATGTTAAAGAGCAAGGCAAGTCTTGTAAGATGCCTCTATTGATTGAGCATAACGGTGGGAGGGAGAAGATGTACAATGCTGAATCAACCAATCATTTAACAAACCTTCCTCACTCTGCCTTCCACCTCCTCCCCCTCTTAAATAGATAACAAAATTATCAGTACACAGCCACTTAGCCTCCACAAACATGGCATCCACTAGCCACAAACAGTGTCTATGAAAATAAAGATTTAGACGAAAAATACATGGTTTACACAACTGCTAATATTTTGTATTTATAACAAACTTAAAAAACATATGATATTGTTCTTGATCTAATGTGGTCTTTTCAATTTTCATTATTATATAGAGTGCGGCTATTGTATTTTATGTAAAAAGTTCTATTTTTGCAGTGTATACGTAATGCTAGAAAAGTGCAGATTTTGTTTGGACTTCCTTTATACACATCTAATGTAACCCAATCCTTCCCATGCTAGGTGATAGCTGAGCTTTTGTCTTGGTAGGGACAGACCTGCCCACAGGTTTAGAGGAAAGCCGGACAAAAGCCGCTCTCACACAGCAGTGTTCAGATTACCTGTCTGAGGAGGTTACGTTACTTCCCCAGCACACCCTGCTGAATATAATACATGTCCTAGTATTCTTGTGTCAGACAGGAAATTGCTGATTCAATTCTCACACAGCCGCTTTTGTTTCTTAATAGGAATTAAAATAAATCTGATTTGGCATTAGTAATTGTCCTCAACAGTTATTTTTTGATGGATATGTACTGTAGGGCCCAAATTAGGAGAACTCCTTATCTTTACCAAAAAGAGAAGGGTCACTAACTAACCCGGTATTATAGATCATATCGGTGTGAAGGCGCTTATCAGTGTTTTCACCCACTAGAAATTTCCATAGATGTTAATAGAGATTTTTGTTTTTGTGGGTAAAGCTTTTGATACGTTTATAAATAGCTATTGTAATCTAGGTCAAATTTTATTATGAAAAGGGTAGGGATGTATTTACATGCTGCCTTGGGCCCAATTAGAATAGTGTAGCCTGCTTAATCTTAATAGCCTACTTAATCTGGACAATAAATATATATATATATATATATATATATATATATAGTGATAGACGGGATTTGTGTGGTCCGCACGCAGACTTTACAATGCTCCCTTTCCCCGGGAGGTCTGAAAGAGTTAACTCACCTGAGCAGTTTCATTAACTAAAGCATTCAGCATTAAGTACATATGATTTAAGACTGACGCTGGAGAGAAGTGTTTTGTCTAAAAACTTGAAGAAGTGTGTATAGTTTTGTCTGAGTTGGGAAAAGAGACACCTAGAGAGAAGTGTCCATACTGGTCTGAAGCTAAAGAAAGACACAGACTTGGATACAGAAGCTTGGAGCTGATGTTTTTTTTTTTTTTAAGAAGAGTGGAAACTTGGTCTTCTAAAGGATATAGACCAGTAATTGTGATCTAACGGTTGTACTGTTTTTGGTTTTATTTTTGCTCTGCCTGGTTTTAGCTGGATGAGAGCATATATGTCTGAAGAATATATTATGCTAAAATTTGAAAAATCATTTAAGCATCCTCCATCTCTCCCTCCATCAAAGTGTGGGAAACAAGGGCATAAACCAAGTGGAGACCAAGTGATAACTTGTCACTATGGCTAGCGAATATGGCTATGACGGTGATAAAATTGTAAGGCAGGTAATGCTGCTTGCCCCACAATGTAAGGCTTTTGGTCCTCTGAGCACCTTCTGTGCTCATTGCAAGCCCCGCGCTGAGCGCCTTTGGTGCTCATTGCAAGCCTCCCCCCTGCTATTTTTATTTTTTATATATATATTTTTTTAATAATAATTAATGAATGAATTAAATAATAAATTCATATACTTTACCTATTTATAATTAATATATCCAGCAATTAATTACAATCTATTTTGATTTTCCTGCAGCATACAGTGTACAGTTGGACTGTTGCTGACCTGAGGTGTAAGTGTAAGCAATGTGGCAAGTGTGCAGTGTAAATAGTCTGCGTGCGCGAGGGCAAAGCGTTTGTTTAGTTGTGTAAAGCGACATTTTAGAATGGTATTGTTATTAGTTGCAAGTTTGTGTTGTAAAATGGCGGCGATTGTGTATGTTTTACGCGGGTCTCGAGCATTTTCCGTCATCCGAGCATTGCTCATGCGGGCGTGTAAGGGGAGGGGGAAGAGACATAGAGGGAGAGGGAGGAAGAGACACAAAGGGAGAGGGGGGGAAGAGACACAGGGGGGAGAGAGACACAGGGGAGGGAGAGGGGGGGGAAAGAGACACAGGGGGGGGAGCGACACGGGGAGAGGGGGGAAAGAGACACGGGGGGGGAGAGGGGGGGAAAGAGACACAGGAGGTAGAGAGACACAGAGGGAGAGGGTGGGAAGAGACACAGAGGGAGAGGGGGGGAAGAGACACAGGGGAGGATGAGACACGGGGGAGAGAGACACAGAGGAGGGAGAGGGCGGAAAGAGACACGGGGGAGAGGGGGGGAAAGAGACACGGCGGGAAAGAGACACGGAGGGAGAGGGGGGGGAAAGAGACACAGGGGGAGGGGGGGGGGGAAAGAGACACAGGGGGGAGGGGGGGGGGGAAAGAGACACAGGGGGGGAGAGGGGGGGGAAAGAGACACAGGAGGTAGAGAGACGCAGGGGAGGGAGAGAAGGGGGGTAACAAACACAGGGGAGGGAGAGGAGGGGGAAGAGACACAGGGGAGTGAGAGGAGGGGGAAGAGACAGGGGAGTGAGAGGAGGAGGATGAGACATAGGGGAGGGAGAGGAGGGGGCAAGATACCCAGGGGAGGGAAATGGGGGGAAGGGACATAAGGGGAGAAAGAGACATAGGGGAGGGCGATAGAGACACAGGAGAGGGGGAAAGAGATCCAGGAGGGAAACAGACACAGGGAAGGGGGTTAGACACGGGAGGGGGAGGGGGTTAGAGACACAGAAGGGAGACGAGGTAAAAATGCAGGGGAGGGACACAAGGGATGGAGAGGAGGGGGGAAATGAGACACAAGGGAGGAAGTAGACAGGTGGAGAGAATCGCAATGAGCGCCTATGGCCGAAGGCGCTCATCGCAAGGCCAGTAAAGTAGAGGGGGAGAGGGTCCCATTGTGTGGCAAACAGCATTGCCAGGCTTAATTTTTTATTGCCATAATTTTTGACGAGCAAGTCGCTAGTATATATATACTAGCCACTTGCCCGTCAAAAAATGACGGCAATAAAATTGGAAGGCAGGTAATGCTGTTTGCCACAGAGAGTAAGTGTTTTGGTGGTCTGAGATCCTCCGACGCTGTTTACGAGCATCTTTGTTATTGTAAGGTCTCGGCTGATCTCCTTTTGGCGCTTATTGCAAGGCTCTCCCCTGGTGTACTTTGTGTCCTATAAGCACCGTTAGCGCTCCTTGTGAGACGCGCGGTGGAGGTCTTTGTGGTTTTTTCTATACTGTGGTGTTTTAGTTTTTTTTGTTTAATTTTTATAAAAAAAATTATGCTTAATTAATTAATTAATGAAATCATACATTAATATACTTTACCTATTTGTAATTAATATATGCAGCAAGCAATGTGCTGAAGAGCTAGCAATCTGTGTTGATGTTCCTGCAGCATGTAATGTAGATTTGCAGTGTTGGTGAGCTGAGGTGTAAGTGTCAGCAATGTGTGCAGTGTGTAGTGTAAAGAGGCTGCGTGCGCGAGGGGAAGCCGTTAGTGTAGCTGGGTACTTTCACATTTTGTAGGTTAGTGTTGGAAAATGGCGGCGATTGTGTATGTGGTATGCGGGTGTGGATGATTTTGCATCCTTGCTAATAGTGTATTTTGTACCTTCTACAGGTTTTTGTAAAAGTCGTATGTGCTTGGCAGTGTTTTGCAGCTGTAGAGGTCGTGTAGCCTTGTTTTCGTATGTTTCGGCGCCCATTTTTTCTCTCGCTTAGTGGATTTTTGAGTGTGTAAACTTTTTTAAATTGGACTGAAATTGAGGTTTAACCTGTCTTGCAGACGTCCTGGGGGTCCCCCTTGCTGTGAGTGAGGTTTTTATTTTATTTTTGTGTGTATTTTGTGTTTTTTTTATGTTTTCCGCTGTGTGCGGGTTGTCCGTTTAAGGTCGTATTTTTGGGAGTCCGTATTTATTCATTGCGTGTTTTGTTTTTTTCAAAGTCCTGCTTCTGTGGGCGTTTGTAACCGCTTGTGATGCGGCGTAGAGCCTCCACCTCCGCAAATGCGGACCCTCGCGGCTCATTGCAGCCGACGTGGGAGCCTCCACCTCCGCTTCAATAGGTCCGTGGTTGCGGCCAGACAAGGAGCGCCTTCGCGAGAGTCGCAGTTTCCCTGTTGCGTTACCAACGGGTTTTGCCAAGCCCGCCTGCTGACAAATATATATGTGATATTTGAAAATGTGCTACCCTAGGTCTGAGCCTGTTTGGCCTAGGCCCCAGTAAAGGGGGCGATATGATTGAGCCTTAGATAGGGAAATGGTTCTTATCTGCCACAAACCCTAGTTTCTATGTGTTCTTAGCTCTTCTATTGCCATTTTTGTCTAGTGCTCCAATTGCAAATGTATATTGTACTATCTTTACCTGTATTTCAAAAGAACAGATTACTGTGGTATTATTCATTCAGACTCCAAACTCTCCAATTAACTTTAATAGGAAGACGTTTATAAAACTTTCCAATAATTTCTATTATTGTTTTAAACATACTTCATAATGTAAGTAAGCTCTATGAGATAAAGGCTTCTTTCTCCTAGCATTTATGTTATGTCTTATTTAATAACCACCAAGCCATTTTAAGTATTTATCCCTATTATTGTTTCTATCTTCTTTCGAGTAATTTTCTGTGAATTGACGTATACATAATTGATTCTCTATATATAGACATTCTGTTTTCTTATACATTTTAGAAAGTCTTTTGGATGTTTTATTTTTCCTTATATATGCAAAGAACATGTAAAGAATCACTATTATGCCATAATAAGAGCTTGTTGTTTTACTTATGCATTATTTATTAATACATTTAATATTTATTGATTTATAATAGCAATATTTTATATAACATTCACTCTCAAAGATTGGTGTTAGTCTCCAGTTTAAGCTGTTTGCTTCCACCCTGATAAAGCCATCAAGGGAGTAAGGGGTGGGGAGAGGTTAAGCTGAGAAACGAGTATAGAGGTTTAAAAACATAAGCTTGTCATTAGAAAAGAGTCCAAATAAAGGTTCATAGGCTGCCCTCATTGCAAACATTTGTTGCCAAGGGAAATTAATTTAAGTAAGTCTCCAACCAGTGAAGACCACTTTGTGTCTTAAAATGTAGTAGCAACATCTAGACAAAGCCACTGCCGCACTGGCCTTATAGTCTGTGAATTTTGATTTTGTTTTGTTGTTCAGTCATGTCTGACTCTCTGTGACCCAAAGAACCACAAGACTGCCCCTCTGTGCTCCCTCAAGCTCATGTTAATTGCTTCAATGACCTCATCTATCCATCTCCTCCTCCGCCATCCCCTTCTTTGTCTGTCTTCAATCTTTCCTGTATCAGAGTCTCCTCTAGGGAGCCCTGTCTTCTCATAATATGGCCAAAATAGATTTAGCCTCATGATCAAACCTTCCAGCTAACAGTTTGTCTTGATTTCCTGTAGTGTTGCATCTTCTTGCACTTTTCTCCCACACTACCATTCGAAGGTGTCAGTTCTATGGAGTGCAGTCTTCTTTATAATGTTGGAGCTGAGTTTGTAGGATCTTAAGCATTACCTTGCTGTCATGTGAAATGGGAGCAATTGTTCGATAATTGGAGCACTCTTCGGCACTGCTTTATTTGGGGCTTGGGATGTAGACTGATCTTTTTCCAGTTTATTGGCCACTGTTGAGTTTTTTCCAAATTGGAGTATTGCCAGCAACACTTTAACAACATAGTGGGTGGATACTATCAGCAAATTTGCATGATCTTTGAAAACAAGTTTAACATTAAAAATTGCTTCTTTTTTTTTAAATAATTGAATGTGATCAATTTCTAATTAAAACATGTAGTTCATGTTGCTGGAGAATTACAGTGGTCATTTAAGTTCTTCCAGCTTAATGAATTTAAAGCAATATGGACATCTTAAAGAAAATTCCTAGTTGCCAATAGCTTTATGTTTTATAGAGGCATATGTAACTCCTGAAACCACACACTGAAACTTTTTACATATGCCACACTGTTCAGGTCACAGTGCACAATGTATTCAGTTCGATCCAATTCACTGCTAAGTGCCAATAAGAATATTTAGTTCAGTTTTTCGGTGTCCCCTGGCAATTGGCAGCATGTTGGCTCTGGCTAGGAGGTAGCCAATGTAGCGCACAAGCCTCTCTAAAACATGTTAAGCAACTTCTTACCATTTCCTAAGGTGGAATATATTTTAATTTTTAATCACTGACTAGTTATTGTATTAATAATGAGTGCCTGATTAAAACTAAAAAGCATTAAAATAACCTTCAAATGTATGTAACCAGTTAGAAATATATTAAACTTACAGTTAGTCGTTCTATCCTGAAAGCTTTTTAAGAGTGCTGCCTCCTCCCCTGTCTTGTAATTTGGTAGAAATTATTTTTACTGTTGGAACTTCAACATTGATAACTCAGCCTCTGTAAGCTAAGACACCTCAGGATGTCACCTGTGACTGGCTGAAATGCCAACCACAGGTATCACATCTGCACACATGGGAGACGAAAAAATCTGGGGGTGATAATTCAGGACAGGAATGTATGTCTATATGCCAACTTTATGTATATATGTGTATATATATATATATATATATATATATATATATATATATATATATATATATATATATTTGGGAAATCATACTTCATACTAATATATTTCATGGGAAGAAATACTGCTCTATTGCACATGATTAGGTTTAATTTTGCTATTTTTTTGTGTCCCCTATTCATTTAATCTGCGGCTAATTTATCCTACCCATCCCCCCAGTTCCAACGCCCCTGTCTGCACATAATCAGACTAGGGGAGGAGGCAGCACTGTATCTACACATATATCTTGTTTAAGTGTTGTATGATCTGTAATATCCTTCTATGTCCATCTAAGCAGTTTTACAGATGTTTGTCTCCTCAACATTTGTGTTTTTCTGTGGGTGTCAGTATACACCACCATATCTATGTTATTGGTCCTCGGAATCAGGCTTGTTTTCTTTCTTTCTTTCAGATGTTATCAGGACAATGGCATGCAGAAGCATTTTTGCTTTAAGGTAACACTGATAAAGTATATGCAAAAAAGTTATTTTTCTCAAATTTTTGCTCTACATTTTAATAACATATTATACTTGTATTGTCACCCCAGAAAAAATATTGATACATCGAACAGAGTAATAACCATGACTGGAAGCTTGTACTACTATATGCTTGGCTTGTGTATGTGTCTAATCAATAACCATTATTAGAGGTTTGTACCATATACATGGCTTGTCTATATAATATATCATCTTCTTGCCATGTTAAATCATTTTTTTATTGCTTTTTTTTTTTTAAGTTGGCTATATATTGCCAATGATTCTATATTAACTAATACCGCAGTAACATTTTCTAATTTTATTTCCGTAGTGCAAAAAGTGATCTACTTTTGAGTTGCATCCTCATTTACATTAATTAAGCACACTGTCCCTCAAACGGGGGATCAGAGCTACACATGTATATCACAAGAAAAAACAATAATGTATTAGCCACTTGCTAAAGGGGCTCTGAACTTGTGGATACTGCTCTGCATTATCATGTAGAGCACTCAAAATCAAGTGGAGATGGTGTAATCATTATTTTAATTTGAAGCTTTTAAATATTTTATAATTGTTTTTAAATAGTGCCGTTTTATCTTTTAATGGCCACACAGTATCTAATTATCTTGGTGTTCTCTTATGGGGTTAAAAAGGCTGAAACGTCTCAGGTTTTGAAGGGACCATAAATTACAAGCTTCCTCTATACTAACTTCACTACTAATTTTGGATTATTATGCCTAGGAATACCAAAAGAAAAGCTGATTTTGTTTTTATTGCAGCAAATGATGCTTGAGCATTTTATGTCCTTTCAGAACCTGCAGAGTTAAACAAACTGCAGGTAACAATGAGGGAGGGCATCTAGAGGAATAAGTGTTATATGAAAACATTTTTTTAAATAGAATTAAAAAAATATATTTATATTTTATATGCATTTTATGGTGATATTCAACTTATGAATTTATAGAGACCTTGGGCTGCTTCGGCACCCATAGTTATGGGTTTAGACGGAGCCAATAGTAAAAGAGACTGTCATCATTACGTCACTAAAACATGGAGGTAACATTTCAATCACTTACGGTTTTGAAGTCTGAGTTACGATCAAGACAGCGATCCAGAAATAATGCAATATGAAAAAATCTATAAATATGATATTCTAGTCCATTCAAGATCTATTATATGTATTAACACATTGATTGCCGGGATTGATATAACACGGAAATTAAACATAAAAAAAATATTTTTTCTTGCAGATTTGTGAGCTTGAGAATGTTGTGCTATTAATTATGTTTTTCATCACTTTACCTGTACTTTAAAATAGTAGTGTGTTTATATGTGCTTTTACAGTGCTACGGAGAGGAGTTTATACTCCCTTGTGGGAACTCTCTAGTGCCCGTTGGATTTGTGGCTAAATTTGCCATGAAGGCTTGTAGTTATTTAATAGCCTTTGCCATTGTAACATTTACGGAATTGAAAGATCAAAGTCTTAGCTGGGTCGGAGTTCAGATTTTGACAGCCCTTAGGGATTTTCAGCCTGTAACCCGCAGATCGTTTGTGGGTAGCTAAAAGAGGCCAATTTAATAGCCGTAACTTTTGCGGGCTCCTTTATGGGCTTCGGGAACTGCTATTTGTTAAATGTAATAGGGCCCCTTGTCACTAAAAATAAGTTTGGTTCTACTTAATTAACATTAAAACAATAGGTTGTATTAAACTTTTTGTTCTATAGTAAAACATTGATATTCAGCATATTTGAGCCAAAGTGCTTTAATATGCTAATGGGACTGTCCCTGATTTAGGGCTCTATTCTATTCTATTAGAAGCTCACAAATGCCTTGAACTCATAAATTTGTCTGCAGGTGTTTTGTTCTCTAAATGTTTGTATTCTATTGACTCAAGCCCCACAATTCACCTCCTTAAGCCTAAACTCCATAGAAACTGTCTTTTTAAGTCTGATTTCAGGGAGCTTGATGATATGATCTGATAATATTTAAGCAAGCCCGTAATTTACTTCTTAGACACAGACAATAGTAAATGAGACCATCATCATGATGTCCGTAAAAGATGGAAGTTAGACGTAATCTGTAATCGGAGGCTAAGAATTAATTAGTGCCAATTAGTAATATTTCCTGATCAGGCTTGCAATCAAGCACTCTAGCACTCTATAAAATGCATTAGATCATCTGTTTTAGGGGGTTTCATTATATGTATTAACCCCTTTTATTCCTGTGATCAATATTACTCAGAAATAACTGTTAAAAATAATAAAACTGCATATTTGTGGGTTTAAGACTGTTGTGCAATAATTCTAATGTGTTTTCATGCTTTCCCATTATTTTAAAGAACAGTATTGTGTGTTTAATTGCTGTTACAGCTATAATAAGTGTTTGAAAAAGCACTTGCAAGTCCTATTTAGTGCTCGTAATAATATTGACAGAAACTTAATACTTTTTGCAATTGCAGGTTAGCCTTTATTTGCGATCTACAGCTATGGGTCTAATAGAAAATCGATTTTGTGAATCTTTTTAATTATTTAGAGCTCATAATGTTCAAGCACTGCTAAAACCAATAGAGTTATCAGGCTAAATTTGCATCTTTGGCTGGCCCCTAGTGATTGTGGGCGGGTAACTCAGAATCGCATTGTGAGTAGCTAATAGAATATGTGGCAAGTGGTTGTTTAGTGTGTATAGATTTACGAACTGGGCAATAGAATAAGGCCCTTAGTATGGAGAGGGAATCAAACTGCCTGATTAGATGGTGTGGATATTTTTTTTCAGCTCATAAAAAAAGGTCACAAATTAGCATATTCAAGTTAAATATCAGCATACAAGAGCTGAATTTTAGCCTATCAGTTTGTTAGCATATTAATGATCTGCGTATTGATCAATTTCCAGATGAAATGCAATGTCCATGTAGTCTTATTAAGGATTCAGACATGTCACAGTCACACATATTGCCCTTGTAACTCCTCATGTGCATGATTATTTAAGAAAGTACAATATATTTTCATCTTTGATGCGCTTTAAAACTAAATGAAAAGCACATTTATTCACAAGCTGCAACTAAAGCTGTGCAGTAAAGCAGTCTGCTGCCCACTTTGCCACAGTTTGAAATGAAAGGAACAAGAAAGCTATGGCTTAAAGGAACAAGCTGCGGCTTAAAGATGGTAAGTAAACAAGGAATTTTCAACAAAAGATCCACATTTTTAATGAAAATGAATGTAAAATGTATGTATACTGATATTAACTATCAAAACGTTTTTGGAAACTCGATCATTACAATGAAAATTGATAATGGACCAGGACATCATTTCAAAAAGGCTTTTCTATGTGTTTGCTCACTTTCTTTCTCTTCTCTACAATGGTCTACACTAATGTCTGTTTGATTTCTCAGGGAACAATTGCAAGGGCAAACTAGAGAGATTCAGCAACTGCAAAAAGAAGTGGAACATGCAATGAAGTGCACACTAGAGAAAATGTCAGTGCCTTACCATGACCGCTGCAGCAGCAGACCTATTACTGCCAAATATGAATCCACCACTAGAGGTAATTTGTATACATTCTGGGCAGATGATTACACAATTTATTGCAAAAAGGTCCTATTACTTATTCCTTGTGTTTCTTCAAATTACATAACTTTTACATAATGTTTCGTTTTTCTAAGAGTGATCTTTAAAAGAAAAATGACTTTAGGTGGAATTTGTCCTTCAAAAATTATAGCAATTTTTAAAGTAATTTTTCCAGATCTTTCAAACCTACATATGCCTTTTTTTTTGGTATACATAGCATGTACTGAGTTCTAGACATATTCTAATACATTCCTTCTTCATATCTCACCTTGAGATATGCAACTTGCTCCTTATTTTCCACTTCATCACCTGTTTCCGCTCCAGTCCATAATGAATGCCTATGCTGTACTCCTCTGCCACACTCAACGTTCTGCTTCACTTCTCTCTGTCACTCCAGTGGCTTCCTATAAGCCCCCAGAATAACATTGAAAATCCTGACCCTAACATATAAAGCCTTTAAGAGCAGTGCACCTCCTTATATCTCTGCCCTCATCTTGAAATACTCCCTCAGCCACCTTTTTCACTCTGCTAACAACCTTCTTATTTTCTCTTTTCTTGTCACCTCCTCTCACTCTGTAATGTAGTCAGTGGCCAGATGATGGTCATAATGACATCCTCTCCAAATAAACTGACTTTTTATCCAGTCTACTGACCCCCAGGCCACTTTTTATCCATGATTGCAGCTGCCAGTGGTTCTATTGCTTTTGAAAAAAGTCCTTGCGAAAGGGGGTATCCCTGTCTGGTTCCCCACTGAATGAGGATGTCATCTATGTGGTAACCTAGTAACTTGACTGAGGATCTTGAGTTAGTGTAAAAAGTTTGACTGGCATTCTGAAATGGGCCGTTGATGCCCACATATTGCAATGTGTCAAATTGGTAGGTCCATCCCTCTCTTATTACCTCCTCTCACTCCCACCTTCAAGAGTTGCTCCTACTATGTGGAACTCCTTGGCTCGATCCACTAGTCTATCTTCCGGTCTCAAAACCTTCAAAAACTCACTAATAATACATCTGCTTAAAGAAGCCTATCACCTTCAGCCTTAATATGCACATCTACACACACTACAGAATGATATCATTCACACCCACAATCCACAGTGTAACGCACAACCATGTCCACTTGCATCAGCCTACTCCCTTAATCACTGCCAACTTGCATGTCTCACCCCCATCTTTACTTTCTAGATTGTAAGCTCTTCAGATCAAGGACCTCAATCATGTTGCACTAACTCTGTCCTTTTAAATAAGAGTAGAAAGGGAAGGCATTGACTTGTTGGAGTGATGAAATGAGAGTGATACATTTCTGTTTTTGTTAAAGTATATCTGTATGTAATAACAGCAAGTATGGCAACGGTAAGCAGTAAATTAGTCTGGAAATAAAAATGATGTGCATTGTTCTCTTGAAGTGTGGCTTGTTAGCTCAAGGTAAAAAAGGGTTAATACTTCTAGTTTTAAAGTAATTTTCCAGTATGGCCAAACTATTAAAACATTATTTTTTTCTTTCAACAGCCAATTCCACCAATGCACAGATGGGGGACCACACATATATACCACCAGTCTCCCACCACAAGACCGCACTGCAAAGCTCATTGCCTTCATCTTTCCAAACAAGTCCTGTCAAAAGCAGTCTTATGTCAAACTGTTACTGGGCACCCCAGCAGTGTTGCTGCGCAGATGGGAAAGGGCAGCATGTAGAGAAAGTGCTGGAAGACTTCTCATCACAGGTCAAAGATTCACAAAGGATGTTAAATCAAGTATGTATATTATCATTAGTATCTTCAGGTTGGGTTTCACTGATAGATTGTGATAAACTTTAATTGATAATGGAAATGGCAGATATTTGACAAAAAAATAAAAACAACCCTTAATTTATGACTTATTACACGCAGTCCTTGACGTCGCCATAGTCTTCTCATAAGACCTCCTATTTGTGAGCTTCTTTTACTTATCAAGTATGAGGGAACCTTGTATACTAGGACCAACTCGGGAAGCTGCAATGTAATCTAGACAGAGGTGGTCTTGGAGAGTGAGTCCAGGATGGCATATAGCTTTATTTAATAATTAATAAACTAGAAGTTGCAGTTTTATCTTTCAATTACATTTTGCCTATTATCAATTTTAGTTCTTCAAACTTGTCTTTAAACTTTTTTTCTGTTTATGAGTCATATTGTCATAGATGACCCAGGGAGATATCAACATTTTAAGTGCCAGATAAAGGACTGTGAATATCATCTCTTGATAGTTCAAGAAATGTGTGTTTATAAAGACAATCATAAAGTCATCTGAATGAATGTTTCCTAGATTTGTCTCCACCTTCCTCCTGCCACGCGACTTACATTGTTTGTCTGGAAGCCATTTAAGTCAATGGGAAGCTGTTTAATTCAGTATTTGAACTTATCTCTATATATCTGTGGGAATGTGTGACTATGCCCTCAAATAAAGTAATTAGTGATGTCAATCGTTTTTGTTACCTGATTTTCCAAACAATGGTTAATTAACCAGATGAAAGGAATGCTTAAGTTACAACACCGAATTCATTAAACAGCTGTCCGATAACCTCAAAGGCTTGCCAACAAACATGAGTCACATGATTTAAAGGAAGTGTAGACAGGGCCAGCACCTCAGGCAGGTTAATATTAATTTTAAATATATTTTATTTACAGATGGCTATATTGTTGACTTTGTAAGCACATGTTTCTTGAACTTACAAGTGATGAACCCTTCAGAGCAGCTAAGACATAGTGTTCATTTAGTGTCAGTATTTTCAATCCTCAGATATACAATTAAAATGTTCAGTAAACTATTAATTACTGTATACGCAGTGGTTTTCTTTTATGTAAGTCCTTTGTAATTTTGTCTGTGCTTCCTTCAGAGCAGCAAACTCCATGAGCAGCAGAACCATCAAATCGAAGACACCATCAATGATCTCCAGGGAAAAATTCAAAACCTGAAACCGAAAAGAGAGAATCTGATGGACACAAGGTATTTTGTAATATTCACTAACAGTGCTGTAGGAAATTCTAGGTGTTGTGCACATTTCTTCCTCAAAGTCATAGATCACATTAGTATTGTATGGCATTAGTAAATCCTATTTATGAGTCTTTTATTCTTGTTAGTGTCATATTACACTTGGTAAGTATTTAATGATTTTAATTTGATGTCATCCCATTAAAGGACCACTGTAGTGCTCAAACATTGGGGTCCTATTTATTTATGTCAGTTAAACTTTTTTTTCATGGACCACTTAAAAGTTGGCCAAGGTTTTTGTTGAATCACCATAATACTGTCTTCACTGGCCACCTAATGACTTTTCTGCCTGCTTCTGAACACTTATAATGCATTATGCTATAAAAGAAGCCCTATAGTGGGTGAAGAGTGATTCCTACTACCATGTCTCCTTGATAACGACAGTACTAACGTCTTCAAGGTTGCAACACTATAATGCATTATGCTATAAAACAAGCCCTATAGTGGGTGAACAGTACCTCATATGGAGCACAGGAGGAAATAAAAGCTGCAGCTACCAACTTCTACCTGGATGCATTAAGGGATTGGCTAAAGACTGCTGTAACTTTGGTTGTACAATAGATTGATTTAATGTCATCTAAGAAGCTTCAAGACCCATCCAAACAGGACTTTCCATTATATGATTGTACATGTTTAATAATAAGAGAGCTCAGTATAATTATATACATGAACATTCCTATACACTTATAAACCATTACATCTAGTATCTAGGTACTTTGTAATGCATTTGAATGTAATATATATTAATCATAATTTTGTTTCATAATTATTTTGCAATCCCAGTTGTATGATGGAGCTCATGGACCACTGATGATCCATTGCCACAACTTGAGAATACTTGTTTTATATAATAACTGACCAGTAACAAAATTAGCATTTTGAAGAAAAAAACATCAGTGTGGCTTTTATTTATTTAATTTGATCTTTAGTGATTTAGATTTCAACAGAAATGCCACTTTGTCTCCTGTCAGATGTCCAAGGGGTAGGCAAGGATCTCCCCAGTAAGCAGTTCTGATAGACGTCGTTA
Source organism: Discoglossus pictus (assembly GCA_027410445.1). NCBI lineage: Eukaryota > Metazoa > Chordata > Amphibia > Anura > Alytidae > Discoglossus > Discoglossus pictus. Next base: position 215,793,064 of record CM050163.1, on the reverse strand, counting down.
TCTGTCTCTTCCCACTGTAGGCTAACCTAGTCCGATCAGAAATAAAATTAGGACACCCTACTGGACAGATCCCTTTCCAACCCATAGACACCTAATAAAGACTGGAGTGACGAGCTTCTGCAATTGAAAGCTAAAGTAAAAAAAATATGTTTAAATGCTTCAAATGGTGCTTTTGTTGTTAATCAGTTGCCAAATAAGCATATGAAACCCTAATGTATGACACTTTACAAAACCCTTCCAGGGGTGCTTATGGCTGTCTGATAGATTTGATGAAGTGTGATTATTACCTTCTTCAATCTTGTTAGGTATGCATACAAAGTGTTAAAGTGAGTGCAAAACAACCTAAATATTGTTTGCACTTTATCTCGTTACAAGTACATCTTGTTCAAACTTGCTCATGAGGTTAGTGTAGTTTCAAATCTACCATACTAAAGTAGAAGATTTGCAGTAATTATCACCACATATATATTTAAGCTTCATAGTTGCTTGGGGGCTGCCATGTTGGCCTCTAACGTTCTTCCAAGTCCTCACATTACAATGTCACTGTGTGAGGTGGACTGTCCGCAAGCTGTGATTCCCTTTAATGCCAACCTTGCAGAACCAGCTGCTTCCATGTGATGCAGCTTCTAGTACAGGTGGCAGCATCACGTGACCATGTGGACTGGGAGAAAACTACTGGCTATGGTGTATTTGCATTAGAAAAAGCAATATGGACATGCACAGCATGCTGCTCATCTTTCTCCCACAGTGAAAACTCTCAGATTTGAGGGTGAGAGAGGCCAATATGTTTAGAATCCTTAGAAGTAAGCTGATGGAAATAAGACAATATAGTAGCATCCAGCTTGCGTTTTGCTGACACTGTGAACCTATCTTGCTTAAATGTTAATGCAGGTTATCCTAAGAGCTTGTATTTTATTTTAGTTCTTGGTATTTGGTAAAGGAGCTTGCAATATGGTATTTATTGAACTGTATGTATGTTTTGGAGCTGAAAATATTTGTCATTGTTCCGAAGTAGATGTAATCCCTTTTGTTTTGCAGTCATAAGGATTCGGAGAGTGAAGAGGAGGCTTCTAGGCATCTTCAGGTCACCATTCATGAGCTGCAGATGGAAAACCCTGTACAAGAAGAAATGCTGAAGCAATCGCAGGTTTACAACGAACATCTAAAAGAGATTTTGCTTAAACAAGAAGAGGTTCTTAAAGATATTCAAGCATGCCTTGTACGTTATGCAGAACGCTCTGGAAAAAACGTCTTTGAGCAGGGGCACATCACCAGTGGTCCCTTTGGAAACCTGCGTTCAGCTGTGGACAAAGTCCTGCTTGACCTGGGAAGTGAAGTGTCTGTACTCAAAAATCAACATGTTCTTGTAAGTATCACAAGCTGCTGTGTTCATAGCTATTGTTCTTGCAGCTGTGCATGGGCATATTTTAGGTTATATAGGTTATATGATGCCCTAGGCCATTCACATTTATGTACCAATCCCCCCACGCCCCCAACACCACCACTTCACTTGCAGATCCTACTAGATCCTTTTTATATATAAAATCCTAGGTTTATGTGTGTTAATACTGCATATAGACATTTTTTCTTTGAAATATGTTTGTATATGCAATGTATTGCATTGGCATCTTCAGGCAGCGTGCTGCCTCCGGAAAATGTGCTGCCTTGGACTAAGCAAATTAACAGGCCTCCAGTTATGTATGAGATATGGAGATCACTGAGAACGACAATTCCACGTCTAAGAAATTACCTTATTTTAGTGGGATACATTTTGTTTAGCATGCATTTCAAAGAGTGGACCGATGTGGTCAAAACATTTCTATATGGTTTGTTGAATAATTAACCTTGATAATGGCCAGTTTGTTGATTTGAAACTTTGCTTGGCTTAGTGGTGCATACAAACACAAAACACAAAAAAAAGAAATGAAGAAAAAAAACATTTATTAACAAGCAAGCAACAATACAATACATCCTCCAAAAGGAAAATGGAAATGTGCTTACCTGAACTCCTTAGACAGGATCAACTTACTTCCCCATTCACGTGGCAAAACATCTTGCTATGCAGCAGCTTCTATATTTAAGCCTGTATCGATCTTATGTTCATTCATGTTTGAAAAAAGGATTCCATTTTAGATTGTGTTTGTTTAGGTAAAATTGGCAATATAATTTCCCACACATTATAGAATTTTTCTCCTTCTCCGTCACCATTTGCCCAAGACAAGGTCCATTCCAGTATCAAGAAATGGATAACTTCCTCTTCCACATGTATAAAGTGGGGGCACTTGGTTCTATCCATAACATTGGTATACATTTATTTTTTTAACTTTTATATTTTATAATTTTTTTTATACATACAGATCATAAACGTAAACAAATAATAATACATAACCATCAAATATAGCATTACAAAATAGTAAAATATGCTTTGCATTACATAACAACATTTTATTAACTTATGTTTAAACTTTCTCTTTATTATGGAAGAGTGATTCAGCTGCACAATAACACTTATACATTGTCATACATTCATGTTGATTTTACATAGTCATATAAATGGTAATATACAATACTTCCATATATCTTTTTTCCTTTTTTTAAAGAAAGTATAAAGTCCAAAAAAGGAGGGAGATAGTGTAGGTAGTTCAACAAAGGTGCCCACTTTTTAATGTGATTCTCTAGTGCGTCAGCTTTACCATCAAGGCTGTTTCTTGCATTTTATAAAATATTTGGTGCCACAACAAGCCTGGTCATTTCCATTTTGAAACTATATATGAAGTTTGGTTATGCCAAATCATTTATCAAGGGTAGACAGATATCTTTTTTCCCACCAGATCTTCTTCTTCCACAAATAGAGTGTCAATGGACTCTCTGGGTCATGGGACATGTCCACCATGTGTGATAATGTGTGCCCACTTCCCTAAAGCCCTGGAAGCTTAACCCTGGCTAGTTAGGGTATATAATGTGTAGTCTATGCATAACTAGATACATTATATGCAATACTTTGAGGTTACATTCTAGTGTAATGTAATTGCATGTGCTGTGGCAATTATGTTTCAAACATTTATCCCAATTTCTATTCTACATTCAGTTCCTTTGTTGTCGTTTTAATTTATCTAGTTGATCTTTACATGGTGGGGAATTTGTGGCTATAAATAAGGCTAATTAAATTTGTTGTTGCATTTTTGTTACAAGAATGCAATTAGGATGTTAGTAGTTTGCCTGGGGACAGGTCTAGGGTGGATGTTTTATATATTAGTTTTTAGGATTTACAACTGTGTGGTTCAGCAGGCTTGCAAAAAGGATTAGGTTGCACCTGTCTACCCAGTGGAAAGTCTAGTTTATGTAGCAGTGGTGTCATTGGGGATTTTGTTGTATATAACTTATATTTATATTTTAGTCTGTTCCAGAATTTCGGGGCTGATATTCGGACTCTTAAGGATGTATTTGCTAAGCCACCTTATAGCTTGGATATTTTCCATGGGAACCATTTGATTTTCAATTGATACCTGGTCAGGAGTATCTGTTGAGGAATGCCATGACTGTATTTCGTTTCAGTTGGGCAACCTCAAAATGTGTTTTTAAGTTTGATACTGAGAAACCTCTCATTTCTATGTGTATACATGATTTTCCTATTTGCCCAAGGATGTGAGTGCCTCCCAACAAAACTTTGATTTTAAGTCATCACAGTTATGCAAAGGTTGTCGGAAGCTCAAATAGTTTTGCTAATGTAGTTTAGTGGTTGGGTGATGGTCATAATGACCTTCTCAGAAAATAAACTGACTTTGTGCTCAGAATTTACTTACACACCTGTTCTCCCTGATTGTATCTGCCAATGGTTCTATAGCTTTTGCAAAAAGTGCTGGCAAAAGGTGACCTTCTTTCTTCCACTCTTGTCAACTGCTCTCACTTGATAATGTAGATAGTGGTCAGGTGATGGTCATAATTACATCATCCCCAAAGAAACTGACTTTTTGTTCAGTCTGAGTTACCACCAGACCACTCGTGTCCTGTGCTCCATGATTGCAGCTGCCAGTTATTTTATGATTTTTGCAAAAAGTGCAGCCGAAAGTGGGCATCCCTGTCTGGTTCCCCTCAGAATGAGGATGCCGACTATGTGGGAGCCTGGTAACTGGACCGAGATGTTTGGCTTAGTGTAAAGAGATGTCCGCGTGTTACAACTTCTAAAATAGATACAAGTATACCCCAATTTCCCCTCTTAGCGCTAAATCTCACAATAGCGCTCTTTTCCCTGCTTTAGCGCTGCTAAAATGCCCTGTTTAGCGCTGATTCACATAGCGATTGTGCATGCAGGAACGCATGCACAGCTCTAAACGGGGTATTCCTGTAGGTCTGTCACAGGGAGTGGAACCCTTTCTCCAGGTCTAAAGATAAATGGCATGTGTATTACATTTTCTAGCATAGAGTATAAGGTTTGGGATTTTTCATGTATTATCTGGTGCCTGCCTCCCAAGGATATGCCCCACATGATCCTGCTGGATTAGTGATGCAGAAAGGTATTAACAGCCTTATTAAATTGCAATTCGGTAAATGTAAAAGGGCTCTATTTAAGCACGTAGCACATTTTATTTATAGAAGTTATTAGTTAGTGATCTTCTATCCAAAAGCAAGGTCTTCACTAACTAAAAACTTCTGTAAATAAAATATGCTGTGTGCTTAAATAGAGCCCTATTAAATTTACTGAATCGCAATTTAATAAGGCTGTAAGTCTCTCAATATCTTAGTAAATATTTTGATGTTGGCATTCATCAAAGAAAAAGTTTTAACGTTGAATATGGCCGAAAAGTGTTAACGTTGAATATATCCCTCCCTGGTTTGGGGATCACTGTCATGTTGGCCTATGTGAGTTCTGAGGAATTGGATTGCCCGCCCGGATAGATGAAAATAGTGTTCATGTGTCAGCAAAGCGTTTATAATGTAAGATAGTAAATCTATTGGGGCCAGGGATTTATATAAATGGTATGTTTAATTTCCTCAGGGGGTTACTGAAAAGTTTAAGCTATCAAATTGGTTCCTTATTAAGTGTGGAAGTTTGTAATTGTGCAGAAATGTTTAGCATTGGGTTATATGTTGATTTTTATAATTGCGGGTAGAACTGAGTGAACTCTTTTTTTTGCTAATCGACAAAATTATACCTACTTTAGTTCTTATTTTAAATACTTTTATCGTGTTAGGAAAGCCGTTCGGTTTGCATGCCAGAGTCCTACTTGTTTTTTTTTTGCCTTTTCACAAAAGAGGAGACATAGCAAGGTACAGTATTGGACTCATCGTCCTGGGGGAGTCTATTAATTTGCTCTTTGACCTGTTCATTTATTGAGCAACTTTTTACTGTTGGGTCTTTTTTTTGGTGCTCGGTCTCCAGCATTGAGTCCTATAGATTTCATTCTTTACCTTTTTAAGATGAGGAGATGCTATCTGTAATCTTTACTTGAGATATGAGTTTTTTTTAAAATAAGTATTAAGTTGATTCTTGAGTATGAGTAGTGTGGCAATGAGTAAAATGTGAATAAGTGTTGGGACAGGAGTTGTTCCCTCCATGAATCCAACAGGTTCCAGTTATTAAAAAACCTTTGCTTTGTTTGTTTCTTTGTTCTGTTTGAACCAACCCTTCGACTTATCAAGCTTATCATTAAATGTTAGATTGTAATGACCTCCAATAATTATAGGGCCTTAAGCAAATTTAGACAGAGCCTTATCAAGGTATTTTATGATCTTGGTGTGCTCAGTGACAGGTATGTAGAGCGAGACAATGTAGTCTTTCCCAAATAACTGACCCTGGATCAGAGTAAACCTTCCCTTGAGGTCAGACATGTGGAAGAAAATTTGTATGGGACATCGAAGGTTTATTAATATAGCTGTGCCATTTTTATTTTGGGTGTTTGTGGCCAGATAAAACTGCCAACATTGTGTGTGAAAGTATTTAGGGCATGAATTATGTGAAAAGTGTGTCTCCTGAAGTAATATGATGTCAGGTGACCCTTTTTATAATGAGGCATGGGCAAAATTCTCTTGTTAGTGGAGCTAACCCTTTTTACATTGTGTGAAATTATGCTGACCTGGTTGGAAGCTGTGCGTCAATATTTACTTGTCAGGATTGATCTGATTATGTGGATATGTAAAAGTGTATGTTAAGGTAGGGTACCACGGTCTCTTCTGGTCCCTGGTTATTTGACCGGTTGCAATGGTGTAGTTGGTCTTAGGCATGTAACGGGCAATACTGGTGATTGCCTCAGATTATTGTAGTCTCTAAGGAAGCTTGTGTGGGATAGTGTTCTCACCTGGATCAAAACTGGCAATTCAAACAAAAAATTGAGCCAAACCTCTGCCCAGTCATGCACAATAGATAAAAGCCTTCAGCCTTACATTGTCCCAACCAAAAACACAGTCATGCAATTAGGAAACAACAGTCCAAAGAGTGATTTATTTTGCATCAGACTGAGATTTCATGATGTTTCTGAGTCTAAGATTTGACCATCTGGATCTGTTTTTTGCATTTTCTAGTTGTGCTAGCAGCAGCTCTATGAGAGCTGTATGCTTCTCTGCAGATAATTGTAGGTATAACATACAGTTCTTGTGCTTGTCAGACTGTGATTCTAGGTCTGTTATCCTTTGGCCCAGGGAGTATTGCCTTATTGAGTTCCTTGTGCAGGAGAGCCTTAATGTTGAGAAACCATGCCCTCTGAGACTCCTGGCATGGGCTGTTCTTCATCCAAGTCCATGTCTGATTCAAGTGGGGCCACTGATAGTTGTCATAAAGAAGTTTTGGATTTGTGAGTTTTGCTTTTAAAGGTATTACAAATGTCTTTCTTAGGTGCTTTAGATCTGTTGTTGTGTGACATTTTGCTTGCACAGACAAGTTCTGCTGGTTGATGTGGTATATGTAGGCTGATAAGAGAGCAAGCCCTTTAGGTTGAATATAATAGCAGAGGTTTACTTGTTCCTGTTTGAGGAATGGAAGCAGTTCCGTTAGGCAAACTGGCATAGAAAAAAAAAAAAACTGAATCAGGGGGGTTAATTTCCATTGGCAAAAGTGCTTTGCATGACCTGGGTGTTCATACGTCTTTTCATGTCAGGGAGGGCACCCTGTCTCGGTTGGGACTCAATTGGAGTAGGCCTGGATTGTTACATATCTAGAATTTGGACCTCATATTTAGGCCACTTAAATATCTATAAAACGTGGTAGTTATCACTAGTTGTGTTATTCGGTTGTAGGTAGTATTATGAGCAGGCACAAGATGGCATCAGAGTCCTACAAATGAAGTATTTAGGTTTATAATTAGTTTGGTAGTGTCACAGAAGTAACAGGTAGTGTAACTTAAATGCAAGATATCCCGTATCCAGTCAGATAAAGATAAGACGACCAAAAAGCTATCAATCCTGCTCAGTGTTGACAGTGCCGCCATTTTTTCTGTTTACAATGTATTTCCTTACAGATGCCCACAGTATTACTGTTTTGTGAATGCAAGTGTTGTTATATAGGGGACTATATTGTGGGGATCAGCTCCCAATCTTTCTCCAAAGCCCTCTTTTAGTGAAAGCACACCAGAATTATCATGGATCGCTCTGGAGTCTTTGTTCATCTTCTCCTCCTCTGTTGGCTGAATGCGTGGTGGGGACAGAGAGAAGGAAAATAGCTTCTCTAGTAGCTCATGAGAGGAACCATTTAATAAGAGGCTGGGGGAGTGTGGATTGAAGAGAACGTTCAGGCTCTTGGTTATGTGATATCCAGTCAAAGATATTGGGAAAATATTTCTGGCTTCTGCAGATATTTTTTAATATCATATTTTTGAGAATACTAGTTATAATTCTATTTATTGTTTTGATAGATGTTTCCTCTTGTGTGTGATGGTATAGGGGCCTCACCTTCTTTGCTAATTTGGTGTGCTTTTTAGCAAGTAGAAAAAATCTAGGGTGCAGGCTGACATGTGGTTCGCCTCAGGTCTGTTTTCGGTTACTTGTGGCCGAATGCCGCAGTATAGGGCTTGAAATGTTTCTGGGGTTCTTCCCAGTACTGGGGGTCCTTACCGGTCTGACTTTTTTGCCACCTTGGCAGATGGGGCTGGTTTAAGAAGTAGATGGCAGGAGATCTCTTCCTCCCTGCTGTGCTGTTGACCACACCCCAAAATATTATTAATGTATAAAGTCACACCTCAATCTTTATATCTTTATTTTTTACTTAACCTTACATAAAAGGGGCAGATTATTACCAAAATGTTGTTATATATAAACTATTATAGACTACACATGGTCTGCAAATACTGTTAAATTGGTCTTCCTGCTCCAACATAGTATAAGAAATGTTCTCCTTTCGGTATAGTTTTCTAATTGGTTAATACTCTGTATTTGCTTTTGCAGCCAGTGAGCTGCTATGACAGTTCTAGCCAAAGTTAATATTTTATATAATTAGCTTTTGTGCATCTTCCCCTTTACCTTCCAAAGGCTGTTTTTAATAGCATTATTACAAGGTCTAACTTTTAATTCATAAGCCAGAATTAAAAAATAATAATTTATGGTACTGCTTTCTGGAATATTTGAATTTTAGAGCATTCCTATCATATAAATGTATGTGCCCAATTCTTTACATCCTATAAAACATGTTGGTGGAATGTGCGGCTTATATTTTTATGATTGGCATTCTCTACTAAAAGTATAATATTGTATAGTTTGTTTCTTTAGTCTGAATATTTCTCAATACAGTGGTATTCCAATCCCATATTTTTGCCATGGTTCATTATCTATTACTCTATTTAGAATAGAGTTCCATTTGTGTGTATATCTTAATAAACTATTTTCATTTAATTGTTAAGCATGTTATATAATTGCAATATAGTGCCAGTACCATCTCTAGAATGGAATCATTGGCTTTCAAAAATATAAGGTTGGAAGAAGCTTTATTTTTTAGATACCATATTGACCTGAAAATAAGTTTTTATTCAAATTTCAACTGTAAAAAGTTAAGATGCAACTTAAATTTGCAACCTTACAAAAATTGGCTTTTATGACTTTTCATCATATTGTATGCCGTTTAACCTAACAACACTGTGTGTATCTGAAGAAAAAAGTTTACTCAATGTTAATAATGATAGCCTGACTAACAAGAAAATAAATTAGTTGAAGTAAAATCCTATAGGTATATTGTTTTCCAAATACTAGATATATGGTATATGGAAAAAAATAAAATCTAAAAAAAATTTTCCGCTGAATCTAATTGACTTTTTTCTTTTTCTCCCTCGAATTTTAAGAGAGAGGCTTATATTCCAGTATCAGTTGCTGTTGTATCAGTTGTATAAATCTTGCTGCTAAAATTTGTGTTTTTATATTTTGATCCACTAGCCCATCCAGAGTTTTTTTTTTATTAATTCTGGCTACTTTTAGAATGCCAGGTAAATTTTCTGAAAAGCTTTTGGATTTTTTCCAGAATTTTTGGAGGAACATTCTAAATACATATAGTAAACGTGACACGGGATTAATGTTTAAGACTGCATGCTTCATAGTAGGGAAATAGAGAAGTTAGTCCATTCTTTTAGTTCATTAATACTTTATGTTATTAAGAGGAAAATAAACCTCAAAAGGCAGTGTGGGTTTTTATATCTAGGTAAGATATTATTTTTTAGTATATTGATAATTAAGAAGGGAATCTTGTGCTAATGTTTAGATCTGACAAAGAGCTAAATTGGTTAAATCATTTCAATAGATTTGGGATTGATATGTGTGGATTTGAAAGCTAAGTATAAAGTGCTAATTTTTATTGATTTTCAAAAACCTTAATGGCAGTTATATCAATGTTTCTTCTAATTGCTATAGTTAAGGAATCCATGTTTAAGGCGTATAAAAGTGGGGGTAGGAACATCCTTGTCTTGTGCCTCCTTGTATTTCTACTGGAATGGAATGATTGTGGGCAATAGGTTTATGGTAGAGGGTTGAAATAGCTCTAATGATCTCTTTTGGGATGTTATGAGATAAAGTGGTAAATAAACAAGACATGTTTACCTGGGCATCTAATAATAACAGGTTGGATTGGAGATTAGTGTTAATAGCATGCTGTTGTAAAATGATAATCCTAATTTCTGTGGCTTGCCTTCCTGGTATGAAGCCTACTTGGTTTGCATGTATAATTCTTCATGTTATTTTATTAATTCTCATAGCTTTAATTTTGGCATATATTTACATATCAGAATTTATGAGGGATATTGACCTATAGTTCTCTGTATGGATGGATCTTTTCCTGGTTTAGGCAATGAGATATGTCTCTTTTATTAATTCTGAGGAAGGGTTGGAGCCAGTTTGTAATACTAAAGTAGGTCAGAGAGTTTTGGGGGTCAATTGTTTTTGGTATCACATATAATAGGTAATTGCAAGTTTGTCGGTTAAAAGTTATGGGTTGCGCATGCCGAAGGCGGTCATTTCGAGGCCCGTACGTGACTGGCTTGACCGGGCTGCAATGAGTGCCAAAAGCGGTCATCGCTAGGCCCGTAACGTGGGGGGGGCTGGCGCTTTTGCTGTTTGGTCGGCGCTGATCTTTGTTTTGCTCTTATTGGAAGGCTTTGTGTGCTATGAGCAGCGTTGGCGCTCGTTGTGAGGCGAGCAGTGAATGGCTTTTGTGTTTATTGCGATAGTGTTTTTTTTTTGTGTATATATGTCTTTTTTTAATGGTAATTAAATAATTACTAAATTAATAAATGAATATACTTTGCCTATTTTGAAGGAATAGATGCAGGAAGCATTGTGCTGAAGAGCTGACAATCTATTTTGATGTTCCTACAATGTCGGTTTGCAGTGTGTAGTGTAAATAGGCTGCATGCGCGAGGGGAAGCCGTTAGTGTAGCTGTGTACTTCTGCATTGTGTAAGTTAGTGTTGTAAAATGGCGGCGAATGTGTATGTGGTACGCGGGTGTGGATGATTTAGCGTCCTTGCTAATAGTGTATGTTGTCGGTCGTACTGCTTTTTCTTGTACCTCGTACAGCTTTTTTGAAAAGCCATATGTGCTTGGTAGTGTTTTGCGGACCAAACTGCATTCTTGCGAGCTCAAAGCGTGCCAACGATTCGTAGTTTGACAACTATTATATGTGATAGTAATTTTTTTTTATTTTTGTATGTGAATTAGTTTTTATTTCCATGTAATTTTTTATGATCTTGTTTTTTTTACTTTATGTAGTTTAAGGGCTTCTTATTTTTTGTACTTTATGTTTTATAGTGTAGTGCTTGTGCTACTTAGAGTGCCATGGAGGTCAGTGAAAACCCTGAAGGCACTTCAGGGGTTAGCTGTACGGGACCATGGGTGTCTATATAGACCCCTATGGCTGTTAAGGGTTAATTTAGATAACTTTGGGGTCTGTATTGACCCCATGATATAGGGGGCTATTTTAGATACCATGCACTTTGAATTAGGATAGAGGGATTAATGTTTCATGCTACAAAGGTCTTTCTAGGACCTCAATGGTATCAGGGGTTAATGTTAGTGCCAATGGAGATCCTTTCATGACCTCCATGGCATATAATGGTCCTGAAAGATCCTACTATTAATCTTGTAGGACCTTCATGGCATATATCACATATTAGTACATACCATGGAGGTCCTGCATTGATGATGAATACAAATCTTGTTTAATAATGTATAATATCAATATTCAGTATTAAATTCATTTTCAAAAACTAGAGTTTTTGTCTCCACCCTGATGTAGCCAATAAAGGGAGCATGAGGGCATTGGCTGTAAGTCTAAAGGGCTTTAAGAACAATTCTAGTTTTGACAATAAAATAACCAATAATTGATAGGCTGCCCTGACAGCAAATTCAAAGTAACAAGTGTGCATTCAGTGGAGATCATTGTGTTGGTGGAAAAGATTGTCTGAATATTTAGCAGCTATGTGCTCGCCAAAGCCACCTCTACATATAAGGTCCTATCCTGTTTTTTGTGCTTAGCCGCGCGTGCACCCGCTAGCCGCCATCTAGTGGTGAAAATGAGGTATTAGCCTGCATAAGGTGCGACGATAGAAGAGGCCTTGAGCTATGAGAGGCGCCCCCAAAGCCCTCGAGGGCAGAGGGCCTGCTCAGAACATAGCGATGGCCTCAATGTCGATTCAGCGCCATCGAGTTGCGCCATGTCTTGGGGATATTATTTTTGTCCTGTACTATCTAATTTTCACCACTAGATAACGGCGGGAGCGCTCGCTTTTTGAGAGTCGGCGGCAGCGTGCTTTGAACACCAGAGCATGTAAAACTAGATAGATCCCCTTATAGTATGTGGATATCAGCAGCACCTGAGTCTAAACGTAAGGTTATTATTAAATATTGCTTTTGAATATGAATTATATTAATGATCAATTACTAATTAAAACATCTAGTTCATATTGTTAAGGCATTATGTGTTTGTTATACAGTCATGTCTGACTCGCTGTGATCTCATGAACCGTAAAACACCATGCTGATCCACTTGACATTCATGGCAGAGATACTGTTGTTGGTTGCCAGTTCCTTCCCCAGTTGGCCACAGCATAAAGCTCCTGGTATCTCTCCTGGTATTTAGTAGTCCTTTAAATAATCACACTGCTTTTAAACCTGCAGCCTCTGGTGCCTTATTTCCATGAGTGCCAATGTGCCAATATATCTTTAATAATACACATTAAAACCCTAAAAAGACTAAGACATGTTCTCTCCTTATAACACAGGCAGAAGACCAGCTTGAGTTCATGAAAAGGGAATTAAAGAACAAGGAAACACTGTTAATAGAACATCAAGAAAGGTAAGCTGTTTATTGTTAATCATTTATACATTTTTATTTGCCAAAATATTGCCCAGTATTACACAAAGAGAATTTTAATATATATATATATATATATATATATATATATATATATATATATTAAAATTCTAATTAAACATTGAAGATCAGAAACAAGATATATTTAGAGACTTGTTCACAAGAGCTAACAGTCTAGATCAGGGGTGGACAAGTTCGGTCCTGAAGGCCACATGATATCCTTCTGCATACAGGTGAGTCAATCACTTCTTAAAGTCATCCTGATTGACTCCCCTGTGCACAGATAGGAAATCCTCTAATCCAGGCCTGTGTGTGGCCCTCCAGGACCGAACTTGCCCCATGGTCTAGATGGATTGAGCATAAAGTACACAGTCTTGCATATTTAAAGTGGTGTCTCCTCAGGAAGCCATTAGAAAAGCTTCAGTTGCATTTTCATTTGTTTATGACTAGCAATTCACAAGACTAGCAACATCCATTTTTCTTAACTAGGCAGAGTCCTGCAGCTTCTGTCTCCAGAGGATTAGTCATTGTAAACTAATGAGCTTTGTATGATTCCTAATGAAAGCACTCATAGTTGTAGATGTTGCGTTTCCATTGTGCACATACAAGCTTCCTCTCTGCATTAAGTCTCCTCCCACTTCATGAACTAGATTAATATAAACTAAAATGGTAGATTCCAAAATAAATGCATGTAAATGTGTAGCTCTTCCAAAGAGGATATATTACATGTATGAGCACAGTCATCCTTTAAAGGAAACACTGCAATCCTATATTTATAGTGTGTTCCTCTGAAGATCTATGCTTGTTATTAGGCAAAATGTGTTTAGAAATCAAAAAAGAAAAAAACATTCTATGTTGTTTCTTAAGTGTCATGTGTTTCTGCATTAGGTATAACAATGTAGTTACCCGACATGAGCAGGAGGTGGCAGCACTGACCGATCAATGCAAACATGTCCGGAGCCAGGCAGACACCGTCCAGACACAGATGGAAAATATTCAGTAAGTGTAATAGCTTGCAAGAATGATTCCCTGTCCCAGTCCTTGAGGGCTACTTGCTGGATAGGCTTTAAACGGGAAGCCATGACTAAATATAAGTTGCTGTTGTAGGATGGAGTACACTTAAAGGCATTAAAATACGTTTGTCAGTTGTGGACAACATGGGGCACTCAGAGGCTTCCGTTGTGGTTCCAGCCTGGATACAGCATATCGCTCTTCTACATTGCACAGTCCAGTTTCTCCCTTCACAACTACTGTATTACATCGCCTAACCTCATAGAACATATTCCATTCTATTTAATAATCAATGTTTTTCTCTGAAATTTATATATATAGTTCTCAGCAGCGCGGGCTTGCCAAAAAACGTTGGTAATGCAACTTTAAAACTGCGGGCTCGCAAAGCAAGGGCCGCGGTTGTGGCCAGGCAAGGAGTGCCAAAGGCGCTGCTTGCACTGGTGGAGATGAGCGCTGTAGGCGCTGATCCCTACAACCCCGTAAAACTTTGAAATAATCGCCTGCAAAAATTACGGCCCTTAACACTTTAAAAAAGGAAACCGGCACTTACAGAAAAAAACATATGACCCGCAAAAAATAAGAAGTAAACGGCCGAACCGCGCACATCGAAAAACACAAAAAACAAAATAAACAAAAAAGAAAACATCACACACAGCACGCGCGACAGCCAGGACGTCTGGGAGTGAGGTTGCACAAGAATTTAAGTCCAATTTCCAGAGTTTCGCCTCTCGAAAATCGCCTAAGCGAGAGAAAAAATGTCCGCCGAAGAAAATAAGGCTACACGACCCCTAAGCACGCAAAACACCGCCAGGCACTTACGACTTTTACCCAGGAAGGTACGAGGTACAAAATACACTATTAGGACGGAAAATGCTCCACACCCGCGTAACACATACACAATCGCCGCCATTTTACAATACTAACACAAAAAAAAAAATACAGGGTAGAGGCTCTCAGCGTGGAGCTCACAATGAGCGCTGAGGGTGCTCAGAGGAGGAAAAGTACACAAGGGGAGAAGCTCGCAATGGGCACCAAAGGATGGGAGACCACCTAGGAATACCAGGAGCTGTATGCTGTGACCCACTGGAGAAGGAACCCATTCCAGTACCAAGTGGATCAGCATGGTGTGTTACACACAGAGAGTCGGACACAACTGAGTGACACAAACGCACATAACTTGCAAAGACATTTTTAAAAGTTTAATTCTACTCTTAATATAAACCATTTATGTTCAGATGGGACTTTCTATTAAGACTATTTTAATTTAGTTTTACTGGCCAACATGTTCTCAAGTATACATGTGTTTAGAGATAAGGCCCGCATTGCTACCATTTCCATGTCAAATTTGGAATGAATTGTAAATCTGAAAACCTTTTCTTTTTCTACTTAGATTTAAAAGCAATTTAATTAAATTTGAGATACTAAAAGTTGTTTAAGCCACAGTATATGTCAACATTTAAAATTATATTACATTTTATGTAGTTAACGTTTCTGTTTACAGTGGATTCATATTTAAATGTACCCATCTTAAATGAGCCTCAGTAGCAAGAATTTGTTATTTTAAGACTTATAACTTACATCAAGTTTGGTAATGTTAATAAATGTGCCAAGTTAGCAGTTAATAGGAAGACAGACATCTTGTCCCATTCCAGTATGAACACCCTGTAGATCAGAGCGTTTCAAACTGTGCGTCGCGACACGTTAGGCTGCAATGTGTAGGTGTGTGACGCGAATGCAATTTATGTATGTGTTCATATCTCTTACAAGGGGTTTAGACCGCTCTGGGGCCCGTCTGCGCTTGCGGTAGATCCGCCCCTGCACTGTATTACCAGAAGTTGTATTCCGTATTTATCACCACAAACAATAGGTCAGCAGACTATTTCCCTAATTATAGGCCATATTCTGTTAGAAGGCCGTAATTTTGTCTAGTTGTATTCTATTGACTCAGGCTTGCAACTTAAGTCTTTCAGCCTCCACAAGTAAACTCTGCCTTTTAAGTAGGATTTTAGGGGGTGTGATCCTATGATCTGATATTTATGCGAGTCCCTAATTTATTTTTTAGACACGTCCAAAAGTAAATGAGACCATCATCATGACGTCAGTAAAACATGGAGGTTACACATAGTCTGCAATAGGGGGCTAAGAATTAATGAGAGCCAATAAGTAATATTTGCCGATTGGACTCCCAATCTAGCAGTCTATAAAATGCATTGGATCATCTGTTCTAGTCCATGTGGGTTTCATGATATGTATTAACCCGGGATCGATATTACTCTGAAATAACCATTAAAAATAATATTTTTTATTGCAAATTTGTAGGTTTGAGACTATTGTGCAATTAATTCTAATGTATTTCCATGCATTCCCATGGTATTTAAGTACAGTATAGTGTGTTTAATTGCTGCTACAACTATAGTAAGTGTTTTAAAAAGCCCTTGCAAGTCCTATTTAGTACTCTTAATATTTTTGACACAAACTTGATATTTTTTCTAGCTCAGACTTAATTTGAGACCTAGAGCTACGGGTCTAATAGAATATCGATTTTGTGTAATGTTCGTGCTGTGATTAAAATCAATTAAGATGTAAGCCCTAAGTTGCTTCTTTGGCTGGCCTGTAGTGATTGTGGGCGGGGAACTCGTAATGAAAATGTGAGTAGCTGATAGAATATGTGGCAATTTTAAGAGTGACTTTAAGTGTGTGTAACATTAATTTGAGCAATAGAATAGGGCCCTATGATCTTTGGTCCATCCTATACATATGATGGAAATGTACACACACACACACATTGAAAATAATAAAAGTTTACTTAGCTCTACGTATATGGCAGATCAACAAAGATAATACAGGATATTTATATCTACTAAATATAAAAATGTATTAATTTGTAGGAAACAAGCAAGGGATCAAAGTACAAAATATGAGGAGCAGATCTCTAATCTGGAATCAACAATGTCTGAGCTACAATCAGAGCTACGGACAGCCCAGAGGATGTACAAAGATAAGGTGGGGATGCCATATAACATTTGCATGTTTGCATGTAATATTTGCTTTATAGTAGATGTTTTCCTATCCATTTGTAGGGCAAATAAGGTAGGTTTGGATTAAAATAAAAATGCATGACAACATTAAGCTATCACACTTATATTATTGTGAGTTCATGTACCAATGTTTTTCTTCATGATCAGTCTCTCTGCAAAGTTATATTAATTTTGCTTTCCCAAAGCTTTTCTTAATCCAGTTGGTAATGCTGCCTGAAATATATTGGAGTTATGCTCAACAACTTTAAAACTGAGAAAGGGAGATGTAAAGAGAACATAGGAAAATACTATCCACTGGGTAGTAGTAATTAACACCATTTATTACTAAATGCCAAGGACTCACTCACAAACATAAAATTATTTAATGCATTCACAAAGACTTTCAACCAATCAGCAGGTCGGTCCTCCCAGTTCACAGTACATATCTATAGAGGGTGATTGCATCCCTCTGGAACACATCTGCTAGCTGCTAGTTCTTGAGGAGTACTGCCGTCTGATTGCCGTATAGTAGATAATAATGAGTGCATATGTATGTAAATAAATAGTACATTTGTGTTCACATTTAAATGTCTGAAAATAAGTTAAAACACTTATTACCTGCTCAGATTTCCAAGAAATACAGCTATTGCACTGCACTCTGGGAAACTGGGCAGGAGCATGCAAATGAGTCCACAGTGCATTTTCACGCTTTAATCCAATATCATTTTATACATGGCTCATTTTAGGCATATGCTCACTGTATTAAACATCTTCAAAATATAGCATAGTATAGATTATGCACAGGTTAGGAGCATGTCTCTGTCCAGATTTCTGTATTTTGTACGGTCGAGGGCTTTTGTCACTTTTTTTTTTTTAAAGCTAAATGGTGTTGATACATTATTACATATATAGTTGTCGTAATTGCGATGTTGGTCACGCAATCTTAATTTTTGCGTCCTTGGGCATCCGCAAAGAGCACCAAAGGCGCTCATCGCGAGGCCAATAGCCCGATCACCAAGCCAGCCAGTTACATGTGGAGTTCGATGTGACCGCGCGGTGGTCTCCGAGGACAGGTTTCAGGGGGCGGTGATCACACAAATGAGCAGCACAGGCGGCCCGCTATCCATCAGTCCAACACCCCAGCCTGCTGCCTTCCACCGACCCGTTGACTTGGAGATGGGTGGTAGGCCTTAGACGTTCACTGGGGAAGAAGTGGGTGGAAAGCGACACTGGAGAGGAAGTGGAGGGGAAAGAGAAACTGCGGAGGATGCATGCTACCCATCAGTCCGCCGTTGCGGATTTGGATGTGACCGCGCGCAGGGCTCCGAGGACAGGCCGCAGGGGCCGGGAATCACACTAATGAGCAGCACAGGCGGCCCGCTACCCATCAGTCCACCGCCCCAGCCTGCTACCTCCCACCTACCCGAGGACTTGGAGATGGGAGGTAGGCCTCAGGGGTTCACTGGGGAGGAAGTGGAGGGGGGGAAGAGACACTGGGGAGGAAGTGGGGGAGAGAGAGACACTGGGGAGGGAGTGGGGAAGAGAGACACTGGGGAGGCAGTGGGGGGAGAGAGAGAGAGAGACACACTGGGGAGGCAGTGGGGGCACTCCCTCCACAGTGTCTCTCACCCCATACAATGTGTCTATAGTACTAGGTGTGCTAGCCAATGACAGACTGTGTCTCAGCAGCATATTATTAATTGTTGCTGAATCTGTCTCTCATTGGCTAGTACTATAGGCACGTTGTATGCATGAGATACAGAGGGCGGAAGTTTACAGGGACTGTTATGAATGTTTCCATGAGTAAAAGCAAGTAAACACTTAAGTACTTTATTTTAATATTCCCTTTTAATGCTTAGTATATTTAGCCTACTGTATATGGCATCTAAATCTGTGCTAATAGATCATCTCTATCCAAATGCTGTTATTGATTGCTTTCACCTTTTAAAAATAGTTTTTATGTTGTCTAGTTAGGTTTCATGCTAAAACATGATGACATTGTTACATCATTGATACCTGTTCTGAAACCCAAATTTATCACCTGCCAGGCAAATATACTGTGTGTGCATTCTTGCCCTTTGCTGACCACACAATCTCTTTGAAGCCTTACATTATACTGGACACACAGTCATGGTGCCCTTTTCCATTCCTTGGCTTCAGACCAGTCACCCTGACCTTTAAATAGCTCATGCCAATGCTTCACTCCAAGCCTGACACAAGAACCATTCTGCTATTTTTGTTTCTTGTTACATCAATTCATACTACTAGAGCAATTTTTTCAAGAATAGCATAAACTAAGTGACCTTATGTCTTGTAAGTAAAGAAAAAACAGCCATTATGTGCACAACAATGTGGCTCTTTTGAGCGAAAGTTCTTCCTAATCCTAATCCATAAATTACTATTATAAGAGAACAAGTAATCCTTTATAATTGTTGACAGTTGTGAGTAACACTGACATCATTGAGGGGTGTGACCATGACATCATTAGGGTGGGGCCGAAAAGTAGGCATTAACAGCAGCTGGCAGCCATTATGCAGTTCTGAGAAGGCAAAGTGAGTGAGAGAGGGAGGTGTACAGAGAGAGGTGCAGTGCGAGAGCGCACACCGACAGGGAGAGCACAGACAGAGAGCGCACACAGAGAGAGCGCACACAGAACGCACAGAAGGAACGTGAGAGCGCATAGGCAGAGTGCACATAGAGAGAGAGTGCAGAGAGAGTGCACAGACAGAGCGAGAGAGCCACAGACAGTTCACCGCGAGAGAGAGCGCACAGACAGCGCAGAGTGAGAGTGTGCACAGACAGAGAGGGGAAAGAGCGCACAGACAGCGCAGAGTGAGAGTGTGCACAGACAGAGAGGGGAGAGAGTACACAGACAGAGAGCGCAGAGAGAGTGAGAGCGTGCACAGACAGAGCGCACAGGGAGAGAGAGCCACAGACAGAGATCGCAGAGAGAAAGGACATACACAGAGACAGAGAGCCACAGACAGTGCACCGAGAGAGAGCACAGACCGAGAGATAGCGCCAGGAGCGATAGAGAAACAAGTCAGAGAGAAAGACAGGAGAGAGACACACAGGACAGAGAGAGAGACACAAGACAGAGCAAGAAAGACAGGACAGAGTGAGAGAGAGACAGGGCACAGAGAGAGAGAGACACACACACACACACACATGACCGAGCGAGACACACACATACAGGGCAGAGCGAGAGAGAGAGCGACAGGACAGAGAGAGTGCACACAGTGCGAGCGAGACAGCGACGGGAGCGAAAGGACAAAGAGAGGAAGAGACACACAGGACAGAGAGAGAGACAGGACACACACACAAGACAAGACAGATAAAATAAACTTTAGTTTAAGTGGAACTCTCCCTTTTAATGAGAGTAGGAGGTTGATTTCTGATCATTGTTGCTGAGTGAGTGACTATAATAATACACAATATGATATGTATAGTAGAAGAGTCAATGAGAACCCCTCCAAAATGGTTTCAATCAAACAGTGATATGTCTTACAACAACAGTACTGTGCTCCAGTAATTATGTGAGAAAACTTCTATTTTTTAAAGGACCCCTGTAACGCAATAACAACCTGAACTAGATGTTTTTAATTGGATACTGATTTCCAGCATTTTCTGTAGTGCTATTTACAAAGTATAATAAAGTACAATGGGTACAGATAGCAAATTACAAAGTTGTAGACCAATTGTAATGTATGTAGAAATACAAGAACCAGGTAGAATACAATACAAATATGATACACATGGGTCAGCAGACAGCTTGATGTAGTGTAGATGAGATCCCTGCTACAATCTAGAAGGTAAGAGTAGGGTATGAGACTATAGGGTGACAGATGCAAGATGGTATTTATTAAGGCAGTATGCTGATACAGGTGTGAGTGGCTGTGTGTTACACTATAGGTTGTGGTTGTGAGCAATTTTGTTTGTAGCTGTGCGTGTTACTTTGAACTTACAAACCGTTTTTATGGAGTTTTTTTTAAAGGTTTAAGGCAGAAAGATAGTCCAATGGAGCGAGGCAAGGAGTTTCACAAAGAAAGTGCAGAAAGAGAAAAGTCCTGAAGGCAGAAATGAGAGAAGGCGACGAGAGTAGGAAAGAGGAAGGTCATTAGGCTCTGCATTCTTTAGCAGACCAAAGAGGGCTTTGGGAAGTATTTTGAAAAAGAGAACAAAGCTATAAAGGGGGGGGGGGGGGGGGGGGGGGGGGGGGGGGGGGGGGGCCACTGTTGTTGAGGTCTTTATATGTTATGGTCAGGATTTTAAATGTTGTTATTCTGGAGGCTATGGGAAGCCAGTGAAGTGACTGACAGAGAGGTGCTGCACCAAGCGATGATTATGGTAGATAAGTCTAGTGGATGTGTTCATTATGGATTTGAGTGGGGACAGACAGCTGATCGGTAGGGCAACAAGGAGTGAGTTGCAGTAGGCGAGATATGATAAGAGAATGAATTATAACCTTAGTTGTAAGATAGTGACGTATTATGGAGATTATGATCCGTTAGATAGTGATGTATTATTAGAGTTATTTTTTAGGTGAAGACGACATGATTTGGTTATTGATTGTATGTGAAGAATGAAAGAGAGGGCAGGATCCAAAAGAACTCCAATGGGCCTGGGAGGTGGGAGTGATGATGACATTGTCGATATTGAGGGATATTTGAGGAGTGGAAGCTGTAGTAAAGGTGGCAAGATTGATGGACTCATAGTGGAAAGAAAATCTATAATGTTGAAAACCTGCTGTTTTAAGTGAACGATGACAAACTTGTGACAACAGTGATTCTCTAAGTATATTTGATATATTACAATATTCTGTTTTCTCTAAACTATATTTATCAATTCCTTTTTTCCATGCTATACGATACAGGTGGAAGAACTCAAGGGCCAGCTGGTGAATGCTAATTCTGCCTTGATAGAAGCACGAGATGAACAAACCCGATACAGCCAAGAGCTGAGAAACCTTGGCGACCAACTCAAGCAGCTAAGTGTATGATCCAGATTTCTAATCCCTATAGTTACTACATAAGAATCCTCAGTATGGCAGCTGCCCACTTCCTATTGCAGTTAGTATATTCTTCATTATGCATCAATTATTTACTTAGTGTCTGCATATTGGATGTTAAAAGGACTATTTGCATATTTTTGTTTTATATAAATGCTTTACTGAAGTTTAATTAGTTTGATCCTCTTACATGTACGAGACAGAGTTTTCTAATTTTCTGAAGCCTTCCATTTCTCCTCCTTTTATTTCCATAAGCTGCAATCTTGTGCAACTTGTAACACTGTGTTTTGTGAGTTTAGGACAATCCCAAAGGGGAGGCCATTTACAATACTAGTTTCATGTTTGTCTTCGGTTTGTCTGCAGGTCACAGATGTGCAAGATGGCTGTCTGCGGGATAGAGGTTCTAGGAGCTGATAAACTATTACTCTCTCTTACAATTAAGTGATTTGTATGAAAACTACACTGGAAAGGATCACACTCATAATTAAATAAATCTAGTTAAAACGCTTTATATAACACAGATTGTTTTGTCTGTAGAGGAGTATCTTTTTTTTCCATAGAGCTCAACAACTCTGAATGCAGAGCCCTGACATACCTAATTAGTCAGAAGAAAGTCCTGTTTGATAGCTGTATTTCTAGAGTACAAACTTGAAACCTTTTGAGAAAATCATTTTTTATCCAAAGAACAGTTTGTGTATTGTTTAAAATCTGCTCCTTTAAATGCATGATAGCAGATGTGTTATTGCAACGCCACTTTATTGTTTCTAGGTCTCTAAACCAGATACTGCCATACTATGACATTAATAAATATTATGCAATTTTTAATTTTTACTGCCCTCCATGTACAGGCAAACCTACAAAAGTGTGAAAAAGATCTGAGCTCAGAAAAAGAGAAGAACAAGCAGTTACGGGATCGGGACGCTGTCAATAACCTCACAAATGAACACTTGCGAAAACAGTTGTTTGATAGCAACATGGAAGCTCAGCGCCTTCAAGACCAGGTGACAAGTCTGACTGAGGAGAAGCAGCGGCAAGCAGAGAGACAGGTTAGGAAGCAATGAGTTTGCTGCTTTTATTTGCTTTGTAATTATACTACTTTGGATCTTATACATTTAATTAAAGAATCGCAACAGAAAATTTAGATTTTTCTAAATCAAAGAGTAATTAAATCTCAACAAGGATTGACAACCTTAAAATGGCATCTGATTTCGATGCACTGAATGTCACTGAACAACAATATTGAGAAATGTAAGAAAAATCTTATTATAAGAAAGCAAACATTTTCCAAAGAGATCAATAAGATTAT
The DNA here is from genome assembly GCA_027410445.1 of Discoglossus pictus. Taxonomy (NCBI): domain Eukaryota; kingdom Metazoa; phylum Chordata; class Amphibia; order Anura; family Alytidae; genus Discoglossus; species Discoglossus pictus. The sequence continues at coordinate 215,769,945 of CM050163.1, read as the reverse complement.
AGAATAGGCAAAGTATAAAAAGGGCTAAAATTAGGTACTACACTTAGGTCATTAGATATTAGTTCTTCAAAATGTGAATCCTCATATGTGGAAGACCTTATACAAGGCATTTGTTCTCAAATGACTATCACATATATAGTTGTGAGCGTACGGGCCGTTGCTCACGCTTGCGGGTCCGCAAGCGTGAGCAACGGCCCGTATGCTCACAAAGCAACTATGAGGCCCGCGACTGTCCTGTACTCTCAGTGACCCTGGCGGCCAGTGACTGCTTTGCCCTAACTCTGTGTGTAGACATGAAGCTCTTCTGACGTCAGCTCTAGGAAACGCCACTTGAGTCCACTGCGCATGCGTAGGACACTGACTCAGCGCTGTCAAACTCCGCGCATGACCGTTTGCGCTGGGAAGCTCTGCGCATGCGTTCTGTTGGTTGGCTGTTTAGTGGGATACAGGAAGATGGCTGCGGCCGCTGGTACAGAGGAGGAAGAGGCCAACAAGAGGAGGAAGGCCCACGGCATGCTCAAACTGTACTATAGGATCACGGAGGAAGGGAAAGCCGGCGATAGGCACCTACAGCCCACAGATATAGATGGGGTGCACTTCACCCAGAGCTTTACCTAACCAAGGTGACGTCAAACAGCACAGTCACGTCATGCAATCACACACCATGCAAATACATATATACACTGTGACGTATCTCAGCATGGTCTATCACATCAGGCCTGTGCATTATGTGGCAGGGATATGAGGCTTACCCACTATAGCTCTAATACTCCATAAAAACAATGATATACATAGAATGTAATGTAACACTGTGATGTCAGACGTGCACTGTAACACTGAGGTCAGAAAAGACCATGATGTAAGACTTTCGTCACTCTATCTATCCACACACACATATATACATATACTCTATCTATCTACACACATATACATATAATCTATCTTTCCATCCTGGAAGCCTGGCTTGATCCTACATAGTTTTCCTAAGTATCACATCACATATATCACATATATAGTTGTGAGCGTACGGGTCGTTGCTCACGCTTGCGGGCTCGCGAAGCAAGCCGCGGCCCTCGCGTAGCGAGCCGCGGGCCTCGCGCAGCGAGCCGCGGCCCTCGCGTAGCGAGGTCACTGGGCAAGGGCCTCAGTTGCTGGCGAGGTCACTGGGCAAGGGCCTCAGTTGCTGGCATGGAGCGCCTTTGGCGCTCCATGCCAGCAACTGAGGCCCCTCGCGAAGCGAGGGACTCAGTTGCTGGCGAGGTCACTGGGCAAGGGCCTCAAACCCTTGCAAACTTCACGTCGCTACTCAAAAAACACGACACACAAATTACGACACTCGCTAAATTTTACGAGGAACGCAAACAACCTACGAAACACGTTACCACACATTACGACCTCGCAAACATCGGACGCAACACGCCGACATACAAACATTTAAAACACAATACATACACACAGCACATACATAAAAACCTTACCTACACCAAGAGGGAGCACCCAGGACCTCAAAAATGCAACTTAGACCTCGATTTTACTTGAAATAAAAGAGTTTTGAGACTAAAAAAAAATCTAAGCGACAGAAAAAATGGCCGCCGAACAAAACGAAAACGAGGCTACAGCACTCTAAACTCGCAAAACACCACAACAAACTCGCAAAACACCACAAGAAACTCGCAAAACGCCACAAACCACCTACGGATATTCATACCACACAGTGCACACATTCAGCATGCTTACACAGCAGCTCCACACCACTAATGCTGCAGCAACATCAACACAGATTGCCAGCTCTTCATCACAATGCTTCAAAATAGGTACAGTATATTCAATTAGTAATGTATTACATATTTCATTATTAGACACCAAACAGCATTAGCTACCTTACAATTTCATTGCCGTCATTTTTTGACGGGCAATTCGCTAGTCTATAAGAATACTCAATTTACGCAATCCAGAGCTTACCAATCGGGTCTGGCCACTATATCAAATATAATTCAATCAACAATCAATATTTATTTTAGATAAGCAGCATACCCAAAGAAGAAAATGAATAACAAATTCAGAATTCCATTGTTATGTACCAATAAAGCTAATTTTTTTTTGTACTAATAACTCTATTATTAATCTACCAATTTTTAATTTGACTGAAGTCTCAATTATATGCAAATGTTTAAGACATATTTGTTTGCAAGAAAATTATCATTAAAAGAAGAGAAAAACACTTTGAGATGAGAAAGGAAGATACAGAGTTACTTAGAGACCTTATTTCTTTTTGAAAACTAACTCCCTTGTTACAAAAGAAATGGAAACTGACAAGCTATTTTATGTGAAATAGAAAGGATTATGTCAATATCTATTTGTTTACACAATAAGCAATTAACAAAACGGAAATAATACAAAATTAGACGAATAGATCCTGTTTTAATTTTAATAAATCTGAAAAGAGAACCCTGCATGAGCTGCGGGAATTCAAAATGTTTACAATAATAAAAGAGGGATAATAGAGATAACATGGTCATCACGGACAGTCCCAATTATTTGAAAATATGCACTAAGATCCTTAGAGACACATATGAAATTATACCATGCAACCCAATATTTAAGTTTAAGAAAGAACTTAAACTAATATTGGATCACACCAAATTAAATGGGCCTATCCAAACACACAATATTCTCTTTAAAAAGTATTTCCAAAAGTACATAAACATGTGAACCCAATATAAGGTAGACCAATCATCTCTGGGATAAGCAATCTGACACAAACCATCAGTAGTTATATGGACTATAATTTAAGCGAGTTGTTAACCTCCCTTCCATCTTACTTGAAAGATGTGACCGATGTTTTATGTTATCTGGAAAATCTATATGTGACACCTAACACTTTGCTTGTGAGTATCGACGTTGGACAATTGTACAGCAGCATTAAATATGACTTTGTTATCAACACAATCGACAATTTTTTGAACAACCATAACCTGTCATATAGAGATCACAATGATTTTTTTTGATTACAGTGCTGAATTTCATTCTCACCAGAAACTACTTTATTTTCAACAAAAGGAGGTATCATTAAATTTGTGGCACCTGTGCCCCCAGTTATGCAAATGTATTTTTGAGAGGCTACCCTGATCGATGGTAGATCTGACTGACCATATTTTATTATGCTAAAGATATATAGACAAGATATTGATGTTTTTGAATTGGTCTAAGTTTTAAAATTACTTACCAGTATTACAAGTCTAAAATAGTATTTTTAGACCTGACTATCAAGAGAAATAGTGCATGTAATATCAGGACTACAATCTATCGTAAAGAAACTTGGTATTATAACTAGTTAAATTGGATGAGTCTGCATCCATTACCCCCAAAGAAATTGATTCCGATAAGCCAGTACCTAAAAACAAGATGTTACTAACAGTGATGAAGACTTTATGGTACAAGTGGATAAATTAAAACTTTTCTTTAAATCTAAAAGGCATCTCAACCAATATTTAAAATACACATATAAAAGAGCCTTGAATCAAATCGCAATGATCTATGGAATAATTCCAACAAGAATAAAAAGCATAATGATCTTATAAGTTGCATATTTACGTATGGAAGCAATTGGGAAGCCATTAGAACTATTTTAACCAAACATTAGCACTTGGTATTGTCTGATCAAAGTTGGTCCTACTGGAAACACCCTCAATTACTTAACGCAGGGGAAAAAATATTACTAATTTATTGGTAGATGTCTTTTTGAGATTTAGCAACCATTGGAGACTTGGTTTAAACCTAACGATGGAACATATTTATGTGGGCACTGCAAAGCAAGCAGATATATCAAGCCCACAGAGGAATTTATACATTTTACAACTGGTGAAAAATGTGGAATAAAACATTACTAAATTGTAACTCTACAGTGGTTGTATATGTGATCAAGTGTATGTGCTATACATTTTATGTAGACTACTCGCCAATTCTGAAAAGGAGTTCTAGAGCAGATATGCATTAAAAAATTACAATGCTGTTTTTAGCCATGTCAATTTTTTACTTAATAAAGATGGAGATTTTCTGAGGTTTTGTGCCATCAAGTTAATTTATGCCCAAGATAGGGTGATCTGCAAAGTCAGTGGATTTATACACCTCACTGAAGGCTTTTCCTTCGGCCCATTTATTTAATTAGTTTTATTACATTGTTTTATTATTGAAAACAATGTCATTTAAATTGCACTTTTTATTTCATACAATTGCTTATTCAATTTATTTTGGGCACATTTATTCACTGCATTTATATGTAGAATGGATTCTATTATAGCATCTTTAAGTTTATAAGTTTATTTTTATTATTAGCATGTTTTTCCCACCTTACCACTTTTAGACTATTTTCTAATATTATTTATACATTATTCAAATATATAGCACTCGTTTAGTAGTTTAAGTAGGTCACTATTATATTTATATTGCACTCTATTTACAATGCACATTATTATTAGACTGCTATTTTATATCACAACTATTGTATTTATTCACTAATCGATTTATATTATCATTAGAGGCAATCTATTTCTATACACTAATATTTATTTGTAAGTAATTCACAGTAATAAACAAAGGGGGGGGGGGTGCAAAACTTCAGATAGTGTAGATCAATAAAATTTATTGCAAAAAGAAAGTAAATAAATATATTGCACTCACATTTATGGACCTTTCCACATGAGGTAGGTATACAACATAGATATGAGTCCACATCTGCAGTATTTGATCCTGTTGTTAGATGCCGGTGACTGGATACCAATACGATACAGTATGAAGGGCTCCAGGTTATAAATCTGTGACCGCTACTTAGTATAGCTTTGAGGGATCTTGCAGTCATTGATTCTCTTATTCATAGTTGGAGGGTTGTTAAACTCCCTTCTCCTGATAGGGGAGCAAAGTTATTTAGATTAACAGGTATTTTAACGCTATGTCACCAGAATATTACAAGTGGAGTTGATACTCATATGTGGTGTGCTATTGCACTGTACCACTCTCATAGAACACATTAATTAAAGTAACCCTAAGAGATTTACAAGATATATGTAAAATATAAAACCAATGATATAGATAAAAATAAACAATGCAATAAATAAAACAAAATAAATAGATTACTAAATCAAATGTGTTTCGGCACTCTGTCTGGCTTTCTCAACAATAAAGTAATGCAAAGCTAAATGGGTGGGTGAAAAAATCTGGGTTATACAATGCTCTTTATTAGCAGTAGGCTTGCAGCGTTTACATAGTTTTCATTGACAACGAGTTCTGTATGGGAGACTTTGTATTAAATGATGAGATACTCTATGTCAGAGGTTGTGAACCTTTTAATACCTACCGCCCCCCCTCCCCCTTTTGATGGTAAAGTTTCCTTACCAGTTTTTGAGAGGTAGAAACTAATCTCTAAATGTAATAGAGTAAAAAGGATGTTTTCAAATAGTGCCCAGTTACAGTGGGTCTGAAATGTCTCTCCCCACCACAACCTTGGAGACAGATAAGACTCTAATTTCAAATGTGTAGCAACTGATAATGGAAAAATGAAAAGAAAAATAACTTTATTGAGAAAAAATCTAAATAAAAATAAATAAAGTGAAAATAAAAAAAAAGATATACTGTAAGGTATATCTTGAAGAGGCCGGCTATAGTAAATAGGGGGGTTAAGCAATAATGAGCTCTAAGTAATTGCAATGGAGCTCTACTAGGTAAGATATGGTAAGAATTTTAGCCGCCACCTGTCTAGTTTAAAGGACAGATGACCGCTTACAGTTGCTGTTATTACTGTCAAAAAGGAAAAAAGGAGGGGAGGTCTCTCTGTGTATTTAAACAGAAGTTTAATCTGATCACTCTAGGGTCTAGCCTCTTTGTGATATATTAATAGTCAGCAGAGACAAATCCTCCTCAGTATTGTGATACACAGCACAAAGCTGCTATCTGAAAGAGGTGCTTGATCCCCATAATTGCACTCATAAACCAATAGGAATTATTAACAATAGTATACTACCTTAATAGTCTTATAAGGTGAGTAGCAACATAATATTGTCATACCCTATAGGTGTAGAAAATACAGTCCTACGTCGAGTGTGTAGGTAATGTGCTCCACAATGGGAGAGCTTACCCCCGCCGCCTGGTGTGTTTAAAATGTTCCCGACGCGCGTTTCCCCGCTATTGTCGTTCTGGATTCATCAGGGGACATATCTTACCTAGTAGAGCTCCATTGCAATTACTTAGAGCTCATTATTGCTTAACCCCCCTATTTACTATAGCCGGCCTCTTCAAGATATACCTTACAGTATATCTTTTTTTTTATTTTCACTTTATTTATTTTTATTTAGATTTTTTCTCAATAAAGTTATTTTTCTTTTCATTTTTCCATTATCAGTTGCTACACATTTGAAATTAGAGTCTTATCTGTCTCCAAGGTTGTGGTGGGGAGAGACATTTCAGACCCACTGTAACTGGGGACTATTTAAAAACAAAGTTTCCTTACCACCCACTGGTGCTGCACTAACGCCATTTGCCTGATCTCATTTCTGGTTACATAAATCATATGACCCTAGCTATATATCACCCTGTACTTACTAGATAGTGATCCAATCCTGACTGCCGTCCCTAGGCTTTGTTACCAACTCTCCAACCAGCCAAGTGTGGTGCTGTGGTTCTCTGGCATGTGACCTCACTTGTCAACGACTCCACCTAGCGATTACTATCTAAATAGACCTCTTATCATCTTCTTTCCTTAATTCACCACATCACATTACCCCTCATCCCTGTTTTGTAGGACCAACCTCATCCATCCGGGATCCTCACCTGAGTGCCAATCAAAAACATTTTGGGTGACACTTGCAGCACTAGTGACACTGATACATTTCTTATAACACACAATATATATTTATTTGTTCCTGTTCCTTTCATGAAAATCATATTTCTTGTATTGTTTGTAATAAAAACATTTCTTCTACTTTTCTTCTAAGATTACCACGCTACAGGAAAAAAATGCAAGTCTGGAAATCACCACTTTCCAATTGGAATCTGCTAAGGACCTTCTGCACAAAACTGCTGAGGAATTAGGAACTAAGAACAGAAGCTTGGAAAGTGCAGAGAGAACCATAGAAAACTTGAAAACTTGTTTGGAGGAAAAGGAGGAAAAGTTCAGGAATACCATTGCTGAACTGAAGAAGAAGAGGTCCTATTCTGAGATGCATCAGCTGAAAAAGTATAAGGAGCAGCTGCAGACAATGGATCTACACTTGACAGAAAAGAATCACATGGTAAAAGCTCTACAAGACAAAGTCGATAGTATGACTCGGATGGTTGGAGAGTACAGCCAGAAATCTAGCGCTCTGCAAGCAGAGAGATCTAAGCTCCTGGAGGAAGTCCGGGAGAAGAAATCTGAAATGCAGGAAATGAGGGTAAATGTACTTTTCATCCATGACATAAACAATGTAGTATAACCGGTCAAATTTGTTGTTTTGGTTAAAGCAAAAATTAAGTTGGTTGTAGTAGGACCAAAAGTATACTTCTTTGTAGAGAGTGTACCTTCTAAAAGGTGTCATCTACTGCAATTACTGTGTGGTAAAAGAATGTTCCAGTCTAAAAAATGTTATTTGTTCTAATGTTTAACATTGTCCACTTATTATGAGAGGCAAGGACATGTTTTGTCATATCTAATCATTGTGTCATATAAGTTTAAACAGCCAAATGCTAGGAGGAAATGGAACAGATTAAGATCAAGTGCTGTCACCAACCCTCTTGCTCTATCGGGCACATACACTCCCACGCGTGCTCTTTCACACACTCGTATAAAAATACTTGCACTCTGTGACAAAGTGCCCATCGCCACTTTGTCTTGGAGAGGACTGTTTGCCAGCCTCCTGCCCTGCGACTATGGCCCTGGGACAGATTGCCCTTTAAACACAGTATTCGGCCATACCAGAGTGTATGTCACTCATGCTGGCCCTTTACATACAGGGGGGGTCATTCGGTACTTGCCCTGTGTGAACCATGATACCACAGATAGCTATGCCATGGAGCCCATTCATATAATGAGAGACTATGGGAAAGACTTTAGCTACATGGCAATTGAACTGTGTGAATAGGATCTGAGCGCTATTCGGTAGTTTTGTGCGCTCAGATCCCAGCTATCTGGGGATATGTGAAATGTGAGTAAATGTGAATTGCAGTAATGCTGATGGGTTGTCAAACTAGAGAATTGACCAACAAATACTTTTGTCCGGACATCCCCAGGCCGATCCGTTGGGATCAAACCGTGTATGCCGGCTTATGATCACGGGGGAGGTGTGTAACGGATCCCATCACTGTTTTACTCTGTTTTATGATTATTATAGTTAAAATATGATCCTACTATTATACTGCATGTATGTTGGTTTATGCTCTGCAGAATATTGTCCCAGACTAGTGCAGACCTTGGCCTGGGAGATAATCCTGTTACAGAGACTCTGCATAAGATAAGGAAGTCTATTGTATAAATGTTTTCATTCTCAGATAAGAACAAAGAAGCATGATCTAATCCATGTCTGATTGTATCAAAGTTGCCAGGTAGCCTCAGGGAGGTGTGACCCACCTATTGTCCCTCTATGTGTATTGTGTGGCCAACTATGGGGGATATGTGAAATGTCTGTGTGTTATGTGTAAAAGATACTTTTACTAACTTTTGAACCCCTGGTCTGATTCATGCCATTTTTTAATATGTTGTTCCCCTGGGTGAAAGCTATTGAACGGTGCTAGACTTAAAGGTGTACCCCCTGTTTTTGGGGTACATCCAGAATGTGGTTAAAATTGTGTCTGTTTTAATTGTGTTACCTGTTATCTGAGGGGAGAAGACGTGGGGGTTGAACCATGTATATAATTGGCTGTTGTGATAATTATGTGGGTGTAGCCCTTCAGAGAGCACCATTGCATAAAAGGTGATCCCCTGTCATTAAACAGTAGTACTACTTGACCCTTCAAAACGTAGCCTTGTCTCGTTCTTGGAGGGGATTGCTATATCATACTGGGGATTGCTATGCGCTGCATACTCCCTGGGAGCTTTAAGCTACGGCGGTTGTGGAGTCTGTGGTAGTGTGGTGTCCGGTGCGGTGCTTGTAGGCCTCGACGCAAACTAGGGCGCGTCCATCAACGGAGGTTCCCGGTCGGGGTGTCAGTAGATCCGTTACACACTCTCTCATACATATGCAATCACATAAACATTGCACATATACACATGCACTCACATGGTCTCACACTCAGTAGTGCTCTCACTCTTACACACAAACTGTAGGTAATAACAAGTACTTTATCATTCTTTACCTGTGAACAGCTTTTTTGATCCACACACTAAGGAAAGTGCTATCTCTTGCCAATTATTGGTGATTAGTCCCTGGGGCTCTGAGTTGTTGTTATTCAGTGTAGAGCCACAAGAAAAAGAAAACATTGGGCATGTACAGACTCCATGGAGGATAAATTACTGATTAGATAAAGTACTCCCTGGGGTTTGAACATGTCCAGACTTTTCTTTTTGGTATGGCTTACACTGAAGACATTAGTTTCAGAGCCCCAGGGGTAATCAGCAAGTGTTAGCAACAATCTTCCACAAAGAAGAGATATCAATCTGTCCTTAGTGGTTGGATTAGAAAGCCTAACAGGCAAAAATGGCAAACATTAATGTGTTTACTGTAGGAATTTGTGGACCTTGCGTGTTAGTCCAGGGCCAGCAGCAAAACTGCAACTGGCCGCAAGATGTAGCTCTCCCAGTTTTAAGCACGTTGCGCTGGATTAACACACAAGGTCCGAATTTGTTTTAGTACCTGCGAACGGATAAACTACATGTTATTAAAAAATAAATTAGACATATTTAAAACCTTGGCTGTGTCTGAGTATCTAGTTCCAGACTTATGTTTTTGCTAATGAGAAGGATGCTCCTTCCCCATTCACTGATCTGCCCTATTTGTAAGCATTGTTTTATGGTACAGATGTCAGTCACCTCTGCTGAAAGTAAATTTGAGAGGACTGTAAATAACTAAATGTAGCCTCTGCACCACGACCTTTGGAATTTAAATCCAGGGTTAGAGCAACTCCAAAATATCCAAAAAAGACACTTGTAACCCTTTTGTGATGACTCAGGAGTTGCAGCTGTTTTCTTTGACCTCCATATCAAATATTGTCTTTGCTAATCACGACTGAATCAACAAGGAAATCTTACCCTCAGTCAGGCTGGGCTGTGAGGTTTGGCTGGCTCCTGACATTCGATACCATAGATACTGGTGCTAAAGGTCAGTATTGCATGTGTCACTGCCAAGTGTTCCCAGTGGTAGCTATTGCTGACATGTGAATCCATTTGTAAGTTGTCATTGTATACTAAATGTGCATTGTGGCACACAGAGTACACCAGATAGTTTTCTGTTCTGCTAATTAAAAGACCACTGCACAATGAGAAAAAAATATGTGTTTTAAAATGTTGAGTCTAACTAATAGCATAATTAAGCACGAAAAAGCTAATTTCATATATAAAATAAATGTTGATGCCTCTTCTGGGTCCTGGGGAATCCATGATACATAGGTGGATGGTGTGTGTGTGTTTACATTTCTGGAGAAATATGGTTGCATTTTCTGAAGCAAGGAGTCTGATTCTGTACCGAGGGGGGATGGGTGCCGTGTCAGTTTTGATCTTATCCAACCGTTTTAACAAAGTCTCTTTGTTCCCTCATTCCCTACCCCTCTTTCTATCATCATGGTTCAACAAACAATAATAGATGATTGTAGTCCTGTACAGAGACTTCAAAAAAAAATGTTATGTCCTGTTTTACACAGTTGCTAATATTGTTACTTTGTTTTTTTTTTCTCTAAGTCCCGCGTTCCTCAACTGCTTGGATCCTAAGGCAATACCGCATTTCCTAACTGCGGTTTTCAATGCCTCAATGGCTCACCTCGCTTTGCGAGGCTCACAGGAGCGCTAGTTTCTGGCTAACTCCTGCGTGTTTCAATGCCTCAACTGCTCGCCTTGCAGACGCTCATCACCTAAGTGCTCAGAGTTTCAATGCCTCAACTGCTCGCCTCGCTATGTGAGGCTCACAGCCGATGAGCGCCTTTGGTGCTCATCGGCTAAGTGCTCCGAGCTCGGAAGACTTCTTTGCTTCAACTGAAGGGATCTAGAGCAAATCCGGGGAATTATAGACCAGTGAGCCTCAAATCTGTAGTTGGGAAGCTTTTAGAAGGGTTAATAAGGGACAGAATACAAGAATATGTCTATTTGAACAAGATCATAGGTAGCAGATTTATGAAGGATAGGTCGTGTCAGACCAATCTAATTAGTTTCTATGAGGAGGTTAGTAGGAACTTGGATCAGGGCAACTCAGTGGATGTAGTCTTTTGATACAGTGCCACATGGAAGACTAGTGAGCAAACTAAGGGATACAGGAATTGCAGTAAATATCTGCTCATGGATTGAGAACTGGCTAAAAGATAGGAAGCAAAGGGTTGTTGTAAATGGAACATACTCCGATTGGTCTAATGTGATAAGTGGGGTTCCTCAAGGTTCAGTATTAGGTCCTCTCCTTTTTAACATATTTATTACTGACATAGAAGTAGGACTCGAAAGTAGGGTCTCCATTTTTGCTGATGACACTAAGTTGTGCAAGGTAATAAAATCAGATAATGATGTACTTTCCCTACAAAGGGATTTGCATAAATTAGAGAAATGGGCGGCTAAATGGCAGATGAGATTTAATACAAATAAATGCAAGGTTATGCATTTGGGAAGGAAAAATAGCCATGCAATGTATAATCTTAATGGAGCAAATCTAGGGGTATCAGATATTGAAAGGGATTTGGGAGTACTAGTGGACAACCACCTAGGTAGCAGTGCTCAATGCCAAGCAGCAGCTGCAAAGGCAAGTAAAATATTAGCATTATTAAGAAGGGTATAGAAGCAAGGGAAGCAAATATAATTCTACCACTATACAAATCTCTAGTACGCCCTCATTTGGAATATGGAGTACAATTGTGGGCACCACTCCATAAAAAGGACATTTTAGACCTGGAAAAAGTACAGAGAAGGGCTACAAAACTAATAAGGGGAATGGAGGGGCTAAGTTATGAAGAAAGACTAACCAAATTAAACTTATTTTCGCTAGAAAAAAGGAGTTTACGAGGGGATATGATTACGTTATATAAATACATCCAGGGTCAATATAAGGCTTTGTCAAGTGAACTTTTTGTAGCAAGAGATTTGCAACTGACAAGAGGACATCCCTTGAGGTTAGAGGAAAAAAGATTTCACCTTAAACAAAGAAAAGGGTTCTTCACAGTTAGGGTGGTTAAACTGTGGAATTCTCTACCAAAGGAGGTGGTGACAGCGAATTCGATAGACAACTTCAAAAAGGGGTTAGATATATTTTTGAATAAAGAGGGCATTCAAGGCTATCCTAGATAACTAGCGAAGGAATATTGATACAGGGAGAAATTTGATCGCCAGTTTCTGGGGTCAGGAAGGAATTTTGCTTTTTTTTCCCCTTATGAGACAATTGGCAATGTTTCAATGTTTTTTTTTTTTCTGTTTGCCTTCCTCTGGATCAGTTAACAATTAATAATAAATAGTCCACATTAAAAAGATCAATAGAGATCTAAAAAGGTTGAACTTGATGGACTAACTCTTTATTCATCCTCCAATACTATACTATTAATAATTATTTAACAACAAATTAATTAATAACTAATCCGTATATTGCAGATCAGAGGAGATCTTAACAGGTTGAACTTGATGGACTGAAAATCTTTTTCAACCTTAATAACTAGCTTGCAAGTGTGACGACGATTCGCAGTTTGACAACTATGATATGTGATTAATATCCAGTTACTACAGCTCCTTCTGTTACCTATAGTTTGAAATTATACTGTTGCCACCTAGGCTGTGACATTTTAATGCATCCTGATGAAGGGTGGGAGAAGATCTGTCAGGTGACTGTCCTGATATGAGTCTTTTGCTGCCTTATTATTTCTGCTGTGGCAAACCTACACCAGTCAAAAGAAAATGCCTCCTGGGCAGATCCTTTGTTGACCCTGTGCACACCTAAGGGGGTGGATAGAAGCAAATCTGCTGATAGCAACAATTCTAATTTCAAATCTACAGTAAATGTATTTTTTATGCTAATCAGTCACTAAATAAATAGAGCCTCATTCAATTCCGAGTTGCCCAATTGAATAGGTCTCTATATAAGCACATACAAAAAATTTACACAGAATTTTTTAGTTACTGAACTTCTATCCAAAAGCAAGGTTTTCACTAACTAAAAACATCTGTCAAAAAAATATGTTATGTGCTTATATAGAGCCCTATTCAATTGCAAAAATTCTAATTGAATGAGGACCATAACATACAGGGGACAGGTGAATAGCATAAAGGATAAACAAATGTAGATTCCTGAAGAAGTTTTAATCGGACAAAGCACATAAAAGCCACTATTATGTCAGTTTGTTGTTGTTATCTTTGTTTTTGTAAGTACATTTTTATTTAGAGCACAATAAGTATGGTTTTATATACTACACTAGTTGGTCCTTTTTACTCTCCTCACCTTCCCTTGAGTTGGATAAACCCTTTTCATGATAGTAGCATCAACATTTATAGACCTATATTGAAGATCTGGAGAACTGTTCTGGTGGGGATTCTTTTTGGGGTGTTTTTGGACTCCAGATTACTACACTTTTACCACTGTTCACAGAGCTCATTAACAATGTACTGAAAACTTTTACTTGTGCGCCTGCTTTTATTTATTTTTGTTGTAAATAAACAAGTCATGCTTTGTTTGACCACTGCAGTGACTTAAGTTATTTGGACAAAGCTGTTAATCTACTAACTGGTACAGAGTCTGCTTTCAAGTGATCAGGTCTTTTTCACTCATTCCATAACATGTTTACACATACACCAGTAACTAGGAGTGTGAACTATGAAATGGCAGATCCTACTAAAACCTTATTTATTTATTTTAATAGAAAATCTTTATTTTGGTCACAAGATAAAACTGAACATATATTTATACTATAAAGGACAATATGAGACAGACATGGGTGTTGTAAAGGTTTTTAAAATAATTATTTAAACAAATTAAAAATAATTTAAATTTAAAGGGATGAAATATGGTTCAGATCCATAACATACGGTTCTAACCCAATACACCACATCTCCACATAATAAGTATTGCTATATAAATGAGTAATGCTAAAACATGAGTGTGACAATTTTCATGATGGTTTGAAGTACATATAGTGACTTAAGTGAAATTTTAATACAAATTTAAAAGAAAAATGTAGTTCTACAACAACTTTATTGATAACTGATTAAAAATAACATTGCTGTCTTATTTGTCTTTTATTAGACATTGTCAGAAAAAAAAGATAAGCGGATCAGTGAGCTGGAGGCGTCGATTAGAGGGATGGATCTTGACAAAGAGAAACTTGCATTGATAAGTTCAGAAAAGAGTCTGGCAGCCAAAGAGCTCAGAGTGGAGAGAGACCAGCTCAAGATTGATCTTAAAGCCACACAGAGAGAACTTGCCAACTTAGCAGGTGAGATAGACGACTGGGTGTCTGGTAAAGTAAACAGTGGAAACATTGATCATTGAGTAATTCTGTGGAAAACACATCTGCTTGTGACCTTGCACTCCCCCACCTTTCGTTTTTTGAGGATGCCCCACAGGTACTCAATAGGGTTTAGGTCTGATGACATGCTTGGCCAGTCCATCACCTTTACCTTCAGCTTCCTTAGCTAGGCAGTGGTCATCTTGGAGGTGTGTTTGGGGTCGTTATCATGTTGGAATACTGCCATGCTGTCAAGTCTCCGAAGGGATGGAGGGGATCATGCTCTGCTTCAGTATGTCACAGTACATGTTGGTATTCAGGGTTCCCTCAATGGACTGTAGCTCCCCAGTGCCGGCAGCACTCATGCAGGCCCAGACCATGACACTCCCACCACCAAAAGTATACATCTATACTGAGGAAAGGTAGTTGAAATAATCCCTAAATGACAGATAAACGGATAAGGCACAAGGAGCACAAAAACGCTAATATGATATGAAACACTAAGTTTGAATATAAACAGCGATGGAGAGAGTGGAGGCAGCATCTGACATCATCAGGTAAATGCATATAAGGGGAATCAACACAACATATTATAGAAAACATATATACACATATGTGTTTATATGTTTGGTCTGGGCCTGTATGAGTGCAATATTGGACAATTTATGTATATAATTGTGTGTGTGTATATATATATATATATATATATATATATATATATATATATATATCTATATATAGACACCACTGCAGCCATATATACTCACACTGTAACATAAGAGAATATATATACATACTACACTCATTAAAATATTCAAAACTGACCATTATATGCTCTTGGTTTGCAGAGGAGTATGACACGTTAAAGAGAAACTACCAAAACAGGCATGGAGAGACTGTCAGCACG
The DNA here is from genome assembly GCA_027410445.1 of Discoglossus pictus. NCBI lineage: Eukaryota > Metazoa > Chordata > Amphibia > Anura > Alytidae > Discoglossus > Discoglossus pictus. The sequence goes on along the minus strand of CM050163.1, from coordinate 215,754,455 downwards.
ACTTCTATGCTTAAAATGCAGCTAAGAGCTGCCGTGGCAGAACTAGAGCAAACTAAAAATACATTGAAGACAATGGAAGGATGTGATGGTCATGGTAAGAGCATCAAATACATAAATAGACAGTTTAAAAGAAACTCTATTTATAAAGGTGAGGTGTTTCTAACTTGTGAGGTGAGACCTCTCTTTGCTACTTTGAGCATGTTTCTTGGAGCGGTAGGCACTGGCACCTTTAGGGTGACGCAGGAAATAAAAAAAAATCTCACTTCACTTGTGACAAACTTCATACTGTACTTCCGAAAGAGTAACTAAAATAGCAGATGGTTTGTTTGTGTGCAGGTATAGAATTTCTTACTCGGTGGTTAACCAATTTGTAGCAAATTTAGAAGCCAGGCAAATTAGCAAGGGCTGATGATCTAAGCATTATGTATGTGTATTGTTCTATGTAACCCAACAACTAAATCTGTTGTTGGGTTGCAGGGATACATCATACATCAATGTAGTACATAAAAAATGCATTTAAAGTGTTTGCTTTTCTACCAGATTTTCACGTGTTGATTGTCTAGACCTATGCCCTGGGAATTGTACAAAGTAAACATTGTCTCCTAACTTTGTGTCCTACCTTAATACAATTGGCTCTGTAGAATGTAGTCTGTATTCTGAAGGCGAGGGTTATCCTACTGGGAGTTGCTCTTCTATTATCAAATGTCTATTCATAGAGGCAATCTTTCAGTATAGATCAAGTCTGCATTCAAGTTCCATTAGTACATTGAATATAACTATGAAAGTTTATTTTGAACTTTCTCACATTATAAAGCCAAGTTCTTCATAAGAGCATACTATAATTATGAATGTTCAGTGGTCCATAGAACATGTAACCTCCCCAAAATGTGTACTATTTAGTAGAAGAATTACTTATTTTCTTTAGAAACAAAAGATAATAATAACATGACATGCTGTCCGATCTCTCCAACATAATAGATGCTAACCAATGCTGTTTGCTCATGTTTGCAGCTATGAAAATTGCCATGGGGATGCAAAAGAAAATCACAGCCAAAAGAGGACAAATAGATGCTCTGCAGAGCAGGATGCAGTTCCTGGAAGAGGCCTTGTCTGATGCAACCAAGGTGACACACATAATATAAAAACACACAATCAAGAAAGGGCCTTTTACACCACTGGAGGGAAGAATGTTTTAACATTTTTATTCTAATACATCTTTTAATTTTTGATTTTTACTATATTATATTTTCAGTATTTCCATACTTTTATTTTGTCATATGCATTCTTTATTTGCTTATTTTTGTGCAGTATATAACACATTATCCACAATAGCAGCTATGAACATTAAAATCCTGAAATTAGCAGACTTTACTTATGTTGGGGCACCCTACTGGGAATTATTCTTGTATTCAGTTCTGTTCCTATTTGTAGTAGCATTCTTTCATTGGAACTGAATACCAATGTAATTTAATTATCAGATTCTTCCCACTCCTCCTAAGTGTCCAAGCCTGCTGGAAGTAATCCAATTATATAAGATATACAGTGCCTTGCAAAAGTATTCACCCCCCTGGGCATTTTTCGTGTTTTGTTGCCTCACAAATTGGAATTAACATGGGTTTTTTGAGGATTTGCATCATTTCCTTTACAGAACATGCCCACAACTTTGAAGATATTTATATATATTTTTTTTTGTGAAGCAAACAACAAATAGGACAAAATAACAGAAAAAGTCAATGTGCATAACTATTCACGGCCCTAAAGTCAATACTTTGTAGAGCCACCTTTTGCGGCAATCACAGCTCCAAGTTTCTTTAAAAAGTCTCTATGAGCTTGCCACATCTTACCACTGGGATTTTTGACCATTCCTCCTTGCAAAACTGCTCCAGCTCCTTCAAGTTGGATGGTTTGCGCTTGTGAACAGCCATCTTTAAGTCTGACCACAGATTTTCTATTGGATTGAGGTCTGGGCTTTGACTAGGCCATTTCAACACATTTACATGTTTCCCCTTAAACCACTCAATTGTTGCTTTAACGTGCCTTTTTGTTTTTTGCTGAAAGTAATGGCTTTCTTCTGGCCACTCTTCCATAAAGCCCAACTCTATGGAGCGTAACGCTTATTGTCGTCCTATGTACAGATACTCCAGTCTCTGCTGTGGAACTCTGCAGCTCCTCAAGGGTTACCTTAGGTCTCTGTGCTGCCTCTCTGATTAATGCCCTCCTTGCCCGGTCCGTGAGTTTTGGTGGGTGGCCGTCTCTTGGCAGGTTTGCTGTTGTGCCATGTTCTTTCCATTTGATTATGATAGATTTGATGGTGCTCCTGGGGATCATCAAAGATTTGGATATTTTTTTATAACCTAACCCTGACTTTAACTTCGCAACAACATTGTCCCTTACTTGTTTGGAGAGTTCCTTGGTCTTCATGGCAGTGTTTGGTTAGTGGTGCCTCTTGCTTAGGTGTTGCAGCCTCTGGGGCCTTTAAAAAAAGGTGTGTGTATATGTAATGACAGATCATGGGACCCTTAGATTGCACACAGGTGGAGATCATGTCACTAATTATGTGACTTCTGAAGGTAATTGGTTGCACCAGAGCTTTTTATGGGCTTCATAACAAAGGGGGTGAATTCATACGCACATGCCAATTTTCTGTTTTCTATTTCTAAAAAAAAAATAGTTTTATTTATATATTTTTCTCATTTCACTTCACCAACTTAGACTATTGTGTTCTGATCCATCACATAAAATGCAGATTAACAAAACATTGAACTTAAGGCTGTAATGTAACAAAATAGGTAAAAAGTCAAGGGGGTGAATACTTTTTCAAGGCACTGTAAACTGTATAGAGAACTATTAAAATATTAGCAGGAGTATTTCGTAATATGTTGCTTTGATAAATATTTTTTTTTTTTTAGGATAAGCACCATCTAAAAGGGGAGAAAGCCAAACTAACGCAAGAGCTGAGCCGAGAAGTAGCAGAAAGGCAAAAGCTGGCTACAGAGCTAGAAAATCTTCAGTCAGAAAATATTACATACAAAGATAATGTTGCAAGCATGGAATCTGCTCTGGAAAAGGTAACACAAATGCATTTACAACAAATTATTAAACCCTCAGTGACATTCCTTCATAGGAGAGAGAAAGAGGTCTATATTACACTCCACAACACTATATAATTGGACTAATATTCCTTTTGTTGCAATGTTTTATTATAACTACACATACATTTATTTATTTTTTATACTGTATAAAGTTCATACAGGACATTATTAATACTGATTAACTCCATTCATGCTTGCCTTCCATAAATAAAGATATTTTTTGGTTGCATCCTACAGAGGATATTTGACAATATGTCAAAGTGTATTTTCTTTTTTTTCAAATAAAGTTGTCCGAGCTGAAAATTATATTCAGATGTTAACTACTCTTGGGGACTTGACCTCTTTCCGTATGCTTTCTGCATTTGCTGTTTGTTTGAATAAAGTTTAAACTGGTTTTACTTAATATTTTTCCATTTAAAAGACAACTTTTAAATGCTTTAAAAAACTGTTATGTTCCATGTCCCTTTAACAGATTGCCAATTGTTTGCTCTCCCTTGCAGGCATCACTGCAGTTATCTGAATGTCAGGCTGCCATTCAGCGTTTGGAGCAGGAGTCCATGCGTTTAAGGTTACAGCACACTCTGGATTTGAAGGTTACACCAATTCTCTTTATGACACCCAAACCCATCTAAGTTTAATAGTATTAACATGAAATTACTAAGATACTCATTAATGTAGAATTAAGTATACTTTTCTGATGCTTTCATAATGTATGTGTTTAATTCTATAGTATGAATTGTGGTGAAACAAATAAGCCATGATTATGTTTTCCTTTAAATAATCTTCAGGACCACTTTGTTAATAATTGTCCATGGCAGTGACGGGCAGCCTATTTTACTCATGGGCCTCATACGTAGCCCCTGATCCCTGGGTGACACAGTACTTCAAATCTATAAGAAATAAATTATTTGGTAATAGAGAAAGTGGGAAGTATTTAGAAGCACAGTTGGGTATTACTTGCATGTTGTTAGAGAGATATAATGGACTGTGTAATGTTGAAGAGGGGCATGCTCTCCTACTACAGAGAACAAGATGGGGAGGAGCATGGGAAGTGCATGATGGGCCTCCTGTTGCCCACCATGGACCCATCTGTTACCCACCATATATATATATATATTTGTATATATATATATATTTATATATATATATATATATATATATATATATTTATATATATATTTATATATATTTATATAATTAGTTGAATAATCAGAGTATTGCAGTGACTAGTGATAACTTTGTTATTGGACAAACTTATTCATAATATAGCAACAAGCTTTCTAAAGATAATGGCTCTCTTTATCAAGTCAAAAACCGATACCTATATGTATACAGTATCTCACAAAAGTGAGTACACCCCTCACATTTTTATAAATATTTTATTATATCTTTTTATGTGACAACACTGAAGACATGACACTCTGCTACAATGTAAAGTAGTAAGTGTACAGCCTGTATAACAGTGTAAATTTGCTGTCCCCTCAAAATAACTCAACACACAGCCATTAATGTCTAAATCGTTGGCAACAAAAGTGAGTACACCCCTAAGTGGAAATGTCCAAAATGGGCCCAAAGTGTCAATATTTTGTGTGGCCACCATTATTTTCCAGCACTGCCTTAACCCGCATGGGCATGGAGCTCACCAGAGCTTCACAGGTTACCACTGGAGTCCTCTTCCATTCCTCCATGATGACATCACGGAGCTGGTGGATGTTAGAGACCTTGCACTCCCCCACCTTCCATTTGAGGATGCCCCACAGATGCTCAATAGGGTTTAGGTCTGGAGACATGCTTGGCCAGTCCATCACCTTTACCTTCAGCTTCTTTAGTAAGGCAGTGGTCGCCTTGGAGGTGTGTTTGGGGTCGTTATCATGTCGGAATACTGCCCTGCGGCCCAGTCTCCGAAGGGAGGGGATCATGCTCTGCTTCAGCATGTCACTGTACATGTTGGCATTTATGGTTCCCTCAATGATCTGTAGCACCCCAGTGGGCCCAATTTGGACATTTCCACTTAGGGGTGTACTCACTTTTGTTGCCAACGGTTTAGACATTAATGGCTGTGTGTTGAGTTATTTTAAGGGGACAGCAAATTTACACTGTTATACAGGCTGTACACTTACTACTTTACATTGATGCAGAGTGACATTTATTCAGTGTTGTCACATGAAAAGATATAGTAAAAAAATTACAAAAATGTGAGGGGTGTACTCACTTTTGTGAGATACTGTGTGTGTGTGTATATGAAGAAAGACTAACCAAATTAATATATATAAAGTGTATAATAACCCCTCTTTTTACCTGGAATATTGTGACACACCAAAGGATGGAGGGTATTTAGACATGGCACTGGAAGGTAGTGTCTCCATTTTCGCTGATGACACGAAGTTGTGTAAGGTAGTTAAATCAGATAATGATGTGCTTTCCCTCCAAAGGGATTTACATAAAATTAAGGAATGGGCATCTAATTGGCAGATGAGATTTAATACGAATAAATGTAAAGTTATGCATCTGGGAAGGAAAAATAGCCATGCAATTTATAATCCTTTTTTTTTATAATTAACTTTTTTATTGAAAGAATAAACAAATAGAACATCGTAAGTTCAGCAAATCATATAACAAATCTCTCAAGTATCAACAAGATATATCAAAAAGTTTCTTTCAAAGTTTTTCTTTTTTGGTTAGAATAACACATGAACATGTAAAACATATATATAAAGTCACACAAGGACTTGAACATATATACATTCCTCAAAGCAGATATGTGTCCAGGAGGTACAGTAAGGTGAAACCATAGATCAAACATCAGGTCAACCCATAAAAGTAGTTCACACGAACCTTATTGTGGACCTCGTAGAGTCCATAAGTCCCAGCAGGAGGTTCATCGACGGTATCTTTCATCAATTTCAGCTGAAAGTGAACTCCTAGCCCGAATGAACCTGATTTTGTGAAGTACTTCAATGTGAGTAGGGGAGGTAAGTTTCCAGTGTTTAGCTATGATGCATCTCGTAGCCAAAAATATCTGTGTTGTTAAACATTGTTCTGATTTGAATAGCCCCGTAATTGGAAGGCCTAGCAAAGCTTCCTCAGGCTTTTGTGTTACTGTTGTCCCCAAAAGTGTTTCTAATAGGTCGTATGTTGCTGTCCATATGGGTCTTATTTTCGGACACTCCCACAGCATGTGAATCAGTGTACCAGTGTCTGTGCAGCCCGTAAAACATGTGTCAGGGTGTGCTTTGTTCAGAAGATGGAGTCTTGCTGGTGTAAGGTACCACCTCATTATTGTCTTAAAAGAGTTTTCTTTTAGTGTCACGTTTAGTGAAGACGTATTGGCTTGTTTGAGGATCTTATTCCATTGGCTGTCGTCTAGGAGTTACCTGCAAGTCAGCCTCCCATGCAGTGTGGTAATGTGGTTTAACCCTGTTGGTGAGAGACACCATCTGATTGTAAATGATGGCTATATTGACCTTAGCTCCAGGATTGTTGATACAGCATTTCTCGAAGGGAGATTTGGTATGATATTTGTTGATTTTCGTAGAGTGTGTTAGTGTCTCATTAATTGCCATCAGATTAAGCCACTCTCTATGTGGCACCTGAATTATGTCAGTGATAATTGACGATGTGTTGCTTTGTGAGGTCACCCAGGTATCTGCCACAATTGTTATTTTGTTCTTTATCCACCATTTCATCTGGGTAAATTTATTGAGGTGCTGACCTTTGTGTGATTGCCATAGTGGAATCAAGCCAGAACCCACGCTCAGGAGGTCCACCCTTCTGTTCAGGTCTTTCCATAATTTCAAAGAGTGGCTAATACAAATTGGTAACTCTCCTGTTCGTAGGTCCCGACCTAAGCTAAGCCATAAAACCTGCGATAGTACCCATTGCTTGTCTTCTAGAAGTTGCCTCTCTATGTCTGCCCACACCGGTATGGCCTCTTTTTTAAACCAGGTCGTGGTTTGAGCTAATCTAGTGGCCTTATAATACTTGATTAGATCAGGGAAGGCTAGCCCTCCCTTTCTGTTTAGGCGCACACATTGTGGTTCTATTGATTCTTGGTTTCTTGTTATTCCAGGCGAACTTAAAAAGTGTTTTTTGCATCACTCTAAGGTCGGGTAATATGATCGGGGTTGGGATTGTCCTAAATAGGTATAATAATTTGGGAATCACATTCATCTTGATGGAATTTATTCTGCCCATCCATGGGATGTTAAGGAAGGACCACTTGGAGATATCTGCCTTGATTCTGTTAAAGACAGGAGGAAAATTTGCCTCGTATACCAACGCTATAGACCGCGGAATATGAATACCCAAATAAGTTATCTGTTTGGGGGCCCATTTTATGGGAAAGCTGTTTTCTAAGTTCTGTTTCATCGTTTGGGGTAGTGTAATGTTGAGGGCTATGCTCTTGTTAGTGTTGATTTTGAACCCTGACACTCTGCCAAAGTCTGTGAGCAATTGGAATAAATTAGGCAGGCTTGGAGCAATTTATAATCTTAATGGGGCAAATCTAGGGCTATTAGATATAGAAAGGGATTTGGGAGTGCTTGTGGACAACCACATAGGTAACAGTGCTCAATGCCAAGCAGCATCTGCAAAGGCAACTAAAATATTAGCATGTATTAAGAAGGGTATAGAAGCCAGGGAAGCAAATATAATTCTACCACTGTACAAATCCCTAGTACGCCCTACTTTGGAATATGGAGTACAATTTTGGTCACCACTTCATAAAATGGACAATTTAGAGCTGGAAAAGGTACAGAGAAGGGCAACAAAACTAATAAGGGGAATGAAGGGGCTAAGTTATGAAGAAAGACTAACAAAATTAAACGTATTTCCTTAGAAAAAAGGCGTCTACGAGGGGATATGATTACCTTATATAAATATATCCAGGGTCAATATAAGGCTTTGTCAAGTGAGCTTTTTGTGCCAAGAGTTTTTCAACTGACAAAGGGACATCCTTTGAGATTAGAAGTAAAAAGATTCCACCTTAAAGAAAGAAAAGGGTTCTTCACAGTAAGGGTGGTTAATCTGTGGAATTCTCTACCAAAGGAGGTGGTGACAGCGGATTCGATAGATAACTTTAAAAGGGGACTGGATTTATTTCTAATTAAAAAGGGAATTCAGGGTTATCCTGGATAATTAGAGAGAGAGTATTGATACAGGGAGAAATTCAATCGTCAGTATCTGGGGTCAGGAAGGAATTATTTATTTTTTCCTTTGAGACAATTGGCTAAGTTTCACTTTTTTTTTTTTTTTCTGTTTGCCTTCCTCTGGATTAATTAATAATAATAATAAAAAAAAATATTAAATAGTTGATTATTAATTAATTAAAAACGAATTAATTAAGAACTAATCAACATATTGCAGATCAGAGGAGATCTTAAAAGATTGGACTGAAAGTCTTTTTTCAACCTTAATTACTATGGAACTATGTAACTATGAGTTTTATAGTGCCTTCAAAGTATTTTGTTACTCTATATACATTTTTATATATTCTTTACTGATTTCACAGAAAGTAAAAAAGCTTGACAGAGCTTATTTAAGTTACTGCAGACCTGCTTTTCTTTTATTCATTTGAAAACAAGACTACTTATAGTAAATATTAAAGAGTGGCACAGCATATTTGTATATTTCTAACCTAGTGTTGGCAATTAATGCAAATAAAGCACATTCTTTACAAAAACATTGGTTTATGATATTGAGCTTTGTGTCAAATGAAATGCTGGCACACTGCTGGTATGTGCATTAAACCTATATTTAGAGGGTGGTGGTATATACAGTACAAGATACAAGTGATGAAAGAAGGACTGCCGTTTACAGCACGCTGACAGGTGTAATTGGTATAGTCTCTAGTAGCAGAGTAGGAATGTACTTAGTGGTAACAGAACTGTCAGTGCCATTTATTGGTATGACAGGATACTTTTGTTAAAGAACTTTTGGCCTATACTTGGACCTGCTCATAATGGGCTCGTTTTCAGAACTGCCCTAATGAGAAGGTAGTAATGAACTAGATAAGAATGACAGGTGGAAAGGAGGATGGACAGCCATAGAAGAGCATTGATGGCTGATGAGCACCCTGTTTTAGTTGTCAATGACATAGAAGCATCACACAGAAACTAGATTTATTTTACTGTATGCTAAAATATTTCCATAATTTTTTTTAACAATTTAGGTTTTGACAGCAGATGTGGAGTTGAAGACATTTCAGTTTGTCCCTTCTGTCTAGTCAAAGGCATATTTAAGTTTCCTGGATTATTAATGCATCTGATAAGAGAATCAGTAATGTATGCAAACATTTGTGCATGAAAAAATACCAAAATAAACATTAAGAAGCTCACTCTGATGTTTGCTAAATCTCTTGAGTTTGCAAGCAGCATCTTTTGTTAGTTAACACCCTTGAAAATCCCTAAAATTAGCATAAAATTCATAATACTTTTTTGGCCAATCACAGGCAGCAATACATTTTAATACAATGTAGCAATCAATAATGGCAGTTTGTGCAGGAAGGAATCATGGGATGTGTAGTGTACCCCTAGAAAGAAGTAGGAGGAGTCAGACATTGATATCTGCATTGAGCTGCTGTTGGCTAAAAGGCTAGTAAAAGTTAAAATCTTTACCAAAATGCAGTGTTTCTATTGATAGGTATCAGGTGCCTATGTAAGCTGCTCTGGGAGTGTGGAAAACGAGATTTATTTTTAAATAAAATATATCTGTATGTGTATAGAATGAATCAATGTAATTTGTGTTTCTAATATAAGCAGCATGTGTTAGATTAGAGATAGGTGAGAACATGGAAACTTAGATATACCTTTAAGGGGTAGTCCTTAATAGGCCAGTCATTGTTAAAACTATTGTACTCAGTTTTCATGTTAAACCTATTTTTAAACTGTACATAAACAGCAGTAAATCAAAGCCACAACAAATACTGTATATACTGGAGTATAAGCCGACCTGAGTATAAGCCGAGGCACCTATTTTACCCCAAAGTACTGGAAAAACTCAGAGACTCGAGTATAAGGCAATGGTGGGAAATGCGCTGCCCTCTGTGTCCCCCTCTTGTGTGCCATCTGTGCCCCTTTCTTGTGTCCCCGCTCTCCCTCCCCTCTGTGCCCATTTCTTCTGTCCCCCTCTCTCTCCCTTGTGTCTCTTCCCCCCTCTCCCTCCCCTGTGTCTCTTTCCCTCCCTCTCGTGTCTCTTTCCCTCCCCTTCCTCATCCTCCCTCCTTCCTCATCACTTCTCCCCCTCTCCAATTACCCCCCTCCCACTTCCCCTTACTTACCCCCCCTGCCTTTCCCCTCACTTACCTCCCCCCCCCTCTCCCTTTCCCCTCACTTACCTTCATCAGCTGCTCTTCTGCGTGTCTTCCGGCTGTGTCGGGACCCGGCATATGCTAATGATGTGACACAGCCAGAAGACGAGCAGCTGATAAAGGTAAGTGAGGGGAAAGGGGGGGGGGAGTCATTGGAGAGGGGGGGGGGGAAGTGATTAGAAGGGAGGATGAGGAGGATGAGTTGGGACCCGGCATATGCTAATGATGTGACACAGCCAGAAGACGAGCAGCTGATAAAGGTAAGTGAGGGGAAAGGGGGGGGGGGGGGGGGGGAGTAATTGGAGAGGGGGGGGGAAGTGATTAGAAGGGAGGATGAGGAGGGAGGATGAGGAGGATGAGTTGGGACCCGGCATATGCTAATGACGTGACGTGCATGTCACTGACCTATTACGTTTTTCAGCACTACATAACATATTTTTTTTAAGAAGTTTTTAGTTAGTAAACATCTATCCAAAAGCAAGCTTTTCTCAAACTAAACACTTCTTTAAACTTAATATGCTATGTGCTTATTTAGAGCCCTATTCAATTGGCCAAATCGCAATTGAATGAGGCCCATAGAGACATACAAATGGCATAACTTACATATAGCGTGATGGTACTATGAAGAGGATGTACACAATGAGTCAGAGGCAGTTAAAGGGACATGGAATAGGCTTTGTTTTTTTTATTAATTAAAAGTAGATATTTTACACATAGCAAAGGTTGTTTTTTGCGTGTAAAATAATTAAGTATATTAAAGAACCACTTTGGTGGTCTTATAAATGGGTTGCTAAAGAATACCTAATGCTTGATACGCAAAACAATCTTTATTCAAATTTTACGTTGCATTTAAACAATTATTTTTCAATGACCCTCTGACTAGCTCTACTCTAGACACAAGACTTAATACAGGGGATGGAGACATCTAAAGCTTATATAGCCTGGGGGAAAGGTTGAAAATAGCAATTCATTGATTAAATTCTCTGTAATAGTTTAATAATGGTGTTTTTCTTATCAAGTCCTACCTACCTATCTTTAGAGAGCCCTTATAAGACAATTAAACTGGTCCTTTAAGTAAAACCTTTTAAAATCCAACTGAAGTTAACCGGAAATACACAGGGCAAACTGCAGTATGTAGATCTCATTAGCAGACAGGTAGGACTCATATAGCTACGCTACTCCTCACTTGTAAACATGTGAGGACTAGTTAAATATTTTTAATCCGCTTATCAAGCATCTGAGACTATCATTTGAAAAAAGGCCCATTAGCAAATACTAGAAATCAGATGCAATAATATATATATATATATATTTTTATATATATATATATATATATATATTTATATATATATTTATATATATATATATATATATATATATATATATATATATATATATATATATATATATATATATATATATATATATATATATATATATACTTCCATGTCTTTTTAACTATATGACCTATGGAAGCAAAATATCTTAAGCCTATCACTCTCATTGGTGCAAACTGCATGTACTGAATGTGATTTCATAAAAATGTCACAGAGAAAGGTATATTCATGTGTAATAAAGAGAGGCTCATAAAAGATAAGCAGCGGCAGATCCACTTCTAAAAATCTAGTAAGAAATGTTCTTCTGTATGGACTAAGGGCCTCATTCAATTGTGATTTGGCCAATTGAATAGGGCTCTAAATAAGCACACAGCATATTTTTTTAAAATCATTTTTTAGTTAGTGAAAACCTTGCTTTTGGATAGATTCTTACTAACTAAAAACTTCTTTAAAAAAATATGTTATGTGCTTTTCTAGAGCTATATTCAATTGGCCAAATTGCAATTGAATGAGGGCCTTAGTCTCTATAAATAGAGATGTGTGCTCCTGTAAATGTATACTGTGGCGCAGGCTGGGGATTGTGCTGTATCAGCGGCCTGACATAATGCTGTATGATTTATGTCTAGAAATGGCGTAGATCCAGTTCATATTCACAAAGGACATGAGATGTTTGTACCCACTGAACCTTGTAAATTGAATTATAGGTTGCTGACTTTTGTAGGGCATTGGTAAAACATTGATGTTAGATCCTACATCATGGATAGGAAGGGGTTTAGCTTTAGTTTTTCCTGAATAAGAATTTGGTCATAAACTGTTACAATTAACCAGTTTCAATGTTCCCTTATTCATAAATGTAATCAATGCAAGACCAAGACTCACTAAATAGATACATTTGACAAATTCTACATCTTTAAAAAATGCAAATATTCTAGAATGCAGGTAAAGGCTATGATTTAAAAATGTAATTGTGTCAAATGAGGTCTCATAAATTAAATCGTTTTTCCTGTTCAAAGCAACCTATGAACTTCCTCTGATCACTTTTACATTATTACATTAAGGAGGTGTTCAGCCTTTTCAGAAAGATGAGTTCTTGGACATGTTTATTGGTCATCCAGCTTCCCACAGATTAATTGTGCAGGAGGGACTGTAGCAATGGCCTCTCCTTGCATTCCTTAGTCTACAACCTATAAGTACTTTATTTAAAAGTATATGCTTCTCTTATAATTCAAATGACTATTAAAAAACTTTGACAAAACTCTTTTAAATTTATATTTTTTAAGTTGTAGTCTTTTAAAGCCTAATTGAAGTTCTATATTTATATGTATTGTTGAATGTGATAATTGGTAAATAGCTTTTAAAAATAAATAACATTTTAACTATTATATGGGATTATGCTGTGCACAGTCGCCATTGCTGTGGAGAAGGAAAGCAATATGCTGAAGAGATATTTTTCCTATGCAAAAGCACTGGATGGAAGTGTTGTTCACATCCAAGGCCTCCAATCAGGTTAACAAAAAAAATGGCTGTACCCATTAAGGTAAATTGCAAATAAAAGTTAATAAATTAGTGGGAACCATTTTGATTTAGAATTTATTACCATAATCATATGCACTTTAAAAGATCAGTTGAGATATACTTCACTGGCACTCATTGCACAGAGGACTTCATTTATTGTATATTTCATTTTGGGCTTCTGCGCCTTAAATAACTTTCAAATCTTTTTTTTTTTTTTCTGAATCCAAATTAATATTTTCTGTACTTTTTTTATAAACATTTTATTGAAATAAATGTTAGGCTCACTTGCTTTATTTTGTTACTCATATTGCTCAGTATAAGAGCTGCCATTTTGCGTATTACATTCTTCCTCACTGACATCCCTCCATCTAGAGAGGATGTCATTGGTGGAGGAGGAGCCATCCATACAGCTGGGCAGGCTCCACTTTCAGCATAACACTTGGAGCCGTTAGTGGGATCCATCCCCATAGCAGGAAAGCAGTACTTGATTAAACAAAGTATAATGCATATTATTGTACAGCACAAAACCCTTCCATTAATAAAAACAAATTATACTTACATACCGTATATACTTAAGTATAAGCCGAGTTTTTCAGCCCTTTTTTTAAGGCTGAAAAGGGCCCCCTCGGCTTATACTCAAGTCACCCTGTGTCTCTTCCCCCCCCCCCCCCCCCATGTCTCTCCACCCCTGTGTCTGCAAAATTAAGTATTTCCAACATATTTAATATATTTTACTAAAATGTTTATAAAAAGCATAGAAGGGATTTGTTTTGATTTCATTATATTTTTTTGGGAGTTCAGTGGTTGTTTAATTCATGTATAAACAAAAAAAGTAGAGGTGCTCATCTGAGAACTAAAATACCTCAGTGGGTTTTTTCTATAGGTCTGGTTGTCTACTCAGAGAGCACCTCTTTTAGCTCACTTGTGCCCTTCACAGGGAGAAATATCCTGAAGAATATCAGTCTGGTCCCACTCAGAAGAGTGACCCAGCCCCGAAATACCAGGCAATTCTACCCTAAACAGGAGAATCAGCAAACCCCAGACGCTTTTTGGCCATTATGGGCCTCGTCAGTGAGGTGCAGCTGAACTCCCTAAGGCACAGTGAGCAAGGGGTCCACATCTGGTTCCCCCTATCACCCATAAGGTGAGAAAATCTAAACAAAAATAGTAGATGTGCTCATCTGAGAACAAAAAATACCTCTGTGTTTTGTTTTGTTTTTCAATAGGTCGGGTTAACTCTCAGAGAGCAACCCCTGGTATTTCGGGCCTGGGTCGCACTAGTGAGTGAGACCAGACTGATATACTACAGGTATATTCTCACTGTGAAGGGCACCAGTGAGCTAAAAGAGGTTGCTCTCAGAGTGGATTATCATGCCCCTATTAAGGTTAGTTCGTTCTCTGATTGAGCACCTCTGACTTTGTAACAATACATGAATTATACAAAAAAACAATTAACCATTATAATTATCTATTTCTTATATTTTAAGATCATTTGGACCTCTATCAAGTTTAGCTGTTCCAAAGAGAATAGTATAAATAAGGGGACTTCAGTGGTTCTTTAGTGTCACAGTGATTGCGTGTGTGTAGTGTTTATTTCACCGATACTGTTTAAAATTCTCTTATAGTCCCAAAACTCCAGACTTGCAGAGCAATGTTTAATTGTTGATGTTTGTTTCGTCTTTGCAGGAGCTAAAAGGCCCAACCACAGCTGGCACCACAAAACCAACTTACACAAGAGGTTCAGATTATCCCAACCTGCCCTTATTACAGACCGCTCAATGCAGGCCAGGTTCAAAGCATCTTATAATGGAGAAACCCACACGGGACATAAAGCAATTTGCTAAAGAATTCTTCCATGGAGAAACTGCAATGCAAAAGAGCAGGATGAGTGAGGATTTCAACAAGAGATCATCAATCTTGCATGCCACAATGTAAGACAATTATAGGAATTTTAGGGACATGAGACTCCCAAATTTTCAAATATGTATTTATAAGAGCGCAATCTAGACACTAACATTTTCTCTGTACTGTATAGAAAATGAATACTAGCATTGTCTGCCAATTGTCTTCCCTCAGCTGTACATTTCTTAGCTTGTATTGACTTTTGCAAATAATGCTTGTAAGGTTATAGGGTAACCACTTCAGTAGCACCTCAGTGATGAAGGCCTGTTTTGGACTTCTCCTGTGCAGAATTGTCTTGCTTGGTATTTCAACGCTAGCTAGTCCTTTTGTCAGACTGATAACCTAGACCTAGGCCCAGACTGCACCCTAAGTATCCTCTCATTGGGTATGCTGTTGTTTATCCCTTACTCTTTAAAAGTTAACAACATACTTTTTTACCTGTGTTTCTAAAAATATAAGACCTCCCTGTGACCAGCTTGGATTCCAATCAGCTATTCCAACTTATTCTCTAGATCAGTGGTTTTCAAATCTCTGAAGCAATTTGAGACTCCACCTCCTGTTGAATACTAGTTACTTCACCTTTGTTTACACAGTGTTTAACCTAAATCCTAGCCTGTCTGATGGGTCTTGGGGAGAGGTTTGAGAACGACTGCTCTAGACCAGGTCTCTGCAATCTAATATTATACAGAACATAAGCAAGGCCATGTGCAGAACTAAAAATAACACCTCTACATTAATAATAAAAGCAATTCTATAAAAGACAAGTTCCATGTTAAGTTTCTTATTCTATTAACTTCTGCATAGATAGTTAAGTATTGCTTATTATGAATCATGCTTAGTTTGCCAGTTACTCCTCCATGTTTGTGGAGAGTGGAGGCTGTTTTCACTGACGCTGTGAGCTGATTGGGTTACAAATTCAAGAGCCAATCAAACCTCAGTTGATTTTTAAGCTCTGACAGATCCATTATTGTTCTTTATTATTCCGCACTTTATATCACCTAACATACAGAGGTCTTGTAGCAATAAAAGGCAAATACTTAAACTTTTACACATATATTGTAACTTCTAGAAGTGAACACTAACATATAAGAGCAGCTTGTGTATAGGTGAAACCTCCCCTTTAATAACTTTTTAGTGAAATAGTACTCTATGCAAACTGTTTGTAAAATATATGGAAATGCCTATTTTACCCAATATTACTTCAAGATATCTAATAGAGATCATGATCAGTCTGCTACAAAGAGCACAGCAGATTTGAGTTCTCATCTGTAGTCTGATTGTCTCAAGGACCAAGGAGAAGTCCTGAGGTATTTTTTTTTTTTTTTGATAATTGGATAAGATAGAAGTTGACCCCTGCCCCCTCACACGTCCAGAAACAGGCAGTTGTGTCAGTAGATGTGACCACAGCTCGCCAGAAATATAAATGCCCAAATAGCCCTCTCATTCACGCGTCTTCCACCAAGCATAAAAGATGCAACCAAGGTCCAGCAGAAGCATCAACATTTATTATTTTTCTAATTTAAAAACTAACTGTATGATATTTTTCCTACTTAATTATGCTCTTAGTCAGGCTCCTCCATCACCACTATTACATTTGTTTGTCATAATGATGGATATTAGAACTGTGTATGGTGTTTAAAGTAGTTATTATATTAGTAGAAACAATAAGCAAGAATCATAATTCCTTTAGGTTTCATGAAGATGAGGGATTTATGTAATTTTTTATCTTATATTCTAGGAATGACTTTACTAAAGACACTGCTGAAATCCGTTCAAAACTGGACAGTTACAATAGGTGGGTAACACATTTTTTATTAACTTATAATTTAATTATCTAATATAATAATTCCTAGGCAGTGATTCGTGGGCCATATGATGCTTGTTAAAAGTCCTTGTAGGACCCCCGCAGCATTAATTTTAGTGTGAATATTGAATTAAAAAAAGCATATTTTAAACATTATGATCCAAATACGAAGAAACCCTTGTGGAACTTCCTTGTAACTGACAGGAAGTGTCTCAGAGTACTTGCGTCTCATTTGCAGGCAAGTATGACTCAAACAGTTACATTCGTACATATTGGCCGACAGCCCCAGGTTGATTATACGTTCAAAGCAGTTTATTTTTCTGCAGGACCTTTATTTAAAAAACAAACAAACACAACAACTCTAAACAGTAAGCTCAGAGTAGCCAAAATCCTAATCAAAAGGAGCTGTTATGTACATAATCTACACCTAGATACAAGGATGAAACTTTATACAGAATTTCAGCACATAATTTAGTATACATTACAATTATTGAAGGGTGGCATATCAACAAAAAATACTGATAATCTCTGCTATATGGGGTCAGCCATGCCCATAATCCTGAGAGGGAAAGCATGTAAGGGGAGGGGGCATCAGGGGTATCATTGGTGGATAAATACAGTTTTTTTAATATTGAAGAAATGTTATTACTTTAATTTTGGTTACTCATACTACATTGTCTGAAAGTTACATGGTTCTCTGAAAAGAATTTGCGGTTTAATTTATCATATCTTTAGTAAAATGTGTCTCTTGAATGTAAAGCTATTATTAAAAAAACAGCCAAACACAGCAAATCATTATCAAACACCACCTCTTCAGATTCACATACTGAATGAGCTAACTAATTAACATGTATAAAACAGATGAAGTGTATTTTATATAATTGTACTATAACTAAGTAAGAAGTCAAATTGTCTGTCTGATGAGGCTTTGAAAGTAGCCCAGGAAAGAAGGAAAGTGAACGGTAGTGGAGACAGTAAAATATTGGTCAACTGGATGCGAAATTCCAGAGGATAACAAGAAGAGACAAGGAGCCATTCTACAATGAGCGATGTAAAGAGACGGAAGAAGATAACAGAATGGGTAAATCAAGAGATCTCTTCAAGAAAATTGGGATCCTAAAAGGCACATTTCACGCTAAAGTGGGTGTGATAAGACAAAAATGGTAGGGACTTAACAGAATATAAGATAAAGAAGAGGTGGCAGGAATACACTGAAGATCTATACAGGAAGGATCTTAACAGCAGTGATGACGTCAATAGTTTGTCCAATGAGCTGGGGCCAGACATCTTGGAGAGTAAAGTGAGATGGGCCCTACGTTGTCTTGCTAATAACTAGGCTGTAGGAGGTGATGGAATCCCAATTGAACTATTCAAAATTCTACAAGATAATGCTGTGAAAGCGTTGCTTGCCTTATGCCAACAAATTTGGAAAATTCAACATTGGCCAATAGACTGGAAAAGGTCAGTCTACATCCCAATCCCAAAAAAGGCAGTGCCAAAGAGTGCTCCAATTATCAAACAATTGCGCTCATTTCACATGCCAGGAAGGTAATGCTTGAGTTTCTAAAAGCCAGGCTCCAACAATATATGGACTGGGAATTATTAGATGTGCAAGCCGGGTTCCACAGGAAAAGAGGCACAAGAGATCAAATTGCCAATGTCCGTTGGATAATAGCGAAAGCAAGAGAGATCCCAAAAAACATGTATTTCTGCTTCATAGACTATTCTAAAGCCTTTGACTATGTGGATCACAAAGAAAATGTGGCATGTCCTTTAAAGAGATGGGAGTACCAGATCATCTCATTCTCCTCCTAAAGAATCTGTATGTCCACAACCGTCAGAAACGAACATGGGACAACTGATTGGTTCAAGATCGGAAAAGGAATGCAACAAGGTTGTATATTATCACCTTATATGCAGAGTACATCATGCGTAAGGCTGAACTGGATAAATCCAAAGCCGGAATCAATATTGCTGGAAGAAACTTCAACAATCTCAGACACGCTGATGATACTACTCTGATGGCTGAAACTAAAGGAGTTATTAATGAGGGTAAAAGAAGAGAGTGCACAAGTTGGCCTGCTGCTCAATGTTAAAAAGATGAGGATCATGGCAAACAGCAATCTCACTTCCTGGCAAATAGACAGGGAAGAAGTGGAGGCAGTGACAGGTTTTATTTTCCTTGTGTCCAAGATCTCTGCAGATGGTGACTGTAGTCATGAAATTAAAAGACGTTTGCTTCTGGGGAGGAAAGCTATGGCAAGCTTGGACAAGCTAGTAAAAAGTTAAGATATTAAACTATCAACAATGGTCTGCATAGTTAGAACTATGATATTCCCAGTAGTAACATACGCATATGAGAGCTGGACCATAAAGAAGTTTGAGCGCCGTAGAATTAACGCCTTTGAATTGTGGTGTTGGAGAAGACTGCTTAGAGTCCCTTGCACTGCAAGAAGATCAAATAAATGAGTACTTCAGGAAATCAAGACAAGCTGTTCACTAAAAAGTATGATCATGAGGCTGAAGTTCAAATATTTGGGCCATATTATAAAACGGTAGGATTCCCTAGAAAAGACTCTGATGCTGGGAAAGATTGAATGCACAAGAAGAAGGGGACGACTGAGGTGGAGATGGATAGATGAGATCACTGAAACAATGAACATGAACTTCATGGAGCTCAGAGGGGCAGTGACTGAGAGATGCACCTGGTGTGCTGTGGTCCATAGAGTCACAGAGAGTCGGATGCGACTGAGTGACTAAACAAAAAACTATATAACTTGCTGTATACTACAGTGCTATTAGAAGTTATTTGGAACTAAATAGCTTTTTGGAGCTCAGGCAACTTATAATATTCCTGATGTGGGAAAATCAATGGGAAATCTTGCCATATTTTGCATCTTTGGCTTGCTGTAGTTCTCAGGGATAGCTCTCTCACAACACTTGAGAGGGGGGAAAAGAATAGCTAGGGAGATTTACTTTGCACTTTTTGATGGTGTAACTTTGCAATATAGGGAAATAGGGCTAATAATCGGCTGTCAAGATGAAATGGAGTAAAGAATAATTTGCTCTAAAAGATATACATTGCTTTTTAAAAACCAGTCCATTATAGAGTTTAGTTATTCAAAAGACAGCAGATAAGTTAGTAATGAGCTTTTTCAGTGCACATAAACATGTGAAAATGAAGAAGTTGAGGATACCAATACGAGGAATAAAATAAGCAAGGTAAGCAGTAAAAAGATTGAGAGAGAATAAGAGCAGGAGATTAAGCTAGAATGAGAATGGAGGATTGGGCCTCAGAATGCATAAAAACGAATTACATCTGTGCTTTCTGCTGTGTTTTGTCTAATATTGGTCTATTGGCCCTATTAAACCAGAGGCTTTGTCTTTCAGGGATCCATTAACGTTGCACACTGCCGATCTAGAAGTTAAAGATAACACTGCAGCCTCCACACACACAGGTACGTTTAAAACTTTTCTAATATGACACATTTCTATTTCATGTCACATTTTTTTTTAAAGGACTCTATAGTGGTAGAATAAGGCATGGCCATGTATAGTTGCATCTAGCATAACAAAAGTCTTTTTAGCCTAATTATATTAAGTTGAATTTAGTTGAGATTAATTTTAAGTATTCATATTCATTTCCCTCTGTTTTCCTTTAGTGCGCTGTCATGTTACCCTCTCTTCCTTCTCCTCTAATTCCTCCATCACTTTGTTAGGTGGAATGGCACCAATCTTATCTTCTAATGAGGCCTATTATTGGTCCATGTGGTCATGTGGTGCAGATTCTAGTACAGGAGCCGGTACCACATGACCAAGTGGACCAATAAGAAACTGCTGGTCGTGCTGGGAATAAAAAAATAAAAAAATCAGAACTTCATATAATTGGTTAATAGAGGTTTTATTTTGCTCAATGCAACATATACTATTAAAGAGCCATGGCTTATTTTAGCACTACAGTGTCATTACTGCATAATGTTACCTAATAACATTTGTAACTATTTCCTTCCTTAGATGTCATTATTTAGTAATCATGCCTTATAACCGCCAGTTTAGAATGTGTTAACTTTGTCCATGTTCGTATATAGGTTTTATAATACCCTAGGCAATTCAGCATTGTGCACCCTCACACCCAGCTTGCAGCATTTCCTTTCCACTGAAGAAGAAGAAGTGTATGTGTATTTATGTATACATATGGTATATCAGTGTCTAGTGCACCTACAGAGAAATGTGTCTGCATATAGACATTTCTGTGCATATGCAAATATATTTCAATGTACTGCATTGCTTCTTAAGGCAGCCCGCTGCCCCCAGAGAATGTGCTGCCCTAGACCTGGGCCTAGCTGGCCTACGCAGATACACACCCCTGACTTTGTAAAGGTCAGAGTAGCAGACTCAGTTCTACTCTCATCATAATTTCTACTAAATGTAAAGTCAACCTATCACAGTTGAGATTATTGGTTCTTTTAGAGTAGTGAAAACTACCTATACACTGTACTAGCCATTTCTTCTAAAACGATATAAATATTAACACATATACTCCTTTCTGTTTGTGGTACAGTGTCAAACTTATTGGCATAATGTACTTGAGTAGTGTTGGAGAAAAAGGAACCTGCTGTATGGATCTACCCTACACAAGGATAGATTGTTATTCACCATCATCGAACCAATTCACAGCCAATGCCTTTACTTAGCTAATGTGCCTCTAAATTACACATCACAGACTCCATCACAAGACTTATTTATTGGAAGAAATTACTAATACAGTGTATACATGTTTTAAAAGGCACTATTAAGGTATTTTCTGTATTATCTAAATATTTTAAATAGGTGATTGGTGTTAGTGGATTTGAACCTCTTATATGTAATTATAAGATATATAATACTTACATTTCACTACTTCTAAAGTCACATTTTGCCCCCCGTCATCCTGTTTTCTCTCAAGTAGGGTGCAATGTTTGACAAATTTGCCAAGCCCACAAGGATAAAATGAATTAAGTCACCATGTAAAAAATGTATATAAAACAAAAGAAAATGTCTTATGGATTAATGATTCTTCAAAGAGCATTAAAGAGACACAACACGACTGTTCTAATTTTAAATGCACGTTTTTATATGTAAATATTGATCTGCTGGTGATAAATTGCCTAATAGCTGAGATTATCTATATTATAACTTAAAGTGGAAAGTTATACTCTTCTCCTTCTCCAATTGTAGTAGCAGTTAGTACTGATCCCCTTGAATCTATGCACATCCATCTCTTTATGACACAATCCTTATGGCAAAATAAAACTCCCTCTCATTACAAGAGTAAGCAGAGATGAATCCTGCATATTAATGAAAATTAACTTTTTCTTATATCCTTCATTTTTAGAAAATGTATTATGGCCGAACCCACGTTACACCTCATCCCCAAAATTATACTCCAAAGACATAAACAATAGACCAAGATCTCCAGTGCACTGTCTTCTAACAGCCCCATCCAGTGACATGGACATTCCCAGCACTTCACTGACAAGGACCAAGGAGACCTGCAGAAAGGACTCGGCGTCAGGTATGTACATCTGTAACTTTAAACCAATTATTCAGTCCAAAAAATACATATTAATACGTATTAATGGACAGAGTGAACAGATATAGTGTGACATTGATATAAAAGTTTAAAATCAGCTACTTTTGACTGCAAAATGAAACCTAGCAGCCTGTATCATGGCAAAGGGGAATAGCTTAAAAACTGTCTATACATCGTGCTAGCTGTTTTTCACTATGGTAAATCAACCTATGAGATATTCAATGTTATGTGTGCAGCTCCTGTAATTTGTGACTCAAAGTACTTGATATGGGTGGGGGAGGGGATCTACCTCCATAGTATTGCTGGTCATTGTTTTGGCCATCAGAGACAGACAGGCGATCTGTAAAATTAATATTCACATGAAAATAGCTAATTAGTCTTCTGGAACTGCTTATTTGCATAATAATGCAACTCAAACAATACTGAATATCTCAGGAATGGGTAATTTAAGAATCAAATAACTAATACAAAGTATAGCCTTTTTTTCATGCTCTTTAGAAGTAACTTAAAAAAAGAACTTGATTTTGGGGTGCCTGATCCCAATTTCCATTAGAAATTGGATTTTCTATCTGCACCCTAATTATTTTTAGATGGTTCTTTTTACATGCATACCAGTGAAAGTTTGCCAAACCTAAGGTCCTCCTAATTGAATGTTTTGCTTTACTGCACTGCAGTTAAACATGACTAGATTTTCCATTGCTTTCAAAGAGTATTTAAAAAAAAAAAAAATAATAATAACATTTTTGGAGCTATTGCATGGCTCCCGCAAAAAAACATCCCATAAACTTACTGGCTCCCACACTCACTTACTGGCTCAAACGCTAGCTCTAACGTGCGCTTGCAGCCTGCCTAAAGTTTACTCATAGGAAAACCTGAGTATGAATTTTGGCAGTGTCAATAGCAACTCTATGGAATAGTACCCACTAGTGTAAATACACTAAACATCCTCCCATATCCCTATATATATATATATATATATATATATATATATATATATATATATATATATATATATATATAATTTATATCTATGGATATATATATATATTAAATAATGAACCTTGGGGGCCATCGGGCCCCTCCCTCTACCCCTTTTGCTTTGGAGTGGAGGGTAAATTCAACTAATAGAGACCCCCAAAGTTATAATTTAGATTATTATGAGGGTACCACTCTGATGACGGGGTAATATTTCATGCAATGGGGTTCCATATGGTCCCTCATGGTTAGGGACCCCCATGGGATTAATGGACCCTCCACCCCACAGCACAAGGGATACCCGGGCTCATAGAGGGTAGCAGGCCATAGGCAGGAGTAGCTCTTTCATAGTGTTGGATCTAGGCTTCTCAAATGCATTTTTCTGCCTTTATGAACGTACCCAGAGGTGTTTTGAAAAAAATGGGTTCTGGGAGAAGCTACTGGGCAAATTTCAGCAAACTTGGTACCATTCCAGGACACATGTGATAGCAATTTTTAAAATAATTATGGGGCAAGTTACTCCGGGTTTAAGATATATATTATCTTACGGGGATGAATGTGATAGAGGCCCAAATGTTTTAGGTCAACAAGCAATTTCTGTCACAAAAAAAATCTATTTTTTTTTTTAATGACAATCAATTAAAATGTGTTTATACTTACCATTACTACTTAAAAGTCATACATATTCAACAATTAGAGTGGCTCTTTAAACAAAAGGAAGTGGAGCTCCCAGTGGAATCTCTCAGGCTCCTGCCAGCTATGAGGGCTCCAGACAAACGCAAAGACTAAAAATTGTATTTTCCTTTAAAAATAATTTTATCTTCATGGCTTACATAGCTGCTAATGTTGTTAGTTTTTTCAAGACAAGACTTTTAGAGGACCACTATGGTGCAATAAAACTAGACAGTGAAATAGTACACATTCATAAATTAAAAGGTGAGCATTTCAGTAAATATTTAATCTCCTATCCGTCTTTTGTAGGGACGGCTGTTCCCTACGCCCAACAGAACAGTAATGTGTCCAGAAGTGAGGGGGCGGGGCAGATTCTGCCTTGTCAGGCTGCATGGGCCTGTTATGTACGCCCTCAAATCACAGCAAACATGCAGCCGATTGGTGAAAGCTCCAGCTGCAGGGAGCTCCACCTGCGTAGAGAGATTGCTACTAAGGTAGGTGGAAGAAATGCTCATCCATACTAGCAGTAGGAAAATAGTAATACGGTTCTATTGAACAGCTCCATATTTACCCCCTAGAAACAACTACAGAATTATACACCCTTTTGACTGCGTCATTTAATTACTACAGTTGCACATTTAGAAAGTATGGAACTAATAATGTGAGTAGTGTGTGAGCCATGAACTTAAAACCATTTTATGGAAAATCTGAATTTTTATAGACTTTATGTATAGAATATTCCATCTTGTCTTTGCCTCTTCACTTTGCAAATGTCCCTCTAACATATACAATTTTCAGCACAGTATCCTGGATGCCTCCATGGTCCCTCTGCAATTTGAAAACAAATCTCTAACTGGCTTCATGACTTTTCCCTGCATAAATATGTTTTTAGTTAAACTCAAAGTCTTCTAACATATTTTTAATTGTACAGTGGTATTATAAATTCACTTTTTAAAAAAATTGCTCTGGATAAATCTGTCATATTTAACATTAACGCCCTCAGACTTGTATGTAGCATGCGGTTTTGAAGAGCTTGACTTGATAATGGGCAAAATGTATATTAAGTAAAAAAATAATTGATAAAACCTTTAATTTATTACCAAATATATGGGAGCAGCCATTTTTAACCTGATTTCTCATTGGGGAGGGAAGTTTGATGCAGATAAGATTTCTATTCAGTTTTATTTAGTAAGGAATCCAACCATAGAAAAACTGGCTTCACAAAGGAACGTAATTTAAAAAAGGATCACCAGCCATGTGACATCCCATGGAGGAAACAAATAAGTGGCTGCCCGCCATATACAATTTACAATAGATGATATCCAAATATTGAGTAAAGTCAATCAAAAATGATCTATTTTGAAGAATGTGAAATTACTACATCTCTGGTCATGCATCACAACACAGGTTGACATGTCTTCAGGCATGTGCCAAGCTATAAAGTACAAGTATAGAAGCATAATGTCCCAGAGCATATGTTGTGCAGGAGATTAGCACTCCAGGGTCCTTCAAGTGGATGTTAAGTGTTGGGATTAGCAGGAGATTATTAGCCATTTCCTCTATTTCCTATGTTCATATGACATTTGACACCACTGACCACTAATCCATTACTAATCTACTCTAAACCACTCACCCAGCATCAAGCACTTACCAGATCCAAACTGTACTCAAGCCCTGGGTTTCCTAACACACGGCACAAGTGTTGATAAGTACAAGGTATAATGTCCAGTGCAAATAAAAAATCATTTTGTAACATTTCTTTCTCTCACTAGGTGACCCGTCCACAGAAATAACCAGTGAAACCTGCCAAAAACTACAGAACAGATTAGACAGTTTACAAACCATGGCCGAGGACTTGCAAACCAAAAATAAAGGTATCTGTCGGCCATTTATTTGCTACAGTGGAAGTCAGGAGACAATTAGATAATTTCACAAGACAAAAAAATCACATTTCCTGCAATAGATGTTGTTATTAACATCAAATAAATGTGAATTGTATTCCAGTGTTCAGTACTAAACATTATATAAACAACTTTTACATTCACCTTTGTGAGAAAAAGTAACATCACCTTCAGTGTGCAGCTCGCTCCTCTGCTGTTTTTGCAACTCCTTATAGTTATCCTTAAAGTTACTCTGATTAACTAACAATCTATATTGTAATGTTGTTTTTGTATTACTGTAAATTACAAATCCTGTTCTGGATTGCTACCTTGTTGTGGTGAAGGGGCTTGGTTACTTCAAGGAAGCTGTGAGCTAAACCATGTAGGGTCACCCAAAATGGGCAGGTCATAGAGAGTCGAACACAACTGAGCGATTGAACAACTTCAACACATTACAAATCATACACAGTTCAGTGGTCCTGCAATTGAGCATTTCAATTTCATGCTCAAGTTCATCTTTTTTTTAAAGATATTTAGCTTCAGATTTTATATAATACTTTTAAAAGAGCAAGAAACCGGATTTCTGAGTACCTAGCACCTACGAAGTGGGAGGAGCATAGTAGCAGCAGTTGAAGGCTTCACATAGGCAGAGATGACCGATTTGTACTTCTGGTTAACAGCTGTTAGCACAATGCAAATATGGTATACATTATCCATTGGGGCTCCTAATGTACTGTTTTTAATGTAAAGCCATATGGAGCTGAAAATACTGTGCATGCTCAAAACACAAGGGAGTGATTAAGGGACACTGAAGTCACCATATGTTCTCTGCACCATCACATAGAGGAAGGAAAATCATGTGAATATTTGTTTATGGCTAGGTTTATATTTTTTTGAATAAATGTATTGACTTAGATATTGTAATTTTCAGTTACTGCATAGATAATGACAATTCAGTCTGACTCCGATTATATTTTAGCCTTACAGATGCTTAAGACTATACTTTTTTCCTAAATTGTAAACGCAAAAATTGGAAGTCGTCTTATACACTGGGGTTGAGAGACCCTGCGCTTGCCGTATCGCTTGCTGTAGCATAACTTCTGGTTCCTTGTCTCTACGGTCAGGCTTCCCCCAATCACTAGCCTGTTAACTCCTATGCAGGGGTAGAGTTGTGGCGTTATTGCGCTGGATGAGCGGAACAGTCTGTGTGTCAATCCTAACATCAATATTTTGAGCACTAACGCTCAATATGTCTGAAAATAAAAAACAATGGTCATATTCTTCCAAATACAAATTAAAAGTAATCAAATATGCAAAAGAATATGGAAATAAAGCTTCAGAGAGACAGTTTGGACCTCCTCCTCCCACTGAGCATTCTGTTACATGTTACTGTAATAAATACACAGGTACTTTGAACATTTAAAAAAGTGTCTTCTGTTTTATGTTTAAAATATCGATTTCTTGATTTTGGGTTTGAAAAAGCAGGGATCGTCTTATACATGGGGCGTCTTATACACAGAAAAATATGGTATTTTCTTTCCCTTTTTTTTGTTTACATTAGTAAGTTTTATTTAGTTTAATTATTTTAAAAGCATTACAATTATATTTGTCTCGTAGCACATCATAGTGACTTTTATTTTGGTTTAAAAAAAACAACGGCAGTGAGGGGATCTGAGCCCCGAGCTGCCATTTAATAGTCATGTGCATTTACCATTAGGTGATGATTCAAAATGCTTTGTAATAGGTGAAAAAGAACAATATATCTAATATAGAGATATTATTGGTATTTAACCGTTCCTTATATAAACTACACAACCTTTGTAATTGGTACCACCTTCCAGTGCAGCTTTTTGTGTATTTTGCCAAACTAGGGGCAGATTAGAAGCAGCCTACAACGACTAAATTCATTTATTAATTAGCAGTTATTGATAATATTCACCCCATTAGAAAGAGATAATCACCCTTTGCATTTTTTACCTGTCAATCAGCATTTCGGATCCAGACAGCAAGCAAACTTTAATATAAGTTTACTATATATATATATTTGAAATAACATTAACACTATAA
Organism: Discoglossus pictus; assembly: GCA_027410445.1. Taxonomy (NCBI): domain Eukaryota; kingdom Metazoa; phylum Chordata; class Amphibia; order Anura; family Alytidae; genus Discoglossus; species Discoglossus pictus. Next base: position 215,726,333 of record CM050163.1, on the reverse strand, counting down.
GACAATATCCATATTGTCTATCCAAAACATCTGTAATGAGATATATCTTTTATTACCTGTTGTTCACTCTCTTCAATTCATGCCCATTCTTGGAAACACTTAACACAGTTTGAGTTGGCATGAAAGGCATTATTACAGACCTCTAGGAAGGATAATTAAAGACCTCTAGGAAGGATTTCATAATACGCACATTAATACAATAATTGGCTTAAGTACACGGTTTATTTAGCATGCTGAATCACAGGACCTTGGGAAGTCATTGTTAATGTCCCTCTATAGATCCTTTGTTATAGCTCACCTAATACACTATATCCAGTTCAAAAAACTTTAGCCCCTATTTAATTCCAAGCCCGTAATTACCTTCATACAGCCTTTATGTTTGCGGGTTAGAATTTTGTTACAGTTATGGATGTATTTAATCGACTCAAGCCTGCAATTACAGGCTCACAGCCCCAACACGCAAACCATGAACCCGTACATAGCATTTCAGGGCATGATCAATTAAGCTAGCCCGTAAGTTACAATTTAGACAGAGCCAATAGTAAATGAGACCGTCATCATGACGTCAGTAAAACATGGAGTTTAGATTACAATTAAATTGTGTTTAGAAGTATGATTTGTGATTGGACTCGCAATCTAGAAATGTAGAAATCAATAAAAATGAATAGATCAAAAATGTAGCCAATTGGATATCAGTAACTTTAACAGGCTTTTGTAATTGTGATTTGGACAATTGAATAGGGGCCTTTATCCGTAATGGATATTATTGAGCTGGAAACAACTGAAAAGAGGCCGACTAACATGGTGCATGGTCCAAAACATAAAACTATGACTTCATCATTTAATATGTATAGCTTTAGAGGGCTTGAGGAAGAAGGGTGATATGATAGAAACTAGACGGTGGAAGATTTAGGGATAATGTGCAAACATAATACTATACACACAGGGTATTAGATAAGTGGAACAGTCTTCCAATGAAAGTACTCCTCAAACGCATGAATGAATCCGAGCATGCCTTGGATAAGCATTAGGCTATCCTCAGGCTTTAAGGACTACTATAGTAGAAACTTACATTTTAAGTATGGAACAAGCTAACAACATTAGTAGCTGTTGCAAGCCATGAACATAAACACAATTTTGTAAAAAAAAATCTAGAATTTTGAAGATGGTTGATGTATGGAAGATTTTTTTCTCCTCTTTGTTTCATCACTTTCTAATAGCTGGATCATGAGGGTATGTTTTTGATATCTATCAGTGGAAGAAGGTGTGGGGGAGGAGGAAAGGAGAAGTGAGGTGAATTTGTTAGATAATGAATCTAATTCAATTTGAAACTTACCCACTCGCGCACATGTCCAGAAGCAGACAGCTTACATCAATAAATGCAAACCCTTTTCTTCAGAAATGTAAATACTCCCCTTAGGTATAACCATCACCATATACTTTCATTAAACAGTGGTCTTTTAGTTGTAAGTGTATTTGGTAGATATAATGGGCAGACTAGATGTGCCTTTTGATTTTTATCTGCTATCAAATCATTAAAGCATTGCTTGCTTTAATACTACTTCTTTTCCATCTCATTTCAGCAATGTCATCCATGATCAGGAAGCAGAGAAAGGGAACAGTGAAGAGTAAAAAGGAGAAAAAATGTTCAAAATAAACAAACAAACCACATTACTTTAAATCTGATTAATGGACTGTGGACACGTATGCATGATTCATGCAGGATGCAAAAGCCTGTAGTAGCAGATGCACTTATAACATATTTTATTAAATAATAGAAAACGTGTAAAGATGTACAAATAAGGTGTGAGGGTAGCCTCTTGGAACTAGAAGTATAATATCCATTCATAAATGTTTTTCTATTGTTCCATTCTATTAAAACACCCTTTATTTGTGACATAATCAGAAATGAAAGCAAGCAAGCATTATTATAAAGATATGTAATAATGTGATATTTATAAAATAATATTTTTACTACGGTGATGTAAGTGGCCAATATTTTTTTTTATCATAAAACTATTTATGGTCGAAACACTGTGAAACTCCGGAACACAACTTTTTTATTTTATAGTTTTTTATATTTATGGTTTGATTTTGTATTTCTCCCATACAAAGATTTACACTGCATAATATTGGTCTGGTGTTTTCTCTTGTTGGTAATTTTATTTTTGTATTCACTTCATTAGTTTACTTATGTGTATGACACACAAAACTATTTATATGAAAGTAAAAGTGTGTGATCATAATAACTAATATTTTGAGTAACAACAATTATGTATAGTATAGTGTTTCTCATCAGCTGGTCTTATGACTGGAGCCAGACCCTGAGACCTTATCTGTTAGTTCTCAGAAACCAGAAGGATGAGGAGGACCTAACACATCAAACATGTCAATAAAAGTCCCAGTTATTGCTTATCTGTATCTAAAATGTACTCTCTTCATATCTATGCCAAACTAAATTAAAATGGAGCATGGCGCATGTAGAATCCTGTTAAAAATGTTCTGGATTCCAAAACTGGTCTTCATGAGCACTGGAAGGTAACCAGCCGGCCCCCAGATCAAAATGGTGGAGAGTCACAGTCTTAGCAATACATAGAGCTTTTCCTGTCCCAGTCAGTAAGTCAGATGTGATGGTCACCAACCGATCCAGGCAGTGCTCACTACTTGAGATTTACCTTGATCTGGAGGAGGAGCTGGGATAATGGCAAATGTAACTGGTGTTAAAACTACACTGCTTCCATACATACTGTATCTGTGTCAAGTTCACATACATGTTTGACTCAGCCCCCTCACCACACACAAAAAAAAAAACCTAAGTGGAATCTATTATTATATTTTATTTGTAACGTGCCTATATATTGTGTACAAGGCTTAAGTACATGGCAAAAACAAAATGAACACATTGAAATAATGGAGAGCCCTGTGTTGAGCTTAAAATCAAACTTACATAGAGCTTGTTTCCAGAGCAGCGACACAAAATTGAAAACTCACAAACTTACAAGTGTGATACAAGAGGGTGATAGATGCAATATGCATGGAAAGCAATTGGTTCAATCAAGTGGAGGTGTCTGTGTGTTGAACTGTAGATTGTGAATGATATGAAGCTGTTATGTGCAGTTTTGCATATTAAGGCTGAAAGTGATTTTTTTTTAAAAAGGTTTTGAGACAGGAGGATGGTCTAGTAAAGACAGGCAAGGAGTTCCAAGGAATAGGGGCAGCACGAGAAAAGTCCTGAAGGCGGAAGTGAGAGAAGAGATGAGTAAAGAAGAAGGTCATTTGCAGAGCGAAGAGGGTTGGTGGAGGAGTATTTTGAAACGAGCAGAGATATAAGGGGGTGCACTGTTGTTGAGGGCTTTATAAGTTAGGGTCATGATTGTAACCTTGATTCTGGAAGCTATGGGAAGCCAGTGGAGTGACTGACAGAGAGGAGCTGCAGACACTGAGCGTTTGGTATGGAAGATGAGTCTACCGGAGGTGTTCATTATGGATTGGAGTGGAGACAGACGAGATATGGTTAGGCCAGCAAGGAGTGAATTGCAGTAGTCGAGTCGAGTCGAGATATGATGAGAGAGTGTATTAGAATTTTAGCTGTGTCTTCTGTATGATAGTGACATATTGTGGAGGTGTTTTTAGGTGATACTGACACGATTTTGTTATTGAAAGAGAGGAAGGGTCAAATAGAAGCAGGTTTGACCAAGGTTGGTTGACCTTGGCATTAGTACTCTGGCGCTTGGAGCAATTGGACTTTGTGTATAAATTATTTTTTTCCCTCCTGATCAATGGTGTTTTCCTTTTGGGAATCTTTTGGTCTCTTGATACGATTGTCTATTGTGTTTTGTCTGTACCAGACGTTGTGCTGCTCTCTCAGTTGGACACGGTTCACTGTAGTGTTGTATGTTATGTAAAAAGACAAAAAGTAGGGGATGGGAGAGAGAAGCGCACCAACACCTGGCGCAGGTCACTTGGATCACCAATGCAATCAATACATAAAGAGAACAATAGGTCTGGTTCGACCCTCACCTTGTCCTTTCTAGACCTCAAGGTTGTGAGGTGCTATAATTGCTCTCATCAGATCCCCCTATCTGATCAGGTGCCTGGGTAGTGAAGGTCTACACAGTATTGCCAGACACACATTCTTTTATGAAATCCACAGATTGTGTACGATGGGCCTATGGCTTACGGACCAGTTGGTCAATATATGGTAGTTATCTAAGCTGCTCTCTACACATACATTAACTGGTGAATAATAATTATAATGATGACGTAAGAGAGAGACCAAGATCCATAATAATTTAAATGTATTATAAATATAAAAAAAGAATAAGATGTAAAATTATAAAAAAATATATATACAATGGAGATATACAGTCTGTTCTAATGGGTGCTAAATAAACGTGTTTTGTCGATACTCATATGGCATCATCAGTATTAGAGCACACTCTTGTCCTTGAATGTTATCAACTTAGTTCAGACAAATGGGATTCATCTTTGTCTCTGATAGGTGCTGTTAAATTCCTGGGGTGGTTGACTTCCACTGCAGACATAGGTAGCATTGAGGGCTTGTTTGTGCAGATTATGGCCCCCATTTAATTCCAAGCCCGTAATTACCTTCATACAGCCAGTATGTCTGCGGGTTAGAAACAATGAACCCGTACGTAGCTTTTCAATCAATTAGTGTTTAGAAGTCCGATGTGCGATCTGACTCGCAAACCAGCAATGTAGAAATCAATAACAATCAATAAACTATTCTAGTCCATGTGCGTGGCCTGATATGTATTAACTCCTTGATACCTGGGCTCAATATAACACGGAAATTAACGTAAAATAAATATTTTTTTATTGGAAATTTGCAAGCTAGAGACTGTTGTGCAATTAATGCCTTTCATTGCTTTCCCATTATTTTAAGTACAGTAGTTTGTGTTTATTTGCTTTTGCAGTGTTAAAAACAGGTGTTAAAAACACTTGCAAGTCCTGTCTAGTACTAGTATTATTTTTTGATACATTTGCCATTCACGGGTTTGAAGTCAATTGCAGGCTTGTTGAAATGTTGCAATTAAATATGGATTTTGCATCTTTAGCACTGGTAACATTTGCGACCTTGAAACATCAAAAGAGGAGATAGATCGGACTTTCGTTTTTGACAACCGCAGTGATTTTGAGCCTGTAACTCACAAATCGATTGGGGGTAGCTAAAAGAAGCCAAATAAATATCTAACTTTTACGGGCTCCAGTAATTGCAATTTTGACAAATTAGCTAATTCTCTCAATAGCAGAATTGGGTGAGTATGCTAATACATAAATCAATAATCAAAAAGTATGAATGCAAACATATCACGCCTCCCACCTACACTGTATTTGGACTCTGTCTCCTCATACCGGCCTTTCACTGCTTTGCTATTAAAAAGATTATAAAAGTAGCTTTGTTTTCTTTGTAAAATGTTTATATAATGGAAACTGGTCATGTTTTTAGGATATACGATAAAGATCCTACAAGATATCACATGTAGATGTTACAGGTGAACAAATAGATCACAGAACAGTTGGCAAAAAATGCATTATCTTATAATAAACATATTCTATGCCTTGTTGGATAACGGTAATGGAGCGTTTCTTCAAGAGTTTTCTGACCCCTTGACATGTGTCGTCATCATCTTCCATGGCCTAGTATAGGAAAAAGGATATAGCTTAATGCTATGACCACTAAGGCCATTCTCTTCTTAGGTATTTATGTGTGTGTATATGTGAATATATATATATATATATATATATATATATATATATATATATATATATATATATATATATAAATTTGTTGCATATTAATATAATATGTGTAGTAGGAATCATTAATAGCTATACACATGCACAAGCTCCATCTAAATCTGAATCATTATCTTTTGACCTGGACTATGTTGGTAAGTAAACAACATGGAACTGTCAGAAGGGCGCCCAAACAGAGTGACCCAGTGTAATGGAATCGGATCATGTATTTGTATAATCTTCTGTGTTAGTGAATCATTTTCATCAGCAAACAGTAGACAGGGGTGTATTTAGTTTTTGTTCTGCTCTAAGTCCATCTGGATCATTGCCTCCATCCCCTCCCAGCCCTAGTTGCTGCTCCTTTCCCCTTTGTTCATCCCCTAATCTATGGCTATACAGATAAGTGTATATATGTTCATGTACCTAAACGGTATGCCAAAAAGTCTCAGTATACCTACAAATAGAAGGTAGAGGTTACAATGTAGACATTTTTGTGCAGATGCACCTACTATTTTGTTGAATAATTTATCATATAAGCACAGTCTGTAGAAATTAATGTACTAATGGAAAGGCTGGAGCTCTGGATAAATAAAATTGACGCATTGAAAAATATCTAGTCCAATGTCAAGCCTAGAGCCTCTAAATGTAATAGTTTATCCAGTGACCTGGTAGACATATTTGTATGAAATATTTAGAGGTACCAATGTGAAGCACTTAATGGGTGGTTTTTATGGGTGTCAGATTTTTTACATCGACAAAGCCACAACCAGAAAGCCTTGTAAGGAACTAGAGCCTACGAATTAAAAGGATTACCATCTGGATATAGTAAATTGGAAAAAAGTGCACCTTTAAAATATTGTTGACAGATCTCTAGATTAGTTTATGTCAATAAGACCAATGCCAGTCCTGAGACTTTATCTGCCATCCTCATGGACAAAGAGTGACGAGGAGAGACTAACGCTGCACTCATACCACTACCATTAGTCACAGTTTAAGAACAAGTTATTGATTAACTTATGTGCAGTTAAAATGTACCTTTTTCAAATCAGTGCAAAATTAGAGGAAAATATAGTATCACCCTTTTCAAAATGCTCTAGATCTCAAAACTGGTGAACCCCATCAATATTAGGAAGCAACCAGCTGGTCCCCAGATCAATAAGATTTATAGCTTCAGGTCCAGATAACATATTAAACTTGTGGATAATTCATGCACCATCTTGTAAAGCAGTCAAACTCAAATTTAAAAAATCTGTAAAACAAAACACAATTCATTTTCACTATTTTATATATTTTTATAATGATTGAAATGGTCCTGTTTTTACCTTTTAAAGTACTCAATATATTTAATTACACTGGTATTGCCTCTTGTTGAGATGCACTGGATGAGTCATTGTGTCTGTGATGCTGTAAAAAAAAAAAAAGGTACTTAATGGACCATAAATTACAAGCTCCCTCAAAATGTGTACATGTTCTCTATACTGCAATTACAATTGTCTGTTTTTTGTTTTTTTTTCTATTAAGGTTAGCATGTCTGGAGAAAAAGACAAGGGAAAAAGATGTATACTTGAAAATAGTAAAATATGCATTGTATTTCTAAATTCAAAAAGTTTTGCTGATATTGTATTGCAGTATGAATTAGTTCTATGTCCATTTAAGTACATTTCAATGTTCTTGCCCTTATCAAAGTAAATTGAAGTTCAATGCCTTATTTAATATCAGGTGGCATGTATTTGCATTGTGAAAGGATTAAACACAGTGAGGTATACAAAGATCTGGGACGTCTACAGTATTTCTAAATAAGATTGAATCCCGCAGTAATCATCTTATCTATTGCACAGCAGAGCATTAGGTAACATGGAGAAGGATTTCACTGACTGGTTTATTTCCTAGAGATCAGTGGGATATACAGTGCATCGGTATGACATTGACCTGTTACTGTACAAACATCTGGGGCCAGTTGTACTGAAAGGCAAAATGTTGGAAAACCTCTTCATTCCAGTTACCCTACTTAGGTCACTGGTGCATGGTCACTTTAGCATCAGCCAGAGTAGTCAAGAGTGCCCAGTGGGTCAGAAGTGGCTTGTATATTGCTATGGATCAGTCACATTTCATCGTAGTGATCAGGATTCTGTTACTCTACTGCCTGTCACCAGTTTACAATAAACACCCAACAAGCCTTTGGTGCAGTAAAATGTAGATTTATCTGTACCCATATACTTCATATGCTTCCTGGTTGGTCCTAGAGTAAGCTTGAGAAGGCAAGTTTAAAAGTTACACTAGAGTCATCAGTTTATGGCAGTGGTAACTTGGTCCTACGAGGCCCAGTATTCAAGTGGTTTCTGCTTCGGCACACCTGAGCTACTCCATTTTCATTCTTACTTATCCACCAAGGCTCAGAGAGAGAATTTGGACTGTCAGCAGACCACAAGGACCAAGTTGCCCACCACTGATTTATGGTGCCTTGGAATGGTGGAGCTACAACCTGTGCAGCTGAGGCAAAGCACCTGGGCCCACAACAGGATAGCAACCGGGAGTATATGGGGAATCTTAATTTTTTAAGGGAGAGGGCCATGTCATTATTTTTACACACACATGCTCAAACCTACAATTTGGGAGAGCCTAAATGCACCAATACCTCCATCATCAGTTAGTGTGTATCGTCATAGACAACTGTGTAGGAGGGATTGCCAGATGTCAGCCACTGATTCACCGCTCAGGTCCATCTGCTTGCTCGTGTGACCATCTGTCCATGGTTCCGTTAACCTCTTTCTGCCTAGTTTCTTGCGAACACACTGACCATTCATACATATAGCCCTTAATTATATACTGGTTGTTTGAATATGTTAGTTAATGCCATTCTATTTTACCAATAACATTACAAACAAAATCATAACTTACCTTAAAATTTAGTTACTGTAACTACATAAAACTAGCAAGTAGAGTTGTGGCACAGTTTTTGCAATTGTACATGTATTAAAACTCAGATACATAGCCTGTGGTCACACTGTACACAATGTAGTAGGCTGATTGAGAAGTAATTGAGTGGAGAAAGTCCTTTGGGTACAGCAGGGTTAAAAGGGACACAACTAAGGTCTCCATTGTAGCAGAACTAAAAAGTATTCTTCTAAATAATATATTTGTAATTTGTTACAAAAAAAAAAAAGTGTTAGATATTTGCACTTACAGGTATATCTTTGTATAGCTGCCTGTGATTGGCCAAAACAAATTAGGAGTTTTATGCTGATTTTAGCAGGGATTTTAAGGGGTGTTAATATTTATTTTGGTATTTTTTCATGCAAAAAATTGTTTGCATACACTACTGATTCTCCTATCAGATGCATTCATAATCCAGGAAATTTAGATATGCCTTTAAATGTTCAATTTTGCAAGAATGCGTGTTCCAAAAAGATCCTGCTCGGATTACCCTGCAGTGTGAGTTAATTGATAGTCATAGATAAAGGAAGTACATAAGATACATAAATGTTGGGTCTTTTGGGCTAATTTATGCTTAAAATACCAACATTTCAAGCTAAGTTAGGCAATGAATGGTTTGTATTATACCTTTTATTTCAGTTGTGTCCTTTACTGTACAAGTTTGTCATAGAGATGCCCTATGCTTGACACAACAGCTGCAAAATACTGCTCTATATGTGACAGGAAGTTTCTCTCTGAAACATTTTTGTGAGCTTTATAGAAAGAAGTGACATTGTGAATAGTTTTTTGAGGTCATTTGGATTTGTTTTGGACCACATGGATCCATTTTGTATCAGGAGATCCTGTAACTACTTTTATTCATTCATGGAGGCCTTTTGGGATGCCAGTTTGGTAACACTACCCCAACAAATCCTTTAAAATAAGTAGATCTGTTCCACAATTGTCACAACCTTGATAAAATATGTCTGACATTATCAAGGAGCAACTTTGGTCCAGGGTTTAAAAGTACACCATCAACACCAGTTTTTCAGACAAATTGAAAGCACCATATTTTCTAATGTTTAAAAAGATGCCATTTTAAAAAGGGATGATGCATCTTGGCACCCCGACTTACCCTTATCCCAATGTATGCCTGAAACATGGTATCAAGTACAGGAAGCCCAAATAATTTTTCTGCAGTGTGTATAAATCTGTGTAAAATAGGCTCCTTGTTTAAAACCGTTTACCGAATACAAGGTTCAACTTTCTAGTACACCCAAAATAAATATCTAGGATGGAGGTTTTCACACCTGTCCTCGGGTACCACCAACAGGCCAAGCAAACACTCACCTAAGCTCCAGGGTATCAACCAGAATGACTGCATTGCATACCAGTTCGCACGCCTGCCCAACTGAAGACCGGTTTTGGAACCATGGCTCTAGCAAGTTACGTAATATTTTGCATAAGTATACTGCTACTGATGAACCAGAAACAACTGCCACTACAACAGATGTACCTTTAAAAAATGACCCTTGGACTGCATTCCCCTTATCACACTCTCTTCTGCCTCCTTATGGTAGTCACAACACAGTTTCCCTCATTTCCAGAAATCAAAAAGGAATGGGATTAAAAATAGAAAGATCAAATTTGAGATACTAAAAATACAGTTCAGATATGCTGCTACCCTTTTACAAAATAACCCTTCCACACTACTTAATGCACACTTACAGTAAACATATTGTAAATGCATGGTCCTAGGTGTGGACCATGACAGCATAGGTCCATCATGACAACTTTTCATATTGTTTAATGAATAAGCATGTCAGCTCTCTTTTTAACAAAATATTAGAGACCTAAAATAAGTCTGGCTAGCATGAAAAAAAAAATTATATATCGTTAACAATGCTGGAAGTACTGCCCCAAACGCATTTTTTTTTAATGTTAGAAGTTAAATAACTCTGGTACCACACCAACCCTATTGCTTGCCTGTATATTTACATTAAATAATTAATTTTTCCTGTCTCAATTCTTCTAAGTGTATTGTAAGTGGAAATAATTTAATTCAATTGATGTTAAGTCATACACATTGAGAAATAGGGAGGAGAGAGGAGGGGAGGAGAAAAAAAAAAAAAAAAAAAAAAAAATTGCTGAGAACATTGGGATATAGCTGGGGTACATCCAAACCTATTAATATAATGCAGATAGCTGCCCCATCTTCATGCTTTCATGAAGTAACACCCAATATTTCAATCCCTCTCATGAGGGGGGGGGGGGCAGCTTCAAAGTATTTCTTGTGAACTCAGTAGAATACCTTGGCCTTATTGTCAGCTAGTAGTGCAAATAACCATGATACAGAAATAGTGAAACGCGCACTAGTTTAACACCCCCATTGGTAGATATATTAGAGGGAAGTACATGGTCAGGTGGAACCACCCACCCAAAAACGAACAACAAAGACACACAACTAGTTTATAAAGTGTACTTTCTACTATTTCTGTATCCTTGTTATTTGCCACCTGGTCCATGTACTGTCATACACATTTGTCTAAGCTGCAATGTTTCACTGTGCCGCAAAGTAAATGTGTTATAAACTGTGCAAAGGATTCTGAATTGAGAATGTCAAAAAAAAAACAAAAAAAAAAAAACTTGATTTTAGAAGTTACAGTGGAGGTCACAGATAGGATATGAGAGGACTTTAGGCAACAATACCTTAGTTAAATGAATGTTAACATTTACTTGGTTCAGTGGAAATGTACTACTACTTTGAGCTATCAGCCTTCTTAATCCACCCACAGATAATGGCAATGATCATTCAAGTAATCAGTTGTGCGTGAGACTGCCCACACGCACACAGGCCGAGGTGACTGCACGCAAGACAAATGTACCCAATGCTTCAATGGCTAATCAATGATTAATGGCAACAATCTTTCATTAACAAAAATACTCCAATCTCTGCTTATGGATGCAACATTTGAATTGCTCATTTCCTATAGTTTTATCTTTTACTATATCTGAAACCTCTGTAAGTTTGCATTAAAATGACACTACAACTTGCCAAAATATCCTTCCAAGATAAATTAACCAATATAAGCTCTAGAGAAGGCTCTTTTGAATGTGTAGGTTTTACATGACCATTTTTTATAATCTATCTATTTATTAAATGAACATGCTGTTCTCGTACCCGGTAAACTTAGTCTAAGCAGTTTTAACCTTGCTTAGTGCTCAAGGGAGAATATGGTTTGATTTTAAGTTTAAAAGACAGGACCCTCCTTTCTCTGCATTGTGTCAATATGGTTTGACTTTAACTTTAACTTACCCCTGTATAGCGCTATGGAATATGTTGGTGTGTTACAAATAAAAAAAAAAAGGAAATTGGTATATATTTTTTTAATTCAAAGAGACCAAGACTAGTAAAGTTTAGAACATTGACCAGATAAAGGTCTGTATAACACCAGCTTTTCCAGGAAGTTACACAGAATCATAATTTAATTTATATGCAAATTTTTTTTTTTTTTACCTCCATTTTTAAGGCACTTTCATTTAATTAATAGGCTACATCTAAAGTAATGGCCATCTACAGCAATCAAGACTATAGAATAAGGCTATGTAATAGCTATCCCAGTTTGTGTATATTAGAATAAGTCTGAATTAGGAGTTCCATCTGGGTATGCTCTTAAGATCAAAAATTCCATAGATAAAGCAAAAGGCATTAAGGGCAGAGCTTTCAGTTTATACATAAATATATGCATTCAAAGACACTTAGAACCAGTTGCAATATTGGTATTTTTCATTTCAGTAAGTGGCTCTTAATTCTAGGTACTAAATACATGCATTATAAAAATGGTCTTGAATCCCCCCCACCACCCAGCAGAAACTGTTATCACTCTTCAAAACACTATATGTGATCTGCCACTCCCACTAGGGATTAGTTTCTATAGGGACAAAAAAATAAAAAAAAAATAAAAAACCACCACAACAACATGACCACGATGTATTACAAAGTGCAAATTAATTTATTCATATTTAATACTTTGATCAACTATTTTATTCAGTTAAAAATACATTAAGGGCACAAAGGTATTAAAGCCATTATTAAATAGGACTATTGCACAATTTAGATAAGCAGCATCTATTAGCCTAAAACTGGCACTGGAATCATGCCTTGGGTCACACAGATTTAGAGGCAAAACACCATTTCTGGGCTAAACAAACTCACAACGTGTGGGTGAAAAGCTATGTAGTTTAATATGTGAACACAGTTTCCATAACCTGAGTTAGTCTTAAATTCTTAAACTAGATTGATGTTTTTTTCTAGCAGGCAACATGTCACGATCACAAGAAGGTAAAGTTATTCTGGCCTTTAGGATGGTAACAAGTATAGGAGTATTTTGGGCTCATTGAAAGCCCCAACACAGATCTGCCTCTAAATCATCATGTTCAGTCTTTAAATTCCTGTTTGCACACTCTTCCCAGCGTTTAATCTTTCCATTTTCCACCATCACAAGTTTCCATTCCACATTGGTGTCTACAGGCAGCGCAATGGAATGGGACCAGTAGCCATCTTTCTCATATGTAAGTGGGACATAGGTCTCCCACTCGCCCAGCTTCTCATGATCACCAACAATAGCGATCAGCTGATTATCAGCATGTGTATAATAGTGCACTTTGAAGCCCACCTTCACATTCTTAGGCATGGGCTGGACAGCAGCAATTCTCTTAACCTTAGCAGCATCTACTTCTGGCATTTTAAAATCTGCAGCAGAAGGATGGACCAACATGATCTTCTCATTGAGGGCTGATGTCTGCATATCAGAAACTCCCTCATCCTGGTGAGACATGGGGAAGGTAGAAGGGTTTTCCACCTCTTGATCATTAGTGCCTTTAAGAAGGGGAACATCTGTTTGTTCCTGGGTTTGTGTCAGTTCAGGGTAAAGTTGCTCACTTAATGAGTTTGTTTCACGTTCCTGCAGGTCAGCACATAAATCTGGAAGACACGCAAGAGGCTCTTCAGAATCATTTTCCTGAACTTCTGTTGCCAGTGCAGCAGCCTCATCACGGTCTAGTCCATTTGCTATAGTTGTGGGACCATTTTCCAATTGAGAATCTGTCACAGGACACTCCTCTTGCTGGTCAACCAAAGCACATTTTTCTTTGTCTTCTATAGTAATTTCATCTTGCTCAACTTTTTGAGTCTGTTGCTCCTCAGCTGCCTTTGACGCCAACATCTCAACATTTTCCTGGGTACATTCTAGTCAGTAAATAAGAAATAATGAAACCAGTTATTCTAGAAGTGCATCCCATGATAAAGGCAGAATTTTTAACACACTAAAGTTTAGAATGCCAATAAAAGATATACATAATGCTGTGCAAAGGTTTTATAAAGAGGCCTGCAGTAAGTGACCATTTCCAAAACAGACGGGAGGTGGACAACTTGTGATAACATTTCCTCAGAAGTATTGGACCACACGGGGCAGATGCAGACGCAGAGAGAGGGGGGGGGGGGCAGACGCAGAGAGAGGGGGGGGGGGGCAGACGCAGAGAGAGGGGGGGGGGGGGCAGACGCAGAGAGAGGGGGGGGGGGCAGACGCAGAGAGAGGGGGGGGGGCAGACGCAGAGAGAGGGGGGGGGGGCAGACGCAGAGAGAGGGGGGGGGGGCAGACGCAGAGAGAGGGGGGGGGGGGCAGACGCAGAGAGAGAGGGGGGGGGCAGACGCAGAGAGAGGGGGGGGGCAGACGCAGAGAGAGGGGGGGGGCAGACGCAGAGAGAGGGGGGGGGCAGACGCAGAGAGAGGGGGGGGGCAGACGCAGAGAGAGGGGGGGGGCAGACGCAGAGAGAGGGGGGGGGCAGACGCAGAGAGAGGGGGGGGGCAGACGCAGAGAGAGGGGGGGGCAGACGCAGAGAGAGGGGGGGGGCAGACGCAGAGAGAGGGGGGGGGCAGACGCAGAGAGAGGGGGGGGGCAGACGCAGAGAGAGGGGGGGGGCCGACGCAGAGAGAGGGGGGGGCAGACGCAGAGAGAGGGGGGGGGCAGACGCAGAGAGAGGGGGGGGGCAGACGCAGAGAGAGGGGGGGGCAGACGCAGAGAGAGGGGGGGGGCAGACGCAGAGAGAGGGGGGGGGCAGACGCAGAGAGAGGGGGGGGCAGACGCAGAGAGAGGGGGGGGGCAGACGCAGAGAGAGGGGGGGGGCAGACGCAGAGAGAGGGGGGGCAGACGCAGAGAGAGGGGGGGGGCAGACGCAGAGAGAGGGGGGGGCAGACGCAGAGAGAGGGGGGGGGCAGACGCAGAGAGAGGGGGGGCAGACGCAGAGAGAGGGGGGGGGCAGACGCAGAGAGAGGGGGGGGGCAGACGCAGAGAGAGGGGGGGGGCAGACGCAGAGAGAGGGGGGGGGCAGACGCAGAGAGAGGGGGGGGGCAGACGCAGAGAGAGGGGGGGGGCAGACGCAGAGAGAGGGGGGGGGCAGACGCAGAGAGAGGGGGGGGGCAGACGCAGAGAGAGGGGGGGGGCAGACGCAGAGAGAGGGGGGGGGCAGACGCAGAGAGAGGGGGGGGGCAGACGCAGAGAGAGGGGGGGGGCAGACGCAGAGAGAGGGGGGGGGCAGACGCAGAGAGAGGGGGGGGGCAGACGCAGAGAGAGGGGGGGGGCAGACGCAGAGAGAGGGGGGGGGCAGACGCAGAGAGAGGGGGGGGGCAGACGCAGAGAGAGGGGGGGGGCAGACGCAGAGAGAGGGGGGGGGCAGACGCAGAGAGAGGGGGGGGGCAGACGCAGAGAGAGGGGGGGGGCAGACGCAGAGAGAGGGGGGGGGCAGACGCAGAGAGAGGGGGGGGGCAGACGCAGAGAGAGGGGGGGGCAGACGCAGAGAGAGGGGGGGCAGACGCAGAGAGAGGGGGGGGCAGACGCAGAGAGAGGGGGGGGCAGACGCAGAGAGAGGGGGGGGCAGACGCAGAGAGAGGGGGGGGCAGACGCAGAGAGAGGGGGGGGCAGACGCAGAGAGAGGGGGGGGCAGACGCAGAGAGAGGGGGGGGCAGACGCAGAGAGAGGGGGGGGCAGACGCAGAGAGAGGGGGGGGCAGACGCAGAGAGAGGGGGGGGCAGACGCAGAGAGAGGGGGGGGCAGACGCAGAGAGAGGGGGGGGCAGACGCAGAGAGGGGGGGGGGCAGACGCAGAGAGGGGGGGGGGCAGACGCAGAGAGGGGGGGGGGGCAGACGCAGAGAGAGGGGGGGCAGACGCAGAGAGGGGGGGGGCAGACGCAGAGAGAGGGGGGGGCAGACGCAGAGAGAGGGGGGGGCAGACGCAGAGAGAGGGGGGGCAGACGCAGAGAGAGGGGGGGGCAGACGCAGAGAGAGGGGGGGGCAGACGCAGAGAGAGGGGGGGGCAGACGCAGAGAGAGGGGGGGGCAGACGCAGAGAGAGGGGGGGGCAGACGCAGAGAGAGAGGGGGGCAGACGCAGAGAGAGAGGGGGGCAGACGCAGAGAGAGAGGGGGGCAGACGCAGAGAGAGAGGGGGGCAGACGCAGAGAGAGAGGGGGGGGGGCAGACGCAGAGAGAGAGGGGGGGGGCAGACGCAGAGAGAGGGGGGGGGCAGACGCAGAGAGAGGGGGGGGGCAGACGCAGAGAGAGAGGGGGGGGGGCAGACGCAGAGAGAGAGGGGGGGGGGCAGACGCAGAGAGAGAGGGGGGGGGGGCAGACGCAGAGAGAGAGGGGGGGGGCAGACGCAGAGAGAGGGGGGGGGCAGACGCAGAGAGAGGGGGGGGGGCAGACGCAGAGAGAGAGGGGGGGGGGCAGACGCAGAGAGAGAGGGGGGGGGG
The DNA here is from genome assembly GCA_027410445.1 of Discoglossus pictus. Classification (NCBI taxonomy): domain Eukaryota; kingdom Metazoa; phylum Chordata; class Amphibia; order Anura; family Alytidae; genus Discoglossus; species Discoglossus pictus. The sequence goes on along the minus strand of CM050163.1, from coordinate 215,709,857 downwards.
CAGACGCAGAGAGAGGGGGGGGGCAGACGCAGAGAGAGAGGGGGGGGGCAGACGCAGAGAGAGAGGGGGGGGGCAGACGCAGAGAGAGAGGGGGGGGCAGACGCAGAGAGAGGGGGGGGGCAGACGCAGAGAGAGGGGGGGGGGGCAGACGCAGAGAGAGAGGGGGGGGGCAGACGCAGAGAGAGAGGGGGGGGGCAGACGCAGAGAGAGGGGGGGGGCAGACGCAGAGAGGGGGGGGGGCAGACGCAGAGAGAGGGGGGGGGCAGACGCAGAGAGAGGGGGGGGCAGACGCAGAGAGAGGGGGGGGCAGACGCAGAGAGAGGGGGGGGCAGACGCAGAGAGAGGGGGGGGCAGACGCAGAGAGAGGGGGGGGCAGACGCAGAGAGAGGGGGGGGCAGACGCAGAGAGAGGGGGGGCAGACGCAGAGAGAGGGGGGGCAGACGCAGAGAGAGGAGGGGGCAGACGCAGAGAGAGGGGGGGGCAGACGCAGAGAGAGGGGGGGGCGGACGCAGAGAGAGGGGGGGGCAGACGCAGAGAGAGGGGGGGGCAGACGCAGAGAGAGGGGGGGGCAGACGCAGAGAGAGGGGGGGGCAGACGCAGAGAGAGGGGGGGGGCAGACGCAGAGAGAGGGGGGGGCAGACGCAGAGAGAGGGGGGGGCAGACGCAGAGAGAGGGGGGGGCAGACGCAGAGAGAGGGGGGGGCAGACGCAGAGAGAGAGGGGGGCAGACGCAGAGAGAGAGGGGGGCAGACGCAGAGAGAGAGGGGGGCAGACGCAGAGAGAGAGGGGGGCAGACGCAGAGAGAGAGGGGGGCAGACGCAGAGAGAGAGGGGGGCAGACGCAGAGAGAGAGGGGGGCAGACGCAGAGAGAGAGGGGGGCAGACGCAGAGAGAGAGGGGGGCAGACGCAGAGAGAGAGGGGGGCAGACGCAGAGAGAGAGGGGGGCAGACGCAGAGAGAGAGGGGGGCAGACGCAGAGAGAGAGGGGGGCAGACGCAGAGAGAGAGGGGGGCAGACGCAGAGAGAGAGGGGGGCAGACGCAGAGAGAGAGGGGGGCAGACGCAGAGAGAGAGGGGGGCAGACGCAGAGAGAGAGGGGGGCAGACGCAGAGAGAGAGGGGGGCAGACGCAGAGAGAGAGGGGGGCAGACGCAGAGAGAGAGGGGGGCAGACGCAGAGAGAGAGGGGGGCAGACGCAGAGAGAGAGGGGGGCAGACGCAGAGAGAGAGGGGGGCAGACGCAGAGAGAGAGGGGGGCAGACGCAGAGAGAGAGGGGGGCAGACGCAGAGAGAGAGGGGGGCAGACGCAGAGAGAGAGGGGGGCAGACGCAGAGAGAGAGGGGGGCAGACGCAGAGAGAGAGGGGGGCAGACGCAGAGAGAGAGGGGGGCAGACGCAGAGAGAGAGGGGGGCAGACGCAGAGAGAGAGGGGGGCAGACGCAGAGAGAGAGGGGGGCAGACGCAGAGAGAGAGGGGGGCAGACGCAGAGAGAGAGGGGGGCAGACGCAGAGAGAGAGGGGGGCAGACGCAGAGAGAGAGGGGGGCAGACGCAGAGAGAGAGGGGGGCAGACGCAGAGAGAGAGGGGGGCAGACGCAGAGAGAGAGGGGGGCAGACGCAGAGAGAGAGGGGGGCAGACGCAGAGAGAGAGGGGGGCAGACGCAGAGAGAGAGGGGGGCAGACGCAGAGAGAGAGGGGGGCAGACGCAGAGAGAGACTTTTTTTTATAGTTTTATTAAGTGCTGCAGTCATAAAACTGGCAATCTGCGTTTTCCTACAAGAAATGTTAGCTTTGCTGCCAAAAATAAAATCATAACACAAATCTCAGAGTAAAGGTACAATCTCTTTAGAACACTAGCTACCAAAAAGCCATATTTTTAAACCCAATATTAACAGATGATATTTGAGTTTTAGAGGGGCAACACTACAGATAAAAAATCTGCAATATAATAGTTATAAAAAACAGCATTTTCTTTTTAAAACCCCCTCCTCCATGTTAGGAGAACTAACCTAGGGGTACAAAGCTTATTTCAGAAGGATTGCTACCATGATTAGATGGCCTTCATAATTTAGTACCAATAGCACTGATAAGTAATTCTATAATAGGTGCAGGCCATTGAAAACTGTTCATAAAATGTACATCTTAGACTGTCATAAGAGTGCCAGAGGTTTTTATTACTGTGGCAAAGTATTAAAAAATGGTTATACACCACCCAATGCTTTCATCATCTCTGATTAAGTTGGTCAAATCAGTCAACAATTATAGTACAATACAGTGTATGATTTACAAAGGAGGTACAACAGACTTCTAAGCAAAATGGGGAGAATAAATAAATAAAATAAATAGGCATCTCTTGCGCAAACACTGAATTCATGTTTGTGCTACATCATTTATACTTCAGATGCTCCCCACCCAAAGAGACAATACAAAAATAAGAGTACGTTTTAAATAGGGGCTTTAAAAATGATGTTAGAATATATGGCAGAATGCAGTTTATCTATAGCAGTGTCTAGTTAGCAGCATACCCAGATCACCTATGGGACCTATCTTAGCGTAATTGAAGGGAATTTAAACTTAAAGGGACACTACATGCCTACATTTATGGTTTTTGAAGTTGACTTATGGTTTATTTATATACATGCATACAGCAAAAATAAAAATGGTATCCATTAGCTATGTGGGCAAAAGTCTAAATTACTTCTGAATTCATTCAAGGGGAATAAAGAGTAGCAGGGGTACTGTTGGTACAAAGCACTGATGCCCATAACAGGTTAGATTGGGAAATAGACCATTAATAAATCATAGCGCAACTGATCAGATATATCACCATGGTTAATGAGATATATATATATATATATATATATATATATATATATAGTTTTTTTATTATATATTTGAATATTATTTTTTGAGGAAAGGCAAGAGTTAAAGGGATTTAGTGTAGAAAGATAATAGGAGGTTCTAATTTTAGCATTACATTTTTTTGAATGACCGCTTGATATATTCAGTCAATTGAAAGGAAAACCTGACCTCCTGATATAGCCTATATCTTATTGGCATCACGCTACAATAACTGGTATCTTTGTGGGATAACTGGACATATAGTAATGGCAGTTTGTGGTCAGTACATGCATGGATGCAGCAAAGTGTAAGGAGCCAGAGACAGATCACCTACAGAGAAGGGTTTAACTAGTTCACTACCAGAAAAGGCATTTAGCTTAGGAAAACACTAAATCACTGGGCAGGGGGGTATTTTACCAATTCAGTAGCATACACATTAATAAATAAATCATATTGACAGGGTGCAAGACATATTTTAAAGTCTTTTTATCATTTATATTACCTTGTTCGGCCTTTCCTGTCACTGATGGCAGTCCATTTTCATGTGTCTGCAGGAATTGTTCACTTTGCACAGGGGGCTTCTCTACTTTTTCCACTGGGGCAGGGGGCTGCAAAGCTGTCTTTTCTGTTGGGGCACGGGGCTTTTCCACTTCTGGGGCAGCTGATTTCTCTGTCACTGTCTTTTGCACTGGAGCAACTTGCTTCTCCACTGGGAGAGTTTGCTTTTCCACTGGGGCAGGGGGCTGCTCAACTGCCTTTTCTGTTGGGGCAGAGGGCATCTTCACTTCTTGAGCTGCCGTTTTCTCCACTGCATTTTCCAATGGGGTAGCTGGTTTCTCTACTGGAGTAGGGGGCTTCTGGTCTAGGACAGCTGCTTTCTCCACTGGGGCAGAAGGCTGCTCAACCCTCTTTACTGTTGGGGAAAGGGGCTGCTTCACTTCTGGGGCAGGGGCAGAGGTCTTCTCCACTGGGGCAGGGGCAGAGGTCTTCTCCACTGGGGCTTTCTTTCCTGGGCCAGGGGTCTTCTCCACTGGGGCTTTCTTTTCTGGAGCAGGGGTCTTCTCCACTGGGGCTTTCTTTTCTGGAGCAGGGGTCTTCTCCACTGGGGCTTTCTTTTCTGGAGCAGGGGTCTTCTCCACTGGGGCTTTCTTTTCTGGAGCAGGGGTCTTCTCCACTGGGGCTTTCTTTTCTGGAGCAGGGGTCTTCTCCACTGGGGCTTTCTTTTCTGGAGCAGGGGTCTTCTCCACTGGGGCTTTCTTTTCTGGAGCAGGGGTCTTCTCCACTGGGGCTTTCTTTTCTGGAGCAGGGGTCTTCTCCACTGGGGCTTTCTTTTCTGGAGCAGGGGTCTTCTCCACTGGGGCTTTCTTTTCTGGAGCAGGGGTCTTCTCCACTGGGGCTTTCTTTTCTGGAGCAGGGGTCTTCTCCACTGGGGCTTTCTTTTCTGGAGCAGGGGTCTTCTCCACTGGGGCTTTCTTTTCTGGAGCAGGGGTCTTCTCCACTGGGGCTTTCTTTTCTGGAGCAGGGGTCTTCTCCACTGGGGCTTTCTTTTCTGGAGCAGGGGTCTTCTCCACTGGGGCTTTCTTTTCGGGGGCAGGGGTCTTCTCCACTGGGGCTTTCTTTTCGGGGGCAGGGGTCTTCTCCACTGGGGCAGAGCGAACTTTCACAGATTTCTCCACTTTGGCAGGAGCCTTTTCTTTTTTAGCAGAAGTCTTCTCCACTGGGACATGTGTCTTGGTCACTGATGCCTCCACTAGCCTCTCATCTTTCTCCTCTTGCTTGCTGGCTGCACCCTCTTTCACACCATCACTTTTACCTTCATTTGCTTCCCCTTGGCTTTGCTGGCTCTCAGAACTCTTCTTTTCTTTGGATCCTCCAAACCAGATCAAGGCAAATACTGCACTTAATATGCCCAGTACCAGTGCTACCCACATGCTGCCCATGCTCCCAGATGCAGGCACCTGCTTTGCTCCTGTAGCACTGTGAGGCTGGTGAGCCCCTGACCGTTGCACCATCCCAGCACCACCCTGCAAAAAGCACGTAGGAAAAAAGTGTCCTGAGCTCCCTCCCCTTTATCTGTCAGAGGATCAGCTGCTGGAGCTCAATGAGATCCCTCCCCTAGATCTGACTAACAGGATCAGCTGCACAGAGAGAGATCACCACAGGGCGGGAATCCATCTGGGCCCTCTAATTACAGATACTGAGTCTGCTTATACATCACTATCCTAATACATCCTATAGATTATATACTGACATATATGTAGCTTTCTATTATATATATATGTAGATAGATGTATATTCATATATGGAGATAGATGTGTATGTATATATATATATATATATATATATATATATATATATATATATATATATATATATATATATATTATATATATATGTAGGTATACAATGCAACATATAGATATTATAATCAAAATTCCTGTGTTTCATTGGGGGAATCTTATCAGTGTTGCTCCAGACTTGAGGAAGCTCTTAAAAGCTAGTCTTATATTTATGAATATGTTTTTCCAATAAAAAATGTATCAATATATACTGCAATACATACACACATGTATACAGTCAAGAAACTTGCCTAATTTGATAACTTAAACAATCTCTTTGTTATTTTTTTTCAATATGGTCCTTTGAATAACAAAACATGATAATGGGTGTAACATTTTGGGACCTTTCTTGTTTCTTCCCCGCCAGCAGTGGCATGCACTGGGCACTAGGTGGCACAGCATAGATACTTTGTTCAGTTTGCTGTTAGAGTATGGGCTAGACTTAGGGTTTGGGGTTAGGGTAGTAGTGGATGATAAGCTTTACATAGTAAAGCAGAGCGGCACTTAACGTTAACCCTAAGTCTATCCCTAATCCTCTACCTTTTGCAACTTTTGTATGCAGTTTTTCATTGGTGCAGACTTATTTTCTTTCGATTTGGCCAATTGAATAGGGCTCTAAATAAGCACATAGCATAATTATTTTAAAGACGTTTTTAGTTAGTGAAAACCTTGCTTTTGGATAGATATTTACTAACTAAAAACATCTTTAAAAAAATTGTACTATATGCTTATTTAGAGCCCTATTCAATTGGTCAAATCGCAATTGAATGAGGCCCTCAGATGGGTGGAACCTATAAACAAATGAACTTCCCTATATTCCTACTGAGAGTAATGGATTCAGTCTCCTACTTCAGGAAGTTGATCTGTGGAAGACAAAATGGTAGAATACACAGCAGCATAAAGGACCGCTGAGCACTAAAATCATAATATTTGTTTCAAAACCTTGACTCTAAGAGCATAATTTAGCAGGAAAAATATAATACAGCAGGTTTGATGCCTCTGCCGGACCCTGGGGGTAACCATGATGCATAGGGGCAATTTAGGTGGGAAGAGGGGTGTTTACATTTCTTGGGGTGATATGGTTGCATTTCCTGAAGCAAGGAGTCTGCTTATGGGCCAAAAAACACACACCCTCATGATCCAGCTCTGAGAATGTGATGTAACAAACACAAATTGGATTCCTGTGCAGATAGTCTTCAAAAATTCTGATTTCTTGAAAACAAAATGTTAGCCCATGGTTTACACAGCTGCTAATAAAGTTTGGTATATACTTGACAAACAAGTGTCTTTTCATAAAAAAAAAAAAAAAAAGATATATAATAAAATAGAAGCTGTTATATTTTTTTACATTCTAAAAACATTCCATATTTTCAACTGCAAATCTGTAAAATAGGAAATGTTTAAGTATGACCACAGCGGTTCTTTAAAGCAACAGCTGTATTCTGTAGAGATCAGTAGGTGGGTGCAGTCTGACTGGCCGGGTGAAATATAGTCCTCAATGTACCCCATGTTCTTTAAGGATAATAAAGAGCCATCTGTTGATCTATATTGACCTACAATTATCTATAGAGCCATATGTTGTAGATCCCAGACTGGAGGTTCATTTATAATAGCAACATAAAGACAGCTATAAAACACATTACATTGACGTGATATGCAATAAAAATGTTAGAGCTGTGTAATAAATTCCTTCTCTTTGTTGCTACAGTATGTGATCCATATCACGTCAGTACGTGTTTCATCTTGGGTGCATGCTTGTACTCATACCTGGTTTACTGACATGTATAGGTGGTATAAATCAGAATCTGGTACTGGCATTCTCAGACTGTGACTACATAATAAAGATACGCCTGCTGCCTCTGGCCTTTTATTATTAATTATTTTGCTATTTAGTCATTCATTTGTGCCCAACTCTCCGTGACCCTATGGACCGCACATCTATAAGCCACTGCCCCTCTGAGCTCACTCAAGCTCATGTTCATTGATTTAATTACCTCATCTATTCATCTTCCCATTTCTACGAGTGCCTTTAATCTTTCCCAGCATCAGAGTCTTCTCTAGGGAATCCTGCTGTCTCATGATATGGCCAAAATATGTAAGTTTACTCCACAGACAAGTACTTACACCACCAATGGTATTTTGCCTATACTGTAACAAGATCTTTAACCTGGTCAAATATGTACCAAGTTAACGTTATAAGCAGATGGACAGCAATTTTTTGAGAAAATGTTATGTTTTTCGTGGGAACAGGCAAAAGTCCAGAGCCATTGTTTGATCATTGGATAATATTGAAATAGACACCACACCCCAACCCTCTCACTGGCTCAGAAGCAGGAGCTTGTCTTCATTTTCATAACTCACTTGTATCATGGCTAGGTATTTACTATATATGTTATCAAGGGATTTGCTGCAAATTATTACAAGTTATTAGATTAATATCTTTACTTTTTACTAGCCTGTCCAAGCTTATCATCATTTTCCTCCCTCTTAATTTCATGGCTACAGTCACCATCTGCAAATGCCAGGAAAATAAAATCTGTCACTGCCTCCACTTCTTCACCATCTATTTGCCAGGAAGTGAGATTGCCGTTTGCCATGATCTTTGTCTTTTTAACGTTGAGCAGCAGACCAGCTTTTGCACTCTCTTCTTTTACCCTCATCAGCAGGTCCTTTAGTTCCTCCTCATTTTCAACCATCAGAGTAGTATATTCAGAGTATCTGAGGTTGTTGATATTTCTTCCAGAAATATTGATTCCTGCTTTGGATTTATCCAGTCCGGCCTTACGTATGATTTACTCCCTGTATAAGTTAAATAAATAAGGTGACAATATGCAACCTTGTCGCACTCCTTTTCCAATCTTGAACCATTCTGTTGTCCCATGTTCGATTCAGACCGTGGCTTCTTGGTCGACATACAGATTCTTTAGGAGTAGGATGAGATTAAGAACTTGTCACATTTTGTTGTGATCCACACAGTCAAAGGCTTTAGAATAGTCTATGAAGCAGAAGTATATGCTTTTCTGGAACTCTCTTACTTTCTCTATTATCCAGCAGACATTGGCAATTTGATCTCTTGTGCCTCTTCCTCTGCGGAACCCGTCTTGCACATCTGGTAATTCCTGGTCCATATATTGTTGGAGCCGAGCTTGTAGGATCTTAAGCATCACCATGTGAAATGGGTGCAATTGTTCGATAATTGGAGCACTCTTTGGCACTGCCTTTTTTGGGATTGGAATGTAGACTGACCCTTTCCAGTCTATAAGCCACACTTTCACAGCATCATCTTGTAGAATCTTGAATAGTTTACAATTGGAATTCCATCACCTCCTGCAGCCTTATTATCAGCAAAACATCCTATGACCTATCTAATTTTGCCCCTTGCTTAACATGCAGCAAAGACAATTCCTTATAAGATACTTTAACAATAAATAACTTTAATCATTTGCTAAAAAATATCATTTTACTTCCATTCATATTGATGTAATTTTTATTTGAACTACACAAATGAGACAAATTTAAAAGAATAAGGTGCAGTGAAACTGATATAGAGTGATAACAATGGCTCCAATTCTTCTTGTTAAAACTGAAGGCTCATTGATGTTCGGATTTGAGCTTTGAGGGTTTGAAATATAAAGCACACACAGGTAGAAGTAGGAACTGGTAGAACAAAAGCGGTGTAAAGTGATATATTAACGGATAATTTACATGAGACAGTGCAAGCTTTCACATCTACTCAGGCCGCTTCAACAAACAGTTACCAAATACTCTTTAATGTATCACTTTTACAGGGTAACATTAAAACTGCTGTCTTATGTTTTTCTGGCCATCATTGAGGAGACCTAATACTGTAGGAAAGAAGCTGGCTGTATCAATTGAGGTCATACACAGAAGTATTTACTATGAGTAAATTAGGCACACTGTTGTGTAATGTTTGTATTAATGCTACAGTACCTTCCAGCATTAATACCACCCATGGTAAAGTAGGCTATTTATTTATCAGCTTACACCGAAAACCTGTGAGAAATCTAAATTTTTTCTCAAAAACATGTCACAATTATTGGAATCATGGAAAATTCTTATGGACAAAACCTAATCTATATATTCCCATTCATATTTCACTTTTTGTAAGAACATGTGGGTCTTTATTAACTTTAGTGGTCATCCATACGTTTGTATTTTACTGGGGTATCAATATGAGATGACAAAAAGCCCAAACACACATCCATCTACATGGAGAAGGTCAGAGAATACACACATTAAATGAGAGAAAAAAACTGTTAACCTTTATAAACCTGGCAATAATTAAGAAGAACAACTGGAGCTGTGATGAACCTATCTGTAAGAGGACACAAGTGTATTTTGCCCCTATGCACAGTGAGCAGGATGGTTTGAGAGGGAAAACTTTCTCCAAGAATCACAGTAGAACAATTGCAGGAGTTGGTTGTATTCTGGGGTCGCCGAGTCTCCCAAACTACACTTAGATGTCACCTCCATGCCAACAAACTATTTGGAAGGCTTGCCAGAAGAAAGCCTCTGCTGTTGTTAAATCACAAATGTAAGCACATAGGATTTGCTAAACATCACTGGACCTTTGATTGGTTGTTTGGGCAGGTAAGACAAGAATTGAGCTTTTTGGCAACAAACATCAGAGGTGGGTTTTGTGTAAAATGCGTCAGGGACATGAAGAGAAGAACATCATCCCACTGTGAAGTATAGTGTGGAACTGTGATATGTGGATGTTTTTCTTCCTAAGGCCATGGGAATCCCATTAGGATACATGGAATTATGGACTTCATCTAATACCGGCAGATTTGAGATCTGCCAGGAGTCTAAGACTGGGCCATGGTTGGATCTTACAGAAAGATAATGATCTAAAGCGCACCTCGAAATCCACACAAAAATGGTTCTTCGAGTACAGAATCAAGTGTTTGCAGTGAACCTCACAATCCCCTGACCTACACCCCATAATAGCTCTCTTAAAGATTTATTATCTAAGTAAAGGTTATGAAACTTTCATAGTTCGCCAGTTACTACTTCATGTTTATGTACAGCAGAAGCTGCCATTTTAAGTTTCATTGTTATCACTAACACTTAGAATGCTGAGCTGATTGGGTGTAAAGTTCAAGAGCCAACTCACAAGCCAATCAAACTGCATATGAATTCTAACCTGTGACACTTATATATTCTGTGTTCTTCAGCGGCACACATCAACTGAGGTCTTGAAACATTACATTTACACAACTGCTACACAAGGTGAATTAGTTCATATAAGAGCACTTTGGTTTAGATCAGGGGTACCCAACTTCGGTCCTGCAGGGCCACACACCTGCCTGGATTTGATGATATCCCTACAATGCACAGGTGAGGTCAATAATTTATTCAGTCATCCTGATTGACTCACCTGTGCACACAAAGGAAATCCTCAAATCCAGGCATGTGTGTGGCTCTACAGGACCGTACTGGAGTACCCCTGGTTTAGATTAAACTTATTTAGAAATTCAGTTATTCAGCTGAAACCCCACGCATTTTGTAAAAACTGTAATTTTTAAAAGAAAAAAGAAAATACAATAAAAACAGAATGAAACTAAAAATTCAATAATTTAATTTGATATACAGATAAATTGAGATTTTTTACTTTTATTAAAGCTAAATGAACATTACTGTAGGTTGTATTTAGCTGCTCCAGAAACTAGTCATCACCAGGCTGATGTTCCTACTTTGTGCTATGTTACTGCTATCTAACATAGTTGTAGTGATTTACACTTGAAAGCATGTTAACTCTGCAGTTGGTTAATATTTATCTAATGGTATATTGTTGCCATATAAAGGCAGTTAGACCCTGTTAATTTATAATGCTGTCTTCCTGAGTGGAGGCCGAGTCTGAACGGAACCAGATGTCGCCAGATGACGCAGACTTGGATTCCCGAGGAACAAGGCTCTCTGGGATGACTATGCCCCTTTTAGAGTATAGTTTGTAAAGGAACTGCAAAAAAAAAAAATATATGAAATTAAGTTTACATATTGTGATTGCTGTGCAGAAAAACAAATAGTCACTTCATTGTATAGTTAGTTATCCACTTTGTGTGATACAGCAGCAACCGACTCCAGCAATGCGAAAGTGTTATTGCCTCATTTCCTTTCACTTCATTGTTTGTGCCAACTACAAAACAAACAATATCTGCTTAGTCACCCTAAAGACTCAGAAGGACATGCAACTAGGGTTTATATAATGCACTTAAAAGTGCTTTTTTTTTTTTTTTTTAGATTTGTGCTTAAAGGGGTATTGAAGGTTTCTGGGACCTTGTGGCCTTTCTCAACGCCACTGAGCTCCTGGTGCAAAACTGCAAGGGGCCGACAGATGGCGCTGTTGCAAGTCTATGTGCACCTAAGGTGGATAACTGCAGTTACCTTTATAACAATGATAGCTTCATTTCATTAAGAATTGAATACAATCATAAAAATAGTCTTTGTATGGATCTGTCCACTGCAGTGCATGCAGACACAGACTGTGTAGTGCTCAATGTGCATGGTAATGTACTAGCCAGTCAGGAAACATGTTGCTGATACTTGGTCCCTGATAGGCTAGGACACCACACTGCACATCCAGCTCTGCAGAGTCTGTCTCTGCATGCAATGCTGTGGGCAGACCCATCCAGGAACTATTGGAAGGATTTTAGGCAGTAAAAAAGCTTTTAATCTCTTCTTAATAAAACAAATTAGATAATAGTAAATAAATACATAAGTATATTGTTGTTGTTCAGTCATGTCTGACTCTCTGTCACCCTATGGATCGTAGCATGCCAGACACATCTTGTGTCTGGTTGTGCTGATCAATAAGGTTTTCTTGGCAAAGAGTGAGTAGACAGTTTCTTCTCCAGTGAGTCGCGTCTGACCTCTCTGCTATGACATGCCCATCTCGGGTGACCCTACATGGTATAGCTCAGAGCTTCATTGAAGTAAACAAGTCCCCTCACCACAGAAAGGTAGCAATTCAGAAGGGGATATGTATATTACATACCTATGAAATCAATAAACCTTACAAATCCCTTTAAAAGGTGACGAGCTGATGTTTAGTTAATATATATTTAGGGGGCCCACTATATTTGTGAATTATGTAACAAATTAACATTAGCAGCTATGGACTCTATGGAATTTTATACAATTTTTTTTTGTCTGACCTGAGCACTTTCTGATTCAATGGAGCAACCGTCTAAGAAATGTAAATATCCCACTCGCACATGCAACCTTCACCAAAGTATCATGGATGCCTCTGGGGTCCAGCGGAGACACCGACATTTATTTTCCATTATTTAAAACTAGCTTTATGGCATTTTCCTGCCTACTTATGCTCTTCATCAGACTCAAGACTTTTACAACATGTTTTTTTACATCTTACTTTGGCAGTAAAGGCAGCTCACCTAACTTGTTTATTTTGAGTGCGTTGCTGACAATAATGGTGGACAACATAAGTTTTCTAAGTAAATTCTCATGCTGGCCTCATGATATGTAAACCATTTAATATAAACATTTTCTGAACATCAGATTATTTGTTTTTGAAACCACAACAATTTGTTTGTAATGTTTAAATATGCCCTTTAAAGGCACTTACAGATTTTTAACCCATGTATATGTATCCTTACAAGACAACATTATACCTTTGATTTTCTTCAAATGTATTTAGAAATTATTCTGATTGCCTCACAAACTTACTAACTATAATCTCATGTGTGCAGGCAGCAGTTTCTGTTTAGGCCAAACCTTGAAATAACTGAAACATTCCTATATATATATATATATATATATATATATATATATATATATATATATATATATATGTTAAAATGTCAGGTTTTTGTGCTGTAAAAAAATGAGACAAAGATAAATCATTTCAGAACTTTTTCCACCTTTTAATGTGACCTATAAACTGTACAACTCAATTGAAAAACAAACTGAAATCTTTTAGGTAGAGGAAAGAAAAAATATAAAAATAAAATAATATGGTTGCATAAGTATGCACATCCTTAAACTAATACTTTGTTGAAACACCTTTTGATTTTTTTTTTTACAGCACTCAGTCTTTTTGGGTATGAGTCTATCAGCATGGCACATTTTGACTTGGCAAGATTTGCCCACTCTTCTTTGCAAAAACACTCCAAATCTGTCAGATTGCGAGGGCATCTCCTGTGCACAGCCCTCTTCAGATCACCCCACAGATTTTCAATCGGATTCAGGTCTGGGCTCTGGCTGGGCCTTTCCAAATCTTTAATCTTCTTCTGGTGAAGCCATTCCTTTGTTGATTTGGATGTATGCTTTGGGTCGTTGTCATGCTGAAAGATGAAGTTCCTCTTCATGTTCAGCTTTCTAGCAGAAGCCTGAAGGTTTTGTGCCAATATTGACTGGTATTTGGAACTGTTCATAATTCCCTCTATCTTAACTAAGGCCCCCAGTTCCAGCTGAAATAAAACGCCACCACCACCACCACCATGATTCACTGTTGTAATGGTGTTCTTTTGGTGATGTGCAGTGTTGTTTTTGCGCCAAACATATCTTTTGGAATTATGGCCAAAAAGTTCAACCTTGGTTTCATCAGACCATAACACCTTTTCCCACATGCTTTTGGGAGACTTCAGATGTGTTTTTGCAAAATGTAGCCTGGCTTGGATGTTTTTCTTCGTAAGAAAAAAGGCTTTCATCTTGCCACTCTACCCCATAGCCCAGACATATGAAGAATACGGGAGATTGTTGTCACATGTACCACACAGCCAGTACTTGCCAGATATTCCTGCAGCTCCTTTAATGTTGCTGTAGGCCTCTTGGTAGCCTCCCAGACCAGTTTTCTTCTCGTCTTTTCATCAATTTTGGAGGGAGCTCTAGTTCTTGGTAATGTCACTGTTGTGCCATATTTTCTCCACTTGATGATGACTGTCTTCACTGTGTTCCATGGTATATCTAATGCCTTGGAAATTCTTTTGTACCCTCTCCTGACTGATACCTTTTAACAATGAGATCCCTCTGATGCTTTGGAAGCCCTCTGTGGACCATGGCTTTTGCTGTGGGAAGCGACTAAGAAAATTTCAGGAAAGACCAACTAGAGCAGCTGAACTTTATTTGGGGTTACTCAGAGGCACTTTAAATGATGGCAGGTGTATGCTGACTCCTATTTAACACGATTTGGAATGTGATTGCTTAATTCTGAACACAGCTACATCCCCAGTTATAAGAGGGTGTGCAGACTTATGCAACCACATTATTTTTGATTTTTTTTTTCTTCCCTCCACCTAAAAGATTTCAGTTTGTTTTTCAATTGAGTTGTACAGTTTATAGGTCACATTAAAGGTGGAAAAAATTCTGAAATGATTTATCTTAGTCCCATTCTTTACAGCACAGAAACCTGACATTTTAAAAGGGGTGTGTAGACTTTTTATATCCACTGTATATATACACACACACACACATACAAACACATATATAAACTGGCGTTCCCCCGGTTATGGACGAGATCAGTTCCTGAGAATGTTCTTAAGTCAGATTTGTATGTACCTGATACATCACATAAAAGAGTTGTCAAACTGCTAATTGTCGTCACGCTTTGCAAATGTGGACCGCATTTGTGAATGTGGAGGCTCCAACGTCGGCTGCAATGAACCAAAGGCTCATTTGCGAGGGTCCGCATATGCGGAGGCGGAGGCTCTACGCGCCTCACTCCCGGGACAAATAAACCCAAGAAAAGCATGACTTTGCAACAACAAAAAACACGCTGTGGGACTTACATAAAAAAAAAAAATACAACTCGTGGGACGTAGAAAAAAAACCAGTAACGCGTAAAGAGGAAATACGGACTTACACAAAAGAAAATACGAGCCGCGGGAGTTAGAAAAAAAAAAGAATACGATGTCCCAAAAATACGAACTTAACAGCTGAAACGCATACACAAAAAACAATGAAAATAAAAAATACAAAAAATACGAAAACATCACACACAGCACGGGGGGATAGCGAGGACCTCTGGGGGTGAGTTTGCACGCGAATTAAAGTTGATTTTAGCCAGTTTCACCACGTCAAAATCGGCTAAGCGAGAAAAAAATGGCGGTGGGAAAAAATGAAAACGCCAAACCCAAAAAAATAATACAAGGTCGCAAAAATACGAGATTAATGGAGGAAATGCGTATATTCAAATACAACACAAAACAATACAAAATACAACAAAAAAATATAAAAAAAACACACAGAGCATGGGGGGACAGCCATGAAATCTGCCAGTAAGGTTGAACGCTAATTAAAGTACAATTTAATGAGTTTAGACAATTTGAAATCACCTAAACTTACCTACTTCAAACAAACAGAGCATAAAAAAGACTCAGAAAAAAGCTTTGGGAGTCCATTCTTAAGTAGGAGTCATTTGTAAGTCGAGACTGCATAAATATATATATATATATATATATATACTAGCAACTTGCCCCTCTACTTTAACTGGCTGTGGGCGCTCATCACGGGCCTCGTCGCTCATTGCGAGTCTCTCCCTCTGTCTACTTCCTCCCTTGTGTCCCATTTCCCCCCTCCTATCCCTCCCTTGTCTCCCCCCCGTGTTTTTACCCCCTCTCCCCCCTGTGTCTTTCCCCCTGTCCCCCCTCATGTCTCTTTCCCCACCTCTCCCTCCCCTGTGTCTCTTTCTTCAGATCTCTCCCCCTCCCTCGTGTCTGTTCACCCCCATTTCCCTCCCCTGTGTCTCTTCCAGCTCCTCTCCCTCCCCTGTCTCCCCCCCGTGTTTTTACCCCCTCTCCCCCCCTGTGTATTTCCCCCTGTCTCCCCTCATGTCTCTTTCCCCACCTCTCCCTCCCCTGTGTCTCTTTCCTCAGATCTCTCCCCCCTCCCTTGTGTCTGTTCGCCCCCATTTCCCTCCCCTGTGTCTCTTCCCACTCCTCTCCCTCCCCTGTGTCTCTCCCCCCCTCCTCTCCCTCCTTTTTTTCTCTCCCCCCCTCTCACTCCCCTGTGTGTCTCCCCCCCTCCTCTCACTCCCCTGTGTCTCCCCCCTCCTCTGTGTCTAAACCACCCTCTCATTCCCCTGTGTCTCTCCCCCCCTCCTCTTCCTCCCCTATGTGTCTACCCCCTCCTCTTCTACCCCTGCATCTCCCCCTCCCCTGTGTCTCTTCCCCCCTCCTCTCACTCCCCTGTGTCTCTTCCCCGCCTCCTCTCACTCCCCTGTGTCTCCCCCCCTCCTCTCACTCCCCCTGTCTCCTCCCCTCCACTGTGTCTCTCCCCCCTCTGTGTCTCTCCACCCTCTCGTTCCCCTGTGTCTCCTCCTCTCACTCCCTTGTGTCTCCCCACCCCTCATCTGTCTCTCCCCCCTCTCATTCCCCTCATGTGTCTCCCCTCGGCCTCCTGTGTCTCCGGCGCGCAATGTGCCTGTGCGGGCCGCCGTGCAATGCGCCTGTGAAGGCAGTGTGCTTGTGCCGGCCGTTGAGCAATGCGCGTGCGTGGCTTATAAAATTTTAAGCCATGGGAATGCTGTTTCGGCGCTCAGTGCGAGGCTCAGGACCTTCGGCGCTCATTACAAGGCTCTCATGTCGTGTACTTTTGGTCCACTGAGAGAGATATATATTTCTATATATATGCAGTTAAGTAATAATTAATGATTTATTAAATCAATTAATATACTTTAATTATTTATAATTGATATATGCAGCGAGCAATAGGCTGAAGAGCTAACAATCTGTTTGTATTTTGCTTCTGCATAGAATATTCATTTTGAGTGTTAGTGCCCTGCTTATAAAGCTTAATGAATGTTTGAACTGTGCATTCTAAATAGGCTGCGTGCGCGAGGTAAAGCCGTTGGTTTATTGTGTAAAGTGGCATTGTATAGTCGTAATGATATTAATGTGTTATGCGTCTCGGGAGTATTTTCACACTTTTCTAATAGTGTATCTTGTAGGTTGTAGTGTGATGTGTAAAGTGCTTTGCTTTTTGCAGTGTTTTACGCGGTGCGTTGGTTGTTTTTCGGCAGCCATTGTTTTTCTTGCTTAGGCGATTTTCATGTTGCGAAAATCATCTACATCAAGTTAAATTTGCGTTCCTCCTCAATCACAGACGTCCTGGCTGTTGCCCCATGCTGTCTGTGATGTTTTTGTAATTTTTTTGGGTGTATTTAATGTGTTTTTCGTGTTTTTTGTTCTTTCGCTAATCGCTAGTATCTTTTTTTTTTTTCCAAGTCCTGCGTCTCGTATTGTATTTTTCTAACTCCCGCGTCTCGTATTTTAATGGCTCGACTCGCAAGCATCGACTAAGTGCCACGGTTTAACGGCTTGCCTCGCTCTGCGAGGCTCACAGCAATGAGCGATTTTGACGCTCATCAGCTAAGTCCTACGCATTAACGGCTTGCCTTGTTTCACAAGCGATGAGCGCCGCCTAAGTCGTACTCACTGCGCAGTTTGACAACCATTATATGCGATATATATATATATATATATATATATATATATATATATATAATATATATATATATATATATTACGGTAATATATATATATATACAATATATATATATATATATATATATTATATAATATAGTGACTTGCCCGTCAAAAATGATGGCATGATATAGTTTTTTACATTGTCTCTTTCCCCCCCTTTGACTCCTCCCCCCTCCCCTGTGTCTCCTACCCCCTCTCCCTCCCCTGTGTCTCTTTCCTCTCTCCCTCCCCTTTGTCTCTTTCCCCCTTCTCCCTCCACTTTGTCTCTTTCTCCCTCTCCCTCCTCCACTGTGTCTCCTTCCCCCTCCCACTCTACTGTGTCTCCTTTCCATCTCTCACTCTCCGTTTCCCCCTCTCCCTCCCCTGTGTCTCTTTCCCCCTTCTCCCTCCCCTGTGACTCTTCCCCCCCTCCCATGTGACTCTTTCTCCCCTTTCACTCCCCTGTGTGTTTCCACCCTCTCCCTTCACCTGTGTCTCTTCCCCCTCTCCCTCCCCTGTGTCTCTTCCCCCCCTCTCCCTCCGCTGTGTCTCTTCCCCCCCTCTCCCTCCCCTGTGTCTCTTCCCCCCTCTCCCTCACATGTGTCTCTTTCTCCCCTCTCCATCCCCTGTGTCTCTTTCCAACCTCTCCCTCCCTGTGTCTCTTTACCACCTCTCCCTCCCTGTGTCTCTTC